>OU696696.1:328177975-329377975 GCA_916050605.2 Platycheirus albimanus | reverse complement strand
TGATGTTTTCCGACTGGGAAAGATAATCATAACTAAATGGGAAGATAAGCTAGATTATCTTAGATCTAAAAATACTAATGTAAATTCCATCCATTTATCCTCGAACCGGAAAAACTTAAAAAATAAAACTCAGCCTAAACCAAACCCTGTAAATAAAGTTTACGCAAAACCAACACCTAAGTCCACTCTTCCTCGGTCTAACTCTAACTGGAGTTATAAAACTAACATTTTCCCATCCTTCAATCGACACAATTTCTTTTCTAACCCTGTTAAGCGTGTATCTTTCGATCTCAATCCTAACATGTCCATCAATGAAAACCGCGAACCATTCTCTCAAACCATTCCACATCACTCCCCGCCCGCTTCTCAGACTGCGAACCCTAATCAATTATATCCCAACTTTATTCATTCACATACCCTTAACCCTAAATTCAATGCACAAACCAAATCCTATCCGACTCTCAATCCTTCTTCCTCTACTTCTCCCTTATCTCAATCCAAATCTTATCCTGGAACTCATCCCCATGTTCCTACCCCTCTTGATTCTCAACCATCCCCAAGGTCAGCGTCTTTCATTGATCCTCTTTTCCCCCCTACTGCTAAGCTTACTAAACATCTCGTTGATCAAAAAGATGATGGACGTTATGTTCTCTCCCGCCTCCGTGAGCAACGAATCTATTCCAATGTTCGCCTCTACCTTGCTTATCTTCACGACAAAGATAATGTCTGCGTTAATGGTGTGACAAGGACTAATTTAATAGTTTCTATTAATCAAGAAGGGCTTCCCACCGATCATACTGAACTAAAAAAAATCTTTGTCCGCTTTCATGAGAAACTAAATCTCACCTCGTTCGATGTGGATAATGACCTCTCTACATATGCTTCATTTGTCAGCTCCAATAGAATATCTCATCTCCAAAGGACCAGGGCGGACCACAACAAATTTTTTCGTCCCTAATTTACCTTCTAAACTTCCTCTAACTTTTTATTATCAAAATGTTAGAGGCCTTCGCTCGAAAACCCATAAGGTCTTACAGCAATCTCACGCTCTTCCTTTCGACATCTATGTTCTAACCGAGACCAACTTAACTCCAAGCATCAACAGCCAAGAACTGTTCCCACCGTCCTTTAATGTTTTTTCGCGATGACCTTAACAAAGAGCCCAATGTTTTCCCTTGTCGAGGTGTGCTAATTGCCGTTAAAAATACCCTAGATTCATCGCTTCAATCAGTTTCTTCCTCATCTAATATTGATTATATATCAATAAAGATTAAACTTCCCCAAAAAACTATCTTTGTAATGTGTTGCTACATTTTACCTGGACAGCCCATTGAATCATATCAACTAGCTATAGATGCAGTTGATCAAATCTTAATTAATAGTGACCCCCATGATGATATTCTTCTTTTTGGTGATTTCAATCTTCCACATTTAAAATGGATTGCATCTGAAGATTTATCACATTTCATTACCTCGGATCAAACTGCTTCAAAAGAATGCCTATTTATTGATCGGCTTACTGATTCAAGCCTTTTCCAAGTAAGTGGTATCACCAACTTTATGAATAGACAACTCGATTTAATCTTCTCAACAGACCCAGACAACTCTAGTGTGTCTCTTTGGAATAATCCCCTTTCAATGATTGACAGTTATCATCCCCCTCTTTTTCTTTCTCTTTTTAAAGAGTGTCCCATCATAAACTCCGATAATTCTGCTCCTTCTTTCGACTTTCACAAAGCCAATTTCAGAGGAATAAATGAGTACCTTAGTGATGTATCCTTCAATTTCACAAATAATTCTATCAATGATGCAACTAATACATTCTATAGAGAATTGTATAAATCTATTTCGCTCAATGTACCAACCTCAATGCGTAGAACATCACCATCGTCTCCGCCTTGGTATAATCGGAAGTTGCGTTCTTTAAGAAACAGGAGAAATAAGCTATGGGAACGTTTTCTTCGTTCTCGATCCGTCTCGGGCTATTCCAATTATCTTGGAATTTGTCTCCAATTTAATGAACTTTTCAATATCCTTTATGTACGCTATTTAAATGAAACTCAATCCAACCTAATAAATGATCCCAAGTCATTTTTCCAGTTCATCAACTATTAGAGAAAGTCTGATGGTTTTCCTCCCTCCCTCGACCTGGAAAGCGAAAAATCAAATGACCCCCAAGAGATATCTGACTTGTTTGCCAAATTTTTCAAACAATCCTTCACTGATGAGTCTTTTCAACCTGACGAGACTTATTTCAGGTACCTTCAAAACTTTTCCACTGGGCCTTTTTTTCCTCTTTCTATTGATGAAACTCTTATTGAAAATAAATTAAGTCAGCTGAGTGAAGAATTTTCTGTTGGGCCTGATAACATTCCAGCAATTCTTCTAAAAAGATGTTCTCAATCACTCTCCCTTCCACTTTCTCAAATCTTTAATTTATCTCCGTCTCTAGGCGAATTTCCCTTAATATGGAAAACATCATTTGTAACACCGATTCACAAAAAAGGCGCTAAGAATGATGTTAAAAATTACCGTCCCATTGCAAAGCTTTCTTATATTCCAAAAATTTTCGAATGTCTCATTTATGAAGTTATCAGCTTCCGCTGCAGGTCTCTAATATCCCCCAGGCAACATGGATTTCTCAAGTATAAATCCACGACTTGAATCAGGAATGGAAGTTGATGTAATTACCACTGATTTTAGTAAGGCCTTTGATAAACTTTCTCATCGCCTCATACTCTTTAAATTAACAGCCCTTGGGTTTGAACCTATCTCCTTAAAATGGTTGTTCTCTTACCTAAGCCAACGCTCCTACAGAGTGCGTTTCAGGAATTCACTTTCTAACCCATTTATTGCCACTTCGGGTGTCCCACAAGGTAGTCACTTAGGCCCTCTTCTTTTCATCCTTGCCATAAATGATATTGAAATTGTCATAAAGCATTCTAACATATCATTGTATGCTGACGATACTAAGTTTTTCAAAACGATATCTTCAGCAAATCATTCAACCCAATTACAATTTGATCTAGATAATTTCTCAATTTGGTGTCCAAAAAACTGTATGGAGTTGAATGTAGGCAAATGCCAGTAAGCGCTCAGTACTGCCTCCCCGTAACTATTACCTTTCCAACCAATCTATACCTATCGTAAATTCAATCAGGGATCTTGGTGTGTTGTGCGATCGAGAGCTTAACTTCCTTTCTCACATAGATGAATTAATCCATAAATCCAACTCAGCTCTTGGATTTGTTAAACGATGGTCTAAAGAATTTACTAATCCTTATGTCACCCGCTCTTTATACATAACCTTCGTTAGACCATTACTTGAATATGCCTCTCAAGTTTGGTCTCCATTTCAACGTGTCCATATCTCAAGAATTGAAAGCATTCAAAGAAGGTTCCTCCGTTTTGCCCTCCGTGGTTTACCTTGGCAAAACCCTCTCATACTTCCCCCCTATAATGATCGTCTTCAACTCATTGATCTTAACACTCTTGAAGATCGAAGAATTATTGCCGATATCCTCTTCATTCACCGACTTGTTTCTGGTTCTGTTGACTGTCCAACACTTTATAATTCCATTTCTTTTAATACTAATCCACGCAATCTCAGGAACCCACGTCTTTTCTATCTTCCCTATCACCGTACTTCCTATGGCTCAAACGAACCCCTAACCCGTATGCTTCACGAAACAAATATGAATGTTGACAGTTTCGATTTCAACTTAAGTACTTCGAATCTGAAAATTCTTCTCCTAAACCACCTAAATTCCCGCCCATAGCTATAAGTAACCTAGTTTTAAGTTAGATTAAGTTCATTTGTAGCTTGTTTTAAGCCGAATAAATGGGGGTGTTTGCCCCCACCAAAATTAAAAAATTAATTTGAAAACGCTCGCAGTTGTTTCATAAAATACACCTTCCTACCCCCTTCAAAATAAATGCGTCCACAAATTCATCAAATTTATAATATTTTTAATCAATTTTGACTTTGTCGACTTTTGTTCTTAGTGTTTATACCCAAAAATTCTTAAAATTACGTTTTCCCATGTTATTTAATTTATGGAACTTTGCTTTTTTATTAATTAATTGGGGTTGATTGACAGACGTCAATGAGTGCACACTAGTTTCTCTTAACCTCTTCGTATTTTTTTTTTGCATTTATCCACATAATTAAATATCATAAATCTCTCGTACCTTTGCTAAATTAAAAAAAATTAGTTTTTCTTCTTTGATTTGTTTCAAGTTTACAAAAATTTAATAAATAATATTTATTAAAAAAAAAAAAAAACATAAAAAAAAATATATATATATATTAATTCGCATTACAACATAATTATGTCACCCACGAACAACTCTGAAGGAACAACCACGAGGTCCAGATCTGCCGAAGGTGATGTAGCAGACACAATGCAGAGTATCCAAAAATCACTTATCAAAATTATTGAAAAAAAGTTCAAGGAAATGGAGAAAGCATTAACTAAAAAATTTGAAAATCGCATGGCTAACTTGGAAGTTGAGGTTAAAAACTTGGCAGAGAAAAATATTAGCCTAAAACATGAAGTTGACAAGTTATCTGCCAAACATAGTTTCATGGAGGAGGACTTGATACGTAACACCCGGAAAAATTACTTGTCGGATGTCATCATTTCTGGGATTCCCTATAAACAAAATGAGAATCTCACTGACATATTTAATCGAATTTGTAATCTTATTGGATGCTTGAATATCAAATTGATACACATTTTCCGTGTGCAGTCTAAGTCTACAAAAAGCAAAGCACAAACAAACACACCAGTGATCATAGCCAAACTTGCTAATATGTACGAACGGAGAACACTTATGAAATCATTGTACTCGGTTATCAAATCTAACACCACACAACTTAATTTATCAAACATTGGTTTCGAAGGCTCGATGCAAGCTTTTTTTATATCTGAAAGCCTTTCACCGCATGACAAACAATTATTCAACTATGCCTACTTGCTTAAGAAATCTAAAAAACTTGCGGGTGTGATCACTATCGGCGGAGTAGTACATGTCAAAGGTATGAGAACGAAAGTAAATAAAATTGTAAATACGACTGAGGAGATACTGAAGCTGATAGCAGATGAAGAGGGTGATGTTGTCGTTGGCCATACATCTCCGGAAGGGGAACATGATAAACAACAAGATGATTCGTCATTGGAAGCTGAAGCAGTTAATTAATTTAGAAGTATTTTGTATTGTATCATTATTTTTTCATAATTTTTGTATATACCTTCAATTCTTTTTTTTTATTTTTAACCTTGAAATTTAAACTTTTTTTAACATACTCTTTAATTTCTTTTTCTTCTATCTTCCTTCTTTCTCGATCTAGATTTTTTCTAAAATACACTTCCAGGTGGTTTCTTGATGCTTTGATTGATAAACTAATCTTTTATGATGAATTCACATAGAACAGGTCGATTGGAAGAGTATAACTCTTGTAGACTTATGGTTAAAGTTCTGTCTAACCAATACACTGGGTTTAAGGTGTGTCACATCAATGCCCAGAGCATACCTGCGCATATAGATGAAATTAAAGACGTTTTTTAAAATGGTCCGGTTGATGCTCTGTGTATATCTGAAACCTGGTTAAAACCTGAGATACTTAACCAGCAGATAGATATTCCTGGATATACGCTTTATCGTAATGACAGGCTATTAAGAAGGGGCGGTGGTGTAGCAGTTTACTGCAAAGACTCCCTTTCGTGCCGTATTGTTAGCAAATCACAAGAATCAGATAATATTGAATTTTTATTCCTTGAAATCTTCGATAATGTCTCAAAATGTCTTTTAGCATGTTATATACACATCCCCACAAGCAATTTCCTTTGGATTGTTTGTTTTCGAAGTTGTTAGAATTCAGTGCTGTTTTTGTTGACATTATACTTTGTGGTGATTTGAATAAGGATATGCTTGTAAACAATGTTGCTTCCGCTGACCTTTTAGATAATTGTGCTTTGTGTGGACTCCAAGTTGTTAACACAACTTTTCCAACCCACTTTCGTCCAAATTGTGTACCCAGTTTGCTTGATATATTCCTTTCTGGAAATCTTGGTAAGATATTATTGTTTGATCAGCTGAGTTTGCCTGGCATCCCTTCCTATCATGATTTGATCTTTCTGACCTATGACATCTGCTTTAATGAAGCTCCAGTTCCCGAGCAATTTAGTTTTAGAGACTTTAGTAATATTAAAATGAATGAGCTTGTTCTGGACTGTGTGTCTACTCCTTGGAACTTGTGTTGGAATTCGCCTCTTGTGGATGATAAAGTTGAAGTGTTTGAATCTCTTGTTTTAAGATTGTTTGATAATCATGTCCCAACTAAAATAGTAAATTCAATTGATTCTCGTATTCCGTGGTTCAACAACGCTATTAAAACACTCATTAAAGAAAGGGATAGGTGTTATTCTCGTTGGAAGAGATATAGGAGTGAAACAAATTTTAGGGCTTTCAAAATGGTAAGGAATTCAGTTGTTTATCTAGTTAAAAGAGCTAAAGCGCAATACTACTCTTCCAAACTTAATGTGAACCTTCCAAGTAGACTGTTGTGGAAAAATATCAAAAGATGTGGCATCCAGAGTAAATCTAATAAGAATGGGTGTATCATAGATCCTAATCAACTCAACAATTACTTTCTTTCCCACGGGTCCTCCTCTCAACATGACTTAGGATTAACAACAGATTTAAGCTCTATGACGTCTTTAGAAACAAGGAATGATGTTCCACTTTTAGAATTTAATTGTGTTCAGGAAATTGAGGTTCTTAAAGCAGTGAATAGTATAAAGTCAAATGCTATCGGTGTCGACGGCATTCCGCTTAAGTTTATAAAACTTATTATGCCGCATATATTATATACACTAACACATCTGGTAAACTCTTGTATAACAACTTCGAAATTTCCCTCTTCTTGGAAAAGGGCGAAGGTAACTCCGATACCTAAAAATTCAAAATGTAAGGGCGCTGAAGATTACAGGCCCATCTGTATTTTACCTTGCCTTTCTAAAATTTTTGAAATTATTGTTCGAAACCAGATAAATAACCATGTTAATGAAAACAATTTGCTTAGTGCTGTCCAGTCTGGTTTTAGATCTAATCATAGTTGTGTAACAGCGACAATAAAAATACTGGAAGATATAAGGGTGGAGTTCGATAAAAATAACTTAACTATTCTGTGCCTTTTGGATTTTTCTAAAGCTTTTGATAGCGTAAATCATGAGATTCTCTGTAGTAAAATGTCTAATTTGTATGGTTTTAGTCATTTATCAACTGCGTTAATAAGAAGCTATCTATCGGAGAGAAGCCAAATCGTCAAAGTGGGCTGTGATATCTCAGATCCCTCATTCATTACAGCGGGTGTTCCTCAAGGATCAATTTTGGGACCCCTGTTATTCTCACTGTTTATAAATGATTTGCCAAATGTCTGCAATAACGTTAATGTACATATGTTTGCTGATGATGTGCAGATTTACCGTTCCTGTCAAATTGGCCTTTCCGAGGACTGTGTCTTCAGACTAAACGAAGATCTGCGGGAAATTCAAAAATGGGCGTTATATAACAAGCTCAATCTCAACCCTGATAAGTCTAAAAGTATAGTCTTCTCCAAGCACAAAATAGATACATCGTATCTGCCTTCTATCTCAATATCTTCTAAAACAATACCATATCTTAATAATGCAAAGAGCCTCGGTTTTTACTTAAACTCTCAGCTCTCTACTGCTGATAATGTGAATTCCATCACTAAATCAATTTATGGTAGTGTAAGGCAGCTCTACGTCTCGGCAAAGTTTACGCCTCAAGCCACTAGAATGAGACTTGCAAAAACTTTGTTAATTCCTATAATCAGTTATAGTTCTTCAGTCTACAGTTGTCTCGATTCAGTTTCGATGAGAAAGTTGCAAGTGGCTTACAATACAATTGTGCGCTATGTGTTTAATTTACGCCGTTTTGATCATGTATCTATGTTTGGCAAACAAATCTTGGGATTGTCACTTCAAGAGTTTCTAAATTGTAGAAGCTGTATCCTACTTTTCAATGTGATAAGAAGTAGAGAGCCATCGTACCTTTTTGAAAAGATAAATTTTGCAGCATCCAGTAGAACGAGTAATATAATTTTACCTGCCTTTAACTATTTGGAAAGCAAGAGGTTGTTTTTCTTTCATTCCATAAGGCTATGGAATTCGTTACCCTTATCTATCCGTAATTGTATTACCCATCAAACTTTTAGGAAATCTCTATATGAGTATGTTAAGACCCCCAATACTAATGGTACCTTGTTTTAGAGAAACTTCTAGGTCGTTTTTTTTTCTTTCTCTTCTATTTCTTTCCTTCTTTTCCCTTTTTCGTCCCATTTTTCTTCCTTAGTACCTATCCTCCCTTTACCTAATTAACTTAAATACTTTAATCTGCATTATTTTAAAAAATATTTGCGCTCTTGACCTCTTATAATTAAATATAGTTTTAAGTACTAATAATAAGAATTCAATTCTTTTTGTACTGCCTTTTTTTGAAATGAAATAAATAAATAAATAAATAAATAAAAAAGCGTTCATACATTATTTAAAAGAACACAGATTATTTAATATCATGTGCATTATGGCGAATGTTTGTTAATTCTAAAAAAATATGGCCGATGGCACTTGGTTTTTAAGTAACCTCAAAGCAACTGCATAGCAACTGCTTATTTTTATAAAAAGGGTTGCCAGCTTATGCGGTTTATCACAACCAAAGTTTTATTTGAACCCTCAAACATTATTTTCATTTAGAAATGCGAAATAAAATAAAAAAAAATGTATGCAAAATAAAATCCAAGGCCTGGTCGCACAAACCTATACTACTAAAGAAATCGGATAAATAAATTAACTGGGTCAAATAAAATTGCAGTTTGAGCTAACAGTATCTGTTTTGAGACACATAAATGGTTTCTATCGCCATCCTATTCAGTCGTTACAGAATATCTTAGAAAATGAAGTAAGTAGAATATCGAGATTCCATTTAAATGTTACCTCTCAGTAACTCGTCAGAAACTGAAAAATAAAATGAAATATCAAGAAAAGGTGTTTTGTTATCGTTTAGAAACTGAAAAAAATGAAACCAATCTGCAACCTTTTAGGAACTTAATAGTGACTGTAACGTAAAAATTTATAAGAATTAAAAGAAGAATCTACATACACCACCTGTATTGTCGATAGACACCAGTCTCTTCACCCAAATATCCTATGGATACCCAAGATTCAAACCAATGCCCCTCAACAACCCAAACCGAAGAGGAAGCCGGAAGAGACAAGTACCCCTATACTTCCTTGACTCCCATACCAAGGAACAACCTCTCCATCATCAACCGCACATGTATCGGTGTATCCCGCACCCTTTAAGAGACATACTTACACTTTGCTAACATGGCAACGAACCATCTAACAGCATACCATAGGTACTGACCACAAAACACCGTGGAACAGCCTAAAGGGTACCTGCCAGCATGTCCGCGCCTGTCCGCTACAAGCAATCGGTGTTCTTCTTGCAGCTGTATCGAGTTGTAGCCTATACCTGAAACCATGGACTCTACTTAAATCCCACACTCGTAACTAGTATCAGAATGCGTAAAAAACGGACGACAATTACATTTCCGAAGATTTCACTTCAGATTGCATCCACTGCACTAGCTACGGCTACCTAATTCTGCATTGAAGGGACGGAATCGATCCTATGCCGGCAACGCCCCCTTTCTCATCAACTATCCGTAAAGGACAATCGGTAAGAACGGCATGCGACAACGTAGAACCGTGGCCGAGATCGACCGTCGCGGTAGCCGGCAGTACCATAGCCATGACCAGCTCAGCCAGGCCGTGGGCACTTGCTCCGGGATCTACTTGACCGGTGTTACCTCTATTTTTCACTGCCGACCGGTGAACTCATGATGTGCGAGTTCGAATAAGTAATTTTAAAAAGCTTAAGGGCCCTCATAACCAACGTTGACAAGACTGTGAAGAATTAATTGTAAAGAAATGGTGATTCAAATCGCACCTTGTAACGTAAAAATCATAATGAAGTTAATTCAAAAAAGTATGCAAATGAAATCAAAAAATAGAATTGCTTCTACCTATCATTCCACGCACCCGTCAATAGACAGCAGCCTCTTCACCTTAACACCCTATGGATATCTAAGATCCGAACCCATGCCCACCAACAGCACAAGCCAAAGAGGAAGCCGGAAGAAACAAGCACCCATACCTATCCTTGACTCCTATATCATAGAACGATATCTCCACCAGCAACCACCCGTGCATCGGTGTATTCAGCATCCCTGCATTAGACATACTTACACTTCGCTAACACGGCACCTTGCTCTCCCTGCTCCTCTTCCCATTCTTTCAACTTCATCTCCATCCTCATCACAGAAGCGAGAACCATCCACCAGCCTACCATAGGTACTGACTACAAAACCCCGTAGAACAGCCTAGAGGGTACCTGACAGCATGTTCACGCCTATCCGCCGCGAGTGCTAGGTGTTCTGCTCGCAGCTGGTTCTCACAGTAGCCTACACCTATAAACCAAGGACCCTACTTAAATCCCCACAGACGTACCTAAACTTGCGATGCTAATTCAATACCATTACCTAAATCTTTCCGGAGGCTCTACTCCAGTCTGCTTGGGTTTAGTTGACGTCATCCCTCGCCGGCAACGCCCCCTTTCTCATCGACTACCCGAGAGGAACAGTCAAGGGGAACGGCATGCGACAACGTAGGGTCGAGGCCGAGATCGACCGTCGCGGTGGTCGGTAGTACTATAGCCATAGCTAGCTCAGCCAGGCCGTAGGCACTTGCTTCGGGATCTATCTGACCGGTATTATCTCTTATTTTTCACTGCTGACCGTTGAACTCATGATGTGCGAGTTCGAATAATTAATGTTGATATGCTTATTGGCCCTCATAACCGTTGAAGCAAAGATATGCCAGAATTGATTAGAAAATATAAGTTGATTCAAGATCGCACCTCTTTTTAGCAAAGAGTGAAATCGTAAATCGAAAGTAAAGATTTCGCGGTTATAATTATTTCACTATCCCAGTGAACGCGACACGTAAGAATCTTAATGCAAGCGAGTCATAGGTGTTCGTGACTGCTGTGGCATATCATTAACTTCCGCCCCTTTCGCTGCCACGGTGATATGCAAAAGGTGGCCGAAGAGGTGTCTAACTATATGGGGAGGGAGGATCTAAGGTGTTAAACAGACCCTCCTAGTCTCACAACCCACCCAAAATGATAACAGAAATCATCTCTTCCGTTCTCATCCGTTGGCTGACCCTGGACCTCTTGAGTCCCCATGACTCATTAACGATTATGGGCAGCCCTTGACATAATAAACAAGCAATAAAACTGCTTGCCTAAAACTATACCCGATCTATAGCATGGTATCTAACGTCGAAAACTAACTCTATTCGATGTTATGCCATATTACATCCTCAAAAGGAAACAAACACACACCAACCTACTCCATCCGAAGGGTTCTCGAGGGTTACCACCCTCCCTAGTAAATAACTCAAACGAACATCCTGAAAAACTCTACTATATCTTCAAGAATAAATATCAAAAGAAATAAGTTTAACTACAGAGGGTTTTCTGAAATCGTTATAATTATGGATTATTTATTAAATTTTCAAAATGTAACTTAAATCAATAAGGTAGTAATTTTATCTAAACGCAATACTTAATTCTTATTAAGGATCTCAATAGATCTTCTCTTAGTATGTGTTCAATCAATTATCATTAATATATATAAAACTATTTCAAATTCTGTTCTTTTCAAAAGATTTATAAAAAAAAATTACCAAAATTGCGCTTTCTTAATGGGCGCTTTTAAAGTCAATACAATTATTGAATCTTTGCTTATAATCTAATACAAAAGTTAAGGAAGAATGAAACGTGAAATATTAATATTTAGTTCTTGTATAAAAAAAAAGGAGATGACTTATGTCATTTACAAAACAATATTCCGAATCGCAATCTTTTATTCGTATAAGATTATATAAAAGTCGTATCAAACCATCAGGGTTTGTTCCGCGGCAATATCAAAAAAAAATTCGCACTACATAGGTACGTACTATCAGTGATAACGTAGTTACTAACGAACGTATCTACCGTTGGATTCGAATCGAAGTCAAGTGCTTCTCTTCCGCGAAGTTAAATAGATTTAACCTGGTACACGAATAGGACAATATCAAGACTAAAGTAAAACACGACAAATAAAACGTTGAAGGTCAGAAATTCCCACCCCAAAGCAACACAAATAGGTCAACAATCACAAAAAGGTACCATATATATCTGATTCCAGTTCGGCCTCAGACATATAATCGATCGCAAAAATATGTTAATATAGTGTATAGTTCAATATAATGTAATGAAATCAATGTAATATAGTTTTTAAATAAGAGATTTCTACCAATCGGGTAGTTAAAAATCTCCAAATATCCACTTAGCGTCGTTCCGGAAGTGCACTTCTGAAAGATCCTGTGAAATGTTTAAGGTATATGTATGTTAAATCTCTACCTGCACTATATATTCATATAATTGCTCCACTTTATATAGTTCCCTTGGGCTACAGAGCAAACGTTGACGAACTATTGTAAAAAAAAATTATCTATGCGCGTATCCTTTCGTTAAGGATTGGTATACTGTTCGTATATTCGTACCAATCAACGATACGAGGTGTAAAGGAATAAAAAAAAATTTGATCACGGTTAAATGTTGTGACCCGATGGACAAAATGTAACAAAAGCACGACGAGATCAATACAAAAAGGAAAAACGAGTATATCAAAGCGAGAGTTAGTGAAGGTAAGTATAAATTTACCGCAGAAAAGAAAATTCCAGTAATTGACGCGGCGTTAATACGCGTATAAGAATGGTCGCTACCGACGCTATAGCAAAAAAATTATTGTGGCATGAAGACCGAGTAAGTATAAAGTAAGTAACTAGCAGCCACGAAAGCTGACGGCTATAGGAGGCTATATAGTATCTGAAGGACCTTGATTGGCACGGTCCAATACTGTTCCTTGGTCACATCGACGGTCAAGGAATCGCTTAGCGCGTACTAATAAAAGATTGTGTTACCGAATCTGTTGCAATCACGTTACAACTCTGGATCCACGATACAATATTGTAAGGAAAACTTTCTCGCCAGTCACTGGCAATGAATAATTCTATTACCGCCATCTACCAGCGAGACCATAGTATCACTCGCAACGTGCTGAACGCACCCTTTAAGTTCTATCGACCAAAGAGATTCCGCAGAAAGAAAAGGAAGCCACCTTGTGTGAGTTCAGATTCCGCTCTCAGATCAAAATCTATCATTATCCCAAACAGAGCGATCTTCAGATTGCTCGCATTCCATTGAGTATGTTGGAAGGGTGCCTCCCTTCGACAAAAATTAATCGGACACACAATTGCTCGTTTCATGCTCAGTTCACACCAAGAATCGTAGTTAGTCTGTTCGCACTATACAATCACGAAAAGCGATTGCTACAAATGACGTAGAGAGTGTCAGAACCAAGAATTAATGTCAGAACTAAAATGTTAGGTAACAAGATGGAAGTAATAGTCGATGCGGCCGATTTAATTATTTCCACTTGCTAATCCTGTTATACATGTCATTCTCAACACACCGTGTAAATTGATAATGACAGTTCCAAGCAGCACGACAAAAAGTGTAAACATAAAATTTCAATAGACCGGGAACTTCAATATTCAAAAAAAAAAAAGAAACGCGATCTGAAGTGTATAACATAAATCTTCACACAGAAAAACGCAAAACCGTACTTACCCGTATTTTTCCTGAAGGAATCTCATCCATTCTAATCCACGAGTACGAAATGGCAGCGTAAGAATACGAATGTATCGTGAGCGCACTTACCATAAACTGCGTTTCGAAATTCACATTTGACATATGTCAACAAAATGTAATATGATGAACTCACACGATTATCCGAGAAATTAAACCTTCTGAGATGAAGCAAAGGACAACATAGTGCCTTCACCTCAACTCCAACCTTTTTCCTGTTGTCATCCTGGCGAATATGACACTGACATAAAATAATTCTGACAGTCACTAAGGTCGAAGTTCACCGGTCACATAAACAGAGAGTAATGCTTACCGTTAGAATCTAGTGCAGTCTGACCCTTACTCCTGTCATATCCTTACAAAATATCCGAGCTGTCATGCATTAGTTGTCAATTAATTGCTCTGAACTATAAAGGTGTTCAGTGAGCAATAACCCTTAAGGTACATTTTTGACACGCCACCTATAGTGCCAACTAACAACTAGTTCAAACACTGGAATGCAGCCATGAGACTGGAAGTTAGGGCGTTGGCTGAAAGGAAAGTGAAAAATATGCTCTAGAAATTTCAAAGGAGAAGTCATTTTGAAGATAGACGTAGACCTGAAACGACACAACCTCAGAACCATGGACCTAATAAGTATGGACTGCTAGGAGCCAACTTCACGTTGGTTCCAAATTAGCGCCTTATTTTCAAGGTAGTAAAATATGGAAACAAAATGATATTGACAGATGATAAACAGCTGACTGCGGAATTGCGCTTTTTTGTTTTCATTAAAAAAAATCAAACTTTGAAAAGAATCAAACAATTTAAAATAATTAAAGACTATAATTAAAAGAAAAAAAAAATGAAGTGCTTAGTTACGGGTTGTAAAACAAAATACACTGGCGATGGAGTTATTTCGTTCCATCAGTAAGTGCAAGTGTACCTATAATAAAAAAAATTATTAAATTCAGTGTTTTTTAAATAGGCTCTATCAGAATGGAGCATTTAAGGAAGAGTGGGTTGAGGCTATCCTACAACACAATAAACAAGAAATCGACCGCTCCAAGAAAACATCTAAAATGCAAAATGACCCACTTTTTTCGACTTCTCCATCATCGTAATGTCATGTGTGATTGTTATCTCAAATTTTTTTTTCTGCACGAATCCATAACTTGCCTTATAGTACCTATAATCGCAAGTAAAAAAAATTGATTGAAAAAAATCCCTGATTGCTTTCCGAATTCCCTGACTTTGCCCGACCAAGTTGTGTGCTTTTTCAAGTTTAGGGGATACCCTGGTCCCTCTAGTAAAACCAATGGAAGAGCTATAGCTTGAGTTAGTTAAAGTCAATCAGAATTGGGCTCTGGAAACTATGGCTCAACAAGAAACAAGGGGCTACTTCGGTCTTGGACGAAGTGATCAAAAAGACTCCAATTTTTCTTAAGTAACGTGACGGACTTTCAAAAGCTTGGATTGTACATCTTTGCTGCAAACACTGGCCGTATTTTTGGATGTTTTGGAAGCAACTCTCACATTCAATAAAATAATGGGAACAGTGTCTCCATCCAGTGCAAAATATCGGAAAGCAACTTGCGATGGCGAGATCGGTGATCACTTTAGCGTAGTGTTATTCAAGTTTCAAGAAAAGACGAGAAATCTGTTCCATCTAGAGCACTCGCATGCGTTCCATAAAGTAAACCAAGCATGAGTGTAGTCATATTCAAAGAATAAACTGGAAAACCTGACAAAAGATCATTCTTAAAAGGACAGATTAATTACACTTGAATTAATAATTAAAAACAAAAATACTCACCGCAGCAAACTCTGGGACAGCTTCATCAATATCTTTATCACTCGAGTCCATTTAAGAAAACGGATCGCTGATAAATTTGCTTTTCATATTTTCATTCAAAGACGATACCTTTGACTCCGACGAAATTGTATCAGAGTGAAATTTCACCTTCGGATTGACCAAAGCTTGGGACTCTGAGACAGTTGGCAGTTCTGGGCGCTTGATGATTTTCTCCGCCAATTTTTTTCTTGAACTGAACTTCATTGGATAGTTTGGGAACTTCAGACCCTGCAACGACGAACCCTTTGATTCAGACTGTTAAGCTGGAGCATTTATTGGCTTAATTGAGTGCTCAGATTCAGTTTTGCTCTTCGACAACTTCGAAGTCGGAATAGTGCTATGGTCGTCCGAGTTACTAATTTTGCTTTTTGACGGAAATATTATTTTATCTGCGCTCTTGCAGCTTTTATCATGACTCGAAGTCTCGTTTGCATTTTTTCGGTCGTCATTGGTGGTGTTTTTTAAGCTATCCTTTGAGGAAATCACAGCGTTTGCATATTGTATGTCAACCAGGACACTCTTCGAGTTGTTTCTTGTTTGGCTCAGTTAATATCTGACTGGGTTTCTTGTGTTGCGTCGAAATGTTGGTTTTGTTGAGCTCATTGCACAAGCTAGTTATGTTGTTTTGTTTTTCGGAATTAATCGTCGTCGTTGGTGTTTTTTTACTTTCGTTAGGTTCATTTGAAATTTTTCTAAAATTAGTTTTCTGATGGTTAGGTTCGGTTTTCTTAAAATAAACGTTGTTTTGTGTAGGCGCGTAGTAGATTGGTTGACTGTTTCTTTTTAAAAAAACAACTAATTAATAAACAAACTTAATTCGCGCGTTTTTAAATTAAAAAAAACCATTAAAACTATGGGCAATAAATTATGTTGTTAGTTCCACGCGTATTATTATCAAACTAAAAAAAAAAGTTTCTGTCAAAAATTGCAATACGTTTCTTGTAGGGAAATATTTCACAACTTCAAAAGTAAGGCGCTATTATGGCGACACAGATTTCTCAGATATTGTATGGAAACGAAAATCAACTAGCAGTCCATACTTATTAGGTCCATGCTCAGAACAATAAAATCTTTTTTTGTAAGGTTGTGTCGCAGCCATATTTCTTTTGTGCAATTTCTCTGATGAGAAATTGTACAATCCAATCCTAACTAAGGAATTATCCTTGAATTTCGGATAAATTGAAACATATAAGTTAAGAGTTTTTGCTAGATTAAATGTCTTTCGAAGCAGATAATTAGAATTCATTATATCCCTGTTTCGGAACATAGGATTCTTGAGGAGAAGCACGAGGATTATTGAATTTCTTTGGGCCGGTAGGTTCATCCATCCCTGGAGGTAAGAACATCAAGCTTAAAGATGCATCAAAGCAAAAGGGCGGTTCCTTTTTTTTTCTTTGCTTTGAGGCATAGCTCAACAGTTTTTTTTTACATATATATACATATGGACACGAGGTCTAATAAGTTTTGGGGGTACGCAGATTCACCAGCCCAGCAGACGCATCACAAATATCCAGCACCCAAGGGAAAGAAGACGCAGCAACAAAATTTGCAACAGATCCTGGCTAGTAGCCACATGGACTTTTTCTTCAGAAGCATGGCCTTTATGTTATCCATCCCAGACACGTGGGCATGAATTATACTTATATATGTGGACGAAATTAAATACTCATAGACGCATGCCGCGTCCTAATGCATCTTCCTATACTTTTTGGTGACTTCATTGCATTTTTCTTTTTTTTGGACGGAGTATTTCCTTCATCATCGTGCGTGCACACAATCTACCTCCTGGTCACACACGCGTGACGCCTAAGAGCACCTCTAGAGGGTGCGTTCATACATTATTTAAAAGAACACAGATTATTTAATATCATGTGCATTATGGCGAATGTTTGTTAATTCTAAAAAAATATGGCCGATGGCACTTGGTTTTTAAGTAACCTCAAAGCAACTGCATAGCAACTGCTTATTTTTATAAAAAGGGTTGCCAGCTTATGCGGTTTATCACAACCAAAGTTTTATTTGAACCCTCAAACATTATTTTCATTTAGAAATGCGAAATAAAATAAAAAAAATTGTATGCAAAATAAAATCCAAGGCCTGGTCGCACAAACCTATACTACTAAAGAAATCGGATAAATAAATTAACTGGGTCAAATAAAATTGCAGTTTGAGCTAACAGTATCTGTTTTGAGACACATAAATGGTTTCTATCGCCATCCTATTCAGTCGTTACAGAATATCTTAGAAAATGAAGTAAGTAGAATATCTAGATTCCATTTAAATGGTACCTCGCAGTAACTCGTCAGAAACTGAAAAATAAAATGAAATATCAAGAAAAGGTGTTTTGTTATCGTTTAGAAACTGAAAAAAATGAAACCAATCTGCAACCTTTTAGGAACTTAATAGTGACTGTAACGTAAAAATTTATAAGAATTAAAAGAAGAATCTACATACACCACCTGTATTGTCGATAGACACCAGTCTCTTCACCCAAATATCCTATGGATACCCAAGATTCAAACCAATGCCCCTCAACAACCCAAACCGAAGAGGAAGCCGGAAGAGACAAGTACCCCTATACTTCCTTGACTCCCATACCAAGGAACAACCTCTCCATCATCAACCGCACATGTATCGGTGTATCCCGCACCCTTTAAGAGACATACTTACACTTTGCTAACATGGCAACGAACCATCTAACAGCATACCATAGGTACTGACCACAAAACACCGTGGAACAGCCTAGAGGGTACCTGTCAGCATGTCCGCGCCTGTCCGCTACAAGCAATCGGTGTTCTTCTTGCAGCTGTATCGAGTTGTAGCCTACACCTGAAACCATGGACTCTACTTAAATCCCACACTCGTAACTAGTATCAGAATGCGTAAAAAACGGACGACAATTACATTTCCGAAGATTTCACTTCAGATTGCATCCACTGCACTAGCTACGGCTACCTAATTCTGCATTGAAGGGACGGAATCGATCCTATGCCGGCAACGCCCCCTTTCTCATCAACTATCCGTAAAGGACAATCGGTAAGAACGGCATGCGACAACGTAGAACCGTGGCCGAGATCGACCGTCGCGGTAGCCGGCAGTACCATAGCCATGACCAGCTCAGCCAGGCCGTGGGCACTTGCTCCGGGATCTACTTGACCGGTGTTACCTCTATTTTTCACTGCCGACCGGTGAACTCATGATGTGCGAGTTCGAATAAGTAATTTTAAAAAGCTTAAGGGCCCTCATAACCAACGTTGACAAGACTGTGAAGAATTAATTGTAAAGAAATGGTGATTCAAATCGCACCTTGTAACGTAAAAATCATAATGAAGTTAATTCAAAAAAGTATGCAAATGAAAGCAAAAAATAGAATTGCTTCTACCTATCATTCCACGCACCCGTCAATAGACAGCAGCCTCTTCACCTTAACACCCTATGGATATCTAAGATCCGAACCCATGCCCACCAACAGCACAAGCCAAAGAGGAAGCCGGAAGAAACAAGCACCCATACCTATCCTTGACTCCTATATCATAGAACGATATCTCCACCAGCAACCACCCGTGCATCGGTGTATTCAGCATCCCTGCATTAGACATACTTACACTTCGCTAACACGGCACCTTGCTCTCCCTGCTCCTCTTCCCATTCTTTCAACTTCATCTCCATCCTCATCACAGAAGCGAGAACCATCCACCAGCCTACCATAGGTACTGACTACAAAACCCCGTAGAACAGCCTAGAGGGTACCTGACAGCATGTTCACGCCTATCCGCCGCGAGTGCTAGGTGTTCTGCTCGCAGCTGGTTCTCACAGTAGCCTACACCTATAAACCAAGGACCCTACTTAAATCCCCACAGACGTACCTAAACTTGCGATGCTAATTCAATACCATTACCTAAATCTTTCCGGAGGCTCTACTCCAGTCTGCTTGGGTTTAGTTGACGTCATCCCTCGCCGGCAACGCCCCCTTTCTCATCGACTACCCGAGAGGAACAGTCAAGGGGAACGGCATGCGACAACGTAGGGTCGAGGCCGAGATCGACCGTCGCGGTGGTCGGTAGTACTATAGCCATAGCTAGCTCAGCCAGGCCGTAGGCACTTGCTTCGGGATCTATCTGACCGGTATTATCTCTTATTTTTCACTGCTGACCGTTGAACTCATGATGTGCGAGTTCGAATAATTAATGTTGATATGCTTATTGGCCCTCATAACCGTTGAAGCAAAGATATGCCGGAATTGATTAGAAAATATAAGTTGATTCAAGATCGCACCTCTTTTTAGCAAAGAGTGAAATCGTAAATCGAAAGTAAAGATTTCGCGGTTATAATTATTTCACTATCCCAGTGAACGCGACACGTAAGAATCTTAATGCAAGCGAGTCATAGGTGTTCGTGACTGCTGTGGCATATCATTAACTTCCGCCCCTTTCGCTGCCACGGTGATATGCAAAAGGTGGCCGAAGAGGTGTCTAACTATATGGGGAGGGAGGATCTAAGGTGTTAAACAGACCCTCCTAGTCTCACAACCCACCCAAAATGATAACAGAAATCATCTCTTCCGTTCTCATCCGTTGGCTGACCCTGGACCTCTTGAGTCCCCATGACTCATTAACGATTATGGGCAGCCCTTGACATAATAAACAAGCAATAAAACTGCTTGCCTAAAACTATACCCGATCTATAGCATGGTATCTAACGTCGAAAACTAACTCTATTCGATGTTATGCCATATTACATCCTCAAAAGGAAACAAACACACACCAACCTACTCCATCCGAAGGGTTCTCGAGGGTTACCACCCTCCCTAGTAAATAACTCAAACGAACATCCTGAAAAACTCTACTATATCTTCAAGAATAAATATCAAAAGAAATAAGTTTAACTACAGAGGGTTTTCTGAAATCGTTATAATTATGGATTATTTATTAAATTTTCAAAATGTAACTTAAATCAATAAGGTAGTAATTTTATCTAAACGCAATACTTAATTCTTATTAAGGATCTCACTAGATCTTCTCTTAGTATGTGTTCAATCAATTATCATTAATATATATAAAACTATTTCAAATTCTGTTCTTTTCAAAAGATTTATAAAAAAAAATTACCAAAATTGCGCTTTCTTAATGGGCGCTTTTAAAGTCAATACAATTATTGAATCTTTGCTTATAATCTAATACAAAAGTTAAGGAAGAATGAAACGTGAAATATTAATATTTAGTTCTTGTATAAAAAAAAAGGAGATGACTTATGTCATTTACAAAACAATATTCCGAATCGCAATCTTTTATTCGTATAAGATTATATAAAAGTCGTATCAAACCATCAGGGTTTGTTCCGCGGCAATATCAAAAAAAAAATTCGCACTACATAGGTACGTACTATCAGTGATAACGTAGTTACTAACGAACGTATCTACCGTTGGATTCGAATCGAAGTCAAGTGCTTCTCTTCCGCGAAGTTAAATAGATTTAACCTGGTACACGAATAGGACAATATCAAGACTAAAGTAAAACACGACAAATAAAACGTTGAAGGTCAGAAATTCCCACCCCAAAGCAACACAAATAGGTCAACAATCACAAAAAGGTACCATATATATCTGATTCCAGTTCGGCCTCAGACATATAATCGATCGCAAAAATATGTTAATATAGTGTATAGTTCAATATAATGTAATGAAATCAATGTAATATAGTTTTTAAATAAGAGTTTTCTACCAATCGGGTAGTTAAAAATCTCCAAATATCCACTTAGCGTCGTTCCGGAAGGGCACTTCTGAAAGATCCTGTGAAATGTTTAAGGTATATGTATGTTAAATCTCTACCTGCACTATATATTCATATAATTGCTCCACTTTGTATAGTTCCCTTGGGCTACAGAGCAAACGTTGACGAACTATTGTAAAAAAAAATTATCTATGCGCGTATCCTTTCGTTAAGGATTGGTATACTGTTCGTATATTCGTACCGATCAACGATACGAGGTGTAAAGGAATAAAAAAAAATTTGATCACGGTTAAATGTTGTGACCCGATGGACAAAATGTAACAAAAGCACGACGAGATCAATACAAAAAGGAAAAACGAGTATATCAAAGCGAGAGTTAGTGAAGGTAAGTATAAATTTACCGCAGAAAAGAAAATTCCAGTAATTGACGCGGCGTTAATACGCGTATAAGAATGGTCGCTACCGACGCTATAGCAAAAAAATTATTGTGGCATGAAGACCGAGTAAGTATAAAGTAAGTAACTAGCAGCCACGAAAGCTGACGGCTATAGGAGGCTATATAGTATCTGAAGGACCTTGATTGGCACGGTCCAATACTGTTCCTTGGTCACATCGACGGTCAAGGAATCGCTTAGCGCGTACTAATAAAAGATTGTGTTACCGAATCTGTTGCAATCACGTTACAACTCTGGATCCACGATACAATATTGTAGGGAAAACTTCTCGCCAGTCACTGGCAATGAATAATTCTATTACCGCCATCTACCAGCGAGACCATAGTATCACTCGCAACGTGCTGAACGCACCCTTTAAGTTCTATCGACCAAAGAGATTCCGCAGAAAGAAAAGGATGCCACCTTGTGTGAGTTCAGATTCCGCTCTCAGATCAAAATCTATCATTATCCCAAACAGAGCGATCTTCAGATTGCTCGCATTCCATTGAGTATGTTGGAAGGGTGCCTCCCTTCGACAAAAATTAATCGGACACACAATTGCTCGTTTCATGCTCAGTTCAAACCAAGAATCGTAGTTAGTCTGTTCGCACTATACAATCACGAAAAGCGATTGCTACAAATGACGTAGAGAGTGTCAGAACCAAGAATTAATGTCAGAACTAAAATGTTAGGTAACAAGATGGAAGTAATAGTCGATGCGGCCGATTTAATTATTTCCACTTGCTAATCCTGTTATACATGTCATTCTCAACACACCGTGTAAATTGATAATGACAGTTCCAAGCAGCACGACAAAAAGTGTAAACATAAAATTTCAATAGACCGGGAACTTCAATATTCAAAAAAAAAAAAGAAACGCGATCTGAAGTGTATAACATAAATCTTCACACAGAAAAACGCAAAACCGTACTTACCCGTATTTTTCCTGAAGGAATCTCATCCATTCTAATCCACGAGTACGAAATGGCAGCGTAAGAATCCGAATGTATCGTGAGCGCGCTTACCATAAACTGCGTTTCGAAATTCACATTTGACATATGTCAACAAAATGTAATATGATGAACTCACACGATTATCCGAGAAATTAAACCTTCTGAGATGAAGCAAAGGACAACATAGTGCCTTCACCTCAACTCCAACCTTTTTCCTGTTGTCATCCTGGCGAATATGACACTGACATAAAATAATTCTGACAGTCACTAAGGTCGAAGTTCACCGGTCACATAAACAGAGAGTAATGCTTACCGTTAGAATCTAGTGCAGTCTGACCCTTACTCCTGTCATATCCTTACAAAATATCCGAGCTGTCATGCATTAGTTGTCAATTAATTGCTCTGAACTATAAAGGTGTTCAGTGAGCAATAACCCTTAAGGTACATTTTTGACACGCCACCTATAGTGCCAACTAACAACCAGTTCAAACACTGGAATGCAGCCATGAGACTGGAAGTTAGGGCGTTGGCTGAAAGGAAAGTGAAAAATATGCTCTAGAAATTTCAAAGGAGAAGTCATTTTGAAGATAGACGTAGACCTGAAACGACACAACCTCAGAACAATAAAATCTTTTTTTGTAAGGTTGTGTCGCAGCCATATTTCTTTTGTGCAATTTCTCTGATGAGAAATTGTACAATCCAATCTAAGTAAGAGTTTTTGCTAGATTAAATGTCTTTCGAAGCAGATAATTAGAATTCATTATATCCCTGTTTCGGAACATAGGATTCTTGAGGAGAAGCACGAGGATTATTGAATTTCTTTGGGCCGGTAGGTTCATCCATCCCTGGAGGTAAGAACATCAAGCTTAAAGATGCATCAAAGCAAAAGGGCGGTTCCTTTTTTTTTCTTTGCTTTGAGGCATAGCTCGACAGTTTTTTTTTACATATATATATATATGGACACGAGGTCTAATAAGTTTTGGGGGTACGCAGATTCACCAGCCCAGCAGACGCATCACAAATATCCAGCACCCAAGGGAAAGAAGACGCAGCAACAAAATTTGCAACAGATCCTGGCTAGTAGCCACATGGACTTTTTCTTCAGAAGCATGGCCTTTATGTTATCCATCCCAGACACGTGGGCATGAATTATACTTATATATGTGGACGAAATTAAATACTCATAGACGCATGCCGCGTCCTAATGCATCTTCCTATACTTTTTGGTGACTTCATTGCATTTTTCTTTTTTTTGGACGGAGTATTTCCTTCGTCATCGTGCGTGCACACAATCTACCTCCTGGTCACACACGCGTGACGCCTAAGAGCACCTCTAGAGGGCCTCCTTTGCATAAATTGAGGCAAGGCAAACGCGTAAAAGCCGGTTGGCGTTGATCCATTTTGGCTCGCCGACGGCCACACCCATTTTACTTTAACTATACTCAACTATACAAGAGGATACACCGCCTATAGATAGGCACCACAACAGCGGCTGCACAAGCTGCAACAGACTCCCGATTCAGTGGAGTACATCAACACAAACGGAAGCAACTGGAACCCACGTCAAGACAGCATCTATACGTCTGGCTTGCATTATATGCCGATGCCGGTCCATCAACTATATAGAATTCACCGTACAACTTAAGCCACGAGGGAATCCAGTATCCATCTCTAAAGATCATCTATAATCATAGCAGCAGATCCAGCAGTGATTTTCTTGTTAGTGTTAATAAATGGAAAGAGAAATAAGATTCGATATAAAACTTGATAACAGGTAACACTTTTTGTTTAAATTACTGTGTTTTGTGAATTTGGCGAAGAGCTAAGAAACCCTTCCCTCCCCTCACTCACTGCATATTTGGTGGAGTAAAAGAGGCCAATTTGCCTCCACTACTAGCGTTCAACGCTGGCGATAACGTCATCGACCGCGGACGGTGGTGTCATAGCAGTTTAAATAGAATCGTCTGTATAGTGGGCTATAAAAAATATCCACGTCCTATTCATTGTTCTTTTTTTTGATTATCGATATTCTTTATCTTAAGTATCTATATCCTAGTTCGTACAGTGCTGTGCTAATATCAAGGATTAATATCCTCGATTATTCATTTCCTTTGAAGTTTATCTTAATTCTACTTACTTTCCTTTTTACGTCGGGATCTTTTTAATTAATGTCGTGTCGAAATCAATCCGCGAGAATACATCTTCATTCCTTTGTGTTTACATTATTGGTTATATACAATCTGTAATCCGGAATCATACATAAAGTCTCAAGTGAGCAACTTCGAGTTCTTTGGGTTCGGCTACGCTCGTTTACGATATATCTAATATCGCTCGGTTATAACCCAAGTTTGTTTTTACTTTTTTTGGGAAATTTATCTCACGGTTCACTACAATCTCGATTCGGAACAAAATCTCGTGGCACAATACGGTGTCTACGCACCAAATCGTTATACTCTTCGCGCTTAAGGAGGGAGAATCGTCATCAGTGTCGTTTCATAATCGGTCCATTAGTATATTTTCAAGTTGTAGTTCACACCAAAAACCAGGGATTCTACTGTACCTTATACTCATAACTAGGATCGTGATGCAGCTTAATTGGTGTATCAGTTCTTTCCCAGAGGATTCACTCCAGGTTGCACCTATCACTCTAGCTATGACTATCTACCTCTATCTCTGAAGGGATGGTATTGATCCTTTGCCGGCAACGCCCCCTTTACTGTGAATAGTTCGTTAAACAATCTGCAGGAACGGCATGCGACAACGCAGAACCATGGTCGAGATCGACCGTCGCGGTGGCCGGCAGCACCCATGCCTCGACTAGCTCAGCCAGGCCGTGGGCACTTGCTTCGGGATCTACACAACCGGTGTTACCTCTTATTATCCTGCCGACCGTTGAGCTCAAGATGGGTGAGCTCGAATAAAAGTATTAGAATGCTTATTGGCCCTCATAATTCACAAAGAAAAGACCTGATAGAAATGATTGAAAAGAAATTTCGATCCTAGGATGCACCTCAGGAAGGAAAGTATGAGTGAACGTTGGGATAAAGTAAGAAATCACGTTTGGAATGTTAATTCAACCTGCAGAACGACACACGTAAGTATTTCTAAATTAGCAAAACATAGGTGATCATGTTTGCAGTGGCTTCTAGAACCTTCCATCCATTCTGCTACCACGTAGCTCTGCAGAATATGGAGGATGAGGTGTCTAACGCATAGGGGAGGGAGGATCAAAGGTGTTAAGGTGACCCCCCAGGTCTCTCAACCCGCCTAAAACAATAGTAAAAATTATCTCTCCTACTACTGACCAGTGGCTAACTATAGACCTTATGAGTCCCCAGACTCAATGACGATTTCGGTAGCCCCTAAACATAATAGCAAGCAAAGGAAACTTGCTTGCCAACTATAACCCTATAACTAAACCATGGTACCTATCAGAAAATACTGCACCAATACTACTCAAACTCCATCGTTGCACTACGAATACCTCAGCGGTACTCAATCACCGCTCCACCTTGTTCCATTCGAAGAAGAGTGAGGATTACCAACCTCCCTATAAATAACCTTAACCGTCATGATGTAAACCTATAGAAGTCTTCAAGAAAAAGTTAAGTTAAGAATCAAATCCACTGTAAATTTTTCTTAAATCGTTATAAAACGTTAATATAATTTATTCAATTTTATTCTTATTCTTTAACAAAATATTATTTTATTTGAAAAATACTTAATATTATCTCATTAAACTAACCTTACTATTTTGTCTCATAATCATTATCAAAGACTGAATATGCATAAATATCTATAACCGTGTCATATAGTGGCAACACTTATTAATTTACTCATTTATGTTTTAATATATATATATAACACATAATCATGTACATGTAATTACATAACACACATATATAAGCCGATGTATTTTGTAATCACTTCACTTGTAGTTCGACAGTGGCGGAATTTACTTCTGACTTTAACTTAGTAAATAAACAAATTGAATTTAAAGTAAGCTGTCCTTTTCATTGAATATAAGACATTGGCGACGAGGATTTAAAAAAAAAAAAAAAAAAGAGAAAAAAGGTAATTTTTATCTAAAGAGTAATTTCGTAGTGTCATGGCTGGTGAAGACAAAACAACGGGTAAAACAGATAAGCCCGTTACACAGACCATCGCGGTTGGTAACAGTTTTGAGGAATTCAACCCAGAATTCGTGGATTGGGAAGTATTCGAAGCGAAACTGCAACAATATTTTCTCAGTGTCGGAGAAGAAGATGAGCAAAGAAAAACAGCATTCCTGTTAACTAAATTGCATCATGAAACCTTCAAACTCCTCAGAGACAGCGTTTATCCAAATCAAATCAACGCGTTAAGTTTCGCTGAAGTAAAAAAAAATCTAACAAATTTTTATGGAAAAAAGGTGGCAATATTCGTTGAGAGGCGAAGTTTTTATGATCTAAAACAGATGGCAAGCGAAAGCATAAATGATTGGTATATAAGAGTCAAAAAGGCCGCGGTAAATTGTAAGTTCGGTAGCCACCTTGACACAGCATTGCGTGACATATTCATAACAGGTCTTAAAGATGGTCCCATTCTTGAGAAATTGCTAGAAGAGGATGAAAAGATCACTCTTGACAAAGCATGGACAGCAGCAATAAAAAAGGAGACACTGATAAATAGCCGCACTGCAAACACTTTAATGGTAAATAAGGTAAATACACAGAACACACACACACGAACACACAACAATGATCAAAGTAAACCAAGTCGAACCACCAAGTCATACGGTCAGACCTCTGCAGCTGCAACGACGAAAAATAAAGGAACACGTACGGTAGAAAAAGCTCACAAGAACGATGGATGCTATCGATGCGGAAGAATAGGGCACCACAGTGAGCAGTGCTACTACAAAAGTTTTGTGTGTGATATATGCAAAATTCGTGGACACCTCAAAGTCATGTGCAAAAATAAATATTCACGCAGTGAACAGGTAAAGAATATAAGAGCTGTTGAATTGGCACAAGAGAATAACGATGACAAGTACATAGAACTTAAAAACATCACATCAAAATCAAAGAGTTTTCCACCAATAACACTGCAAGTTAAAATTGATGGTTGTCAAATTAAAATGGAGCTTGATACGGGCAGTGCAGTAACAATAATCCCGCAATGTGTTATGGGCGAGTTATTTACAACAAAAAAACTCATAGCATCAAACATAAACGTAAAGGGCTACGGAGGGGAAATTATTAAAGTATATGGCAAAAGAGAATGCGTATGTGAATATCAAGGTATAAAAAAACAATTGGAGGTGTATGTAACGGAGCCCGGTAGAAGTGCATTGTTAGGAAGAGACTTTGCAACGGAATTTGGATTAGTTTTGTCGTTGAGAAATCCAATTGAAGTGCACAGCATAACAAAAACTATTGAATCTAAAATTACAGAATTGGAAAAAAAATTTGCAAATGTTTTTGAAAATAAATTGGGTAAATTTAAATATGAAAAAATTAATCTAAAAATGAAAAATGAAACAGTGAGTCCAGTGTTTGTAAAGCCAAGAAATTTGCCATATGCTTTAAAAGAAAGCGTCGAGAAGGAAATTGATCGTCTCACAGCAGAAGGCATCATCACACCGGTAGATTACAACAAATGGGGAACACCCTTAGTGCCCGTTATCAAGTCTGATGGTCGCATTAGACTATGTGGCGATTATAAGTCAACCGTCAACAAATATCTTGAGGTAGATACATATCCGCTGCCCAGAATTCAGGATCTCTTGCACAAATTATCCGGAGGTGAGAAATATTCGAAAATAGATCTAAAAGAAGCTTATTTACAGATAGAGCTGGACGATGACAGCAAAAGGCTTTGTGCGTGGTCAACGCCCAAAGGGGTGTATCTAGTCAATCGTATGCCGTATGGGATATCGCCAGCAACATCAAAGTTCCAGAGAATTATGGCCAAAATGTTCCATGACATTGAGAATGTCACCGTATTCGTTGATGACATTTTGGTGACTGGAAAAAATGATGACGAACACATTGCAAGTCTCGAAAGGGTTTTCAAGAGATTGCAGGATGCGAACATGACGGTTAAGCTGAGCAAATGCGAATTTTTTAAGGATGAGATCTGCTATTTGGGCCAAATTATAAACAAAACTGGCATAAGAAAAAATCCAGAAGGAGTTAAAACAGTTCTCAAAGCTGATCCACCGAAGAATGTTAAACAAGTACAAGCTTTTTCTGGTCTTGTAAACTACTACGGGAGATACATTCCAAATGTCTCATCTGTCATGGCGCCAATTTACAACTTGCTGAAGTCGGGAGTAGTTTTTGTGTGGACACAGGACTGCCAAGCTGCATTCGATAAAATAAAAGGAATTATCGCGTCAGACAAAGTGTTGGTACATTACCATCCAGAATGGGAAGTAGTGCTGGAATGTGACGCATCGGATGAAGGTATTGCTGCAGCGCTGTCACATAAACTGCCATCCGGAGAAGAACGGCCAATTTCATTTGCGTCCAGAGTTTTGTCAGCGCCTGAGCGAAATTATAGCGTGCCCGATAAGGAAGCTCTGGCAGTGTACTATGGGGTGCAAAAATTCTCCCATTATTTATTCGGCAGGCAGTTCATCATCAGAAGCGACCACAAGCCGTTACTTGCCAAGTACGGTGAAAATCGCAGTATACCGTTGATGGCAGCTAAAAGGGTGCATAGATGGGCGACTTATCTAGCAGCATTCAACTACAAATTCGAATACATCAAGGGCAGAGATAACAAGGTTGCCGATATGTTATCTAGACTTTCATACAAAGACGAAGTTGACATGAGGGAGCAGGCTGTGGAAGACCATATAAAAAAGGTAATTACAGAAGCAAAAGTAATTAATTTCAATATCATTCAAGAGCTCACAAAGAAAGATCGGGTCCTTATGGAGGTTCTCAAAAACATTGAAGAAGGATGGCCAACCAAAAGTGTGGTTAGCGACCTTAAACCATACTGGCTAAGGAAGGATGAGCTTGAAATCATCAACGGTGTCGTCATGTGGGGCTTTCGGGTGATAGTACCAAAGCAGTTGCAATCACAGGTGCTCGAAGAACTTCACGATGCGCATCTGGGTATGTCCAAAACGAAGTCACTAGCAAGGTCGTACGTATGGTGGCCACATTTGGATACTTGCATCGAACAAATGGTGAGAAGTTTCTTCGCGTGTGGAATTCACAATGCAGACCCTCCAAAAGCTGCAATCAACAAATGGCCAGAGGCAACGGAACCGTGGGAAAGGATACATGCCGATTTTGCCGGACCCTTTCTAAATCGGCAATTCCTGATCATCGTGGACGCATATACAAAATGGGTAGAAATCTATCCCATGAACAGCATCGTAGCAAAAACGACAATTGAAAAATTTTATGAAACTTTTGCACGATTTGGGTTGCCAAGAACGTTGGTTACAGACAATGGGACCACATTTACTGGGAGTGAATTTCAAGCGTTCATCAAGAGAAATGGGATAAAACATATAACATCACCACCAGGACATCCGCAAAGCAACGGTTTGGCCGAAAATGCAGTAAAATCGTTCAAGTTGGCAGTAAAAAAGATCTTAGAGGGAGGAGAAAAGTCTATAACAATTGCTCTAGCGAGATATCTATTCCACCATCGATTAGTAAGGCATTCTACAACAGGTTTATCACCGGCTTCAGAGATGTTCAAACGGGACCTCCGGATGAGGTTGGACCTTTTAAGACCAGAGGGTGACGGAGGCGTACATACACTGACAAATATGGAAGACAAACCAGGGGGACAAGAACGGAAAGGATTTTGTGAAGGTGAGTCAGCATTAGTCAAAGATTTTCGAAGGGACAAGATGTGGTCGGTTGCAGTCGTGAAGAAGAGAATTGGAAAGCAGACGTATTTGGTAACTACTGATGACAATATCGTTTGGAAGAGACATATGAATCAAATGAAGAAGTTTTCCAAGAAAGAAAAAATCGAGACATCAGGAAAATCCGAAGAAAGAGACAGACCTTTGGATCATGTAGTCATTAGGTCGCAAGCAACAAGGGCAAACCCAAATTCCCGAGATTATAAATTGAGGCGTCGCAGTCAACTAAAAAAACCGAGGAGATATCCCAATTAGGGGAAGGAAATGTCATATAGTGGCAACACTTATTAATTTACTCATTTATGTTTTAATATATATATATAACACATAATCATGTACATGTAATTACATAACACACATATATAAGCCGATGTATTTTGTAATCACTTCACTTGTAGTTCGACAGTGGCGGAATTTACTTCTGACTTTAACTTAGTAAATAAACAAATTGAATTTAAAGTAAGCTGTCCTTTTCATTGAATATAAGACAAACCGAAACACTGGTTATTTCAAAAGAATAGTGAAATCTACTAATAATTTTGTAAGGGTTTCTTTAATACATGATTAACCTTATATCTAACTCAATTGTATGAAACTATGTAAATATAGATGTACGTTATACTTATTGAGTTAACATTCGAATACGAAATTTTCAACTCTGTAATCTGTTTATTACAAGAAAATCAACTTGGAAACGTATATCGAAACTCTAAATCAATTAGCAAAAAAAAAAAGGTAACGAGTTATTAAAAGACGCGGCGGACTGACATTAGTGCCATTCGTGTATATATAAAAAAAAATAATTGAAGATAAAAAAAAAAACTTTAATAAGTAGTGTCGCCGAATAATCAATTTACGAAGTAACTAAACCTAAACATTAAGACGAGACGCGAATCATTAGACTCCTATATCAAATACTCAAAGCATAGAACAACTGTACAGGCCTCAGGGATCTGCTTGAGACACTACGCTTCAACGCAACAAAAAGGTAGATATGTAGATATATATTCAAACAATACCATATACAAAAGAACACAGTTCGTGTCTCTCGTATACTCGATACAAAATTTTAAATCAATATAATTCAAATATGAAATAGCAATATTTTAAAGTAAGTATGGTTAAAAGATGTTATTGAGATATCTTCTCTCAAAATCTTTCTTACAGTTGGGATCCGGGAGTGCACTGCTGGATACCTTTCCTGTGGACAAAGTGATTAAAGATATATGATAATAATAATGCTATATTGAATTAAATTCTACCTCGTTGTTGATCTGAGAGTTCAGATCGTTGCTCAAATGATTAAAATTATCTTTGTTGAGTATCAAATAAAGATTCTTGACCAGACATACATGTAATAGAAATCAAATTGGATTTCCTTTACGACGAAATATTGCCATTGATGTCACGGACCGATTAGTGACTCACCATGTGGTAGTAATTTGAGTATAGCTTACCCAAAGAAAACGAAATCTTTGCAACTGAAAAGTAATAATCAGGAACTCGCCTGATGTATTAAAAGTGATTGAGTGGTACTCTTATCAAACAAGAAGTACAAGTGATACTGAAAGTGTCTGAGCGATTGCAAATACGATGTGATCAATCCCAGTGGGAGTCCCAGAACATAAACTAGTTACCGCGGCGTTATAACGCGAAGTTAAATGGTCGCTACCGACACTATACGTAAGTGGTTCAAGGACCAAGTAAAAAAAATAAAAAAAACATATAATTGTTCTTTGAAAGAAATCCGTGAAGGAAAAAGTAAACAAGTGAATAAAAAAAAAGGTAAGTATGTTCTTCTCTAATACCGAGGAAAGCACAACGAAATGGTTATAAAACCAGGATAAAATGTCTCTACAACGTTTGACTTGATTCCAGATCAAATGTCAGTAAGTAAATTTCTTCACTTTAAGTAAAACCGATTTGATAGTATAAATCGCGATAAAAAAAAAAACAGATTTCGTGAAACAGTATAAAAGAAGTAATATGAAATACTGTCATTTGTGACCAGCAATAGCTGTTTTACACTATTTATAAGTAGCACCAAAAGATTATACACAACACTACACTCTTATAATTACATGCATGAATACCTAGGATATTACATATATATGTATATGGAGTTTCTCTTAAAGATACGGAGCAGGAGGCGCTAGGTCCTGTTCTCCGTAACTATCTAAATTCCGCACCACCGTCCGTGGTTGTCGGCGTTGATCGACAGCGTATACTGTATGCAACCGCACCACAATTGGGCGTGCTGGACTTTTATATCTCAGATATGAGGTTGAGCAGAGACGCTCCCACAAAATTCACAATATTCACTAAAATACTATATATTTGGTTACCTGGTATAATGTTGTAAATGGAGTATCCCTTAAGGGTAATATATTTTATAAACTTTTTCACATGTGTATATTCAGGAACTGGTGTAATTAAAGATGATGATGTATCAGGATCTGCTGAATTCTTGAATCAGGTGAGTAGCTCCCGCGTTGTATCTAGGTGGTTATGTTGTGGTTGGATCGGCATCTATGCTTTAGCATACGCCAGACATCCCGGTGAAATCTTGAAGAATAATTTCTTTGTTGAACGATGGAATCATCAGCCTATTCGAGACTGGGTTTCGGATGCTCCATCCACGTTGTGGATATCCTTAAATTCCTGGAGAAACCAGGTGAAGAAGTACGAGATTGAATCTCCACGTGTACATATATGTGTTCGTGGCGTGAATTTTGCCACGAGGAGTACGCAATGTTGACGTGGCGTGCCTTCACCACGAGAATAATGTGGCGATGCAGATTTGAAACAAGTATATGAAAGGATGTGGCCGAGGCGAAAAATGCCTCCAATGACCAGATGCTGTGGCGAGTCTGCCACGAATGTGCCCACGTGTGGCGTGGTATATCGCTTAACGAGATCGTAGCCGTCGGCGAGCCGCCTGGATCAACGTCGAACGACTAGGATCTTGGAATATTTTCGTTGGAATTGATTGCTCCAAAATAAAAAGGTGTGATGGAGTAAATGTAAGTTGCGTAGCCGGCGCACATAATTTTACTTGTTGGGTATACAAAATTCCTGCCCACATGTATATGTGTGGACAAAAAAAAATAGTTTGCAGCACCTGCAGGATTGAGATTGAATATTTTCCGTCAGGAGGGCGAAATCTGGCCTTGCCCGTTGCATCAGATGCTCCTTGTGAAAGTAGTTTAGGCTGCGATTCCTAATTGGATGAGAAAAACCCCTTAATAACCTCCTCAGACATGTGACGCGACACAAAAAAAAATTATTTATGCCTTAGAGCAGAACGTATTTATTTCGCTCTATGGAATTCTAAATTTCACCATCCTTACCTTTATCCATGATAATAAATGATTAATATTAATAATCCCTCTAATTGCTTTAGCAATTAGGGGATTTTCTCTTGAAGAAACTAGTAAAAAAAATGGATGCACGGCTCGGCTGCTTACAAAGGTTTTTTTTTTCTTCTGAGTTCTGCTATGATGGTGTGGCTTCGTCTGGAACTTTCTTCTAAATGAAATCCACATCCGATTTCATGATAGACATTGCTACTTTCCAAGTAACCAACGCCATTCTTCCAATCTGACTTCCAGTTTCCCCTGATTTTTCTACTTCCTCGCTTACATTATAGGTGGCGTGCAAAAATAGCATTAAGGTGCCATGCTCACTGTGTCACTTTTGTTATTCAGAGTTCATGACGTTGCAGTTAAGTAATCAAACTAAGTAATTTGACGTGATTCAAAGAGCTAAGGCTCTGATGACATTGGTTATTGAGAAAATAATTGTTAGACAGTACATGTCAAACGGAAAGGATTTTAATTGCCGTGAAGGACTAGTAGTGTTTTCATGTATATTTTTGCCGGAAAAAATGATGTAAAGCATCAGAATGGATTGGTGACGTAAGTATTAGTATTACAATTTGTATCTTAGTGCATTCTACTCTACCGGCATTTGAACTGGGATAGGATTTATCGACTTATTCTGACTATGTCATCTGTCAGATGTAACTTTTAGTGGAAACTAATGGACATACAAATATCTGCTGATGATTTGGTACTTGCAGGATCTGCATAATCTGTTGTCAGTTTTGTTCGTCAATTCGAATGTACAAAAAAATGCATGGTGACAATAATGGTCAGAGCACGTTACAAGCGGAAAGATGACAAAAGCGATGCTGAATTTTGATCTAAATGTCGTATTTTGACTTGTCAGGTTTCTTGGCTTTGACAGGTGTCATTGAATTCTGGCGGAATGACACAATGAAACTTTGAATAGCGAATGAGTTATGGAAGTAGGTCAGATTAACACTTATAGAGAAATTAATCGGCTGCATCGAGAAATTTTTCCCAAACGCAACCTGACGTCTGCCTGTCACTTTCATTTCAAGTCTGGCATTCTTCAAGTCAGATACATTAATACTTTACTTTTAGCACCTCCGTCGACGTGTTCAACGTGCTTGCAAAGTTCGGTGCGAGCGGGGTGTTACGTTTGAATAGTGCGCATTAAGAATTTCGTTCCATTATATCCTTCTATCGAAAATGTACGGGAACGGACACATCTTGGAAATTAGATAGGGTGGGGAATTTCCGAAATTCAAAATGGCAGGTGGAATCTAACTTTGGGTGTGGATGCCAACTAGTGTGGAACCTTTCTTCGGGTAGATCCCATTGAGTGTGTTCAGCACGTTGCGAGTAGAGTGGAAGTCTCGCAGGTAGGTGGCACCTCTGGCACACACTGGCATGTGGACTGGCGAGAAAGTCTTCCCTACAAACTTGCGTTCAACGCATTGTTCGAATCCATATCTGTTTTCTCTTAGAAATCGTGAAGTCAATACTTACGTTTAAATAATACTATTAAATCCTTACTACGTCTTCATTAACTTAATGTGTCTTCGTCTATTAAAGTGTGAATACAAAAGCATATGTGCGGCGTTAATTACATAAATGCGCTTATCTTTCGCTTCGCACTACTGTGTACATTCGTCACACTCGTGTTCGTACGATCTTAGAAGATAGATCCGACGACTTGGATAAGAGCTTACTCTTATTAACTGTCACTTTTAGTCGTCGTACTTTAGCAAAGTGCTGCACAGATTGGTACGCAAATAGCACTAGTCAATATTATCATACTTACCTTTAACTTAATAAAATTTTATTTCAGGGGAATCCAGGAGTGCACTTCCGTATTTCCATGAAAGAAGTTACTGAGTTTAACAGCTCTTCAGTATTGATAATCTTTCATACACATTAAATTATATTTGAATTGAATACTTTTAACATATTTAATCTTTTGATATATATATTGCATGATTACAATCGAGTATATGGTTGTACACGAATTGTGTATGATTATATATGGTAAACATATTTGAATATTTTTTTTTGTACTAAATCATATTGACTTCCTTTTTGCTGCTTCGGATGGAAACATCTTGAGCAAATCCTTGATGCCTGCTACTGTCGATCCAACTTTGAATCTTTTAAAATTTGGTCAGGTCGTATTCCTGTTTTATGTGTTAGGTTTAGCTTTAATTCTTACCTTTTTTTTATAATAAAACTTGGTGATTTCGAATTTTCTTGTCCTTAGCATTTGACTACGTTAAAATTCAAAGTTGACATCGTTAATAATAGTCAACGACAAGCTCTCACCCCGCGACAACGCGTTTAACAGATTAACTATAAAACATTAAATATATAAATGCTAACGTCGGTCCGCGATTTTTCCTCTCTCTTCCTTCTATAATCAAAATTACAATTAGATTATATTTTTAACTGTTAGTTTTAGCAATACTTGTTCTTCTTATTAATGATCTGTGATCATAATCATACATTGAAGAAGCATTACCTTTAAACTAATTTAAACAGAAGGCCAAAGTTCCCAAAGTTAATTTTGTAAAATAAATAAAGTTTAAATATCCTTTCTTTCTATCGAAGTTATAGAACAAGATTCTTTTTCTTGGAATACATAATAAACATATTTGAATATTTTTTTTTTTGTACTAAATCATATTGACTTCCTTTTTGCTGCTTCAGATGGAAACATCTTGAGCAAATTTTTGATGCCTGCTACTGTCGATCCAACTTTGAATCTTTTAAAATTTGGTCAGGTCGTATTCCTCTTTTATGTGTTAGGTTTAACTTTAATTCTTACCTTTTTTTTATAATAAAACTTGGTGATTTCGAATATTCTTGTCCTTAGCATTTGACTACGTTAAAATTCGAAGTTGACATCGTTAATAATAGTCAACGACAAGCTCTCACCGCCGCGACAACGCGTTTAACAGATTATTTATAAAACATTAAGTATATAAATGCTAACGTCGGTCCGCGATTTTTCCTCTCTCTTCCTTCTATAATCAAAATTACAATTAGATTATATTTTTAACTGTTAGTTTTAGCAATACTTGGTCTTCTTATTAATGATCTGTGATCATAATCATACATTGAAGAAGCATTACCTTTAAACTAATTTAAATAGAAGGGCAAAGTTCCCAAAGTTAATTTTTATAAAATAAATAAAGTTTAAATATCCTTTCTTTCTATCGAAGTTATAGAACAAGATTCTTTTTCTTGGAATACATAATAATGTATGGAATAATCATGTAATTACTTAAGTGACTTTATTTTGTTTTGAATTTGAGAAACTTTAATAATAATATAGATTCATTTTTAGGATAAAGTATATTAGATATATATTTGAATATTCTCTTGTTAGCTTTTAAGATTAATCTTTAATAAAATAGTCAATAATTTTATAACGTAATAACGAAATTCTTGTAGTTCAGTTAATTTCTTTCGGACATTTAAAATTTTCATGATAAGGTTTCAGATATTTAAAATGGAAGCGTAAGATATTTATAGGGAGGGTGGTGACCCTAAAAATTCCTTCGGAAAGGACAAGGTGGTGTGTAAGAATGGGATACTATTGAGGTATTCTCGATGCAACATTAGATTTTCTTTGCAGTGTTGTGATATCTTGGAGTCATGTAGTTTTCTGTTATTAGACAAGGAGTGATAGTAAGAGAGCATATTAATTGCTTGCTTTTTCCTTTATGGGGCTACGTAAAAATTGTAGTAGCCAAGGTCGCAGAGTAGGAGAGTTGATTTCTGCTTGCGAATTGGGTGGGTTGAGAGACCAGGGGTATTAGTTAACACTTTAAATCCTCCCTCCCCTCACGGTTAGACACCTCATCCTCCACTATCTGCACAGCATCGTGGTAGCAGAGTGGATGGAAGGTAACAATAACCATGGCAGCCACAATTATCTATGGTTCGCTAGTTACCAATATACTTGCGTGCCATGTTCTTCTGGTTGACAAACCAATACAAACACGATTTCTTACTTTTGTCCAACGTTTACGCTCAACAATTCGTATGAGGTGCAAATAGAGGTCAGTCTTTCTTTCGGTCCAGTTCTTGGCATTCTTATCTTTGGAGATTATGAGGGCCCTTAAACATTTTAACATTCTTATTCGAGCTCACCCATCTTGAGCTCAACGGTCGGCAGTGAAAAATAGAGGTAACACCGGTCAAGTAAATCCCGGAGCAAGTGCCCACGGCCTGGCTGAGCTGGTCATGGCTATGGTACTGCCGGCCACCGCGACGGTCGATCTCGACCACGGTTCTACGTTGTCGCATGCCGTTCTTACCAGCTGTTCTCTACGAACGATTGGTGAGAAAGGGGGCGTTGCCGGCATAGGATCGCTTCCATCCCTTCAACAATAAAATAGGTAGCCACAGTTAGAGAAGTGAATGCGATCTGGAGCAATGACTCTGGAGAAGGGTGTCGTTTCTAATTACAGCATTTCGAATCTAGTTGTGAGCCTGGGGATTTGAGTAGAGTCCATGGTTTTTGGTGTAAGCCACGATACTATACAGCTGCAATTAGGACATCTATAAATTTTCGTGGATAGGCACGGGCATGCTGGTAGGCACCCTCTAGGCTGTTCTACGGTGTTTTGTAGTCAGGACCTATGGTGCGCTACTGGATGGCTCGTGCTTCTGTGATGGGGATGGAGATGAAATTTGGAAGAATGGGAAGAGGAGCAGGGGGAGCAAGGTACTGTGTTTGCGAAGTGTAAGTATGTCTTTTGTAGGGATGCTGAATACACCGATACATGGTTGGTAGATGATGCGGTTGCTGTTCCTTGGTATAGGAGTCAAGGATGGATAGGGGTGCTTGTTCCTCCCGGCTTCCTCTTTGGCTTGTGTTGTTGGTGGGCATGGGTTCGGATTTCTGGTATCCATAGGATATCTGAGTGAGTAGATTGGTGCTTGTCGACGATATAGGTGGTAGTAGAATTCTTTCATTTATTTTCATTATTTTTACGTTACAGATGGCGCCCAACGTGGGGCCCGAATTGGTTGATAAAGATAAGATTAGGATTGACGAAAGTCAGGTCGATCCAGAGTAACGTGAAGAAAGTTAGGAATTCTTGAGAGTTTTTTTGAAATTTTTCAGTTTTTTTTTTGTGAAATTGAAGCCGACGTTTTACTTGTTGATCCGGTCTTTTAGATGGAGGAATACTATCGAGATTAGCAGTGTAGGCACTATTTTGTCCAGTTGTTTGGTGAATTGTTCCCGAGTCAGTCTGTTGCATTAGGTCTACCTACTTTTCTCTACCTCTAATCACTTCAGTATGTCTTCGATCTCTGTCCGGATTGAACAGTTTTTCTTGCTTGGTCGTCAGTAGCTGAGGTGTTGATATATCCAAACAGTGATGTCTGAGATCCTGGTCGTATGAGAGTAGAATGAGCAGGTCTTCTGACAGGTGGTTGGTGCTTTTTGCCCGACGCACGTCAGCTGCAGAAGCTGGTCACTCGCTCGACTACGACCCTAATTGTTTCAACCACAACGCAGCTTGTATCTTTTGATTGTTTTGTTAAACAATTTGTATTTGAAGGTTATAGTCAGTTTTGATTGATGTTAAGAAGTGATGGTATGTGATGAGACATGAAGCGCTAACCGGTAGTTGGAGTTTTATGCCCGATGTACGTCAGCAGTAGCGTAATGTCGCCCTTACATACCTGAACAACTTTTCGTTGAGAAGAAATTGTCATTGTATTTATATTTTATAGTATTCCCAAGAAGCGGAACGTTTTGTGCGGCATCTATGGACGACGTTCACAAGCTTTGATTGGAGAGTTATTTCAGTGGTTTTTGTCAAAACTTCATGGGAAGCAAAAACAACAATATATGTAAAGTAGATAATACAACTAGCGCCGCCATTGACGACGTTCAGAACTAAAATAAAATGTTCCATGAAATTACTATAAAAATGTATATACAATGAAATTGTCTTTTTCTCATACAACAGAACGCCGTAATGCACTAAGTCTAAACACACTAGTTTTTTGTTTTTTACAAAGTTTTTTTTTGAGACGGTTAAGTTGCATAACCGGTCGTATACACCTTGTTCCGAAGAAGGGAGAGTGGGGTTGCCATCTCCCGAACCTTTTTTATGACAAATTATTTTCGTACTTAGTTAATTTTGAGACTTAATTCAGTTTGAGTATATAGTTTTGAGTTTATAGTTTTTGAGTATTCCGTCAGTCAAGTTGGGACGTAACTTCTTGATTGGATGTGTAAGTTTGGGATAGTGCCCACATTTAGTTATTCTTTGGGATAGTGCCCGCCATTTATTTATATTTTGGGATAGAGCCCACCAATTTTTCGAATACCGTTTAGAATTTTAGATTATAAAGCATAGAATTAGATTTTGAATACAATTTAAGTATTGATTACGGAAGTTGTATTTTTTCTTTGATACAAGTAAACATATACTATATTCATTTATAAGTATAAACCTATTTAAGTATCCAGTATAAATTTCGAGTTTCAGAAACATTTTTGAATTAACGTTTTTGATAAACAAATTATCCACATAAATACTAACCTTTAATATTAAGCACTTTTAGATTTAAGTTCCTTATTTGAATTAATTGATTGACAAATATCCGTTGGAGGTTTCATGCTCACGGAGTATTTAAAAATTTTTTCTTTTACTAATAAATTTTGACTTGCATTATTTATTGTTGCTTTACCCAAGCAGCATCTGTCCGAGAATTTCTCACGGACCACTTGAATTTTATTAACCACCGGATTTTTAAATTTACTCTGATTCGTATCAACGAATACCCGTTGGAGGATTAACTCAGGGGATATTTGAATTTTTTTTATACCTTGACTTACTTTTGTTATACTTTTCTTGAGTAGGAACCGTTTGAGGAGCTTCTCACGGCCTACAAGACCTTTTTTATTGATTTACTTACCCGATTTTATCCGTCCGTTTGCTTTCCCGGTTGAATGATTGACAGGAGTCTTAGAAGAGCTATTAGAAGTACTTACCTTACTAAGTACAAAGACTTCGTAGGCATGGCTCCTACTGCTCGGAAATCTAAACCTGGTTGTAGCCGGGACGATAACGTAGAGAATCTCACTGAAGACGAAGGCAGTGTAGCCGAGAGTCTACCGAGGGATAACACAGTCGATAGAAGCGTCGTAGTAGACGACGATGAGGTAGCAAGAGCCGAAGAGCAATTGCGTAGGGATGCTGCCGACCACTCAGCGTACATACAGAAGGTAGTTTCCGCTACTATTGACCTACATAGTGTCAGCGATAGGCAGTTTATGACAGAAGAGCTAGAGAGGAGTCATATGCGATTGCTTGACCAGGTAGCTCTACTATTACAAAAACGCACTGTCAAGGCAACTCAGCCTGTCGCCCCTCCTAACCCAGTTGCTCCCCCAACAAGACCACTCGCCCCACCCAACGCTACTTCGACTCAGCAAGTCAGGTCAACTTAGCCAATCCAGACACTACACGTGTCGTCAACCAAAATGTCCAGTCCGCATATAGACCAAACAATGAAATTGATTTGGCAGACCGATACACGCCACATTATGAGCCAACTAGAGTGCCACCTTTGCCGGATGTCAATCCAGCCCAAATGCCTCTAGGTTCAAATTAAGACGAGTTTATGACTCGCTTAAACGCTTTCAATTTCGATGACGAGTCCCCTGGTTCGCCACCTTGGCCTCCACCATCGAATGTCACATCTGTGAACCGCAATCATCAATTCCATAAGTGGGGATTGAAGTTCGATGGGAGGAATATGTCGGTAGACGATTTCTTGTTCCGCCTGGGATGTATTCGTAATAGCTATGGCGTATCGTGGTATGAAATTACCGCAAACTTTTACCACTTTGTAGCAGGTTCAGTAGAATCATGGTACTGGGTGTATTTAAAAGGTAATAAGCATACGACGTGGGACGAGTTGAAAACTGCTTTGGAAGAACAGTACCGCAGTTTAGAAAGCGATACCGAACTTTTCAGAAAACTATCCGATCGAAAGATGATGAATGGTGAGTCTTTCAATGACTTTTTCGACGCCATTCAGTATTTAAATTCCAGGATGCGAGTTCCAAGACCCGAAAAAGAACTTATTGAAATTATAAAAACAAATGTCCGTAGGCGCATGGGTGAACTACTCATCACCTACAGTCCGTCCAGTTTAAGACAACTGGAATATTACTGTCGAGCCATAGAAAAGGCTCAGTCTCAATACGAGAACATCCGTCCGAATTTCGTGCCAAATGCACAACGTCCACCTGCAAGGCGTTTCGTGAACGAAATCGCAGAAGAACCTTGTCAGGACCTAGTAGTAGCGTTGCCTAATAGCAACATCGAAGCGATCCAGAGAGACCGCAAGATAAAGAAATGTTGGAATTGCTAAGTTCTTGGCCATAGTTTCCGCGATTGTGCAAAACCAATCGATAAAGTATTTTGTTTCCGCTGCGGCTTAGCAGACGCATATAGTCCGCCCTGTCCGAAATGTCTAGCGGGAAACGAGAGGAGGAACAACCCAACAATCGGGGGGGTTCGCTCCGATTAGATTTACCCGGAGTTCAAGTGTCCGAACCGACAAAGCCTCTTGAGCTTTCCAAGATTACTATTCTGAAACCAGATAAGAAACATGAATTACCGAACAATGATAAAGATGATTGTAGAACAACCCCTATTTTGAATATCGAACCCAAACTTAATATGAATTTGAATTTTAGTAATAACGAAACAGAACCATTGTATCGTAAATCTTTTCATGAAAGATTACACAATTACAATGAAGTGCGTAGGAGAATTGTCACTTTTCCAGAATTATCCAAACGGATACGACGGATAAGGGAACGCTTCCATCGGAAGCGGACTACTTACCGTAACATCGCGTCAGCAACGAGCGGAAAGATGACAAGAGCGGTGCTGAATTTTGATCTAAATGTCGTATTTTGACTTGTCAGGTTTCTTGGCTTTGACAGGTGTCATTGAATTCTGGCGGAATGACACAATGAAACCTTGAATAGCGAATGAGTTATGGAAGTAGGTCAGATCAACACTTGGAGAGAAATTAATCGGCTGCATCGAGAAATTTTTCCCAAACGCAACCTGACGTCTGCCTGTCACTTTCATTTCAAGTCTGGCATTCTTCAAGTCAGATACATTAATACTTTACTTTTAGCACCTCCGTCGACGTGTTCAACGTGCTTGCAAAGTTCGGTGCGAGCGGGGTGTTACGTTTGAATAGTGCGCATTAAGAATTTCGTTCCATTATATCCTTCTATCGAAAATGTACGGGAACGGACACATCTTGGAAATTAGATAGGGTGGGGAATTTCCGAATTTCAAAATGGCAGGTGGAATCTAACTTTGGGTGTGGATGCCAACTAGTATGGAACCTTTCTTCGGGTAGATCCCATTGAGTGTGTTCAGCACGTTGCGAGTAGAGTGGAAGTCTCGCAGGTAGGTGGCACCTCTGGCACACACTGGCATGTGGACTGGCGAGAAAGTCTTCCCTACAAACTTGCGTTCAACGCATCGTTCGAATCCATATCTGTTTTCTCTTAGAAATCGTGAAGTCAATACTTACGTTTAAATAATACTATTAAATCCTTACTACGTCTTCATTAACTTAATGTGTCTTCGTCTATTAAAGTGTGAATACAAAAGCATATGTGCGGCGTTAATTACATAAATGCGCTTATCTTTCGCTTCGCACTACTGTGTACATTCGTCACACTCGTGTTCGTACGATCTTAGAAGATAGATCCGACGACTTGGATAAGAGCTTACTCTTATTAACTGTCACTTTTGGTCGTCGTACTTTAGCAAAGTGCTGCACAGATTGGTACGCAAATAGCACTAGTCAATATTATCATACTTACCTTTAACTTAATAAAATTTTATTTCAGGGGAATCCAGGAGTGCACTTCCGTATTTCCATGAAAGAAGTTACTGAGTTTAACAGCTCTTCAGTATTGATAATCTTTCATACACATTAAATTATATTTGAATTGAATACTTTTAACATATTTAATCTTTTGATATATATATTGCATGATTACAATCGAGTATATGGTTGTACACGAATTGTGTATGATTATATATGGTAAACATATTTGAATATTTTTTTTTGTACTAAATCATATTGACTTCCTTTTTGCTGCTTCGGATGGAAACATCTTGAGCAAATCCTTGATGCCTGCTACTGTCGATCCAACTTTGAATCTTTTAAAATTTGGTCAGGTCGTATTCCTGTTTTATGTGTTAGGTTTAGCTTTAATTCTTACCTTTTTTTTATAATAAAACTTGGTGATTTCGAATTTTCTTGTCCTTAGCATTTGACTACGTTAAAATTCAAAGTTGACATCGTTAATAATAGTCAACGACAAGCTCTCACCCCGCGACAACGCGTTTAACAGATTAACTATAAAACATTAAATATATAAATGCTAACGTCGGTCCGCGATTTTTCCTCTCTCTTCCTTCTATAATCAAAATTACAATTAGATTATATTTTTAACTGTTAGTTTTAGCAATACTTGTTCTTCTTATTAATGATCTGTGATCATAATCATACATTGAAGAAGCATTACCTTTAAACTAATTTAAACAGAAGGCCAAAGTTCCCAAAGTTAATTTTGTAAAATAAATAAAGTTTAAATATCCTTTCTTTCTATCGAAGTTATAGAACAAGATTCTTTTTCTTGGAATACATAATAAACATATTTGAATATTTTTTTTTTTGTACTAAATCATATTGACTTCCTTTTTACTGCTTCAGATGGAAACATCTTGAGCAAATCCTTGATGCCTGCTACTGTCGATCCAACTTTGAATCTTTTAAAATTTGGTCAGGTCGTATTCCTCTTTTATGTGTTAGGTTTAACTTTAATTCTTACCTTTTTTTTATAATAAAACTTGGTGATTTCGAATATTCTTGTCCTTAGCATTTGACTACGTTAAAATTCGAAGTTGACATCGTTAATAATAGTCAACGACAAGCTCTCACCGCCGCGACAACGCGTTTAACAGATTATTTATAAAACATTAAGTATATAAATGCTAACGTCGGTCCGCGATTTTTCCTCTCTCTTCCTTCTATAATCAAAATTACAATTAGATTATATTTTTAACTGTTAGTTTTAGCAATACTTGGTCTTCTTATTAATGATCTGTGATCATAATCATACATTGAAGAAGCATTACCTTTAAACTAATTTAAATAGAAGGGCAAAGTTCCCAAAGTTAATTTTTATAAAATAAATAAAGTTTAAATATCCTTTCTTTCTATCGAAGTTATAGAACAAGATTCTTTTTCTTGGAATACATAATAATGTATGGAATAATCATGTAATTACTTAAGTGACTTTATTTTGTTTTGAATTTGAGAAACTTTAATAATAATATAGATTCATTTTTAGGATAAAGTATATTAGATATATATTTGAATATTCTCTTGTTAGCTTTTAAGATTAATCTTTAATAAAATAGTCAATAATTTTATAACGTAATAACGAAATTCTTGTAGTTCAGTTAATTTCTTTCGGACATTTAAAATTTTCATGATAAGGTTTCAGATATTTAAAATGGAAGCGTAAGATATTTATAGGGAGGGTGGTGACCCTAAAAATTCCTTCGGAAAGGACAAGGTGGTGTGTAAGAATGGGATACTATTGAGGTATTCTCGATGCAACATTAGATTTTCTTTGCAGTGTTGTGATATCTTGGAGTCATGTAGTTTTCTGTTATTAGACAAGGAGTGATAGTAAGAGAGCATATTAATTGCTTGCTTTTTCCTTTATGGGGCTACGTAAAAATTGTAGTAGCCAAGGTCGCAGAGTAGGAGAGTTGATTTCTGCTTGCGAATTGGGTGGGTTGAGAGACCAGGGGTATTAGTTAACACTTTAAATCCTCCCTCCCCTCACGGTTAGACACCTCATCCTCCACTATCTGCACAGCATCGTGGTAGCAGAGTGGATGGAAGGTAACAATAACCATGGCAGCCACAATTATCTATGGTTCGCTAGTTACCAATATACTTGCGTGCCATGTTCTTCTGGTTGACAAACCAATACAAACACGATTTCTTACTTTTGTCCAACGTTTACGCTCAACAATTCGTATGAGGTGCAAATAGAGGTCAGTCTTTCTTTCGGTCCAGTTCTTGGCATTCTTATCTTTGGAGATTATGAGGGCCCTTAAACATTTTAACATTCTTATTCGAGCTCACCCATCTTGAGCTCAACGGTCGGCAGTGAAAAATAGAGGTAACACCGGTCAAGTAAATCCCGGAGCAAGTGCCCACGGCCTGGCTGAGCTGGTCATGGCTATGGTACTGCCGGCCACCGCGACGGTCGATCTCGACCACGGTTCTACGTTGTCGCATGCCGTTCTTACCAGCTGTTCTCTACGAACGATTGGTGAGAAAGGGGGCGTTGCCGGCATAGGATCGCTTCCATCCCTTCAACAATAAAATAGGTAGCCACAGTTAGAGAAGTGAATGCGATCTGGAGCAATGACTCTGGAGAAGGGTGTCGTTTCTAATTACAGCATTTCGAATCTAGTTGTGAGCCTGGGGATTTGAGTAGAGTCCATGGTTTTTGGTGTAAGCCACGATACTATACAGCTGCAATTAGGACATCTATAAATTTTCGTGGATAGGCACGGGCATGCTGGTAGGCACCCTCTAGGCTGTTCTACGGTGTTTTGTAGTCAGGACCTATGGTGCGCTACTGGATGGCTCGTGCTTCTGTGATGGGGATGGAGATGAAATTTGGAAGAATGGGAAGAGGAGCAGGGGGAGCAAGGTACTGTGTTTGCGAAGTGTAAGTATGTCTTTTGTAGGGATGCTGAATACACCGATACATGGTTGGTAGATGATGCGGTTGCTGTTCCTTGGTATAGGAGTCAAGGATGGATAGGGGTGCTTGTTCCTCCCGGCTTCCTCTTTGGCTTGTGTTGTTGGTGGGCATGGGTTCGGATTTCTGGTATCCATAGGATATCTGAGTGAGTAGATTGGTGCTTGTCGACGATATAGGTGGTAGTAGAATTCTTTCATTTATTTTCATTATTTTTACGTTACAGATGGCGCCCAACGTGGGGCCCGAATTGGTTGATAAAGATAAGATTAGGATTGACGAAAGTCAGGTCGATCCAGAGTAACGTGAAGAAAGTTAGGAATTCTTGAGAGTTTTTTTGAAATTTTTCAGTTTTTTTTTTGTGAAATTGAAGCCGACGTTTTACTTGTTGATCCGGTCTTTTAGATGGAGGAATACTATCGAGATTAGCAGTGTAGGCACTATTTTGTCCAGTTGTTTGGTGAATTGTTCCCGAGTCAGTCTGTTGCATTAGGTCTACCTACTTTTCTCTACCTCTAATCACTTCAGTATGTCTTCGATCTCTGTCCGGATTGAACAGTTTTTCTTGCTTGGTCGTCAGTAGCTGAGGTGTTGATATATCCAAACAGTGATGTCTGAGATCCTGGTCGTATGAGAGTAGAATGAGCAGGTCTTCTGACAGGTGGTTGGTGCTTTTTGCCCGACGCACGTCAGCTGCAGAAGCTGGTCACTCACTCGACTACGACCCTAATTGTTTCAACCACAACGCAGCTTGTATCTTTTGATTGTTTTGTTAAACAATTTGTATTTGAAGGTTATAGTCAGTTTTGATTGATGTTAAGAAGTGATGGTATGTGATGAGACATGAAGCGCTAACCGGTAGTTGGAGTTTTATGCCCGATGTACGTCAGCAGTAGCGTAATGTCGCCCTTACATACCTGAACAACTTTTCGTTGAGAAGAAATTGTCATTGTATTTATATTTTATAGTATTCCCAAGAAGCGGAACGTTTTGTGCGGCATCTATGGACGATGTTCACAAGCTTTGATTGGAGAGTTATTTCAGTGGTTTTTGTCAAAACTTCATGGGAAGCAAAAACAACAATATATGTAAAGTAGATAATACAACTAGCGCCGCCATTGACGACGTTCAGAACTAAAATAAAATGTTCCATGAAATTACTATAAAAATGTATATACAATGAAATTGTCTTTTTCTCATACAACAGAACGCCGTAATGCACTAAGTCTACACACACTAGTTTTTTGTTTTTTACAAAGTTTTTTTTTGAGACGGTTAAGTTGCATAACCGGTCGTATACACCTTGTTCCGAAGAAGGGAGAGTGGGGTTGCCATCTCCCGAACCTTTTTTATGACAAATTATTTTCGTACTTAGTTAATTTTGAGACTTAATTCAGTTTGAGTATATAGTTTTGAGTTTATAGTTTTTGAGTATTCCGTCAGTCAAGTTGGGACGTAACTTCTTGATTGGATGTGTAAGTTTGGGATAGTGCCCACATTTAGTTATTCTTTGGGATAGTGCCCGCCATTTATTTATATTTTGGGATAGAGCCCACCAATTTTTCGAATACCGTTTAGAATTTTAGATTATAAAGCATAGAATTAGATTTTGAATACAATTTAAGTATTGATTACGGAAGTTGTATTTTTTCTTTGATACAAGTAAACATATACTATATTCATTTATAAGTATAAACCTATTTAAGTATCCAGTATAAATTTCGAGTTTCAGAAACATTTTTGAATTAACGTTTTTGATAAACAAATTATCCACATAAATACTAACCTTTAATATTAAGCACTTTTAGATTTAAGTTCCTTATTTGAATTAATTGATTGACAAATATCCGTTGGAGGTTTCATGCTCACGGAGTATTTAAAAATTTTTTCTTTTACTAATAAATTTTGACTTGCATTATTTATTGTTGCTTTACCCAAGCAGCATCTGTCCGAGAATTTCTCACGGACCACTTGAATTTTATTAACCACCGGATTTTTAAATTTACTCTGATTCGTATCAACGAATACCCGTTGGAGGATTAACTCAGGGGATATTTGAATTTTTTTTATACCTTGACTTACTTTTGTTATACTTTTCTTGAGTAGGAACCGTTTGAGGAGCTTCTCACGGCCTACAAGACCTTTTTTATTGATTTACTTACCCGATTTTATCCGTCCGTTTGCTTTCCCGGTTGAATGATTGACAGGAGTCTTAGAAGAGCTATTAGAAGTACTTACCTTACTAAGTACAAAGACTTCGTAGGCATGGCTCCTACTGCTCGGAAATCTAAACCTGGTTGTAGCCGGGACGATAACGTAGAGAATCTCACTGAAGACGAAGGCAGTGTAGCCGAGAGTCTACCGAGGGATAACACAGTCGATAGAAGCGTCGTAGTAGACGACGATGAGGTAGCAAGAGCCGAAGAGCAATTGCGTAGGGATGCTGCCGACCACTCAGCGTACATACAGAAGGTAGTTTCCGCTACTATTGACCTACATAGTGTCAGCGATAGGCAGTTTATGACAGAAGAGCTAGAGAGGAGTCATATGCGATTGCTTGACCAGGTAGCTCTACTATTACAAAAACGCACTGTCAAGGCAACTCAGCCTGTCGCCCCTCCTAACCCAGTTGCTCCCCCAACAAGACCACTCGCCCCACCCAACGCTACTTCGACTCAGCAAGTCAGGTCAACTTAGCCAATCCAGACACTACACGTGTCGTCAACCAAAATGTCCAGTCCGCATATAGACCAAACAATGAAATTGATTTGGCAGACCGATACACGCCACATTATGAGCCAACTAGAGTGCCACCTTTGCCGGATGTCAATCCAGCCCAAATGCCTCTAGGTTCAAATTAAGACGAGTTTATGACTCGCTTAAACGCTTTCAATTTCGATGACGAGTCCCCTGGTTCGCCACCTTGGCCTCCACCATCGAATGTCACATCTGTGAACCGCAATCATCAATTCCATAAGTGGGGATTGAAGTTCGATGGGAGGAATATGTCGGTAGACGATTTCTTGTTCCGCCTGGGATGTATTCGTAATAGCTATGGCGTATCGTGGTATGAAATTACCGCAAACTTTTACCACTTTGTAGCAGGTTCAGTAGAATCATGGTACTGGGTGTATTTAAAAGGTAATAAGCATACGACGTGGGACGAGTTGAAAACTGCTTTGGAAGAACAGTACCGCAGTTTAGAAAGCGATACCGAACTTTTCAGAAAACTATCCGATCGAAAGATGATGAATGGTGAGTCTTTCAATGACTTTTTCGACGCCATTCAGTATTTAAATTCCAGGATGCGAGTTCCAAGACCCGAAAAAGAACTTATTGAAATTATAAAAACAAATGTCCGTAGGCGCATGGGTGAACTACTCATCACCTACAGTCCGTCCAGTTTAAGACAACTGGAATATTACTGTCGAGCCATAGAAAAGGCTCAGTCTCAATACGAGAACATCCGTCCGAATTTCGTGCCAAATGCACAACGTCCACCTGCAAGGCGTTTCGTGAACGAAATCGCAGAAGAACCTTGTCAGGACCTAGTAGTAGCGTTGCCTAATAGCAACATCGAAGCGATCCAGAGAGACCGCAAGATAAAGAAATGTTGGAATTGCTAAGTTCTTGGCCATAGTTTCCGCGATTGTGCAAAACCAATCGATAAAGTATTTTGTTTCCGCTGCGGCTTAGCAGACGCATATAGTCCGCCCTGTCCGAAATGTCTAGCGGGAAACGAGAGGAGGAACAACCCAACAATCGGGGGGGTTCGCTCCGATTAGATTTACCCGGAGTTCAAGTGTCCGAACCGACAAAGCCTCTTGAGCTTTCCAAGATTACTATTCTGAAACCAGATAAGAAACATGAATTACCGAACAATGATAAAGATGATTGTAGAACAACCCCTATTTTGAATATCGAACCCAAACTTAATATGAATTTGAATTTTAGTAATAACGAAACAGAACCATTGTATCGTAAATCTTTTCATGAAAGATTACACAATTACAATGAAGTGCGTAGGAGAATTGTCACTTTTCCAGAATTATCCAAACGGATACGACGGATAAGGGAACGCTTCCATCGGAAGCGGACTACTTACCGTAACATCGCGTCAGCAACGAGCGGAAAGATGACAAGAGCGGTGCTGAATTTTGATCTAAATGTCGTATTTTGACTTGTCAGGTTTCTTGGCTTTGACAGGTGTCATTGAATTCTGGCGGAATGACACAATGAAACCTTGAATAGCGAATGAGTTATGGAAGTAGGTCAGATCAACACTTGGAGAGAAATTAATCGGCTGCATCGAGAAATTTTTCCCAAACGCAACCTGACGTCTGCCTGTCACTTTCATTTCAAGTCTGGCATTCTTCAAGTCAGATACATTAATACTTTACTTTTAGCACCTCCGTCGACGTGTTCAACGTGCTTGCAAAGTTCGGTGCGAGCGGGGTGTTACGTTTGAATAGTGCGCATTAAGAATTTCGTTCCATTATATCCTTCTATCGAAAATGTACGGGAACGGACACATCTTGGAAATTAGATAGGGTGGGGAATTTCCGAATTTCAAAATGGCAGGTGGAATCTAACTTTGGGTGTGGATGCCAACTAGTATGGAACCTTTCTTCGGGTAGATCCCATTGAGTGTGTTCAGCACGTTGCGAGTAGAGTGGAAGTCTCGCAGGTAGGTGGCACCTCTGGCACACACTGGCATGTGGACTGGCGAGAAAGTCTTCCCTACAAACTTGCGTTCAACGCATCGTTCGAATCCATATCTGTTTTCTCTTAGAAATCGTGAAGTCAATACTTACGTTTAAATAATACTATTAAATCCTTACTACGTCTTCATTAACTTAATGTGTCTTCGTCTATTAAAGTGTGAATACAAAAGCATATGTGCGGCGTTAATTACATAAATGCGCTTATCTTTCGCTTCGCACTACTGTGTACATTCGTCACACTCGTGTTCGTACGATCTTAGAAGATAGATCCGACGACTTGGATAAGAGCTTACTCTTATTAACTGTCACTTTTGGTCGTCGTACTTTAGCAAAGTGCTGCACAGATTGGTACGCAAATAGCACTAGTCAATATTATCATACTTACCTTTAACTTAATAAAATTTTATTTCAGGGGAATCCAGGAGTGCACTTCCGTATTTCCATGAAAGAAGTTACTGAGTTTAACAGCTCTTCAGTATTGATAATCTTTCATACACATTAAATTATATTTGAATTGAATACTTTTAACATATTTAATCTTTTGATATATATATTGCATGATTACAATCGAGTATATGGTTGTACACGAATTGTGTATGATTATATATGGTAAACATATTTGAATATTTTTTTTTGTACTAAATCATATTGACTTCCTTTTTGCTGCTTCGGATGGAAACATCTTGAGCAAATCCTTGATGCCTGCTACTGTCGATCCAACTTTGAATCTTTTAAAATTTGGTCAGGTCGTATTCCTGTTTTATGTGTTAGGTTTAGCTTTAATTCTTACCTTTTTTTTATAATAAAACTTGGTGATTTCGAATTTTCTTGTCCTTAGCATTTGACTACGTTAAAATTCAAAGTTGACATCGTTAATAATAGTCAACGACAAGCTCTCACCCCGCGACAACGCGTTTAACAGATTAACTATAAAACATTAAATATATAAATGCTAACGTCGGTCCGCGATTTTTCCTCTCTCTTCCTTCTATAATCAAAATTACAATTAGATTATATTTTTAACTGTTAGTTTTAGCAATACTTGTTCTTCTTATTAATGATCTGTGATCATAATCATACATTGAAGAAGCATTACCTTTAAACTAATTTAAACAGAAGGCCAAAGTTCCCAAAGTTAATTTTGTAAAATAAATAAAGTTTAAATATCCTTTCTTTCTATCGAAGTTATAGAACAAGATTCTTTTTCTTGGAATACATAATAAACATATTTGAATATTTTTTTTTTTGTACTAAATCATATTGACTTCCTTTTTACTGCTTCAGATGGAAACATCTTGAGCAAATCCTTGATGCCTGCTACTGTCGATCCAACTTTGAATCTTTTAAAATTTGGTCAGGTCGTATTCCTCTTTTATGTGTTAGGTTTAACTTTAATTCTTACCTTTTTTTTATAATAAAACTTGGTGATTTCGAATATTCTTGTCCTTAGCATTTGACTACGTTAAAATTCGAAGTTGACATCGTTAATAATAGTCAACGACAAGCTCTCACCGCCGCGACAACGCGTTTAACAGATTATTTATAAAACATTAAGTATATAAATGCTAACGTCGGTCCGCGATTTTTCCTCTCTCTTCCTTCTATAATCAAAATTACAATTAGATTATATTTTTAACTGTTAGTTTTAGCAATACTTGGTCTTCTTATTAATGATCTGTGATCATAATCATACATTGAAGAAGCATTACCTTTAAACTAATTTAAATAGAAGGGCAAAGTTCCCAAAGTTAATTTTTATAAAATAAATAAAGTTTAAATATCCTTTCTTTCTATCGAAGTTATAGAACAAGATTCTTTTTCTTGGAATACATAATAATGTATGGAATAATCATGTAATTACTTAAGTGACTTTATTTTGTTTTGAATTTGAGAAACTTTAATAATAATATAGATTCATTTTTAGGATAAAGTATACTAGATATATATTTGAATATTCTCTTGTTAGCTTTTAAGATTAATCTTTAATAAAATAGTCAATAATTTTATAACGTAATAACGAAATTCCTGTAGTTCAGTTAATTTCTTTCGGACATTTAAAATTTTCATGATAAGGTTTCAGATATTTAAAATGGAAGCGTAAGATATTTATAGGGAGGGTGGTGACCCTAAAAATTCCTTCGGAAAGGACAAGGTGGTGTGTAAGAATGGAATACTATTGAGGTATTCTCGATGCAACATTAGATTTTCTTTGCAGTGTTGTGATATCTTGGAGTCATGTAGTTTTCTGTTATTAGACAAGGAGTGATAGTAAGAGAGCATATTAATTGCTTGCTTTTTCCTTTATGGGGCTACGTAAAAATTGTAGTAGCCAAGGTCGCAGAGTAGGAGAGTTGATTTCTGCTTGCGAATTGGGTGGGTTGAGAGACCAGGGGTATTAGTTAACACCTTAAATCCTCCCTCCCCTCACGGTTAGACACCTCATCCTCCACTATCTGCACAGCATCGTGGTAGCAGAGTGGATGGAAGGTAACAATAACCATGGCAGCCACAATTATCTATGGTTCGCTAGTTACCAATATACTTGCGTGCCATGTTCTTCTGGTTGACAAACCAATACAAACACGATTTCTTACTTTTGTCCAACGTTTACGCTCAACAATTCGTATGAGGTGCAAATAGAGGTCAGTCTTTCTTTCGGTCCAGTTCTTGGCATTCTTATCTTTGGAGATTATGAGGGCCCTTAAGCATTTTAACATTCTTATTCGAGCTCACCCATCTTGAGCTCAACGGTCGGCAGTGAAAAATAGAGGTAACACCGGTCAAGTAAATCCCGGAGCAAGTGCCCACGGCCTGGCTGAGCTGGTCATGGCTATGGTACTGCCGGCCACTGCGACGGTCGATCTCGACCACGGTTCTACGTTGTCGCATGCCGTTCTTACCAGCTGTTCTCTACGAACGATTGGTGAGAAAGGGGGCGTTGCCGGCATAGGATCGCTTCCATCCCTTCAACAATAAAATAGGTAGCCACAGTTAGAGAAGTGAATGCGATCTGGAGCAATGACTCTGGAGAAGGGTGTCGTTTCTAATTACAGCATTTCGAATCTAGTTGTGAGCCTGGGGATTTGAGTAGAGTCCATGGTTTTTGGTGTAAGCCACGATACTATACAGCTGCAAGTAGGACATCTATAACTTGTAGTGGATAGGCACGGGCATGCTGGTAGGCACCCTCTAGGCTGTTCTACGGTGTTTTGTAGTCAGGACCTATGGTGCGCTACTGGATGGCTCGTGCTTCTGTGATGGGGATGGAGATGAAATTTGGAAGAATGGGAAGAGGAGCAGGGGGAGCAAGGTACTGTGTTTGCGAAGTGTAAGTATGTCTTTTGTAGGGATGCTGAATACACCGATACATGGTTGGTAGATGATGCGGTTGCTGTTCCTTGGTATAGGAGTCAAGGATGGATAGGGGTGCTTGTTCCTCCCGGCTTCCTCTTTAGCTTGTGTTGTTGGTGGGCATGGGTTCGGATTTCGGGTTTCCATAGGATATCTGATTGAGTAGATTGGTGCTTGTCGACGATATAGGTGGTAGTAGAATTCTTTCATTTATTTTCATTATTTTTACGTTACAATATTATCGGTTTAAAACCAAGAAAACTTTGCATACTGATTTCGACACAAAAACACGTAAAACAATTATTGCGAAGACGCGATCTAAATTATTGCTCAATTCAATCAAATAGAAAAAAAAATGAAGGAAATAATTATCTCACATTTCATACACACTGTTGGCACCAATGCACTTCATAGATAGGATCAGTAATAATAAAAAAAATATACTGGATATTCTTAAATAATGTATATAATAAGCGTTTGCATAAAGAAGATAATAAATGCTCATGCAAGTGGAGTGGAGGAGGCGTGAGGTCCTCTCAATACGGTTCAGCCCGTATGGTCAAAGAAATTAAAGATTTAAAACCACCGTCCGTGGTTGTCTGGCGATGGTCGCAGGCGTTAACCGTTGCGACATTCGTGACGTGGATCTTCAATGCGGATTCAAAGAGTATGTATGGAGGCTTGGTTTGAGCTTATTGCTCCCACGCAGAACACGAATAAAAATGAAATTAGATAATTTTTGTTACCTGGCTCATAATGGATTTCACAGAATAAACACTTTGTGATTCCTTAAATACACTGATATTGATATATATATATAAAAACTGGATCTGTTGCTGCTGCTGAGTATCAACTGTAGTGGCTCTGCTGCTTCCCACGTAGCTCCAACAGGGAATCTGTATAGGAGTTGTTGTTTCGTATAGGACTGTCATCCGTGCACTTGCACGCGCCGAACGCCCTGGAGACTGGTGGAAGAATCTTCTTCTTCGATAAAGATGAGGTGCCCAGTATATTTCACTGGTATTCGTTGGGCATAGAAGCCTAAGTTAAAGATGAGATGACCAGTAACTTCCACTGGTATTGTTGGGCATAGAAGCCTGGACTGAAGATTGGGTGCCTGCGTGCCACGCCACGGTAGCAGAAAAATGGTTCCCAAGTAGCGGGAAAAAACCCAGTGAATAAGACATGGCCGTCGACGGGCCGGTGATCGGATCGCCGCCGATCGGATGCACGTGAGTAACTCGCCTAATATTCGGACAATGTCCTAGGCGTAGCGCAGAATCGTGCGGGGCAGTAGTCAGGGTGTGGCCGATCAAAATAAATGAATGTGACCACTTTGCAACATATCGCACAAATTGCGCACATTAAGGTGTATTTATATATATACGCTCCGGTACAATAGCTAGACACACATGAATATAAATATGTTTTATTCCGTAAATCCACGTTTTAATGGCGTGGTCAGTTCCTTCCACGTGAGGTATAATGGAAACTGATGAAATCTCGATAAAAAAAAATCGGTGCAGCCTCGCCTGCCCTGTTCCAATTGGAGATGATAATCCTCTTGCTCCTTCAAGATAGATATTCCTATAGATAGAGAAGAAATGGTATGGTTACCCCGTGCTACTATGTGTCGTCCATGAGAATGTTCTCGGTGAAGCAAAAAAAAAATTCCTGCTCCTTGAACAATCTCTGATTAAGATCAACTTACCCGGTGTATATAATGAACGAATTTCAATAAATGGGTGTGAATACCTAATTGCTAATGCAATTATGATAATCCGAAGTGATAAGTATAATATAAAAGGTGGGCGCGGTTCAGCTGCATACAAGAAACTTTTTCGGTACTGGGATGGAGTTGTTCTATCACTGGCGTATGTCTTCAAAATGAAATCTGCAGACGAATTTGCAATCCACAGTAGCCGGCACCAATCAGACAGCGCCGTACTTCCAGTCATATTCACTTTCCAGAATGCCGTTCCAGTTATTCTAGCGAGTTAGATGGGCTGAAGTAACGAATGTTAACGCTCGGTTCACACTACGTTACTTCTGTCCTGACATGAACTACACGTAATATAATATGTGTTATGGTAAGTATTTGGATGCTATGATGTAGCTCGAGGTTACGAATACACTAGGAGATCGGAATTCTGGTTGGTGGCTAATATTCTGGTGGCATAACTGATGAGTTGTGATGACATTACAGTGTAGCTAACTGCTTGTCATTCTAGTCAGTTCTACGAAATTGCCTACTTGACAGCTCTAGTAAAAATTTTATTACTTTTTCAAGTTAAGAGATATTTTCAAATAAATAGAAACCTCGTATGACATGGACTTATATGGTTATGACATGATGCTTGTTATGGTATCATCTGCTAAGTTTCTGTCATTATTTTATTTCTCGGACAGAGCGCGTAACAGTTTTGGACGAAAAAGGTAGGTATCAGATTTTTCAGCTTTTTATAATGTGTTATAACACAGAACATGGGTTCAACTCATTGTCGTCTTATGGTTGGTGTCTATTCCATACGATGTCTAGTCACATAGGTCATGTTCCTGGGCAAATGAGAAATACGATTTTAATGTTCCCAGTGACAACCTGACATTTAGCATGGATTCAGATCGACGAATTTAAGTAAATAATCGGCCGCTTCGATTATTTGCTATGATTAGGTTTTTCTGACAGCTATCTGTCGATTGTATGTATCTGATATGCGTTATGACGTGATTGACATGACACGCTATAAAGTTACTTAGTGTGACCACTATTCCGGTGTAACTGGTGTGAACCACTGATCTCTATAAAAACTGGATAGCGTATTCCATAGAAAGTATAACACTTTTTGTGTGGCAAATTGAAGATGACACTTCTCTATGGACAAAGGTTTCATCATAATTTGTCAGCTGCTTTCCAACAAGAAAAAAAAAATATTATTTGTGGCGTTTTGAAACAAAGAGGTGTGATTTTATGTATTTTAAAATAAAATAATGGTTAATAATGTAGATATTGCAAAAAAGAAGATGGAAAAGAAGGCAGAACACTTCATGTGTAAGTAACTTCTTTTGAGTTTTTTCCATAACAAAGAAAATGCTATAGCTATGCAATCATACCGCTTGCTTTTTAGTATCCCCGAGTGTTAGATGCTATGCTTCCTTTCCTTACCCACCAGTACGGCAATCCACATTCTTGTAACCATTTCTATGGTTGGGAATCTGAAAAAGCTGTTGAGTTAGCACGTGAACAAATTGCCAATTTGATTGGAGCCGATCCCAAGGAAATCATTTTCACATCTGGTGCCACTGAATCCAACAACATTGCTATAAAAGGTGTTGCAAGGTTTGTATACTGTTGCACTTATATAATTTGATAAAACCCTACGTCATAATTAATGTTTATTAACTTAAAGATTCTATGGTGAAAAGTGCAATCATTTTATCACAACATAAACAGAACACAAGTGCGTTCTGGACTCGTGTCGTGCATTGGAAGCCGAAGGATTCAACATCAACTACTTGCCGGTACAAAAGAATGGGATAATCGATCTTAAAGACCTAGAACATGCAATCACTCCACATACAGCTTTTGTGTCTATTATGGCCGTGCGCAATGAAATTGGTAGGACAAGTTCATTCCACCTAGTTTTGTGTTTCTAAATAAATACATAATTTCTTGTAGGAGTTCGACAGCCACTCACAGATATTAGTACCATCTGCAAATCCAACAAAGTACTATTCCACACAGATGCATCACAAGCTGTTGGAAAAATTCCTATCGATTTCCATAAGGAAAATTTAAATTTGATGTCGATTTCGGGACACAAGTTATACGGCCCAAAAGGAATCGGTGCTTTGTATGTTGGTAGGAAACCACGGGTTGGTTTAGTACCAATTCAAAGTGGTGGAGTTCAAGAGCGTGGATTGCGAAGTGGAACTGTTCCGGCTCCTTTGGCTGTAGGAATGGGAGCTGATTGTGATATTGCCAAACATGAAATGTTAAATGACAAAAAATGGGTTGAATTCTTATCGAAACGATTGCTGGACAAGATAATGGAAGGCTTGCCGCGTGTAGTTCGGAATGGTGATCCTGATAATACCTATCCTGGATGTTTGAATTTGTCTTTTGCCTATGTGGAGGGAGAATCTTTATTAATGGCATTGAAAGATATTGCGTTGTCAAGTGGATCAGCATGCACATCGGCCTCTTTGGAACCGTCTTACGTTCTTCGGGCTATTGGAACAGACGATGATTTGGCGCACAGTTCCATAAGGTAAAACTGGTGTTGGTTGAATCATTTAATTTTAGGGAATTCGAGGTATAACGTGTCGCGATTAAGTGGCCTGCAATTCAAATCTACAGCGAATTGTTGGTTCCCTTGACAACTGTTTTTCTACATGAACCTCCTCCGGGATATGTTTCCAGTGTTGATATATTATAATAAGAAAAATCCTTGAAACAGTCTTGATTTGTGTTAACGGTGTTCCAGTTATCAAAACAGAGAATCCAGATTTAAACAAACGGTTTAATGTTTTAAATTTCTTGTAAGAAACTTTCTCCCCAAAAAAAGTGCTTTTTACTTCTCGTTTTATTTCAAAATTCAAGATTTTATCCTGTTTTTCTTGAATGTTTTCAACCCTTTACTTAAATCTTCTTCTTTTATTCTGATTTGGTCTTTTTAAGGTTCGGAATCGGTCGCTTCACAACTTCGAAGAAATAGACTACACGGCCGAAAAGAGCATAGCTCAAGTAACAAAGTTACGTAATGTCGCCTCTCTGGGAAATGGTCCAAGAAGGTGTTGATTTGAAGACGACTACCTATTTGGGCCCAACATTAGGCAGGTCTTAGAACTCTAACTTCCTCCTTCACTCACGAATTATAAATTCAATTCTCCTAAGCGAGCGGATTGGACCACACAAATTATTGAATCAAAATAAAAAAGACACCAACTAATGAGTGGCCTACGAATAACGAAAGATTGATTGATATCCACCGCTAGAAACAGAATATATTATACTATATACCCTTTTAGCATTAGTTTTCTAGTTAAGTTATCTCGAGAATAAAAAAAATGAAAATCAATAAAAAACAAAATTAATTATTCATTCTTGCCTTTATTATTTATATAAGTACCTAGGTCATCGTGAGAAACAAACGTAATATTATGGAATCCAGCTCAGGAGAGAAAAAAAACTAGAAACAAAAAAAATCCTTTTGATGGTGTGTTTAAAAAAACCAGAGAGGGTTGAAGAAAACTAAGACTAGCAAATACAGTTCCCATCATCTTCGGGCGGCTCATCGGGGTGATCGATTTTGAATCCATGTTGCTCCATAGCTTGTAGTTCCATTTTTGATCGGTTGGCATCTACAAGAATTTTGGATATGTCACGGAACATTTCTTCAACACCTTTGCCTGTCTTGCATGATGTCTTGTATGTGGCACTTATAAGACCGTGACATTGTTCACAAAAAGCCTCCATTTCCGCGTCGCTCACTTGTGGCTCCCTTCCGTCTAAATGGGACTTATTGCCACAAATGAAGATTTTGGCATTTTCTGCATAGGTCACAATGTCTAGCAGATGTTGCGAAAGCGAATGAAATGAAGAAGCATTGTCTAGAGCGAATACCAAAATAGCACCTTCGGCAAAACTTATAGTAACTGGATGTGAAGAAGCAACTCGTTCCATTCCTCCAATATCCCAAAATCGGAGCTGTCATGTACAGTAATTACAAGGAATGACTTGTGGTTTTTGTGAGACTCAAACAAAAGTTACTACTCACTTTGATACTTTTGTCATCGACGGTGTATTTTTTTATCCATGTGATCCAAGCCAAGTGTGGATTTACGATCCGTCTCCGTAACGAAGGTATTGTTTGTAAATCGACGAAACAAGGAACTCTTCCCGACGCCATATTCACCACAAAGTTTTAATTTTTGTTCAGGTATTCGAACTCTGGACATGTTTATTTGTAGCGGTAGATATTTCATATAATAAGGTAACATTAAGGAGACACCTTTGCAATTTTTAAGATTTCTTTGACCGATTTTGATAACAAAAATATATGCGATCTCGGGGGTTCTCGAAAAAAATGTTTAAATTTTGTCTACATTATGCATTTAATAAATTTCTTTCAGGACAACTTCTGCGAAAAGTAAACAAAACGCCATTTTGAAAACTAGGCCATTGTTATACTGTTATAATGTTAAAGGTTTTACAATAATATAACAGTCTTCAAATTGTCACAACTTTTTTGTATGAATACGCTATCCAGTGTAATATAGAGATCAGTGGTGTGAACACTACTCAACATAAACTAGCGTGTAGTTGTCTCCTGGGATCCAATTTCGCATCTAATGACGTCATGGGGACCAGACCATACTGGAAATGGTTTTGGCAGGGGAAACATTGTGCATTGAAATCCGAGGTGGAATCTAATTTCCAAAATGGCTTCCTTTTTGTGGAACTGTCTCTGGTGGAACTCATCGGATGCGTTCAGCACAGTGCGAGTTAACGTTGAGTATCGCACATAGATGGCACCAGTGACAAGGACTTTATTTATTTGTGAATAATTGGCGAGAATATTTCCCTACAACCTCTTATTTTGAGCGATCATAGTTCAGAAGAAAAGAATCAGGACTGAATTATCGAACTAATCCCTCAAACGCAACTCATAAGTACGTGTGTGATAGCAAACCATAGATGGAGGTGGCTGCATGGCTATCTTGTCACCTTCCTAACATTCTGCTGCCACGATATATCGCAGAATGAGGAAGAGGTGACTGACATTGTAGGGAGCGAGGATCATAGATGTAGATCGATCCCCCTTGGTCTCTCAACCCACCCAACTCATAAACGAAAACCAACTCTTTCGATTATGACCTTGGCTGACCGCGTACCTGTGAGTCCCTACGACTCAATACTATTGTTGGACAGCCCCAGATGAAACAAGCAAGCAAAAATATGCTTGCTCAAATAACTAACCTAACTCAACCTAATATCTAACCATCGCAGCAAAACTCCTTACTTCTTCGTTGCAAAATAAATACTCACTACGAATATTATACCATGTATACCACATTGTTCTCCATGGAAGTAGTGTGAGGGTCACCACCCTCCTTAGGAAAGACTTACTCAGACATGCTGAAAATATCTCATGAACTATATAAATATTCCAAGAAAAATTGAATTCAAATACGAAAAATTTCTGTAAACGTTATAAAAAGGCTTATTTTATTAATTATTAACTTATAACTAACATGTTATCAAATGTTCGAAAGTAATCTTTAAGGTTAAATCAATATTATATATATTGTAGAGAATGCAAAAGAACCTGTAAGAATCTTCTCAGTATAACATTAAAATTGTCGTCTTAATTTGAGACTGGTATTCCATAGGATACTCTAAAAACGTATTATCTATATCCTTAACTAGACCTAAACTGTTCAAATTATAAAAATCTTAACTTATATCTTGTAATTAAGAAACTTGTGTTCCTTATAAACCTAATGAAAATTTCATTCTTGTCACACGGTAAGTATGCATTAATAGCTTCTTATGTGCAAGTATGCTTCGTTGCATCTTTAAATACGAAGCAAGTCGCGGTTCGTATGACTCGCGTTAAACGGATTTAAAAAAAAAACTAAATTAGTCAATATTCCGATTAATATTCAACTGCGGCGTTGAGTTTTCACCGCATAAAATTTGGGGGGAATCAAAAAGTGAAAAATTCAAAATACACGGACATAAAACAAAGATCGCGCGGGCTCTTTACCATATTTTACAAAGTAGACAACTTAGTTGGAACTGATTCAGACGGACATGGGAAAGAGCTTATATCTCTCGACTATCCTCAAGGTACGTAATAGTTGTTCTACGATAAAAGCTTGGAACTACAAGATAACCAACACAGATTTACAAACCCGAGAGAATACAGTTCGTATTCGGTCGAGTAATCGACAGTACATGCAAATATATGTCAATATAGTAAAATGTATAAAGAATATATTCCAAAAAGAAAAGTACATGCAAATCTAATAGAGATTCCCGACAACCAATGGGGTAGTTTCTACTTGACGTTATCAGATATCTGCTGTTGCTGAAGTGCACTCCGGTAACTAGCTGAAAAATAAGTGGTTAAAGGTATTTATATGTTGTATGGAATATATTGTTTCTACTCTTCAATATATGTGTACGCTTGAACCATTGCTTTTTGGTCTAAATTCAGTGATTTAATTGTATGGGTTGGTAGTGAACGAAGCCTTGAAAATCTAAGACGTCGTTCCTTCAGTATGATAATCGTATAAAAAAAATCTCAGATGTTACAGACACAATCGATAACCGCGCGTAAAGAAGTATAAAAATAGATATTGTGTCTGTTGACGTACAACAAAAAGGTAAGCTTAAACACGATTGTACAATACAAATATTATTCGGTAAGATCGTACAGGTCGAATGTATAAAGGCAATAAGGAAATACGAGTGTTGACGCAGCGTCACAACGCGGTCTAAAGCGGTCGCTACCGACGCGAAACTGTGTTGTCGTGAAGACGAAGTGAAAAATAAAAAGAAGTGTAACGCGAAAATAAAAAAAAAACAATAACAAGTGCACAAATAAAAGTAATCAATATACTGGATATCACCAATTATAAAGAAAAAAAACAAATTTGTTTTAACTGACCGGATAAAAATTAAAAAGGAAAAACCTCACAAGTATCACACGCTTGTATATACTCAGATCCCCGAGTTATAAAATAGAAGCGCGGGCTTAAGCACGATCTTTTCAAGAAATGGCTTTAAGATTATCCAGTCTTAGCAAGGCAAACGATCTAATCCCGGCGAGTGATAACCGATATCGTAACAGGACAAAAACAAAAAAAAAAGTTTTGAACTACAACACGAGAAAAGGTTAGGTGGTAAGTATGCACCTCTTATAACTTCATACGAGCATTTGTTATGGAAATTCAAAAGATATATATAATCATTAAATCAATCACTGTTATACGTAACTTAAATAACTTTTGTTCCTAATATAATGTTGTAAATATGACGCCGAGTGGGTGGGGGAGGCGTTAGGTCAGCCAGTAAGTGCAGATAATTTTCTCAAAAGAATCTTTCTAACCGCATACACCACCGCCCGTGGTCGTATGCTCCGTACGCTGAACTAGCACGTATATCTTCCTCAAGGCAGTTTTATAAACCCGCCTGTGGGCTTTGTTGGGGCGTAATATATATTTTACGACCTTAACGTATTATAACCAAGAAACTACTATAAATTAAACTTGTTACCTGGTATATCCAGAAAGATAATATTTGAACAATAAATACATCATATATATATATATATCAGGATCAGATGAATAAAGTTGTATTAGGTAAAGTTGCAGGAACTGGTGAGTATAGTTGTAATTGATAAAGTTGCAGGAACTGGTAAGTAAAGTTGCAATTGATAAAGTTGCAGGAACTGGTAAGTAAAGTTGCAGAAACTGGTAAGTAAAGTTGCAGGAACTGGTGAGTATACGTGGTGACGGATTTCGAACCGGCATCCGTGTCTAAAGCACGCGCCAGACGTTCTAATCACTGGAACAACAAAAATTCCTTCCTAACTTGTTGGGGCGTATATCGAGACTGGGTACACTTTATGGCCTGCGTTGAAGTGTGGGCCTAGTTATAGGCAATACTGTTGAGCGATATGTGGCGCTCTGATGTTTCTGTAGCAAAAACACCGATGTCTGTACGTGAATGGGTATTTAAAGATTGCCGCAACGACACGTTTACGTCAAGCTCTAAAACGTTATAACGCCACGAGGTCGTGACGCCAAGGAGGAACCGTCTTATGTCACAAAAAAAAGGAATTCGCAAACGTCGGCGAGCCGGCGAGCGGATCAACGCTCGACGTTTGCGCTTGTGGTATCCTGACGAAAGTGTATTTCAGGAATTTTATCCCTCTTTGCTGGTAGGCACATGTGTGCCAAGGCCAAATTACGTGGTGGTCCGTGCAGGCATATGTATTTCACTTCATTTTTGGTTTTCTTTTATAATTCGTAAGCATATTATTTTTTATATGATTTCCATAAATGGGTGTGGAAATAAAAAAAAATTCTTCACCGCCTCCTGAGCGTCATTGTCTCCTCATGGATGCCAGGAAAACAAAAAAAAATCCTGTGGCAGCCTTGCCCTGGTTTTAAATTGGTGTGTCGTCCACCGCAAATTCCTCCGATGCCTGTAGCTACTCCTATTAGGAAAGATAGGGAAAATTTCTGGACATAAGCATTTTGGCCATGTGGCTTCGCCAATTTCCATTAGTTTTTGGAACAAATTCTTATAAATTTATTCCAAAAGACCAACACGAATCGATATTCTTACCTTCAAATATGTTTCAGACTTCTTTTATAGATAAAAATCCTCAAATGCCTGGGTGATTAAAAAAAATTTTAATCACCAGACAAAAAATCCAAAATGGGCGACTCTGCTGCGTTAAAAAAAACTGTTCTGATAAATGTGTTGTTGCTCGTACAAACTCTCTCTTCAAAATGAGGTCTAATAATAATTTTATGACCCACACTACTCTTTTCCACTAGCCAACGCCCTGTTTTCCAGTATATTTCCTTTTTCCAGTATTTTATGTGTTTCTTCGCTGCCTCGATAGGTGGCGTATGATTATAGGCAATAAGTGTAAATGCTCACTGTTCATTTTGTCGAAAGTGAGTTCTGACTTGTACATCAGTATGACAATTTGAACAATTTGGATAGCATTATTGCTGGGAGGTTATGGATTATACTGGATGACATAAATTTCATATGTGGTGAGTACTAAAATAGTGGGGTTTTGACCGCTATTATGAATTTGTTTTGTTGTCAGAAAAGCTACTTCTGTCATTGTAAGGACAAAATCGCACGATCTATAGAACTGTCAAGATGACGTTAGTAATTTCGCTGCGCGTATATTTAGACGGATTTCGTTCTGAGACCCCTAGAAGGTAGTATGGGTTTCGTGATTCGCTCCGACTGGATATGTGTCAAGTCTGGGTTTTTTGGTACTGAATTATTGATTCTGGTATAGGCGAAGTACTTGTCATTAAGATTCGGTATGTCGTATCGGGTTCTTACTGTCATCTCGCACATCGAATCGAATATCCAATCTGACATTTCTGTGAGAATAATAGACCGACTAATCCTGCTTCACTACGAGGTGACAGTAATGTGACATGACCTTTATAACATATATAATGACAAATTTTAGCTTCATCTGCACTGGATTCATATTTACGCAGAGTTCTATGTACTGCAGAAAAGACACCGCAAAATCGGTGGTAACACACAGACACTGTGAATACGTGGGTGCAATTTGGCAGTTCAAGCAAAGTAACCGGCCGCGTCGATTACTTAGCTCGAATTGCTGAGAAATGACCATCTGTCACTTTTTTTTTGGATCTGACACATTCTATGTCGTGGATTGTTGCAAGGCAAGAGGAGGGGAGCGTCAGTAAGGTGGAAAGGAAGGAATTAGGATGAGGTAGGATATTAGGAAAAGGAAATTTTGAAAAGGAAGGTATTATAGGAATGTTAAGATCCAGGGACGTGGCCTGCTTGCGGTGCTCAGCATGTGCTCGTCGGACGGGGGGGAACTTGTCCCCGAAACTTAACCTCACCTGTGAACAAAAACATAAATCAGGCCGAGAGAGAAATAATCAGGCCGAGAATGAAGTTAACATAATTAAAGGACATCGGACGGACGAAATCACCACTTCAAGGGCACTGCGGATGTTGTTGCAGTGAGGCCATTACCCACCCAACCATGAGAATCCTTGGTCATTTTCTGGATTCCCCCAAAGACGGCGGATGATCGGGTTCAGATCATACCATCTTCACCAAAAGATTTTTAGCTGCCGTCCGCACCCCTGAAAATCGTATCTTCAAAATATCCTGTTGGGATTTATTCCCAAAACCAAAAAAAAACAACAAATCTGCTCTTGAAACAAAAGTACTTTAAGTTTAATTGACAATGTAAAAATTTAAACAAGACTTATCCACTAGCAAAATAAATTTAAAAAAAACCAACTGTTATAAGTTGTATAACAATTGAATACAACATTTACATAAACTACTGAAGAACAAAAAGCAACAAAAAAACCAAGACGACGAAGGAAGTTCTGCGGCGTGGCAAGAAAAACAATCAAATCGAGCAAGAAAAATCCTAATTTTCCTACCTCGATGGAGCTCCGTAGGGGTGGATTTCGGATCACACACAAAAACTATTTGAAAACTTTCACTTCCACAAAACATAACCTTCTACGCTCACAAAAAAAAAATGATTTAACTTAAATTTGAATAATGAAAAAAAACCAAGAATACTAACCTAAATAAACTAACTTAATTTTTAAGCAAAAAAAATATATTAATAAATTGGCAAATAACTAATAATAACAAATAAGTAAATAAATAAATAATGAAAGACTTAACTATGACTTCCTTTCTTTTTCGTTTCTTTCTTTTTAAATTGTTTTTTTTTTTCTTTAAAAAAAAATAGTTCTCAAACTTTGAGCAACTCACTGCGACCTCGTTTGTCCCTTAGGACAATTTTTCTTAAAAACCTGGCGAGTGACAGGTGGTGCTCCATAGGGACTAGAGTTGTGTTGTTCCAGGGCGAAGGGGGTTTGGAGTGCTCCAATTCTTGGAAGCCCTTTATTTAATTGCTGGAGCGGGATGAATTGATAAGGATTCCATTCAAATGCAAATAAATTTTCTCACTAAAATCGGTCGGCGGTCCAGTCGTTTATTTAAAGCTCTGTACCGCCGACAGTTTCCTAAAAACTAAACAAACATTTACAACAAAAAAAAACCTTAGCTATGGGTTTCCTAACTCACCGCTTTATTTCATTTCTGTTTCTTCTTTTTTTTTCTTTATTTTGATTAAAAAAAAGAACAGCTGCGTGGACACAAAAATATTTCTTTTAAATAAGACAAAAATAAAACACACGCGCCTCTAACTGCATTCACCTTTATTTTTTTTAAAGCCGCGATTCCGTGCCCCTCTGGCTATTTTGAAACCATGGAACGATGTTTTGCTAACTGTTAAAACAAATAGTTAGAACGGATCACTTCCAAAAAAAACACAGACACCCACAAAACTGACAAAACATCATTCGATTTACCGATCCTCTAATCCTTATGTACTCTTAGCTTAGTTAATTTATGTACCTATGTACCTTATGTACTCTCTCTATCTTCTGTGTAAAAAGAAAGTGTTCGTCTCTTTTTGACATTTCTAACTACTATTCATTTTTCCCCATAACATGTAACTAGGCTGAAACGGTAGAGGGAGTAGCTAAAATTCAACCTCGTTCACACTTACACTTATTATAAAACACTAAACCAATATAAAACATGAACCGATAAAAATGAGCGCACCAGGCGTCCGTAACAACATTTCGGCAGAGGGTTAGCCTTGCGTATCCCGATGAGGAAACCAAACGGTCGCATGGATTCTGAAGAACAAAAGCTGTTTTAGTTCGCTCCCCGAGTCATGCAAAACAAACAAAAGGTTTCAATGTGGGGAGTCAACCCACGTTAGAAAGCCGGGCAAACAAATAATAGACTACCACTAACATAAAATGTTACACAGAGTACTTAAAAGCTTATGTCACCTATGTTTACTACTTTATAAGCATGAATAAAATATCAGAGTTCCTAATGAGTTAACTAAACTAAATTGTAAATATCACAGGTAAGTTGTACTTAATTCTAATATCACAGACATTTAGTACTTTAAAAGTATGAAACAAAATATCACAGAAGGTGGTTACTTTATAAGTATAAAGATTATCACAGAGGTTAACGAATATAGAGTTAACTAAATAAATAGATATAAATGTAAGTGCATGAATAACATATAAGACAGTAGTTAGAGGCAAAACCAATTGTATATTCACCAACAATTAACATTCACATTATTACGATTATACACATAGGCATGTAGTATAGACGCCCTACTCGCTACTCCCTTGGCTGGGTTATTCAGAGAGCCAAGGCCTTGCAGAGAGGTGACGTATCCAGCCCACCCACTGCGATAATTATTCGACGAAGCAGAGATCAAGTCGAATGTCTCATAGGTTTGAGAATTTGAAGTCCCAATCCCACTATACTATAGCGGATGCCGATCGGATGTGTTTCCCAGAAAGGTACGAAAAATGAAAAATTCACTTTTTTTGCTTTAACGTGCGTTTTCATAAATTTCAGCGTCTAGTATCTGGTGGTGAGCTATTCCCTTTGAACATAACAAAATTAAACGGATTTCAACAGCAAAACCAACAAAATAGTACAAAAAAAAAAATAAAAATCGAGTGGTGAGATAAGGTAAAGCTTGTGAGGTTTTTTTTCTATATATATAAACAAAACTAAACAAAACAATAACAAGAAAAGCAGTATCTAACGAAAATAAATCGTAACAAGAAAACTGTTAGGAAATTTTTAACGCAGATGTTAACAACGAAAAAAGTAACCCAAGAACTTGTAAAAGAAAATTGTAACCGAAAACAATATTGAAAAAAAAAAACATTAGGAATAGGTAACAAGAAAAATTGAAGAAATTTAAGTTTAGGAAAGTAAAAAAAAATTGTAAGAAAACGAAAAATTTAATGTAGTGATGAATCTTACAAGAACTTAGAACCAGAAAGTAACAAAAGAATTTGTAACAAAAAGTATGTGAACAAATTATTTAAAGACAAACTTAGGATTTAAGTTGTTTATACAAAGTGTGGATTTGGATAAATGAAAAAAAAATTAACAAAAGCTTACTTTTACATTACACAACCAACAAGGAATGTTGTAAGTAATGTAGAACAAAAAACGTTAATAAGATACAAGAAAATAAATAAGATACAACACGAACTCCTTACTTCTACTAAATTATCTTGGTAAATTTAAAGTATATTTTTATACGAAAAAAAAACTTAAACCTACAAGAAAAAGAGTAAGTACTTTAAATTTTCTCAAAACTTAGTTTTGTTTTCTAAAAAAACTAAATTTGAAAAAGAAACTATTTTTAGGAACATAAAAGATAACTTAATCTTACAATATTAACTATGTATAATGTATACAAACAACGAACACCTAACAAGGAAAACTTAAACCAACAAAACTATACCTTACGAAAACAAAATGGTAATTTTTAAACTTAACATAGGAAAATTTTAAGTATTTTTTTTTTCTACCAAAGACTTGTTTGAAATAAGTAGCAAACAAAATATAATTTGAAAAGAAAATAGTGGATTCGTAAACATATGCATACGGGGTGCTTCAAGTAGCTGTTTCGGTGGTTTCTTGGCGATATGGTATGATCCTACTACCGATATCACTAAATCAAAAAGACAGACGAACGAACTCCCTCGAAGCGTCAATTTGTAATTGGGAAACACTAATGAAAACAATTAACAAATTACATTAAAAAGTTTTTCCTCTCCGTTCCCGCGATTCTAGACAGTCTCTAGGAACTTGCTAGAAGACATGAAACGGAGATTGAAACTAACAAAAATATTGGACTGGTGCGTCGGACTACTCTGGAATGTGTTTGTAATTCAAGAGTACTATCTTTTCAAGTCTTTAGTATGACATGTCGACTTGTGACCTCGCCGGTCTTCAACTTCATATAGATTGTTTCCGATTACTTGACTTACAAGAACTTTAACAAACTTCGGGCATAATTTCGCGCTCAGATGTTTTGCTGCGTCACTCAAGACATGATTTCTTGCATAGATTTCATCTCCTACCTTGAACGTTATGTTCCTACTCCGAACGTTGTAATTTTTCTCGTAGGCTTCATGGGTTTTTATTAATGCTTGTTTTAAATAAGAATGGATGATGTTCATCTTTGCAACTTTGGGGAGCCAATCTATCTCCGAACAGTTCAGTCCATTCAACTCTCTTAGAAGGCGATAATCTCCCCCGTGCTCTATCATTCACTGTCCGAATAAGGCTTCATATGGGGACATCGAGAGGGTTGAATGCACCGTCGTGCGTAAGGCACTGCTGATCGAAGACAGGTGGGCATAACAATCCGTCTGTCGAGGGTTGACATACGACCGGATGGCCGCAAGAATTGAACGATTTACTCGTTCGCTAGCATTCGACTGGGGAGAATACACTGCCGTTCGGTAGTGTTTGACCTCGAAAACATCCAAGAGTTTTCGGAACTCCTTCCCAACAAATTGTGTACCATTATCAGAGAGAATGCTCTCTGGCACTGCGTAAATCAGAAAAACTTCAACAAATTTCGTTAGTTGATCTAACACGATGACGATGTAAGCATTTCCGGATCTTGACATTGGGTACGGCCCGAGAAAGTCAACGTATAAATGTTGAAATGGCCGATCCACTTCGAAACTGTTTCCCATCTCAGCGCTTAACGTCATGTTAGCTGCCTTACTGGTCTTGCACGTTTCACACCGGTCTACGTACATTTGACCTGCGTGTACATACCTGGCCAGTAGAATCTATCTTTCAACCTATAAACCGTCTTCACCACCCCACCATGCGAAGCACGCGGCGGATTGTGAGCTAATGAGATCAACGACTCCGTCATCTCTGAGGGGACCCACAATTTCCAAGTTAGATCTTCGGCCAAGGGATTACCAACCGCATGCTTAGTGCGTTTGTATATGTACATTTCCGACACTTTGAGGTCAGGTAACCACTTATGTTCCTTCCTGATATGGCTGATGATATCAAGATAACCTTCAGACTTAAAGGACGGATCCTCAAGATCGATGTGGAGTACCTCCGAGGTTCCGATCTGAGGAAGACATGAAAGGAAAGCTGACACTGTCAACTCATCGTCTTCATATGCTCTGGATAAAGCATCTGGCACGACATTCAATGTTCCCTTTCTATGCTCTACCACAAAATCGAAGCCTTGGAGTCGCATACTCCACCTCGCTAATCTTTCGGTTGGATCTTTCATAGTCGTCAGCCATTAAAGGCTGGAATGGTCTGTAATGACACGAAAATGGTATCACTTAACGTAAGATCTAAGCTTCTGGATACCTTCGAAAGCTGCTAAGCACTCGCACTCTGTCACCGAATAATTTCTCTGTGCAGCATTCAGTTTCCGGGAGAAGTAGTATATAGGCTGTTCCACCCCGGATTCGTCCCGCTGGCGTCAAACGCATAGTAGATTTGGTCGCTACCGACACGAAGTAAGTACGTCCAGAAGGACGAATGAGTGGAAAAAAAAAAAGATTCTTTAAAAGAATTCAGTGAAAAGAAAAAAATTTGTAAACTTGACGTATTTAGAAGTATTCAAATCGTTAAGATTTCACAACTACTGGGACTGAGGGCACGTCTCTTTTATTTACCGAAAAGAGCGCGACGATTTGGTGGGTATCTGACATGAATCTCCACCACCAGATCTGATTCCGATTATGCCGGAGTACGCACCGAGATGTAAATAAATAATAAAAAAAACCGAATGTAATGAACTTCCGATACACATGTAAAGCGACTATTATCGAACTGAAGACCAACGTAGTCGAGCTCAAAGAAATAGATATCGCTAGATAACGCTTCAAGTATACCGATTAGATTGAACTGAGTCAACGGGTAAGGCGAGAACGCGAATCGATCTGAACACGATAGCTGTTAAAGAAACGGGCAACAACTTTGTACAACGTTAGCAGTAGTATATATATAAAAGAAATTATTTGGAGCAATGGTAATAACACGACACTTTTCTTAATAAATAAACCCTTAAATACTTAAGATGCAACCCTAGAAATATAGATAAATGTAGATAAATATCTGTTATCACACATATGGGGGAGGAGGCGTTAGGTCCTTCCACCCAATACGTATCAAAAGTATTTTTCTGTAAGCGTCACCGTCCGTGACGAACAGCGTTGAGCGTCAGCGTAAATTTGGTGATCAGGTATCGATCTGGTTACGCCGGAATTCAATTGGCGTGTGGTTCCGAGCTTAATGCTCCCACACGAATCACAAACAAATGAAAGTACAAATTTGTTACCTGTGGTTTCGGTACCATGATACCTTTTGGTGTATAGATCTATTTTCTTTCTTTTTAATACAAATAATTTCTGGAACTGCTGAAGTTGATGTGTCTGCTTCTGTTGTTGATCTATCCCGCGTTGTAATCTGGATGAAACTCTGGTGTTGCTCCTGTCTGTGGACCGGCATCACTGAATAATCACTCGCTCAGACATCCAGGTATACTGCTACTGTGACTATTGGTCCCACGTCGATCTGCTGCTATGATTTCTGATGTGTATGATGAACATGGACCGGCATCAGTGAATATTCACTCGCCTAGACGTCCATAGATGCAATTGAGGCAATAAACTGTCCTGTGTGGACATACGGTGGCGCCTTTTGATGGCATCTGCGTTGATAGAGGACCGGCATCAGTGAGTATCACTCGCCTAGACTTCCCTTTGTGCTGTGTATCCCCCTAGTGTTATACCGGCAGGGCGTTCCAAGTTGTCGCTGTAGGATGTAGATCCCTTGGAAAAAAAAGCGTATGTGTATTTGACCGGCAAGAAGAGGGTGGCCGTTGTCGTCGGCGAGCCAATAGATGGATCAACGCCGACGCACGTCCTGAGTGCTCGTCGGCCGGGTCAGCCACACGCTTCCCAACTCTGTTCGCACGTGTGTCCGTGCTAGGAATAGATAACTGCAAGGCTGGTCCTCACAATGAGGAAAGAAGAACCTCCTTATGTAGTCACAATGCACGAATTGTGCTTCTACATATATTTGCGCAAGTATGGTTAAATATATAACAAAAAAACTGCATGTAGTAGCCACGTGTCTGGGTGGCTACCGAGTTCCACGAAACGTCTAGGAATTGCGGTCCAACGCCTTCCTGATGATGGATTCAAGGCGCAGCCTCGCCTGCGCCTTCTGCTGGGGTAGGAAAATGTCCCTGGGCATCCAGATGTGGGCTTAATAATCTCCTAGACACAAAAGAAAAATGTATCGGTCGCATGTCTGCCATGCGTCGTAGTAGGTTTCTATGTTTCTCGAAGCAAATTCAGTAAATTTGTTTCGAAAAACATTAATTTCACTCCCTTACCTTCAATTCAGTAAATAATTTAGTTTACCAGTCGATTCGTCTAATTGCTTTAGCAATTAGCGAATTTTTCCACAATGAAGTGAATATAAATTAAAATTGTGCGCGGCGGCTACGTATAAATTACTTCGAGTTCTGCTGCTGTGGGTTTCCTCGCTGGATGTGTTTCTTCTGAATGAAATGGATTCAACATCCAATTTTCTGGCAGACGTTGTCGATTTCCAATTGGCCACCGCCCTTCTTTCCAGGCTCATTTCCTCTTTCCAATATTTGTTCTAGTTATTTGTTGACGCGATAGGTGGCGTATCAAATGAGGCATTAAAGGGTAATGCTCACTGTACAACTTTTATGTGCAAGTTGTAAATTCGCAAAAGAAATAATGTTAGACATAATATTTGGATGAGGTTAGCCATTATAAGGTTCTGGTTACACTTGGTGTCAATGTAAGGTGCTTTTCGACTACTTCGTCGTTGGATATTGGTCATAGTGAAGGTCATAAAATTATGTCAAGAAGATTCTGTCAGAACGACAAAAGTAAGGGAAAGCACCAGAATGTCGTTGTGTCAATAACATCTACGTTAAGAACGTGACTTGACCCGTTTCCTTATGGAAATTCATGGTGTAATACCAAAAATAAAGATTTACTCTGTTTTGACATCTGTCAGATGATAAACAAGGGGATTGCATTAGTGACACATGTGATATCAGAAATGTTTTCTTTTCTTCTAGGTTAACCACGTTAACTGTTCTCACTTCACTCACTGTCTCTGGTGATGAGTATACTTCGTAAAGACAATAATGGGTCAGGATTCGTTCCTACAGGTTATTAATAATCGTGACAAGGACTTTACTATTATGCCATGACATACTAGATCTGTCTTATTCTCAGGTGTCATTTTGTCTAGGTTTCGCGTGTTTTGACGTTACGCAATGAATTATCGAGAATGGCGTGGAATCACAATGCGTAAATTCAAATTAACAAGTGCGGAAAAATTACTCGGCCGCATCGACTACTTTACCCCAAAATGTTACTTGACGGCTATTTGTCACTAATCATTGTGTTTGACATTCTCTGTGTGACTGATAACTCCGTATTAATACTCGAAGAAGTGTGAACAGTAAAAAAAAATTTTGGTGTGAGCCGAGTACAAATCGAGCGAGTGTGTGTCCGGTTTATTTTTTTTTTGTGTGAAGGGAATCACCCTTCCATTACTCATTGGAATGTGAACATTCTGGAAACTAATTTTGCCTGGGGAAATTGTGGATTCCGACTTGGAAGTGGAATCTGAATATACAAGATGGATTCCTTTTTGTGGAACTATTGTTGGTGGAATCTATCGGGTGCGTTCAGCACATTGCGAGTAATACCAAAGTCTCGCTGGTAGATGGCAGCAGTGGCGTTTACTCAATGCCAATGACTGGCGAGAAAGTTTTTCCTACAAAACTTTTAATTTCGACTAAGTCCACTTAGTCGAATTTCCAAGAAAAGGAGAACTTTTCGCAAAATAATTCTCTTGTATGGAGGTTCTCCCACTCTTCGTATCATAAAGACACTGCGACTCTTTTACGTCTAGTCGGTCGAAGACAAAACAAAAAAAAATATATAAGGCGTATTGCCTGATGACGTTTGAGTACTCTAAAGGGTATCTGAGAATATCGAAGGAAAAAAAAATAATAAAAGAAAATTTTATAACCCAAGAGTCTCATGCACAGCTGAGATCCGGGCATACGTTATAGTTAATAGCAGAATATTAAGTTCTATAAGTACTTGCATGTAAAGTCTGGTAAAAATGTTTAATATTTCGAAAGATTGAAATAGTTAAATAATCGTTTGAGTCTGGAATGTGTTTGTAATTCAAGAGTACTGTCTTTTCAAGTCTTTAGTATGACATGTCGACTTGTGACATTGCCGGTCTTCAACTTCATATAGATTATTTCCGATTACTTGACTTACACGAACTTTAACAAACTTCGGACATAATTTCGCGCTCAGATGTTTTGCTGCGTCACTCAAGACATGATTTCTTGCATCGATTTCATCTCCTACCTTGAATGTTATGTTAATACTCCGAAGGTTGTAATTTTTCTCGTAGGCTTCATGGGTTTTAATTAATGCTTGTTTTAAATAAGAATGGATGATGTTCATCTTAGCAACTTTGGGGAGCCAATCTATCTCCGAACACAGTCCATTCAACTCTCTTAGAAGGCGATAATCTGCCCCGTGCTCTATCATTCGCTGTCCGAATAAGGCTTCATATGGGGACATCGAGAGGGTTGAATGCACCGTCGTGCGTAAGGCACTGCTGATCGAAGACAGGTGGGCATAACAATCCGTCTGTCGAGGGTTGACATACGACCGGATGGCCGCAAGAATTGAACGATTTACTCGTTCGCTCGCATTCGACTGGGGAGCATACACTGCCGTTCGGTAGTGTTTGACCCCGAAAACATCCAAGAGTGTTCGGAACTCCTTCCCAACAAATTGTGTACCATTATCAGAGAGAATGCTCTCTGGCACTACGTAAATGAGGAAAAACGTTGTCTTTCAGGAATTTGACCACGCTCGCGGCTGTCGCCTTGCGTAGTGGTTTGATGAAGACAAATTTCGTTAGTTGATCTAACACGATAACGATGCAACAATTTCCGGATCTTGACCTTGGGTACGGCCCGAGAAAGTCAACGAATAAATGTTGAAATGGCCTTTCCACTTCGAAACTGTTTCCCATCTCAGCCCTTAACGTCATGTTAGCTGCCTTACTGGTCTTGCACGTTTCACACCGGTCTACGTACAGTTTGACCTGCGTGTACATACCTGGCCAGTAGAATCTATCTTCCAACCTATAAACCGTCTTCACCACCCCACCATGCAAAGCACGCGGCGGATTGTGAACTAATGAGATCAACGACTCCGTCATCTCTGAGGGGACCCACAACTTCCAAGTTAGATCGTCGGCCAAGGGATTACCAACCGCATGCTTAGTGCGTTTGTATATGTACCCTTCCAACACTTTGAGGTCAGGTAACCGCTCCTGTTCCTTCCTGATATGGCTGATGATATCACGATAACCTTCAGACTTAAAGGACGGATCCTCAAGATCGATGTGGAGTACCTCCGAGGTTCCGATCTGAGGAAGACATGAAAGGAAAGCTGACACTGTCAACTCATCGTCTTCATATGCTCTGGATAAAGCATCTGGCACGACATTCAATGTTCCCTTTCTATGCTCTACCACAAAATTGAAGCCTTGGAGTTCCGCCTCGCTAATCTTCCGGTTGGATCTTTCATAGTCATCAGCCATTTCAGGCTGGAATGGTCTGTAATGACACGAAAATGGTATCCCTCACGTAAGATCTAAGCTTCTGGATACCTTCGAAAGCTGCTAAGCACTCGCGCTCTGTCACCGAATAGTTTCTCTGTGCAGCATTCAGTTTCCGGGAGAAGTAGTATATAGGCTGTTCCGCCCCGGATTCGTCCCGCTGGCAGAGTACACATCCGATGCCAGTCGCGGATGCGTCGCAGAGAATGATGAATTCCTTGGAGAAGTCCGGATTGACTAGTACAGGCGCCGAAGTCAAAGCTTGCTTGATTTGCAGGAATGCTTCGATGGCTTCTGGTCCTAGCTTGAAGACTTTTCCCTTTTTCAACGTCTCGGTCAAGGGTGAGGCTAAGGTGCTGAAATCCTTAACAAATCACCGATACCAACCTGCCATACCGAGAAATCAGCGAACTTGGGTAGTTGTGGTTGGTAAGGGGAAGCTAGTAATAGCTGCGATCTTATCTGGATCAGCTTTCAAGCAACCCTGACCGACCTTATAACCGAGATAGTGAAGCTCATCAAAACAAAACTTCGACTTCTCGACGTTAATCGTCAGTCCTGCACTCGTCAAGCACTTTCCGACTATCTCCAGAGTCTCTAGGTGTTCGTAGAAATCCTTTGACACAACCAATAGATCATCTAAGTACACAAATACTTGATCTCGTAATCCTGACGGGATTACGCGACTCATCAGGTAACTCAAACTTTGTGCCGCATTACATAGACCGAAGGGCATGATCTTAAATTGGTACAGTGGTCGGCCAGGCACCGTAAAGGCGGTCTTTTCCCTCGAACTTTGCTCCAGCGGTATCTGCCAAAACGCATCCTTCAGATCCACGCTAGAAATATAACGTGTCTCTGGCAGACGTGCCAGCAGCCCCTCTATATGCGCAATCGGACGATTATCTTTCTTTGTCACGGAGTTCACCTTCCGAAAGTCCTAGCACAATCGGTTCTTACCAGGTTTGCGTACAAGCACCACTGGGGAACTCCATGCGCTGGAACTTTCCTCGGTGACTCCTAACGAAAGCATACGGTCTAACTCCGCATACATAAGAGTTTGTATCGCCGGAGATACGGGATAGTACCTTTGCTTTATAGGTACGGCATCACCCGTGTCTAAATAATGCTGCACTAGATTTGTTTTCCCGAGTCCATTGACTGCGAAAGAAGGAAATCTACGAACAACAGCTTCTAGTCGTTTAGACTCTTCATCATTCAACTTAATCTGGTTTGTGGGTCTCTTCTCTGGCCCACCGGTCGTAATTCCTGAAAGACCCGCAATTACATGAGGTGCGATCTGGAATTTCTGCCAAAATTCAACGCCTAAATATGGACGTTGGCTTAACGATGGCACGATATACAGATCAATATCTTTTGTCACTCCTTTGTTTTGGATCGCTTAGGTGATCACCCCTACTATGGATTGCTTGTGTCCATCGGCCGTGGACATGGTAGTCTCTACCTTCCTGATAGTAACATTTTTGTCCTTCAAGTAGGGAAGTATATCGGTGCATAAGCAACTAATGCTGGCCCCTGAATCGAGCAGACCTAAGAAACTGTCTCCGAATAGACCGACTGTCACGTAAGGACGCGGGTCATTCGATTCTCGGCCTAATGTTGCCGACACTATGTTACGATAAGTAGTCCGCTTCCGATGGAAGCACTCCCTTGCTCGTCGAATCTGTTTCGACAATTCTGGAAATGTGACTATTCTCCTACGCACTTCGTTGTAATTGCGTAACATTTCATGAAAAGGCTTACGATATAATGGTTCCGTTACATTATTATCTAAATTCAAATTTGTGTCTGGATTGTGTTCTATATTCAAAACAGGGATTGTTCTACAATCATGATCTTTATAGTTCGGTAATTCAATATTATCTTTAATCGGCTTTAAAATTGTTATCTTAGGAAATTCAAGAGGTTTTTTCGGTCTGGACACTTGAACTCCGGGTGTGTCTAATCGGAGCGAACCCCCCCGGTTGTTGGGTTGTTCCTCCTCTCGTTTCCCGCTTAACACTTCGAACAAGTCGGGCTGTAGGCATCCGCCAATCCACAACGGAAGCAAAAGACTTTGTCTATCGGTTTGGCGCAATCACGGAAACTGTGGCCAAGGACTTGGCAATTCCAGCATTTCTGCAACTTTTGATCCCTCTTTATTGCTTCGATACTGGTAGTGGGCAATGCCACCACTAAATAATCCTGACAAGGCTCCTCTATGATCTCGTTGACGAACCGCCTTGCAGGTGGGCGTTGTGCGTTGGGCACAAAACTCGGACGTAAATTCTCATATTGAGATTGAGCTTTCTCAATAGCTCGACAATAATAGGCAAGTTGCCTTAAACTGGACGGACTATAAGTGATCAGAAGTTCACTCATACGTTTACGGACATTAGTTTTAATTATTTCTATGAGCTCCCTTTCGGGTCTAGGGACACGCATCCTGGAGTTCAGGAGTAGAATGGCGGCGCAGGGACATAAGGCCCAGGGACATAAAGCCCAAATTTTTTTTTTGGGCGTTATGACCCATTTACGTGGGACATAAGACCGAAAATTAATTTGGGCTTTAAATCCCACCCAAGTGGGTCATAAGGCCGAATTTTTTTTCTGAAAAATGGGACATAAAACCCAAATTCAAAAAATTAGTTTGAATAAAAAAATAGTTCATTAGTTCATTTTCATGTTATAGGTATATATTTCAAAATCAAAAAATCCAATTCAACAAAATGAATTATAAAGCTTATATAAGCATAAACATAAACAACAACAAAAAATATAATTCAACAATTATCTTGAAAACGTTAATTTTATACATAAATAATAGAAGTATTTTGAATTATCTGTCTGCAAAATGCACATAATAATTCATTTTTTCGAGCTATTGACTCTTCCTTTAGGGTTGAAAAGCAACTACTACATATTTTAAAATGATTACAAGGTAAGAGCAATAGATTTCTTGGGTTCTCGAAACATGCATATTGAATTTAAGTTTTAGAGGTTTTATAAAATTAAAGCCCAAAAAATCGCGCGATTTTTTGGGCTTTAATTTTATAAAACCTCTAAAACTTAAATTCAATATGCATGTTTCGAGAACCCAAGAAATCTATTGCTCTTACCTTGTAATCATTTTAAAATATGTAGTAGTTGCTTTTCAACCCTAAAGGAAGAGTCAATAGCAAAAATTCAAAACCACGATTTTCCATTTTTTTTTAAACTTTCAGTTCTTATAAGAACAACACTCAATCAACACTTAATGTACTTTGAAGGTTTGAATATATGCATTTTTTTTCTCAACATTAAATGTAACAGTAGTCTTAATTTCGAAACCAATGAGCGCTTCAAATTTTGGGAGAGATTAAAAAACTGGTTTGAATGTCAACTAAACCAGGTGCGGAAGCATTAAAGTTAAGGGCTCAGGAAGAAAAAAAACTTTTCTCGCATTGAAATACATTTATTTTTATCATTTGTCAAGTCATATTATGTGGGACATAAAGCCCAACTTTTTTTTGGGGCCTTATGACCCACTTGGGTGGGATTTAAAGCCCAAATTAATTTTCGGTCTTATGTCCCACGTAAATGGGTCATAACGCCCAAAAAAAAAATTTGGGCTTTATGTCCCTGGGCCTTATGCCCCTGCGCCTAGAATGGCATCGTTAAAGTCATTAAAGGACTCATCATTCATCATCTTGCGATCTGAAAGTTTTCTGAAGAGCTCAGTGTCGGTTTCTAAACTGCGTTATTGCTCTACCAAAGCAGTTTTTAAATCTTCCCACGTCGTGTGTCTGTTACTTTTCAGATATACCCAGTACCATGACTCTACAGAGCCTGACACAAAGTGATAGAAGTTCATAGCTATTTCGTACCATGGCACGCCGTAACTATAACGAATACAACTGAGGCGGAACAGGAAATCGTCTACCGACATGTTCCTACCGTCGAACTTCAGACCCCATTTGTGGAACTGATGGTTTCGGTTCACAGATGTGACGTTTGACGGTGGTGGCCTATGTGGCGAAGTGGCGGACTCATCGTCAAAGTTGAACGCGTTTAACCGCGTCATGAACTCGTCTAGGTTTGAGCCTAGAGGCATTTGGGTTGGATTAATATCCTGTAAAGGTGGCACTCTAGCTGACTGGTATACGGGCGTAGTTCGGTCTACCGGATCCTCATTGATCGGTCTAAAAGCGGACTGAAAATTTCTGGACGTGGTTGGTCCAAAAGGGACATTAAGATTTACGACACGTGTAGTGTCTGGATTAGCTGAAATAGCTGGTCGCGTAACTTTTTGTGTTGAAGTAGCGCCTGGTGGAGCAGGTGACTTAGGACTAGCAACAGGCTGAGTAGCTTTGACAGTACGTTTTTGGAGTAGCTGTGCAACTTGATCAAGTAGTAGTGCATGACTTCTAGCTAACTCCTCTGCCATAAACTGTCTATCGTTGACCCTATGCAGGTCAATGGTAGCTGAGACTACCTGCTGAATATACGCTGAATGATCAGCTGCATCTTTACGTAGTTGCTCTTCGGCTGCCTCTTACTCACCCTCGTCCACATCGATACTTCTGTCGACAGTGTTATTTTCGGCCTGATTGCCTTCATCATCAGATTGATCATCGACAAGGTCATTCTGGCTACGGCCAGGTTTGGGTTTTGGTGCCATGACAATAAAGTCTTTGTTCTTTTAAATGAAAGTACTCTTAACTACTCTCTTATGACCTCGGTCGCTCATTCAACCGTGAAAATAATCGGACGGATAACAACCGTTGATTGAATCCTGAATTCAAACGAAAGGTATTGTAGTCCGTGAGAAATTCCTTGAACGGATACTACTCAAGTAATATAACAATAAAAAGGTAAGTCAGTGTATGAAAATCTCAAATGTACCGTGAGCAAAACCTCAAACGGATATCTCCAATCAAGTGAATCAAAGGTAACGTAATAGTATTAATTAAATTTAAAAGTGGTTAATAATAACAGTATGTTAGGTATAGATAATTTGTTTCCTGAAAACGTTACTTCACAAATGTATTCCAGAAATCCTAAAATTTAACTGAATACTTAGATAGGTATACACTTAAATACATATGCTTAAATTTTATTAAGAAAAAAATCAATGTTAGAAATCAATACTTAAGTCATCCTCAGAATTCAATATGATACCCAATAAACTTATTTGAAAGGATATCTTAAAAACTTATATGAAAGAGATACGTATGTCTAAATATATTCTTATAATAAATGTCTATCAAAATGAATTCAAAACTGGAAATCAATAAGCGAACGAAAATTAACACTTACGTATCTAGTAATTATCTAAACGTCTGATATCTAAACTATATTCGGTAATGGTGGGCTCTATCCCAAAAATACTTAAATGCGGGCTCTATCCCAAACTCTAATAAACTGTAAACTGTAAACGGGCTCTATCCCAAAGAAAACTATATGCGGGCACTATCCCAAACTACACATCAATCAAGAAGTTACGTCTCAACTTGATTGACGGAATACTCAAAAATACTAGACGCCTTGGAAACTGTCTCGTTTTCCAACCATCTAAAACTCAAAAGATACCTAAGCTGAAATATGCCTCAAAAAAAAGATATATACTTAAATATGTTATCTGGTTTTTCATAAAAAGATTCGGGAGAGGGTAACCCTCCCTTCTTAGGAACAAGGTGTGTACTTTTCGGTTTTGCAACTTAACCGACTCAAAAAAAAATCAAAATAAAGCTGTTAGTGTGTGTAGACTTGATAAACTTACGGCGTTCTACTGTAAGTGAAAAAACAATCTCCTCTAAATGAAAAGTTGTTCAGATATGCGAAGGCGACATTACGCTACTGCTGACGTACATCGGGTATTAAACTCCAATTACCGGTTAGCGCTTCATGTCTCACCACATACCGTCATTTCCTAATATCTATGAAAGATGACTATAAACGTCAAATACAACCTGGGTAACATAACACTTAAAAGGAACAAGTTGAAATGCAATTGTATCACATTGGGTCGTAGTAGAGCGAGTGACCAGCTTCTGCAGCTGACGTGCGTCGGGCAAAAAGCACCAACCACCGGTCAGAAGACCTGCTCATTCTACTTTCCTACGACCTGATATCTCAGACATCCCTTTTTGGACATATCAACACCTCAGCTACTGACGACCGAGCAAAAATTACTGCTCAATCCGGACAGAGATCGAAGATATTCTCGAGTGACAAGAGGTAGTGGAAACGAAGGAAAACCTAATGCAACAGACCGACTCAGGAACATTTTCACCAAATCACTGGACAAAATAGTGCCTACGCTACTAATCCCCGATGGTATTCCTCTGTCTAAGACACATGATCATCTAACAACTGAAAAAAATTACTCGGCCGCATCGACTACTTTACCCCAAAATGTTACCTGACGGCTATTTGTCACTAGTCATTGTGTTTGACATTCTCTGTGTCACTGATAACTCCGTATTAATACTCGAAGAAGTGTGAACACTAAAAAAAAATGTTGGTGTGAGCCGAGTACAAATCGAGCGAGTGTGTGTCCGGTTTATTTTTTTTGTGTGTGAAGGGAATCACCCTTCCATTACTCATTGGAATGTGAACATTCTGGAAACTAATTTTGCCTGGGGAAATTGTGGATTCCGACTTGGAAGTGGAATCTGAATATACAAGATGGATTCCTTTTTGTGGAACTATTGTTGGTGGAATCTATCGGGTGCGTTCAGCACATTGCGAGTAATACCAAAGTCTCGCTGGTAGATGGCAGCAGTGGCGTTTACTCAATGCCAATGACTGGCGAGAAAGTTTTTCCTACAAAACTTTTAATTTCGACTAAGTCCACTTAGTCGAATTTCCAAGAAAAGGAGAACTTTTCGCAAAATAATTCTCTTGTATGGAGGTTCTCCCACTCTTCCTATCATAAAGACACTGCGACTCTTTTACGTCTAGTCGGTCGAAGACAAAACAAAAAAAATATATAAGGCGTATTGCCTGATGACGTTTGAGTACTCTAAAGGGTATCTGAGAATATCGAAGGAAAAAAAAATAATAAAAGAAAATTTTATAACCCAAGAGTCTCATGCACAGCTGAGATCCGGGCATACGTTATAGTTAGTAGCAGAATATTAAGTACTATAAGTACTTGCATTAAAAGTCTGGTAAAAATGTTTAATATTTCGAAAGATTGAAATAGTTAAATAATCGTTTGAGTCTGGAATGTGTTTGTAATTCAAGAGTACTGTCTTTTCAAGTCTTTAGTATGACATGTATGACATAATTTCGCGCTCAGATGTTTTGCTGCGTCACTCAAGACATGATTTCTTGCATCGATTTCATCTCCTACCTTGAATGTTATGTTAATACTCCGAAGGTTGTAATTTTTCTCGTAGGCTTCATGGGTTTTTATTAATGCTTGTTTTAAATAAGAATGGATGATGTTCATCTTAGCAACTTTGGGGAGCCAATCTATCTCCGAACACAGTCCATTCAACTCTCTTAGAAGGCGATAATCTGCCCGTGCTCTATCATTCGCTGTCCGAATAAGGCTTCATATGGGGACATCGAGAGGGTTGAATGCACCGTCGTGCGTAAGGCACTGCTGATCGAAGACAGGTGGGCATAACAATCCGTCTGTCGAGGGTTGACATACGACCGGATGGCCGCAAGAATTGAACGATTTACTCGTTCGCTCGCATTCGACTGGGGAGCATACACTGCCGTTCGGTAGTGTTTGACCCCGAAAACATCCAAGAGTTTTCGGAACTCCTTCCCAACAAATTGTGTACCATTATCAGAGAGAATGCTCTCTGGCACTACGTAAATGAGGAAAAACTTTGTCTTTCAGGAATTTGACCACGCTCGCGGCTGTCGCCTTGCGTAGTGGTTTGATGAAGACAAATTTCGTTAGTTGATCTAACACGATAACGATGTAACAATTTCCGGATCTTGACCTTGGGTACGGCCCGAGAAAGTCAACGAATAAATGTTGAAATGGCCTTTCCACTTCGAAACTGTTTCCCATCTCAGCCCTTAACGTCATGTTAGCTGCCTTACTGGTCTTGCACGTTTCACACCGGTCTACGTACAGTTTGACCTGCGTGTACATACCTGGCCAGTAGAATCTATCTTCCAACCTATAAACCGTCTTCACCAAACCACCATGCAAAGCACGCGGCGGATTGTGAACTAATGAGATCAACGACTCCGTCATCTCTGAGGGGACCCACAACTTCCAAGTTAGATCGTCGGCCAAGGGATTACCAACCGCATGCTTAGTGCGTTTGTATATGTACCCTTCCGACACTTTGAGGTCAGGTAACCGCTCCTGTTCCTTCCTGATATGGCTGATGATATCACGATAACCTTCAGACTTAAAGGACGGATCCTCAAGATCGATGTGGAGTACCTCCGAGGTTCCGATCTGAGGAAGACATGAAAGGAAAGCTGACACTGTCAACTCATCGTCTTCATATGCTCTGGATAAAGCATCTGGCACGACATTCAATGTTCCCTTTCTATGCTCAACCACAAAATTGAAGCCTTGGAGTCGCATACTCCGCCTCGCTAATCTTCCGGTTGGATCTTTCATAGTCATCAGCCATTTCAGGCTGGAATGGTCTGTAATGACACGAAAATGGTATCCCTCACGTAAGATCTAAGCTTCTGGATACCTTCGAAAGCTGCTAAGCACTCGCGCTCTGTCACCGAATAGTTTCTCTGTGCAGCATTCAGTTTCCGGGAGAAGTAGTATATAGGCTGTTCCGCCCCGGATTCGTCCCGCTGGCAGAGTACACATCCGATGCCAGTCGGGGATGCGTCGCAGAGAATGATGAATTCCTTGGAGAAGTCCGGATTGACTAGTACAGGCGCCGAAGTCAAAGCTTGCTTGATTTGCAGGAATGCTTCGATGGCTTCTGGTCCTAGCTTGAAGACTTTTCCCTTTTTCAACGTCTCGGTCAAGGGTGAGGATAAGGTGCTGAAATCCTTAACAAATCACCGATACCAACCTGCCATACCGAGAAATCAGCGAACTTGGGTAGTTGTGGTTGGTAAGGGGAAGCTAGTAATAGCTGCGATCTTATCTGGATCAGCTTTCAAGCAACCCTGACCGACCTTATAACCGAGATAGTGAAGCTCATCAAAACAAAACTTCGACTTCTCGACGTTAATCGTCAGTCCTGCACTCGTCAAGCACTTTCCGACTATCTCCAGAGTCTCTAGGTGTTCGTAGAAATCCTTTGACACAACCAATAGATCATCTAAGTACACAAATAATTGATCTCGTAATCCTGACGGGATTACGCGACTCATCAGGTAACTCAAACTTTGTGCCGCATTACATAGACCGAAGGGCATGATCTTAAATTGGTACAGTGGTCGGCCAGGCACCGTAAAGGCGGTCTTTTCCCTCGAACTTTGCTCCAGCGGTATCTGCCAAAACGCATCCTTCAGATCCACGCTAGAAATATAACGTGTCTCTGGCAGACGTGCCAGCAGCCCCTCTATATGCGCAATCGGACGAGCATCTTTCTTTGTCACGGAGTTCACCTTCCGAAAGTCCAGACACAATCGGTTCTTACCAGGTTTGCGTACAAGCACCACTGGGGAACTCCATGCGCTGGAACTTTCCTCGGTGACTCCTAACGAAAGCATACGGTCTAACTCCGCATACATAAGAGTTTGTATCGCCGGAGATACGGGATAGTACCTTTGCTTTATAGGTACGGCATCACCCGTGTCTAAATAATGCTGCACTAGATTCATTTTCCCGAGTCCATTGACTGCGAAAGAAGGAAATCTACGAACAACAGCTTCTAGTCGTTTAGACTCTTCATCATTCAACTTAATATGGTTTGTGGGTCTCTTCTCTGGCCCACCGGTCGTAATTCCTGAAAGACCCGCAATTACATGAGGTGCGATCTGGAATTTCTGCCAAAATTCAACGCCTAAATATGGATGTTGGCTTAACGATGGCACGATATACAGATCAATATCTTTTGTCACTCCTTTGTTTTGGATCGCTTAGGTGATCACCCCTACTATGGATTGCTTGTGTCCATCGGCCGTGGACACGGTAGTCTCTACCTTCCTGATAGTAACATTTTTGTCCTTCAAGTAGGGAAGTATATCGGTGCCTAAGCAACTAATGCTGGCCCCTGAATCGAGCAGACCTAAGAAACTGTCTCCGAATAGACCGACTGTCACGTAAAGACGCGGGTCATTTGATTCTCGGCCTAATGTTGCCGACACTATGTTACGATAAGTAGTCCGCTTCCGATGGAAGCGCTCCCTTGCTCGTCGAATCTGTTTGGACAATTCTGGAAATGTGACTATTCTCCTACGCACTTCGTTGTAATTGCGTAACATTTCATGAAAAGGCTTACGCTATAATGGTTCCGTTACATTATTATCTAAATTCAAATTTGTGCCTGGATTGTGTTCTACATTCAAAACAGGGATTGTTCTACAATCATGATCCTTATAGTTCGGTAATTCAATATTATCTTTAATCGGCTTTAAAATTGTTATCTTAGGAAATTCAAGAGGTTTTTTCGGTCTGGACACTTGAACTCCGGGTGTGTCTAATCGGAGCGAACCCCCCCGAATGTTGGGTTGTTCCTCCTCTCGTTTCCCGCTATACACTTCGAACAAGTCGGGCTGTAGGCATCCGCCAATCCACAACGGAAGCAAAAGACTTTGTCTATCGGTTTGGCGCAATCACGGAAACTGTGGCCAAGGACTTGGCAATTCCAGCATTTCTGCAACTTTTGATCCCTCTTTATTGCTTCGATACTGGTAGTGGGCAATGCCACCACTAAATAATCCTGACAAGGCTCCTCTATGATCTCGTTGACGAACCGCCTTGCTGGTGGGCGTTGTGCGTTGGGCACAAAACTCGGACGTAAATTCTCATATTGAGATTGAGCTTTCTCAATAGCTCGACAATAATAGGCAAGTTGCCTTAAACTGGACGGACTATAAGTGATCAGAAGTTCACTCATACGTTTACGGACATTAGTTTTAATTATTTCTATGAGCTCCCTTTCGGGTCTAGGGACACGCATCCTGGAGTTCAGGAGTAGAATGGCATCGTAAAAGTCATTAAAGGACTCATCATTCATCATCTTCCGATCTGAAAGTTTTCTGAAGAGCTCAGTGTCGGTTTCTAAACTGCGTTATTGCTCTACCAAAGCAGTTTTTAAATCTTCCCACGTCGTGTGTCTGTTACTTTTCAGATATACCCAGTACCATGACTCTACAGAGCCTGACACAAAGTGATAGAAGTTCATAGCTATTTCGTACCATGGCACGCCGTAACTATAACGAATACAACTGAGGCGGAACAGGAAATCGTCTACCGACATGTTCCTACCGTCGAACTTCAGACCCCATTTGTGGAACTGATGGTTTCGGTTCACAGATGTGACGTTTGACGGTGGTGGCCTATGTGGCGAAGTGGCGGACTCATCGTCAAAGTTGAACGCGTTTAACCGCGTCATGAACTCGTCTAGGTTTGAGCCTAGAGGCATTTGGGTTGGATTAATATCCTGTAAAGGTGGCACTCTAGCTGACTGGTATACGGGCGTAGTTCGGTCTACCGGATCCTCATTGATCGGTCTAAAAGCGGACTGAAAATTTCTGGACGTGGTTGGTCCAAAAGGGACATTAAGATTTACGACACGTGTAGTGTCTGGATTAGCTGAAATAGCTGGTCGCGTAACTTTTTGTGTTGAAGTAGCGCCTGGTGAAGCAGGTGGCTTAGGACTAGCAACAGGCTGAGTAGCTTTGACAGTACGTTTTTGGAGTAGCTGTGCAACTTGATCAAGTAGTAGTGCATGACTTCTAGCTAACTCCTCTGCCATAAACTGTCTATCGTTGACCCTATGCAGGTCAATGGTAGCTGAGACTACCTGCTGAATATACGCTGAATGATCATCTGCATCTTTACGTAGTTGCTCTTCGGCTGCCTCTTACTCACCCTCGTCCTCGTCCACATCGATACTTCTGTCGACAGTGTTATTTTCGGCCTGATTGCCTTCATCATCAGATTGATCATCGACAAGGTCATTCTGGCTACGGCCAGGTTTGGGTTTTGGTGCCATGACAATAAAGTCTTTGTTCTTTTAAATGAAAGTACTCTTAACTACTCTTTTATGACCTCGGTCGTTCATTCCACCGTGAAAATAATCGGACGGATAACAACCGTTGATTGAATCCTGAATTCAAACGAAAGGTATTGTAGTCCGTGAGAAATTCCTCGAACGGATACTACTCAAGTAATATAACAATAAAAAGGTAAGTCAGTGTATGAAAATCTCAAATGTACCGTGAGCAAAACCTCAAACGGATATCTCCAATCAAGTGAATCAAAGGTAACGTAATAGTATTAATTAAATTTAAAAGTGGTTAATAATAACAGTATGTTAGGTATAGATAATTTGTTTCCTGAAAACGGTACTTCACAAATGTATTCCAGAAATCCTAAAATTTAACTGAATACTTAGATAGGTATACACTTAAATACATATGCTTAAATTTTATTAAGAAAAAGTTCAATGTTAGAAATCAATACTTAAGTCATCCTCAGAACTCAATATGATACCCAATAAACTTATTTGAAAGGGTATCTTAAAAACTTATATGAAAGAGATACGTATGTCTAAATATATTCTTATAATAAATATCTATCAAAATGAATTCAAAACTGGAAATCAATAAGCGAACGAAAATTAACACTTACGTATCTAGTAATTATCTAAACGTCTGATATCTAAACTATATTCGGTAATGGTGGGCTCTATCCCAAAAATACTTAAATGCGGGCTCTATCCCAAACTCTAATAAACTGTAAACTGTAAACGGGCTCTATCCCAAAGAAAACTATATGCGGGCACTATCCCAAACTACACATCAATCAAGAAGTTACGTCTCAACTTGATTGACGGAATACTCAAAAATACTAGACGCCTTGGAAACTGTCTCGTTTTCCAACCATCTAAAACTCAAAAGATACCTAAGCTGAAATATGCCTCAAAAAAAAGATCTATACTTAAATATGTAATCTGGTTTTTCATAAAAAGATTCGGGAGAGGGTAACCCTCCCTTCTTAGGAACAAGGTGTGTACTTTTCGGTTTTGCAACTTAACCGACTCAAAAAAAAAATCAAAATAAAGCTGTTAGTGTGTGTAGACTTGATAAACTTACGGCATTCTACTGTAAGTGAAAAGACAATCTCCTCTAAATGAAAAGTTGTTCAGATATGCGAAGGCGACATTACGCTACTGCTGACGTACATCGGGTATTAAACTCCAATTACCGGTTAGCGCTTCATGTCTCACCACATACCGTCATTTCCTAATATCTATCAAAGATGACTATAAACGTCAAATACAACCTGGGTAACATAACACTTAAAAGGAACAAGTTGAAATGCAATTGTATCACATTGGGTCGTAGTAGAGCGAGTGACCAGCTTCTGCAGCTGACGTGCGTCGGGCAAAAAGCACCAACCACCGGTCAGAAGACCTGCTCATTCTACTTTCCTACGACCTGATATCTCAGACATCCCTTTTTGGACATATCAACACCTCAGCTACTGACGACCGAGCAAAAATTTCTGCTCAATCCGGACAGAGATCGAAGATATTCTCGAGTGACAAGAGGTAGTGGAAACGAAGGTAGACCTAATGCAACAGACCGACTCAGGAACATTTTCACCAAATCACTGGACAAAATAGTGCCTACGCTACTAATCCCCGATGGTATTCCTCTGTCTAAGACCCATGATCATCTAACAACTGACTTCAAATCGAAAACTGAAAAAAATCAAAAAAAAAATTTAAAAATTTTCAAAAATTCCTAACTTTTACCACGCTACTCTGAATCGACCTATCTTTCATTAATTCTAATCTTATTTTTGTTAACTATTTCGAGCCCCACGTTGGGTGCCATCTGTAACGTAAAAATAATTGAAATTAAAAGAAGATGGGTCTTACTACCACCTGTATTGCTGATAGTGCACCAAACTCTTCACTCAAATACCCTATGGATATTTGAGATCCGAATCAAAACCCCATCAACAGCACAATCCAAAGAGGAAGCAGGAAGAGACAAGCACCCCTAATACCTCCAATACCAAGGATCAACATCTCCATCGTCCTCCGTCCGTGTATCGGTGTATCTAGCACCCCTTGTTTAGAAATACTTACACGTCGCTTACACGGCCTCCTGCTCTTCCTACTCCTCTTCCCATTCTTCAAAATTTCCTATCCATCCCCATCACAGAAGCGAGAACCATCCACCAGCCTACCATAGGTACTGACTACAAAGTCCCGTAGAACAGCCTAGAGGGTACCCGATTTCATGTTCACACCTATCCGCTACAAGTATTAGATGTTCCTCTCGTAGCTCTTATAAACCGTAGCCTACACCTGAAAAGCAAGGACCCTACTTAAATCCCCCATGATTGGACCTAGACCTGAAATGCTATCGCAACAGATCTCAAATAAAATTCCCCAGAGATACTACTCCAGCTCGCACCTATAAGTCTAGTTACAATCATATGTTTCTGTGCCAATGGGATGGAAGCAACCCTAAGCCGGCAACGCACTCTTTCTAACTAACTATTTGTTGAGAATAAGAGTAACCAGAACGGCATGCGACAACGTAGGGTCGTGGTTGAGATCGACCAGATACACCAGATCAGCCAGGCCGTGGGCACTTGCTCCGGGATCTACACAACTGTGTTACCTCTTATTTTCCACTGCCGACCGTTGAATTCAAGATGTGCGATTTCGAATAAAAATGGTGAAATGCTTGATGGCCCTCATAGTCTCCAAAGAAAAGACTAAAATGAACTGATTGTAAAGGAAGATTGGTTCATGGACGCACCTCATAACAAATGTAGAGAGTGAACGTAGACCGAAAGAAAGAAATCGCGGTTGAATTATCATATCAACCCGTAGAATATAACACGTAAGTTTTTTGTAAGCAAGCAAACCATAGATGTTGGTGGTTGCAATGGCATCTGTAACCTTCCTTCCACTCTGCTACCACGATGTTGCGCAGATAGTGGAGGATGAGGTGTCTAACTATGAGGGGAGGGAGGATTAAAGGTGTTCAAGTAATCCCCCTGGTCTCTTAACCCACCCAAAACGAAAGCAAGAACCAACTCTCCTACTATCGACCTTGGCTGTCTAATGACCTTAGAGTCCCCACGACTCATTAATATTGTAGGCAGCCCCTTACATGAAAAAGCAAGCAAAAACTTTGCCTGCCTTTTATAACACCCTAATTAGTTCATAGTATCTAATATGACACTAAATCAAATAAAGAGAAAAACCTCCAACGTCGCACTTAGAATACCTCAACGGTATTCCATCTTTACACCACCTTGTTCCGTCCGAAGATATGGAGTGGATTACCACTCTCCCTATAAATAACTTACTCTGCCATGATAATATTCCGTAAACTCATTCACGAAATCTTTAAGTATAAATGAATCAACTCAAAAGAGAATTTTCTTGAAACGTTATAACATGAAAGCTATATGATTTATTATCAAAGATCCTTATTGTCTAACAAAAGAAGAAATATTACTTAATTTACCTTAACCTCGTTATATCAGCTAATATTCTTTTCACACAAAAGTGAATCTTAGTTTAAAAAAAAAAGGAAATATATATACGTTTTACTTTAGGCTCTTATGCATATGGTCTTGAAGATCTGAAGATTCGATGTTCAAAGTAAAAAAAAGTCTTAAAAACTACCTTATAATGATATGCCTTATAGTACAAATATTTCAAGTTAAGTGCCACGAAGACAATGATTTTAAAGTTCAGTTGTTGAATGAAAATCGAAAGTGATTTTTTTTTCTTCCAAAAGTATAAAGTTGGAAACCGCACGTTATTTAATAAAGTTCAATTGATAAAATAATCTTTAATCGAAATTTTTGATTACCGCGTCCAAATGTTTTTAAATGCCGACTGAAACCGATACGTCGAATCATATAAAACCGAGAAAAAAAAAGGTTTTATTTATCATGAAAATTCATTAAGCTGGTAATGATTTTATGTAGCGGATCTTAAGAACACTAAACACGAAAAACGACCTGATTAAAATAAATCAATAAAAGTGATGAACAGAAGCAAAGTTAACAGGCATCAGGGATCTGTCATAAGCGTAACGCTCTCAACAACAAAAAGGTAATCAATTTGAGAGGTCATACAATACCCTTTATATCTATACACAGTTCGTGCATACATATAAATTCGATAATCAATTTGTTATTAAAATTTAAATATATTGTAAAAATTGAAATATCTATTAACGTATGTAAATGTTTATCAACCACTGCATTCGTGGAGTATTCCAATGTATACTTTTACATGGGAATTCAGAAGTGCACTCCGGAGCCCCCCTGTAAAATGTTATTAATATAAAAAAAAATTAATTTATCTTTTGGTTTTATAAAAGGTGTTCTCAAACTGATGGGTAGGTAGGCTGCATTTGCTATGCTCAACATGGGTGCAAGTGGACATGAGTACGTATCCTAGTGTTATATGGTTACGGATTCTTATGTTGTTCGTAACTTTGTTATTGACACCACAGATGCAATCAGTACGTGCCGTTAAACAACCAGATATATTTTATGTATTTCAAAAGAAAAGAACGTACTGACGCTGTTAGATAGTATACGATACTACATTTAACACAAAACGACGGAAAGAAATAAACACCAAGAACGGAGGTAAGGTTTGAAAATATGTAATTCCAAAATCGAACGATATCTTGAACGTGGCGTCAAACGCGGAGTAGTCGCTACCGACACGAAGTTAGTACGTCCAGAAGGACGAATGAGAGGAAAAAAAAAAGATTCTTTAAAAGAATTCAGTGAAAAGAAAATATTTTTAAACTTGACGTATTAAGAAGTATTCAAATCGTTAAGATTTCACAACTACTGGGACTGAGGGCACGCCTCTTTTACTTAACGAAAAGAGCGCGACGATTTGGTGGGTATCTGACATGAATCTCCACCACCAGATCTGATTCCGATTATGCCGCAGTACGCACCGAGATGTAAATAAATACAAAAAAAAACCGAATGTAATGAACTTCCGATACACATGCAAAGTGACTATTATCGAACTGAAGACCAACGTAGTCAAGCTCAAAGAAATAGATATCACTACGTTAAATTTCGAACCAACGCTTCAAGTATACCGATTAGATTGAACTGAGTCAATGGGTAAGGCGAGAACGCGAATCGATCTGAACACGATAGCTGTTAAAGAAACGGGCAACAACTTTGTACAACGTTAGCAGTAGCATATATATAAAAGTAATTATTTGGAGCAATGGTAATAACACGACACTTTTCTTAATAAATAAACCCTTAAATACTTAAGATGCAAGCCTAGGAATATAGATAAATGTAGATAAATATCTGTTATCACACATATGGGGGAGGAGGCGTTCGGTCCTTCCACCCAATACGTATCAAAAGTATTTTTCTGTAAGCGTCACCGTCCGTGACGAAGAGCGTTGAGCGTCAGCGTAAATTTGGTGATCAGGTATCGATCTGGTTACGCCGGAATTCAATTGGCGTGTGGTTCCGAGCTTAATGCTCCCACACGAATCATAAACAAATGAAAGTACAAATTTGTTACCTGTGGTTTCGGTACCGTGATACCTTTTGGTGTATAGATCTATTTTCTTTCTTTTTAATACAAATAATTTCTGGAACTGCAGAAGTTGATGTGTCTGCTTCTGTTGTTGATCTATCCCGCGTTGTAATCTGGATGAAACTCTGGTGTTGCTCGTGTCTGTGGACCGGCATCAGTAAATAACCCAAGTAACAATTTAGTTTTCATAAGGGTCAAGCGAAACTATTGTCTTATTTCTATAGTAATTTTAATTAGTCTTAAAGAAACTTGTTTGGCGCACTTTTGACAAGTTATTTTAGTTTTCTTACGGCTTTTCTTCGCATGCTTTATGAAAACAATAACTGACCACAGACAATATCAATACGGCCTTAGAACAACTCAATGAAGAAAGAAATAACTTACTATGAAAAGCTTTTAATTTCGTTAAAATAGCTTCCTACTTATTAATTCCTATAAAACTTATTTTTGCTGGGTCTCTGAAAGCAAACCTGCTCATAGATTTATGAATGGGGCAAACAATTAACTAAAGGAAGCTATACTGTTTATCGAAAAGCTATTAACTTCGCTTACGAAACTACAATAATTAACTAAAAAAAGCTATAGCTTAGTTAATGAAGCATTAGTTTCTTCAAATATGTTTTAAAAATGCCAAAAAAGAATTATGGGGTTCTATGGAAAAAAATTAATTTCTTTTTTTTTTAATCGAAAATCAACTTCTGCGCTTTTATTTAATTTTTCTTTATTCCCACCGCCCATCAATCATTTTTTTCCTTATTTCCCGTATTCTCTAGCTTTCTGCAATGAATTAAATTGTATATTAGTTGAAAAAGTGAAAATTTTACATTTTGAAAATTTTTTTATATTACCAACCCCAGGAACCGAACTCGAAACCTCTGCGCACCATCCAAGCACCCATCCACTAGGCCAATTTGATTAATAAAATGACTAGATCAAAAAAGAATCAGTTGATACCACACTTAAACTTCTGTACAACTTCATAATATTTATGCCTAGAGGGTGTTTCGAATTAATACGACAGAAATCTTGCGTTTGGAAAAACATGTTTGGCTTATCTTGAAATAAAAATAACTTCTCTTCAATAAAAGTTCATAAATATGTTAATTGTTTATAATGAAAACAACCCAAGCTCATAAAATGTTATAATGTCCGAATTCGATATAATACACATAGGGTTGTAGGATGTAGGTATATATAGGTATATATAATTTAATTAAACATAACATACCTATATTATATTTTTTATAAATGTATTATATTATATTAAGTTTATGATATATAAATGCAAAATATAATATATAAAATATAATGGTTAAATTAAAATAAAAACAGAATTTGAAATTGTATTAATGTTTTAATTTAGATTTTTATTTGTTTTTTTTTTTTAAATAAAAATCTAAACATTAATAAATCTAACATTAATAATTTTTCATATTCTGCTTCTATTTTATTTTATTTTAACCATTATATTATTAATTACACACAACTGGAGGCAACCACAATATGTTTATAAAATATAGATAAAAAATATAAAATATTATAATATAAAATATAAAATATATATGGTTAAGGATTAAACCTAAAACTCCCTGTGCACACATAATGAAATAGCTCATCGGAAAAAGCGATATCTTCGGTAAGAATACAAGTAGTTTTTTTATGTGAGAAACAGCTTCCATATGTGATTCCAAATTCCCGCTCAGATGACTATCACATTTGAGTTAGTATTCTTATGCGAGTAACATCTTCTTTAAATTTGTCATCAGCGTATACAATACAAACACTGGGAAAGGATGGCACGTTGATGTGGCCGCCAGATGCAATGAAGAAAAAAAGTGTGTGAATTGAATACGTTTTGCTTGTGTCTGCTTGAAGAAAATCAAAATGTTTTAATTTTTCATCAATCCGTTTAGATTTAATTCCTCAGTGATGACAAACTTAAAGAAGATAGAAGGTACTTGGAAGGTGCGCAGAGGCTTCGAGTTCGGTTCCTGGGGTTGGTAAATAAAATTTTCACCTTTTCAACTAATATACAATTTAATTCATTGCAGAAAGCTAGAGAATACGGGAAATAAGGGAAAAAAATGATTGATGGGCGGTGGGAATAAAGAAAAAATAAATAAAAGCGCAGAAGTTGATTTTCGATTAAAAAAAAAAGAAATTAATTTTTTTCCATAAGAACCCCATAATTCTTTTTTGGCATTTTTAAAACATATTTGAAGAAACTAATGCTTCATTAACTAAGCTATAGCTTTTTTTAGTTAATTATTGTAGTTTCGTAAGCGAAGTTAATAGCTTTTCGATAAACAGTATAGCTTCCTTTAGTTAATTGTTTGCCCCATTCATAAATCTATGAGCAGTTTTGCTTTCAGAGACCCAGCAAAAATAAGTTTTATAGGAATTAATAAGTAGGAAGCTATTTTAACGAAATTAAAAGCTTTTCATTGTAAGTTATTTCTTTCTTCATTGAGTTGTTCTAAGGTCGTTTTGATATTGTTTGTGGTCAGTTATTTTTTTTATAAAGCATACGAAGAAAATCCGTAAAAAAACTAAAATAACTTGTCAAAAATGCGCTAAACAAGTTTTTTTTTAAGTCTTATAACAATTACTTTAAAAATAAGACAGTCCTTATACCGCCCATATTATATGACAGTCTTTTATCCCCTTTACAGTTTTTTCAAGTGCTTTAAATAAACACGGTTAGTTAATTCTATAGAAGATCTTTGTTCTGGTTTCCAGTAACAGGTCTTATGGCAGCCATCGCATTTAAGCATTGTATATGAACAAACTTTGGAAGGCCCTACAGGAGCCTTATCAAACAATAATCTCTCACCTTTGTGTAAAGCTTGCAAATCATATTTCAAAAAGGCTTAACAGAGCTACTATTGAAAATTTGTGTGCACAAAGTTGAAGCATTAGTAAAAAAGCCTTATAAAAACACTATGAAAGTTGTAGCTTACTGAATTTCAAATTTTGGACCTTATGCAACATAGATTGTTAGTTGGGAATCACTCGCTCAGACATCCAGGTATACTGCTACTGTGACTATTGGTCCCACGTCGATCTGATGCTTTGATTTCTGATGTGTATGATGAACATGGACCGGCATCAGTGAATATTCACTCGCCTAGACGTCCATAGATGGAATTCAGGTAATAAACTGTCCATAAACTGTCCTGTGTGGACATACGGTGGCGCCTTTTGATGGTATCTGCGTTGATACTTGATAGAGGACCGGCATCAGTGAGTATCACTCGCCTAGGCGTCCCTTTGTGCTGTGTATCCCCCTAGTGTTATACCGGCAGGGCGTTCCAAGTTGTCGCTGTAGGATGTAGATCCCTTGCAAAGAAAAAGCGTATGTGTATTTGACCGGCAAGAAGAGGGTGGCCGTTGTCGTCGGCGAGCCAATAGATGGATCAACGCCGACGCACGTCCTGAGTGCTCGTCGGCCGGGTCAGCCACACGCTTCCCAACTCTGTTCGCACGTGTGTCCGTGCTAAGAATAGATAACTGCAAGACTGGTCCTCACAATGAGGAAAGAAGAACCTCCTTATGTAGTCACAATGCACGAATTGTGCTTCTACATATATTTGTATGATTAAATATATAACAAAAATACTGCGTGGAGTAGCCACGTGTCTGGGTGGCTACCGAGTTCCACGAAACGTCTAGAAATTGCGGTCCAACGCCTTCCTGATGATGGATTCAAGGCGCAGCCTCGCCTGCTCCTTCTGCTGGGGTAGGAAAATGTCCCTGGGCATCCTGATGTGGGCTTAATAATCTCCTAGACACAAAAGAAAAATGTATCGGTCGCATGTCTGCCATGTGTTGTAACATAACGAATATATATATAAATAATTATAGAAATAGAAATAATTTTATTTATATATAGAAAATTAAAAGTAAAAGTTGCTTCTACCTATCACTCAACGCGCCAATGGAGCCCGTGAGACTCTCAAACTCTGCCTCACATTGAACGCCATCTGTAACGTAAAACAATAGTAATTTAAAAGCAACAGCAGCATGAGTAGGTAGGTGAGTACCCACACACACCACCAGTGTCCGCCAATAGACCCCCGATCCTACCCCGAATACCCTATGGACATTCGCAGTCCAAACCTGAAACCTATCGACAACACAAACCAGAGAGGAAGCAAGAAGAAACAAGCGCCCCGCTTATCCTTGATCCTCGCCAAAGAATAGCAACTCCATCGTCATCCAACCATGCTTCAGTGCACGTAGTACTCCTAACATGAACATACTTACACTTCCACACCTTGGCCTCTTGTTCTTCCTACTCCCCTCCCCGACCTTTCAATTTCCCTTTCCATCCTCATCACAAAAGCGTAAACCATCTACCAGCCTATCATAGGTACTGACTACAAAACCCCGTAGAACAGCCTAGAGGGTACCTGGCAGCATGTTTACGCCTATCCACCGCAAGAGCTAGGTGTTCCGCTTGCAGCTCACGTGTGTGGTAGTCTACACCTGAAAACCATGGACCCTACTTTAATCCCTTCGAAAGTACCTAGAACTATCGTGCCCTTATCAAATATATCTTCAGTGGATCTTCCAGAAATTCTACTCCGGTAAGCACTGCTTCGTCTAGCTACCTTCGTCTGACTCCGAGTGACTGGGATGGAAGCAACCCCATGCCGGCAACGCCCCCTTTCTCAACAACTACTTGGTAAGAATAGCTGTCGGGAACGGCATGCGACAACGCAGGGTCGTGGTCGAGATCGACCGTCGCGGTGGCCGGCAGCACCCATGCCTTAGCTAGCTCAGCCAGGCCGTGGGCACTTGCTTCGGGATCTATACAACCGGTGTTACCTCTTATTATCCTGCCGACCGTTGAGTCCTGATGTTTGAACTCGAATATTAATGTTAATTCGCTTAAGGGCCCTCATAACCGTCGAAGAAAAGATTATGCCGAAACTGATTGCATGGTAAGTCGAACCTCTATTGCACCTCTTAATGTAGAGTGAGAAAACATAGAACGAAAGCGAAGAATTCTGTTTTGGATCTTGTACTATCCCAAAGAACACGACACGTAAGTATTTAAAACAAAAGCTGACCATAGATTTTGGTGGCCGCCATGGCAAATAATTATCATCTACACGGATAGCTGCCACGATGATATGCTATCCGTGGATGCAGAGGTGACTAACTCTGAGGGGAGGGAGGATCTAAGATGTAAACCGAACCCCCTTGGTCTCTCAACCCACCCAATTCAACACCGAAAATCAACTATCTCGGTGTTGACCTTGGTTGTCCGTGGACCTACGAGTCCCCAAAACTCGATTCTATTCTCGGGCGACCCCTTGACATAATAAGCAAGCAATTATTTGCCTGCTCACATATTATCACTATCTAACCCTAGTACCTATCATCGAAATCCTAAACAAACTTTCGAAACTATACCAGCAAAACGAAAAGAAAGCCTCAAAAATGTACCATCATACTCCACCTTGTTCAGCTCCAGAGAAGAGTGAGAGAGACCTCTCTCCCTATAGCTAAATTACCCTATCATTCTGAAATATATTCAATCACCAAAAGTAAAATAATAACAACTATAAGATTTTTCTTTTAAACCGTTATAATAATTATGGAATTTATTAATGAATAGCTTAACTCTAACAAATGGGGTCTTTATTTATGTTGCTTAAAATTAAAGTGAATCTACTCAATATCAGAAGTAATTTTTACTTTAAATTTTAACTTGAATCAAAGATAACATTTATTCAAAGAAATATTAAAATTTTTCTTTTGTTTATCAATAAAAACAAACTGAAAAGGAACTTATTAAGCTACTTTACTACGCGTCTCATTACGCTAAAATAGAACAGTATAAACTTTACTCTTCCAATGAAAGTTCTAAATACCTAAACTCAATACATTATGATCTGAAACTTATATAAACTAGAATTCAAAAGGTTATTTAATATGAAGATGAAAAACTAAATTTAACGTTAGCTGATCGAAAAGATCGCTATTTCGAGCACGGTGGTTAATTCAAAATACGGAAGTAAAAAAAATAAGAGGAAACTTCCTACCGCGGGGTTGTATAATCTTTATCGACGCAAAATCCCAAAGCGATAGTGGCTAGATTTATATCCCCGTGGATACTCTAAATAGTATATATATATGCCACTCTCAAAGCGCGAGATTCCTATCAGGAAATCGTACTCGATAGATTATCTGATTAAAAGTTTTAAACATACGATCAAATACACCAAAAGACAAGAAATAAAAAGGGACTTGTAAGAAAAAAAAAGTTTCTCAAACAATAAAAGTAAGTGTTTATCAAATTTTCATGCAAAATACCCTATACGTATGGATACACTTCGCATCCAGGCGTATATTCGATAAAATCAATCAAGTGTCAATAGCAATATAATGTAAAGAATATAGTGCAAATATAAAATAAAAAAGTATATATTAGTAAATGTTCTCCACCAGTTGGATACGGTAGTGTTATATCCGCTTAAATTTTCAGACAACGAAAAAGTGCACTCCGCCATTATCTGTAAAAATTATTAGTAAAAAAAAGTGAAATAAATATCTAAGCTACAAGTGTTTGCTACCATTGACGCTTATTGTTATATAACGTACTAACAGCTGGGTAAAGCAATGAATGATATTGAGTAGCTTATTTCAATTGCTCTGTAGGGCTTATGTTTCTCAATATCTGTTTATTTTATGTCCCAAATATAACGGGTACAAGTAATGAAACGAGGACAAACGATCAATGATCTTAAAGCATATCAACGCGGCTTATGATTTAGAGTAACTACGTAGTTAACTTAAGTGATAATTCAAAAAAATTAAAATTCAGTATGTAAGCTGGAAGATTACCAACAGTGAAAAATAAAAAGGAAAATTTAATACGCGACGTCAAAAAGCGTACGTGGTTGGTCGCTACCGACGGGAAAGTTAAATGTCTAAAAGACCGAGTGAGGAAAGTACCTCTTCATAAGCGAACGACAATGGAAATCTGCACGATAACTATGACCGAATAGGGCTCACCGATTCAATGAATGAGGAAAACTTACTTAAATGTCGGATAGTAAGAATACCCTAAGTGGCGTATCTTAAGATCTCGAAACATAAAGTTCTAATCCGATCACAAGCGTTTCGACGAAATAAAGTCGCGAGTACACAACTGAATTATAAATTATCACGTGAAGAATTAGATCAAACACGAAAACAAATGTACAAACGGAAATTTTCAGAAGAAGAAAGAAACGACGAAATTATTACGCGTTCCGGCAGTAAATGAGTCTAAAATAATCCACCTTTTGATCTTCACAATACTATAACACTATCAGTAAATAAAATTACGATATATCCTTAACAATGCGTACTTGTATGAATGATTAAAAGTTTTTACGTGGCAATGGAGGAGGAGGCGTCAGGTCCTGCCTTCCATATTCAGCTCAAACAAAAAAAAATAATTTTTGTTGCGCTGACCACCGTCCGTGGTCGTGTACGACGAACGCTGACTTAAAGAATGCACTCTCAGGCGGTTTCTGACCCGCCTGTGGGACTTGTTGGAGCGGTATACTGCTTCGCTCTTATAAAATATCACACAAAAAGACAATATACTACTAAGGTTACCTGGTATATCCGGAAAAATGGCTTAACCTCATTGACTTGAGTATAAATATATATTATAATTATTGCTGCTTCACGTATATCCGTGTAAAATACAGGAACACACTGAATTGATGACTGCTTTATATATCCAACGGCGCTCCGGAGTAAATATTCGGAGTTGATGAACTCTATGGACCGGCATCCGTGACCATGCACGCGCCAGACGTCCTGCTGCGCTGCTTACGTTGACGCTGCTGCTGCTTCTGCTGCTCAATTTTCCTTCCGTGTCTTCAGCCTGTCGTGGCTGGGTTTGGTCCTTGTAATCACACAATTGTGAGACGTCTGTCCAGGGCTTTTTGGTTCGATTTCGAAGAACGCTCTTCCTCGAAACGATCCCTTCCTCACCAATACGATGAGCAAACTTTCTCAGTAGACAAATGTATAGCTTTGCCTTGGTGTTGCGGACAAAAAGTACCGCCAGCTGTGCGACGTATGTCTCGCCGTAAATATGCCTAAGCATGGAGTAAAGCGGTGGCCTCTCAAAAAGAAAATTGCGAAGCGTTTGGCTCTGATGCGCTTTGGGCATCAATTTACATATATATTGTTTAAGAAAAATCACAAAAACAGGTAAGTATATGTCTGGTATATGGAGTTATATCTCCAAAAGAAGAATCTGTAGCCTCGTGTGCCGGTGGAAGAAAATGCTTCCGGTGTGTGGCATCTAAATCCTGCCGTAAGAAGTCGGACCGCCTTGCCAGTATTTTTATTTGCTGGATGGGACTAAATTGTCCACGACGTCCTGCTGATGGTCGATCCTAATAGGAAAAAGGCATTCTATGAATGTGTCGCCCATGTGGCGTGGCCACGAGACATTTCTCAAAGCCGAAAGAAAAATTCCTTCTGGTTATGAGAAATGCCGAATAAAACAATGCTTACCTTGATCGATAGTAATTGTAATCCAATTTGTGTAAGAAATCCACTTAATTGCTTCGAGCAATTAAGTAATCCGTCTCATATGTAAAAATGAGCAGAGAAAAATATGGCCGCGGCCCGAAAAATAAAAAAAAAACTTATTACGAGTTCTGTAAGGGTGGTCTTCACCCGTCTGCGTTCTTCTTCAAAATGAAGTCCGATTCACAGACAATTTCCTCCTTTAGTATCTCAAACTTTCATGAAAACAAAATAAACGCGCTGTTTTTACTGCCTCTTTCAGCATCATGTCTAATTTTTTTCTTCCTTTTCCACCCGTTAGGTGGCGTAATCAAAATATGTGCCATAGAGTAATGCACCTTGTGCCGACTACGTTGACACAGTCTTCACTCCCTGATAGGTATTTTAATGCTCACGAATGAGTGGAAATAGTCGACTTAATGCTGCGATCACACTATGCGAATGACATTTCTCTTATAATGTGATACTTAGCATTGGAGATATTTCCGACTTTTAGGATCTCATTCACACTGTTCTGATAGACACCAGTAGTGTAAATACAACAAAAAGAAATTTGACAGATATAGTAGCGTAAGTATGGCAGGTAAGTATTTTCGGACAGCAATGACTTCTGTCAACAATGAAACTATGATGCCTGCCTGATGATGATGTGATGGATCATGATTACGGTCAGACTCACGTCACCTCAAAAAAAAAGGTTTTGTCCGTGGTCTGCCACTGTTTGGCCAAAAAAAAAACTTATTCACTCGTGACGTCACGAGTATTTCCCATAGGTGGTATTGTCGCTAAGTACTGGATTGGACTTGTACTTACAATTGACAGCATGTGTCAGAATGCGTAAGTGTTATACCCCTGCACACTATGACAGCAAAAGGTCATTTCATGTCACTCTTTAGGTACTCTTCGTCTGGAAATTTGTGATAGCATGAGAAAAGTCACTATGACGTGTAGAAGTAGATTTTGGAGAGGTTTCAGAATTAAGTTGATCACACTGAATGGAAATCCGACTGTTATACTAGATTATGTCCCCCGAAAAGGGTTTACATGGTCTTTATTTTGATGTGCGGATGTCCTGAGCTGGACAATATTCGTTTCAGTGTTGCTTCAAAAATACTTCAATGAAAATGGTGGACTGGGTATGTTTCGGAAATCTGATTTTACACTGGAACAGGATGGATCTCATTTTGTAAGTGGATTCCACTCACGCAGTTGGATTTCAATGAGTGAATTCTTTCTCAGGTGGATGGTGCGTAGTGCGTTCAGCACAAAGTGAGTAACTAAAATGTTCGCTCGAGTAGGTGGCACCACTGGCGTACTCTGATTGTGAGTACTGGCGAGCAGGTCACCCCTACACAACTTGATATTTCGACCGAGTCTACTTGGTTTAATTATCAAGAAAAAGGAGAACCTCTTGCAAATGTGTTTCAGCACCTGGAGTCTCTTCACTGGTCGTGTCGTAAAGACACTGCGACTCTTTACCGTCTAGTCGGTCGAAGACAAAAAAAAATATATTCTCAAGGAAGGTTTGACATACGTGCTCCAATGACGTCAGGATACTCTTTGATCTATCTCTGAACAAAACATGATAATAATAAAAAAAAAATTTTTTTATGAGCAAATCAGAATCAATAAAAGGCGTTTTTCTTTTTTAGTTCACAGCAGAGCCTGAGTTGTCAAAAAAAAGTTCAGCGTTTCTTTTTTGTTCAGAGCTTAGAATTCGTTTTTCTTTTTTGCTTCAGAGTGTGCTCAGAGTGCGCTCTACGAGCTCCAAGTAAATAGATGGGGCAGACTGAGCTAATAGCTGAACACACTAAACGTCAAATTGACAAGTGGAAATATGAGAAAAACAAACACAAAAATGTCAAGAGTCCCGTTCATAAAAAAGAAATTCACAGCGGTTCGGTGCGATTTCACAGAGAAAATATAAAACACAAATAAAATGGCAGACGAGGCTTCTTGTTCCGAAGGTAATTTAATTGCTGAATTGAATTAATATTAATACTTTAATACGAAAAACTTTTTTTCAGGTTTCAAGTGGACCAAAAATATAGTACTCAAGCTTCTGACTTTAATCAGGGAAAATTACTACAGGCTTGAGAGCGGTGTAAAAAAAAATCTCTACCAGGATATTGCCACCGAGATAAATTTAACATTTCAAGTCAATCTCACTTATGCCCAGGTTGACTCTAAGTGGAAGGGACTGAAAAGAACTTATAAAAAGATAAAGGAGGAGAACCAGTCAACGGGACAGTCAAGGAAATCGTGGGAGTATTTCGAATTGATGGACGAAATACTATTTACAGCCCCCGAGATAAATCCCTCGGCTGTCCTATCATCGGAAGATTCTATGATTGAGTTCAGCCCCGATGTAACATTTGAAACCAATGATGAAGCCAATTCCTTGCATGCCCTGTGTGAAAACATCCCATCAATTGGTTTTTCTGTGTCACATATTTGGGCCATTTCTATAAAGAATCGAGCAGGAGAAGCCAAATGCTGTAGCAGGAATTGCTATACTCTTATATGAGCTACTCGAAGTAGTGGATAAACATCATTTGGGCGAAAATCTGGAGTACATGGATCAGATTTGTGATTTTTTGTTAGTTTTCACTTGTGCGTCGTTGGGATAATCATGTAATATATTCAATTATCCAAAGGTACCACATTAAGTACATTCATGTTGGCAACATAATCAAAAATGAATCAGAGACCATCAAGCGACTGAGGCCGGCTCTTCAAATGCGATTGAGGTTCATCACTCAATTAAATCTCGAGGATATTCATTCGGAAAAAAGTATGCCCATTTTAAGTTGTCGGAATGAATTGGATTAAATGCTGATTTCTTTTTTATTTCACAGTGAATCAGGGAATCAACCACAACAACCGAATGTCGGTATACCAACAAATCAACCGGCCTCATCACAAATGAATCAGGGAATTCCTACGCAACAGCAACAGCAGCAACAACAACAAAATATGGGAATGCGTCATAATTAATTAAATTAAGGACTAAAGTTTCTGTATATCCCTGTACTCTCGTTATGTCTGGAATGTTGTCTTCGTCTTTTTTTATATTTTCTTAACAAACAAACTTTTAAATACATGTGGATGCTGCGTGAGTGTATTTTGTCTTGTGTGTCTAAATTTAAATAAATCAATTTTAAAGATACTCTTTTATTGAAGGGAAACTATTCACAATTACTATTTAAATCAACACAAAAGAAAGGAAAGAAAAAATCCTACTAGGTGTATACCTACTCATTATTTTGAGTAAATAATTTTATACTTAAAAATATCATATCTTTGATTGGGCCGGCAGATAAGCAGTTTTTGTAACAGGTCACGTCCTTTGGAATTCAGTCGGGGTAGAATTTGGCTCCAAGAAGTTATTGGAGGGAAGGCTAAACAGAATAGGTATAATAATTGTAAACAGAATTTTAAGAAAATAGATATCTAGAGCTTACATTGTATTGTTCTTCGAAAGATTGAAATTGAAAGGCACTTTCACAAATAAATTACTGAAATAAATGATTAAACGTCACAAATGACAGAAGAAAAATTTGATGACAGCTGAGTGCTTAAATACGTTTCAAAAATCATTCAGAGCACTCAGAACACGCTTGGTTCAGAGAACGTTCAGAGCGCGCTCGATATGCTCGAGCTCTGTTCAGAGCTTGATTCTGAATGAAAAAAGAAAAACGCCTAAAGAGTCTCATGCACAGCTGAGAGCCGGGCATCAGTTGAAGCAAAATAACTAATTATTGCAAGATATTCAAATGTAATGTCTGGTAATAAAAAAAAATTGTTTTGTTTTTGATCTCAAAGATCAAAAATCAAAATTGTTAAGTCTGGTATATAGTTGTAAATCAAGTGTTTTATCTTTTTAAATCTTTTGTGTGGCAGGTCGATAAGTGGCCTCGCCTATCCTCCACTTCGTATAGATTACTACCGATAACTCTGTTGACACGAACTTTAATAAACTTGGGACACAACTTCGCGTTTATATGCTTAGTTGCATCACTTAAGACATGGTTTCGCTTGTAGATCTCGTCACCTACTTTAAATGTAACGTTTCTACTTCGTAGATTATATGTTTTCTCATATGCTTCGTGTGTTTTCATTAGTGCTTGTTTCAGGTATGAGTGGATGATGTTCATCTTGGCGACTTTGGGAAGCCAATCTATCTCCGAGCAGTTCAGTCCACCCAACTCTCTTAGAAGACGATAGTCAGCCCCATGTTCAATCATACGTTGCCCGAACAAGGCTTCATATGGGGACATCAAAAGAGTTGAATGCACTGTTGTGCGTAAAGCACTGCTGATGGACGATAGTTGGGCATCCCAATCCGTTTGTCGCGGATTGACATACGACCGTATGGCCGCCAAGATTGAACGGTTCACACGTTCACTTGCATTTGATTGGGGAGCATACACTGCCGTCCGGTAGTGTTTGACCCCGAAACATCTGGAACTCCTTACCAACAAATTGTGTGCCATTATCAGAGAGAATACTCTCTGGCACTCCGTAAATTAAAAAGATCTCGTCTTTCAGGAATTTGACCACGCTCGTGGCTGTTGCCTTGCGCAGTGGTTTGATGAAGACGAATTTAGTTAACTGATCCAACGCGATTACAATATACACATTTCCGGATTTCGATCTGGGATACGGCCCAAGAAAGTCAACATACAAATGTTGAAATGGTCTATCAACTTCAAAACTTTTTCCCATCTCTGCCCGTAATGTCATATTCGCTGCTTTACTGGTCTTGCATGTTTCACACCGGTCAACGTAAAGTTTAACCTGAGTGAACATGCCAGGCCAGTAGAACCTATCTTTCAATCGATAAATAGTCTTCACCACCCCACCATGCGAAGCACGCGGCGGGTTGTGAGCTAGTGAGATTAGAGATTCTGTCATCTCTGATGGAACCCACAGCTTCCAAGTTAGATCGTCCGCCAAGGGATTACCAACCGCATGTTTAGTGCGTTTGTATATGTATCCTTCCGACACTTTGAGATCCGGCAGACGCTTTTGTTCCTTCCTGATATGACTGATGATATCAAGATAACTTTCAGACTTAAAGGATGGATCCTCAAGATCGATGTGGAGTACCTCCGAGGCACCGATCTGTGGTAGACATGAAAGGAAAGCTGACACTGTCAACTCATCGTCTTCATAAGCTCTTGATTGAGCGTCGGACACGACATTCAATGTTCCCTTTCGATGCTCCACCACAAAATCGAAACCTTGAAGTCGCATACTCCACCTCGCTAATCTTCCAGTTGGATCTTTCATAGTCATCAGCCATTTCAGGCTGGAATGATCCGTTATAACGCGAAAATGGTATCCCTCAACGTACGATCTGAACTTCTGGATACCTTCAAAAGCTGCTAAGCACTCGCGCTCTGTCACCGAATAGTTTCTCTGTGCAGCGTTCAGTTTCCGAGAGAAGTAGTAAATAGGCTGCTCCGCCCCGGATTCGTCTCGCTGACAGAGTACACATCCGATGCCAGTCGGGGATGCGTCGCAGAGAATGATGAATTCTTTAGAGAAGTCCGGATTGACTAATACATGCGCTGAAGTCAAAGCTTGTTTGATTTGCAGGAATGCTTCAATAGCTTCTGGTCCTAGCTTAAAGACTTTTCCCTTTTTCAGTGTCTCGGTCAAGGGCGCGGCTGAGGTGCTGAAATCTTTCACAAACCGTCGATACCAACCTGCCATACCGAGGAATCGGTGAACTTGGCGAGTTGTAGTTGGCAACGGAAAGCTAGTAATTGCTGAAATTTTGTCAGGATCAGCTTTCAAGCAACCCTGACCGACCTTATAACCGAGATAGTGAAGCTCATCAAAACAAAACTTCGACTTCTCGACGTTAATCGTCAGACCTGCATCCGTCAAGCACTTTCCGACTATCTCCAGAGTCTGTATGTGTTCGTCGAAATCCCTTGACACAACCAATAGATCGTCTAAGTAAACAAAGACTTGATCTCGCAATCCTGAGGGGATTACGCGACTCATTAGGTAGCTCAAACTTTGTGCCGCATTACATAGACCGAAAGGCATGACCTTAAATTGGTACAGTGGTCGGCCAGGTATAGTAAAAGCGGTCTTCTCCCTCGAACTTTGTTCCAGCGGTATCTGCCAAAACGCATCCTTCAGATCTACGCTAGAAATATAACGTGTCTCTGTCAGACGTGCTAGCAGCCCCTCTATATGCGCAATAGGACGAGCATCTTTCTTTGTCACGGAGTTCACCTTCCGAAAGTCCAGACACAATCGGTTCTTACCAGGTTTGCGCACAAGCACAACTGGGGAACTCCATGCGCTGGAACTTTCCTCGATGAAACCCAACGAAAGCATGCGATCCAACTCCGCGTACATAAGGGTTTGTATCGCTGGAGATACGGGATAGTACCTTTGCTTTATTGGTACGGCATCGCCCGTGTCTATATAATGCTGTACTAGATTTGTCTTCCCGAGTCCATGGACTGCGAAAGAAGGAAATCTACGAACAACAGCTTCTAGTCGTTTAGACTCTACATCATTCAACTTAATCTGGTTGGTGGGTCTCTCATTTGGCCCAGCGATCTTAATTCCTGAAAGACCCGCAATTACATTAGGTGCGATCTGGAATTTTTGCCAAAAATCAACGCCTAAATATAGACGTTGGCTTAACGATGGCACGATATAAAGATCGATATCTTTCGTCACATTCTTATATTGAATTGGAGTAGTGATCACTCGCACTATGGATTGCTTGTGTCCATCGGCCGTGGACACGGTAGTCTCTACCTTCCTTACCGTAACATTTTTGTCTTTTAAAAAGGGCAGTATATTAGTGCCTAAGCAACTTATGCTGGCCCCTGAATCGAGTAAACCTAGGACGTTGTCACCAAATAGACCGACCGTCACATAAGGACGTGGGTCAGTTGACTCTCGGCCTATCGTTGCTGACGCAATGTTACGGTAAGTAGTCCGCTTCCGATGGAAGCGTTCCCTTACTCTTCGTATCCGTTTGGATAAATCTGGATAAGTGACTATTCTTCTTCGCACTTCGTTGTAATTACGTAGCCTTTCGTGGAAAGGTTTACGGTATAATGGTTCTATCGTATTCTTATTCTTATTCAATTCTGTTTCTGGTTTGGATTCTTCATTCAAAACAGGAATTGTTCTACAATCATTAACATTCGGTAATTCATTAGTCTTGTCTGGTTTTAAAATAGTAATCTTCGGAAGTTCAAGAGGCTTTATCGGCTTGGACACTTGAACTCCGGGTGCATCTAATCGGAGCGAACCCCCCCGGTTGATTTGTTGTTCCTCCTCTCGTTTCCCGCTTGACACTTCGGACAGGACGGACTATATTCATCTGCTAAACCGCAACGGAAGCAAAATACTTTGTCTATAGGTTTAGCACAGTCACGAAAATTGTGACCAAATACTTGGCAGTTCCAGCATTTCTGTGGCTTACGATCTCCCTGGATAGCTTCAACGCTCGTAGAGGGTATCGCCACAATTAATTCCTGGCACGCTTCGTCAACGATTTCATTGACAAATCTTCTTGCCGGTGGACGTTGTGCGCTCGGCACGAAGTTCGGACGGACATTCTCATATTGAGATTGAGCTTTTTCGATAGCTCGACAATAATAAGCTAGCTGTCTTAAGCTAGACGGACTGTAGGTGATGAGGAGTTCACCCATTCGCCTACGGACATTTGTTTTTATAATTTCCACGAGTTCCTTTTCCGGTCTGGGAACTCGCATCCTAGAATTTAGATATTGAATGGCGTCGAAGAACTCATTAAATGACTCTCCATTCATCATTTTCCGATCGGACAATTTACGTAACAGCTCGGTATCGCTTTCCAAACTGCGGTACTGTTCTACCAAAGCAGTTTTCAACTCGTCCCACGTAGTGTGCTGGTTGCTTTTTAAATATACCCAGTACCAGGATTCCACTGAACCTGATACAAAATGGTAAAAGTTGGCAGTAATTTCATACCATGACACATTGTAACTATTGCGTATACACCCCAAGCGGAACAAGAAATCGTCAACAGACATATTTTTCCCGTCAAATTTCAATCCCCACTTGTGGAATGGATGTACACGGTTCGTAGAAGTGGCATTCAAGGGTGCTGGCCTAGGTGGCGACACAGCGGACTCGTCGTCGAAATTGAAAGCATTCAAGCGAGTCATGAACTCGTCTAGATTGGAGCCTAGAGGCATTTGGGCTGGATTGACATCCGGCAAAGGTGGCACTCTAGCTGGCTCATAATGAGGAGTAATTCTATCTGCCTCATCCCCGTTGAAGGGTCTATAAACGGACTGGACATTCTGGTCAACGACACGTGTAGTGTCTGGATAGGCCAAGTTAACTCGCCTTGGTACTTGCTGAGTTGAAGAAGCATTAGGTGGATCAAGTGGTCTAGTAGGGGGAGCAACAGATTTAGGAGGTACGACAGGTTGCGTGGCTTTGACCGTCCGTTTTTGCAGTAGTTGGGCTACTTGGTCGAGCAAACGTGTGTGGCTTTTCTCTAACGCCTCCGTCATAAATTTCCTATCGTTGGCCCTATGTAGTTCGATGGTCTCGGAGACCATTTGTTGAATATAAGCTGAATGATCAGCTGCATCTTACCGCAACTGTTCTTCTGCTCTCCTTTTTTCTTCGTCATCTACAACTATGCTTCTATTGTGGGTGTTGTCTCTAGGTAAGCTTTCGGCTTGGCTAACTTCGCTATCGGAATTATCTTCCACGACATCGTTTTGGACGCGGCTGGGTTTGGGTTTGGATCCCCCTGGAGCCATTGTATCAAACTCTCTGTACTTCGTGAGGTAAGTTCTCTTAACTGTTCGTCTAGGCCTTGAGCCTTTCATTCAGTTGCAACAGTGTGTGAAAACAGGTATGCCACGTCAAACGTGTAAATCAAAGATAAAAAAAAGGATAATGGTTTTGTAGCCCGTGAGAAATCCTCGAACGGAAACTACTCGGATATTACAACAATGTAAAAGTAAGTCTGGGTAAGTAAATTTTCAAATGATTCGTGAGTTAACCTCAAACGAATATTTCTCAATCAAGTAATTTCAAAAAAAAAAGTTTAAAGTGCTTAAATCTAAGTGTATGTATAATTATATTTTGTCTCTCGAAAATATTACTTCATAAAAATATTTCCAAGAAATCAGCAAAATATCTCAATTAAATACTTAATTTATTTTCTTAGAATATATACCTAAATATATGTGCTTAAATCTACTCAAAAAAAAGGTAAATCTTAAATCTGGAATCAATACTTAAAGATACTCAAAATTCAACTGGGGTGGAATCGGCTAATGTGATTTGTGATTGTCACATTTCTGACAATCACATGTGATAAAATAATTTTGTGCGTCTGCATAATGTGATCACCGGAATTTTGTTTATTTTCATTATGTCATTTTCCGTTGGGCAATTGGAGAGAACTCCGAGGACAAATCGTTTCTCTTCGGAGTTGTGTTTTGCGAGTCTTACTTCTTCTGCTTTTTATGAAATATGCGGTCTGAAGGCGCATATATACGAACGTCACAGTTTCTATATATTTTGTATTTCAAATTAAACAATTCGAACAATTTTAATATATAATTTACATTAAGGGACGTGACAATTATGTATTTATTTAGAAAAGATTAATTTAGTTGTCACTTCACGTGATTGCTCACAACATATACGCGTTTCAGAAAAATATCTCAATTAAAAAAATGTTCATTTCCGTTTTTTTTTTTTTTTATTGTTTTTATTTTTACTTAAATCATGAGGAGAAACTAATTTCTCCCAATCGAAAACAACATTAGTATAGATCTTTGACAGTAAAAGCAAATAATTTTGTTTTATAAGTCAGCGTCAGAGGTTTATTTTTTATTTATTATTATTTTTGTATGCAAGTGACACCTAAATAGCTGTCACAAGAAAAAGTCACAAAAATGTGATTGTCACATGTGACAATCACCTTAGCCAGACGAAATTTGTATATTGTGACTATCATATATCACAAATCACCTTAGCCGATTCCACCCCTGGTTTCTTAATAAATCAAACTAAAGTCAAATACTTAACAATATGGGGTTTTGTCTCGAAAACAAAATTCAAGAAAAAATCTAAGCTAGATACTAACTCAAAAAAAAAACTAAATAATCTATAAACTATAAGCTCAAAAAGATAACTATAACTGTATTTGCGGGCTCTATCCCAAAACTACACGTCCAATCAAGAAGTTACGTCTCAACTTGATTGACGGAAACTCAATAACTCAAAACTTGATAGCTCAAAACTCAAAAATGTCTAAATGGTGGGCACTATCCCAAAACTACACATCAATTGAGAAGTTTACGGCTCGACTCAATTGACGGAATACTCAAAATAACTCGATATTAACTGTATACTGGACTCAAAATATCTAAATCTATATAAAGTTTTATTTCTCATAAATGGATTCGGGAGAGGGTACCCCTCCCTTCTCTGGAACAAGGTGTGTACAACTTAGTTCTACTCTAGAACTTACTCAAAAAAAAATTTTTTTAAAGTGTTAATTAAAAAAAATTAGTGTGTTTGGACTTAGTAACACATTACGGCGTTCTATTGCTAAAGGAAATACAATTTCTTCTACTCAAAAGATTGATCAGGTATGCGACGGCGACATTACGCTACTGCAGACGTACGTCGGGTACAAAAACACCAACTACCGGTTAGGGCTTCATGTCTCGGCGCGTACCATCACTTTCTAACGAATATACGAAATGACTACGGCTCCTAAAACAAACTGGGTAGTGCAATAAATCAAACAAAAGATAAGTTAATTTGTCGTTGAAAAAAATTGGGTCGTGCTTGAGTGAACAACCAGCTTCTGCAGCTGACGTGCGTCGGGCAAAAAGCACCAACCACCGGTCAGAAGACCTGCTCATCCTGCTCTCACATTACCGGAATCTTAAACTTCACTACTAGGGTAATATCAACACCTCAGCTACTGACGATCAAGCATATACTCCTGCTCAACCCGGACAGAGATCGAAGACAAACCTAAGTGACAAGAGGTAGAGGAGAAGTGAATAGACCTAATGCAACAGACTGACTCAGGAAAATATCACTAAACCACTGGACAAAATAGTGCCTACTCCACTTACCTCGATGGTATTCCTCCATCTAAGAATCTTCATCGCAAACAAACAACATCTTCAATAAAAAATATTTTCAAAAAAAAAATTTCAAAAATTTTCGGAAATTCTCAACTTTCTTCTACGTTTCTCTGAATCGACCTAACTCTGATCAATTCCAATCTTAACTTCTCAAGCTAATTCGGGCCCCACGTTGGGCGCCATCTGTAACATAACAAATATATATATAAATAATTATAGAAATAGAAATAATTTTATTTATATATAGAAAATTAAAAGTAAAAGTTGCTTCTACCTATCACTCAACGCGCCAATGGAGACTCTCAAACTCTGCCTCACATTGAACGCCATCTGTAACGTAAAACAATAGTAATTTAAAAGCAACAGCAGCATGAGTAGGTAGGTGAGTACCCACACACACCACCAGTGTCCGCCAATAGACCCCCGATCCTACCCCGAACACCCTATGGACATTCGCAGTCCAAACCTGAAACCTATCGACAACACAAACCAGAGAGGAAGCAAGAAGAAACAAGCGCCCCGCTTATCCTTGATCCTCGCCAAAGAATAGCAACTCCATCGTCATCCAACCATGCTTCAGTGCACGTAGTACTCCTAACATGAACATACTTACACTTCCACACCTTGGCCTCTTGTTCTTCCTACTCCCCTCCCCGACCTTTCAATTTCCCTTTCCATCCTCATCACAGAAGCGTAAACCATCTACCAGCCTACCATAGGTACTGACTACAAAACCCCGTAGAACAGCCTAGAGGGTACCTGGCAGCATGTTTACGCCTATCCACCGCAAGAGCTAGGTGTTCCGCTTGCAGCTCACGTGTGTGGTAGTCTACACCTGAAAACCATGGACCCTACTTTAATCCCTTCGAAAGTACCTAGAACTATCGTGCCCTTATCAAATATATCTTCAGTGGATCTTCCAGAAATTCTACTCCGGTAAGCACTGCTTCGTCTAGCTACCTTCGTCTGACTCCGAGTGACTGGGATGGAAGCAACCCCATGCCGGCAACGCCCCCTTTCTCAACAACTACTTGGTAAGAATAGCTGTCGGGAACGGCATGCGACAACGCAGGGTCGTGGTCGAGATCGACCGTCGCGGTGGCCGGCAGCACCCATGCCTTAGCTAGCTCAGCCAGGCCGTGGGCACTTGCTTCGGGATCTATACAACCGGTGTTACCTCTTATTATCCTGCCGACCGTTGAGTCCTGATGTTTGAACTCGAATATTAATGTTAATTCGCTTAAGGGCCCTCATAACCGTCGAAGAAAAGATTATGCCGAAACTGATTGCATGGTAAGTCGAACCTCTATTGCACCTCTTAATGTAGAGTGAGAAAACAGAACGAAAGCGAAGAATTCTGTTTTGGATCTTGTACTATCCCAAAGAACACGACACGTAAGTATTTAAAACAAAAGCTGACCATAGATTTTGGTGGCCGCCATGGCAAATAATTATCATCTACACGGATAGCTGCCACGATGATATGCTATCCGTGGATGCAGAGGTGACTAACTCTGAGGGGAGGGAGGATCTAAGATGTAAACCGAACCCCCTTGGTCTCTCAACCCACCCAATTCAACACCGAAAATCAACTATCTCAGTGTTGACCTTGGTTGTCCGTGGACCTACGAGTCCCCAAAACTCGATTCTATTCTCGCGCAACCCCTTGACATAATAAGCAAGCAATTATTTGCCTGCTCACATATTATCACTATCTAACCCTAGTACCTATCATCGAAATCCTAAACAAACTTTCGAAACTATACCAGCAAAACGAAAAGAAAGCCTCAAAAATGTACCATCATACTCCACCTTGTTCAGCTCCAGAGAAGAGCGAGAGAGACCTCTCTCCCTATAGCTAAATTACCCTATCATTCTGAAATATATTCAATCACCAAAAGTAAAATAATAACAACTATAAGATTTTTCTTTTAAATCGTTATAATAATTATGGAGTTTATTAATGAATAGCTTAACTCTAACAAATGGGGTCTTTATTTATGTTGCTTAAAATTAAAGTGAATCTACTCAATATCAGAAGTAATTTTTACTTTAAATTTTAACTTGAATCAAAGATAACATTTATTCAAAGAAATATTAAAATTTTTCTTTTGTTTATCAATAAAAAAAAACTGAAAAGGAACTTATTAAGCTACTTTACTACGCGTCTCATTACGCTAAAATAGAACAGTATAAACTTTACTCTTCCAATGAAAGTTCTAAATACCTAAACTCAATACATTATGATCTGAAACTTATATAAACTAGAATTCAAAAGGTTATTTAATATGAAGATGAAAAACTAAATTTAACGTTAGCTGATCGAAAAGATCGCTATTTCGAGCACGGTGGTTAATTCAAAATACGGAAGTAAAAAAAATAAGAGGAAACTTCCTACCGCGGCGTTGTATAATCTTTATCGACGCAAAATCCCAAAGCGATAGTGGCTAGATTTATATCCCCGTGGATACTCTAAATAGTATATATATATGCCACTCTCAAAGCGCGAGATTCCTATCAGGAAATCGTACTCGATAGATTATCTGATTAAAAGTTTTAAACATACGATCAAATACACCAAAAGACAAGAAATAAAAAGGGACTTGTAAGAAAAAAAAAGTTTCTCCCACAATAAAAGTAAGTGTTTATCAAATTTTCATGCAAAATACCCTATACGTATGGATACACTTCGCATCCAGGCGTATATTCGATAAAATCAATCAAGTGTCAATAGCAATATAATGTAAAGAATATAGTGCAAATATAAAATAAAAAAGTATATATTAGTAAATGTTCCACCAGTTGGATACGGTAGTGTTATATCCGCTTAAATTTTCAGACAACGAAGAAGTGCACTCCGCCATTATCTGTAAAAATTATTAGTAAAAAAAAGTGAAATAAATATCTAAGCTACAAGTGTTTGCTACCATTGACGCTTATTGTTATATAACGTACTAACAGCTGGGTAAAGCTATGAATGATATTGAGTATCAGTAGTTCCTTGTCTGTTGTGGGGTACACACAATTCGGCTACCAGTCTCATTACATATATTTTATTAAGTTCTTATAGTCTTTATAATGTCTTGCAACAGTTGTGGTGAAAAAGTTCTTGCAAGGCAGCCTAAGGTAAGGTGTCGAGAATGCAGTAACACTTCTTATGCAGCATGTGTTAATATTTCGTCCGCTGACATCGATATTATGAAAAAATCAAATAAACCATGGTTGTGCATAACTTGTGATCCCAATCCCAACAAGCGCCGTCGTGACTCATTATCGGAAGAACCTCTAGCCTGTGAATCAAGTGCCGCGAATCAACTTAACATAGGTAATATAGTGCTACCTGTCAATCCAGCACCTGCTGCACTGAACCTACCTCCGTTGAATAGCAATATCACTCTTGAGAAAATATATGCCGAAATAATTGAGATAAAAGAAATGCAAAGACAACAAATAAATGAACTGCAATTGAAAAACAAAGAATGTGAGCAAACAATAAAGCAATTGGAAAAAAAAGTAAATCATCTTGAACAACAACTATTTGCTAATGCGGTAGAGGTTTTCAACGTCCCCCTCGACAACGCTGACACTCCTAACATTGATTTGGCTCTTAAAATCTTTCGTGAAGGCTTACAAGTTGAGGTGCCAAAGGAAGACATTGACCTTTGCTACACTAAAGTTATAACCAAACGGCTAAATGAAGCTTCAAACAGCAATACACAAGAAAAAACTAAAATTCTACACATCAAATTTGTCTCTCGTGCATGCAAGGAGAAAGTGATGAAAGCAAAGAGAGACAGCAAAGCGCAATTAACAACATCAATACTCAACGCGAGCGGGAAGTCAGAGACGATGTACCTTAACGACTACCTTACTTACCACACACGTCAACTACTCAAAACTGCAGTCTTACTCAAAGGGAGAAAGGGGTACAAATATGTATGGACTAAGAATGGAACAGTTTTTTTGAGGAAGAAGGAGGGTGATAATCCTATTAAAATAACTTGCACTTCTGATTTTGATAAATTATGAATTCTATTAATTATGTTTCTTGTTCAGTCCCCAATGCATGTGATTACCCAGTCTCCTCTCTAAAGTGTGATGGTATTTTTTGTCTCCATCAAAATATTCGTAGCATGAGAAAAAACTTTTCAATATTGTTAACACAAATTGAGTCTTTTGCGGATTTACCTGTCATAATTGTTTTGAGTGAAATATGGATCTTTGAAAACGAACTAAATTCTTATAGTATAGAAGGTTACACCCTTTTTGGCAATTGTAATGAAACATACTCAGCAGGTGGTGTTGCTATATATGTAAAGAATGGTTATGTTTGCAGTTGCTCTAAGCTTAATTTTCGTAGCGCTGATGTTTTAAAATTGTCTTTTGAATTTATGAATGAGATATATTCGTTTATGTGTGTGTATAGGCTTCATGAATTTGCTAAAGGTGTCTTTATAGATGAACTTAATGATATGTTAAATGTCTGTAAAGATAAAAATTTAATTATAATCGGGGACCTTAACATCGATATTTTAGATGATCATCTGGACAATGATTCCGAGAAATATTTGCTTCTTTTAGCATCAAATGGTCTAAAAAGCTATATTAACGAACCTACCCGAGTAACTTGTTCATCGAAATCCTGCATTGACCATATTTTTATTCGTGTTCATAATAATAATAATAATAATAAATTGATTCGTGGTGATCTATACGACTTTAAGATAACAGATCATCATATGATTGGACTCAATCTATGTATTAACTCTGTGTCATTAAAACGAGGTAATCCTAATGTGAAAGAAAATTATAGAATAGATTATGAGTTATTGAATGAAAGCTTAAGATATGAGTTTTGGGAACAAGTTTATTTTCAAAATGATTCTTCTAATGCTTTCGATATATTTCTCGAAATTTTAAAAAAAACATATACGAAATTCTACTTTTTTGGTATCTCATAATTCTGCATCTAAGAAATTTTTAAAGCCATGGATGACACACGGTCTTCTCAAACGCATTAAATATAAAAATAAAATTGCATTAAAATGCAGAAAGCACCGTAGCAATGAAAGACTGAACGAGTATTATAGCATTTTATGCAGTAAAATTCATAAAGAAGTTGAAGAAACACGAAATAAATTCTATTCTGATTCGTTTATGCGAGCAAGCGGTAATATAAAAAAAGAGTGGAAAGTAGTTGATAGTATTCTTGGTAAAATTAAACATCCTTCAGAAGTTGATACCTTAGAGATAAATGACATTAAAATCGTTGACTCTGGGACAATAGCAAATAAGTTTAATGATTATTTTATAGAAATTTCAGACCAACTCAAACCATCTATTAATCCTTCTACAGATTGTACCTGTACCAGAACTTCATCTATGCTGTCACATAATATGCAAGCGAGTAGTTTTGTTTTTCAGTCATTCTCTTCAGGTGAAATTTATAAAGAAATATTGCGAATGGAAAACAAAAACTCCAGCGCAAGTGATGGAATATCAAGTATTTTATTGAAAAATATTGGTCTTAATGTTGTTGATGTGCTTTGTCATTTATTCAACCAAAGTGTTTTAAGCTGCTGTTTTCCCAAGCATCTTAAATGCGCAGAAATAATTCCTCTCTTTAAAAAGGGCAATAGAAAAATGTTATCCAATTACAGACCCATTTCTCTGCTACCAACCTTTTCTAAAATTTTTGAAAAACTCATAAAATCTCGAATCGTTTTCTTTTTAGATAAAAATAAATTCTTCAACTCTTGTCAATTTGGTTTTAGGAAAGGATTGTCAACAGAGGATGCAATTCTTAGAGTTTGTTGTCAGTTATATAGTGGCTTAAATTGTAACAAATCTTCAATGGCGCTCTTTGTTGACATGACCAAAGCATTTGATATGGTAGATCATGAATTATTACTACATAAACTGTACTGCGTTGGCCTCAGGGGTTTTATTTTTGATTGGTTCCGCTCTTACTTAAATTGCAGGGAACAGAAAGTATGCCTTAAGGGAACTTTTAGCGAACCTCGAATATTGAAAAATGGAGTACCACAGGGGTCGGTTCTTGGTCCCTTATTATTTTTGATTTACATAAACTCAATTTTCGAACTGAAGCTAAATGGGTCGTCCACTGCATTTGCAGATGACATTGCCGTTACGTATGAGTATAAATCCAATTTCGAGTGCATTTCAAAAATTTCCGAAGACTTGCAAACTTCAAGGATCTGGTTCACCGAACATAAGCTAATAGTTAGTGAAAAAACAAAGCTTATCTCTTTTAAAATTTCAGGTAACGAATTACAAGATTATAATCTCTGTTTTCATTCATACGATTGTAAGAAGTTTTGTCTTCCAATTCATATTTGTGGCAAAAACAACTTTGTTGAAAATCTAAATTGTTCTCCTAGCTGTTTTAAAATCGAATCAGTACAGCATTATAAATATCTTGGAGTGTTAATCGACTTCAATTTGAATTGGAAAGATCATATTAAATCCATAAAATCTCACATGTTGCTAATAATACGAAAAATGTATCTTCTTAAGCAATTCTGTTCGAAGAAAGTCTTGGCATCTCTAGCTGGGGCGGTTCGTACTATAGCAATCTTGAAAACTTACTTATAGCCCAGAAACATTTAGTTCGAATTATTTGTAATAGAAGTCGTTTGACTCATAGCTGGCCTCTTTTTAAAGAATTAAGTATCTTTCCAATAAGACACCTTTACATATTCAAGGTATTAAAAGAATTTTTTAAGCAAAGTGGCAACATTCCAATCAGGTATTCTCGAATCTATAGCCTTCGTGCAAATAATATGCATTTTGTTAACATACCCATTACTTACAAAACCCACTTTTCTAATTTCTACACCATAAAAGCCCCTTCAATTTTCAACAAACTTCCATATTTCATTCGAAATACAGCAAATATTAATTCATTCATTAAAAGAGTAAAAGACTGGTTATTTACAATTGACATTGATTCTGTTGAATTACTTTGATTTAACTCTAATTTTCTCAAACATTGTTTTAATTTGTATTGTATTCTAGTTGTTTAATAATTGTTAAATTGATTCATTGCCTTGCCTCATCCTTTTGCTATTAATAAATATAAAAAAATTAATTAATAATCATATATATATGTACATACTGATTGTCACCCCACATCAGGAATTTATTGTAAAATTATTTATTGAAATGTCATTCCACACTAACTTTTAAGTTAAAGAATGAACATTATTATTTAGTTCCTAAATCTTTTGTATTTTGTTAAAATAATTTAAAATTGGAATTAAATAAAATCATTTGAAATTGAAAATTGAAAATTGAAATTGAATTGAGTAGCTTATTTCAATTGCTCTGTAGGGCTTATGTTTCTCAATATCTGTTTATTTTATGTCCCAAATATAACGGGTACAAGTAATGAAACGAGGACAAACGATCAATGATCTTAAAGCATATCAACGCGGCTTATGATTTAGAGTATCTACGTAGTTAACTCAAGTGATAATTCAAAAAAATTAAAATTCAGTATGTAAGCTGGAAGATTACCAACAGTGAAAAATAAAAAGGAAAATTTAATACGCGACGTCAAAAAGCGTACGTGGTTGGTCGCTACCGACGCGAAAGTTAAATGTCCAAAAGACCGAGTGAGGAAAGTACCTCTTCATAAGCGAACGACAATGGAAATCTGCACGATAACTATGACCGAATAGGGCTCACCGATTCAATGAATGAGGAGAACTTACTTAAATGTCGGATAGTAAGAATACCCTAAGTGACGTATCTTAAGATCTCGAAACATAAAGTTCCAATCCGATCACAAGCGTTTCGACGAAATAAAGTCGCGAGTAGACAACTGAATTATAAATTATCGCGCGAAGAATTAGATCAAACACGAAAACAAATGTACAAACGGAAATTTTCAGAAGAAGAAAGAAACACGACGAAATTATTACGCGTTCCGGCAGTAAATGAGTCTAAAATAATCCACCTTTTGATCTTCCCAATACTATAACACTATCAGTAAATAAAATTACGATATATCCTTAACAATGCGTACTTGTATGAATGATTAAAAGTTTTTACGTGGCAATGGAGGAGGAGGCGTCAGGTCCTGCCTTCCATATTCAGCTCAAACAAAAAAAAAATAATTTTTGTTGCGCTGACCACCGTCCGTGGTCGTGTACGACGAACGCTGACTTAAAGAATGCACTCTCAGGCGGTTTCTGACCCGCCTGTGGGACTTGTTGGAGCGGTATACTGCTTCGCTCTTATAAAATATCACACAAAAAGACAATATACTACTAAGGTTACCTGGTATATCCAGCAAAAATGGCTTAACCTCATTGACTTGAGTATAAATATATATTATAATTATTGCTGCTTCAGGTATATCCGTGTAAAATACAGGAACACACTGAATTGATGACTGCTTTATGTATCCAACGGCGCTCCGGAGTAAATATTCGGAGTTGATGAACTCTATGGACCGGCATCCGTGACCATGCACGCGCCAGACGTCCTGCTGCGCTGCTTACGTTGACGCTGCTGCTGCTTCTGCTGCTCAATTTTCCTTCCGTGTCTTCAGCCTGTCGTGGCTGGGTTTGGTCCTTGTAATCACACAATTGTGAGACGTCTGTCCAGGGCTTTTTGGTTCGATTTCGAAGAACGCTCTTCCTCGAAACGATCCCTTCCTCACCAATACGATGAGCAAACTTTCTCAGTAGACAAATGTATAGCTTTGCCTTGGTGTTGCGGACAAAAAGTACCGCCAGCTGTGCGACGTATGTCTCGCCGTAAATATGCCTAAGCATGGAGTAAAGCGGTGGCCTCTCAAAAAGAAAATTGCGAAGCGTTTGGCTCTGATGCGCTTTGGGCATCAATTTACATATATATTGTTTAAGAAAAATCACAAAAACAGGTAAGTATGTCTGGTATGTGGAGTTATATCTCCAAAAGAAGAATCTGTAGCCTCGTGTGCCGGTGGAAGAAAATGCTTCCGGTGTGTAGCATCTAAATCCTGCCGTAAGAAGTCGGACCGCCTTGCCAGTATTTTTATTTGCTGGATGGGACTAAATTGTCCACGACGTCCTGCTGATGGTCGATCCTAATAGGAAAAAGGCATTCTATGAATGTGTCGCCCATGTGGCGTGGCCACGAGACATTTCTCAAAGCCGAAAGAAAAATTCTTTCTGGTTATGAGAAATGCCGAATAAAACAATGCTTACCTTGATCGATAGTAATTGTAATCCAATTTGTGTAAAAAAATCCACTTAATTGCTTCGAGCAATTAAGTAATCCGTCTCATTTGTAAAAATGAGCAGAGAAAAATATGGCCGCGGCCCGAAAAATAAAAAAAAAACTTATTACGAGTTCTGTAAGGGTGGTCTTCACCCGTCTGCGTTCTTCTTCAAAATGAAGTCCGATTCACAGACAATTTCCTCCTTTAGTATCTCAAACTTTCATGAAAACAAAATAAACGCGCTGTTTTTACTGCCTCTTTCAGCATCATGTCTAATTTTTTTCTTCCTTTTCCACCCGTTAGGTGGCGTAATCAAAATATGTGCCATAGAGTAATGCACCTTGTGCCGACTACGTTGACACAGAGTCTTCACTCCCTGATAGGTATTTTAATGCTCACGAATGAGTGGAAATAGTCGACTTAATGCTGCGATCACACTATGCGAATGACATTTCTCTTATAATGTGATACTTAGCATTGGAGATATTTCCGACTTTTAGGATCTCATTCACACTGTTCTGATAGACACCAGTAGTGTAAATACAACAAAAAGAAATTTGACAGATATAGTAGCGTAAGTATGGCAGGTAAGTATTTTCGGACAGCAATGACTTCTGTCAACAATGAAACTATGATGCCTGCCTGATGATGATGTGATGGATCATGATTACGGTCAGACTCACGTCACCTCAAAAAAAAAGGTTTTGTCCGTGGTCTGCCACTGTTTGGCCAAAAAAAAAACTTATTCACTCGTGACGTCACGAGTATTTCCCATAGGTGGTATTGTCGCTAAGTACTGGATTGGACTTGTACTTACAATTGACAGCATGTGTCAGAATGCGTAAGTGTTATACCCCTGCACACTATGACAGCAAAAGGTCATTTCATGTCACTCTTTAAGTACTCTTCGTCTGGAAATTTGTGATAGCATGAGAAAAGTCACTATGACGTGTAGAAGTAGATTTTGGAGAGGTTTCAGAATTAAGTTGATCACACTGAATGGAAATCCGACTGTTATACTAGATTATGTCCCCCGAAAAGGGTTAAAATGGTCTTTACTTTGATGTGCGGATGTCCTGAGCTGGACAATATTCGTTTCAGTGTTGCTTCAAAAATACTTCAATGAAAATGGTGGACTGGGTATGTTTCGGAAATCTGATTTTACACTGGAACAGGATGGATCTCATTTTGTAAGTGGATTCCACTCACGCAGTTGGATTTCAATGAGTGAATTCTTTCTCAGGTGGATGGTGCGTAGTGCGTTCAGCACAAAGTGAGTAACTAAAATGTTCGCTCGAGTAGGTGGCACCACTGGCGTACTCTGATTGTGAGTACTGGCGAGCAGGTCACCCCTACAGTGTCGTAGTAGGTTTCTATGTTTCTCGAAGCAAATTTAATAAATTTGTTTCGAAAAACATTAATTTCACTCCTTTACCTTCAATCCAGTAAATAATTTAATTTACCAGTCGATTCGTCTAATTGCTTTAGCAATTAGCGAATTTCTCCACAATGAAGTGAATATAAATTAAAATGGTGCGCGGCGGCTACGTATAAATTACTTCGAGTTCTGCTGCTGTGGGTTTCCTCGCTGATGTGTTTCTTCAGAATGAAATGGATTCCACATCCAATTTTCTGGCAGACGTTGTCGATTTCCAATTGGCCACCGCCCTTCTTTCCAGGCTCATTTCCTCTTTCCAATATTTGTTCTAGTTATTTGTTGACGCGATAGGTGGCGTATCAAATGAGGCATTAAAGGGTAATGCTCACTGTACAACTTTTATGTGCAAGTTGTAAATTCGCAAAAGAAATAATGTTAGACATAATATTTGGATGAGGTTAGCCATTATAAGGTTCTGGTGACACTTGGTGTCAATGTTAGGTGCTTTTCGAATACTTCATCGTTGGATATTGGTCATAGTGAAGGTCATAAAATTATGTCAAGAACGTTTCTGTCAGAACGACAAAAGTAAGGGAAAGCACCAGAATGTCGTTGTGTCAATAACATCTTCGTTAAGAACGTGACTTGACCCGTTTCCTTATGGAAATTCATGGTGTAATACCAAAAATAAAGATTTACTCTGTTTTGACATCTGTCAGATGATAAACAAGGGGATTGCATTAGTGACACATGTGATATCAGAAATGTTTTCTTTTCTTCTAGGTTAACCACGTTAACTGTTCTCACTTCACTCACTGTCTCTGGTGATGAGTATACTTCTTAAAGACAATAATGGGTCAGGATTCGTTTCTACAGGTTACTAATAATCGTGACAAGGACTTTACTATTATGCCATGACATACTAGATCTGTCTTATTCTCAGGTGTCATTTTGTCTAGGTTTCGCGTGTTTTGACGTGGCGCAATGAATTAACGAGTACTGCGTGGAATCACAATGCGTAAATCCAAATTAACAAGTGCGGAAAAATTACTCGGCCGCATCGACTACTTTACCCCAAAATGTTACCTGACGGCTATTTGTCACTAATCATTGTGTTTGACATTCTCTGTGTCACTGGTAACTCCGTATTAATACTCGAAGAAGTGTAAACACTAAAAAAAAATTTTGGTGTGAGCCGAGTACAAATCGAACGAGTGTGTGTCCGGTTTATTTTTTTTGTGTGTGAAGGGAAGCACCCTTCCATTACTCATTGGAATGTGAACATTCTGGAAACTAATTTTGCCTGGGGAAATTGTGGATTCCGACTTGGAAGTGGAATCTGAATATACAAGATGGATTCCTTTTGCGAGTAATACCAAAGTCTCGCTGGTAGATGGCAGCAGTGGCGTTTACTCAATGCCAATGACTGGCGAGAAAGTTTTTCCCACAAAACTTTTAATTTCGACTAAGTCCACTTAGTCGAATTTCCAAGAAAAGGAGAACTTTTCGCAAAATAATTCTCTTGTATTGAGGTTCTACCACTCTTCGTATCATAAAGACACTGCGACTCTTTTACGTCTAGTCGGTCGAAGACAAAACAAAAAAAAATATATAAGGCGTATTGCCTGATGACGTTTGAGTACTCTAAAGGGTATCTGAGAATATCGAAGGAAAAAAAAATAATAAAAGAAAATTTTATAACCCAAGAGTCTCATGCACAGCTGAGAGCCGGGCATACGTTATAGTTAATAGCAGGATATTAAGTACTATAAGTACTTGCATGTAAAGTCTGGTAAAAATGTTTAATATTTCGAAAGATTGAAATAGTTAAATAATCGTTTGAGTCTGGAATGTGTTTGTAATTCAAGAGTACTGTCTTTTCAAGTCTTTAGTATGACATGTCGACTTGTGACCTTGCCGGTCTTCAACTTCATATAGATTATTTCCGATTACTTGACTTACACGAACTTTAACAAACTTCGGACATAATTTCGCGCTCAGATGTTTTGCTGCGTCACTCAAGACATGATTTCTTGCATCGATTTCATCTCCTACCTTGAATGTAATGTTAATACTCCGAAGGTTGTAATTTTTCTCGTAGGCTTCATGGGTTTTTATTAATGCTTGTTTTAAATAAGAATGGATGATGTTCATCTTAGCAACTTTGGGGAGCCAATCTATCTCCGAACACAGTCCATTCAACTCTCTTAGAAGGCGATAATCTGCCCCGTGCTCTATCATTCGCTGTCCGAATATGGCTTCATATGGGGACATCGAGAGGGTTGAATGCACCGTCGTGCGTAAGGCACTGCTGATCGAAGACAGGTGGGCATAACAATCCATCTGTGGAGGGTTGACATACGACCGGATGGCCGCAAGAATTGAACGATTTACTCGTTCGCTCGCATTCGACTGGGGAGCATACACTGCCGTTCGGTAGTGTTTGACCCCGAAAACATCCAAGAGTTTTCGGAACTCCTTCCCAACAAATTGTGTACCATTATCAGAGAGAATGCTCTCTGGCACTACGTAAATGATGAAAAACTTTGTCTTTCAGGAATTTGACCACGCTCGCGGCTGTCGCCTTGCGTAGTGGTTTGATGAAGACAAATTTCGTTAGTTGATCTAACACGATAACGATGTAACAATTTCCGGGTCTTGACCTTGGGTACGGCCCGAGAAAGTCAACGTATAAATGTTGAAATGGCCTTTCCACTTCGAAACTGTTTCCCATCTCAGCCCTTAACGTCATGTTAGCTGCCTTACTGGTCTTGCACGTTTCACACCGGTCTACGTACAGTTTGACCTGCGTGTACATACCTGGCCAGTAGAATCTATCTTTCAACCTATAAACCGTCTTCACCACCCCACCATGCGAAGCACGCGGCGGATTGTGAACTAATGAGATCAACGACTCCGTCATCTCTGAGGGGACCCACAACTTCCAAGTTAGATCGTCGGCCAAGGGATTACCAACCGCATGCTTAGTGCATTTGTATATGTACCCTTCCGACACTTTGAGGTCAGGTAACCGCTCCTGTTCCTTCCTGATATGGCTGATGATATATAGATAACCTTCAGACTTAAAGGACGGATCCTCAAGATCGATGTGGAGTACCTCCGAGGTTCTGATCTGAGGGAGACATGAAAGGAAAGCTGACACTGTCAACTCATCGTCTTCATATGCTCTGGATAAAGCATCTGGCACGACATTCAATGTTCCCTTTCTATGCTCTACCACAAAATCGAAGCCTTGGAGTCGCATACTCCGCCGCGCTAATCTTCCGGTTGGATCTTTCATAGTCATCAGCCATTTCAGGCTGGAATGGTCTGTAATGACACGAAAATGGTATCCCTCACGTAAGATCTAAGCTTCTGGATACCTTCGAAAGCTGCTAAGCACTCGCGCTCTGTCACCGAATAGTTTCTCTGTGCAGCATTCAGTTTCCGGGAGAAGTAGTATATAGGCTGTTCCGCCCGGATTCGTCCCGCTGGCAGAGTACACATCCGATGCCAGTCGCGGATGCGTCGCAGAGAATGATGAATTCCTTGGAGAAGTCCGGATTGACTAGTACAGGCGCCGAAGTCAAAGCTTGCTTGATTTGCAGGAATGCTTCGATGGCTTCTGGTCCTAGCTTGAAGACTTTTCCCTTTTTCAACGTCTCGGTCAAGGGTGAGGCTAAGGTGCTGAAATCCTTAACAAATCACCGATACCAACCTGCCATACCGAGAAATCAGCGAACTTGGGGAGTTGTGGTTGATAAGGGGAAGCTAGTAATAGCTGCGATCTTATCTGGATCAGCTTTCAAGTAACCCTGACCGACCTTATAACCGAGATAGTGAAGCTCATCAAAACAAAACTTCGACTTCTCGACGTTAATCGTCAGTCCTGCACTCGTCAAGCACTTTCCGACTATCTCCAGAGTCTCTAGGTGTTCGTAGAAATCCTTTGACACAACCAATAGATCATCTAAGTACACAAATACTTGATCTCGTAATCCTGACGGGATTACGCGACTCATCAGGTAACTCAAACTTTGTGCCGCATTACATAGACCGAAGGTACAGTGGTTGGCCAGGCACCGTAAAGGCGGTCTTTTCCCTCGAACTTTGCTCCAGCGGTATCTGCCAAAACGCATCCTTCAGATATACGCTAGAAATATAACGTGTCTCTGGCAGACGCGCCAGCAGCCCCTCTATATGCGCAATCGGACGAGCATCTTTCTTTGTCACGGAGTTCACCTTCCGAAAGTCCAGACACAATCGGTTCTTACCAGGTTTGCGTACAAGCACCACTGGGGAACTCCATGCGCTGGAACTTTCCTCGATGACTCCTAACGAAAGCATACGGTCTAACTCCGCATACATAAGAGTTTGTATCGCCGGAGATACGGGATAGTACCTTTGCTTTATAGGTACGGCATCACCCGTGTCTAAATAATGCTGCACTAGATTCGTTTTCCCGAGTCCATTGACTGCGAAAGAAGGAAATCTACGAACAACAGCTTCTAGTCGTTTAGACTCTTCATCATTCAACTTAATCTGGTTTGTGGGTCTCTTCTCTGGCCCACCGGTCGTAATTCCTGAAAGACCCGCAATTACATGAGGTGCGATCTGGAATTTCTGTCAAAATTCAACGCCTAAATATGGACGTTGGCTTAACGATGGCACGATATACAGATCAATATCTTTTGTCACTCCTTTGTTTTGGATCGCTTAGGTGATCACCCCTACTATGGATTGCTTGTGTCCATCGGCCGTGGACACGGTAGTCTCTACCTTCCTGATAGTAACATGTTTGTCCTTCAAGTAGGGAAGTATATCGGTGCCTAAGCAACTAATGCTGGCCCCTGAATCGAGCAGACCTAAGAAACTGTCTCCGAATAGACCGACTGTCACGTAAGGACGCGGGTCATTCGATTCTCGGCCTAATGTTGCCGACACTATGTTACGATAATTAGTCCGCTTCCGATGGAAGCGCTCCCTTGCTCGTCGAATCTGTTTCGACAATTCTGGAAATGTGACTATTCTCCTACGCACTTCGTTGTAATTGCGTAACATTTCATGAAAAGGCTTACGATATAATGGTTCCGTTACATTATTATCTAAATTCAAATTTGTGTCTGGATTGTGTTCTACATTCAAAACAGGGATTGTTCTTCAATCATGATCTTTATAGTTCGGTAATTCAATATTATCTTTAATCGGCTTTAAAATTGTTATCTTAGGAAATTCAAGAGGTTTTTTCGGTCTGGACACTTGAACTCCGGGTGTGTCTAATCGGAGCGAACCCCCCCGGTTGTTGGGTTGTTCCTCCTCTCGTTTCCCGCTAAACACTTCGAACAAGTCGGGCTGTAGGCATCCGCCAATCCACAACGGAAGCAAAAGACTTTGTCTATCGGTTTGGCGCAATCACGGAAACTGTGGCCAAGGACTTGGCAATTCCAGCATTTCTGCAACTTTTGATCCCTCTTTATTGCTTCGATACTGCTAGTGGGCAATGCCACCACTAAATAATCCTGACAAGGCTCCTCTATGATCTCGTTGACGAACCGCCTTGCTGGTGGGCGTTGTGCGTTGGGCACAAAACTCGGACGTAAATTCTCATATTGAGATTGAGCTTTCTCAATAGCTCGACAATAATAGGCAAGTTGCCTTAAACTGGACGGACTATAAGTGATCAGAAGTTCACTCATACGTTTACGGACATTAGTTTTAATTATTTCTATGAGCTCCCTTTCAGGTCTAGGGACACGCATCCTGGAGTTCAGGAGTAGAATGGCATCGTAAAAGTCATTAAAGGACTCATCATTCATCATCTTGCGATCTGAAAGTTTTCTGAAGAGCTCAGTGTCGGTTTCTAAACTGCGTTATTGCTCTACCAAAGCAGTTTTTAAATCTTACCACGTCGTGTGTCTGTTACTTTTCAGATATACCCGGTACCATGACTCTACAGAGCCTGACACAAAGTGATAGAAGTTCATAGCTATTTCGTACCATGGCACGCCGTAACTATAACGAATACAACTGAGGCGGAACAGGAAATCGTCTACCGACATGTTCCTACCGTCGAACTTCAGACCCCATTTGTGGAACTGATGGTTTCGGTTCACAGATGTGACGTTTGACGGTGGTGGCCTATGTGGCGAAGTGGCGGACTCATCGTCAAAGTTGAACGCGTTTAACCGCGTCATGAACTCGTCTAGGTTTGAGCCTAGAGGCATTTGGGTTGGATTAATATCCTGTAAAGGTGGCACTCTAGCTGACTGGTATACGGGCGTAGTTCGGTCTACCGGATCCTCATTGATCGGTCTAAAAGCGGACTGAAAATTTCTGGACGTGGTTGGTCCAAAAGGGACATTAAGATTTACGACACGTGTAGTGTCTGGATTAGCGGAAATAGCTGGTCGCGTAACTTTTTGTGTTGAAGTAGCGCCTGGTGGAGCAGGTGGCTTAGGACTAGCAACAGGCTGAGTAGCTTTGACAGTACGTTTTTGGAGTAGCTGTGCAACTTGATCAAGTAGTAGTGCATGACTTCTAGCTAACTCCTCTGCCATAAACTGTCTATCGTTGACCCTATGCAGGTCAATGGTAGCTGAGACTACCTGCTGAATATACGCTGAATGATCAGCTGCATCTTTACGTAGTTGCTCTTCGGCTGCCTCTTACTCACCCTCGTCCACATCGATACTTCTGTCGACAGTGTTATTTTCGGCCTGATTGCCTTCATCATCAGATTGATCATCGACAAGGTCATTCTGGCTACGGCCAGGTTTGGGTTTTGGTGCCATGACAATAAAGTCTTTGTTCTTTTAAATGAAAGTACTCTTAACTACTCTCTTATGACCTCGGTCGCTCATTCAACCGTGAAAATAATCGGACGGATAACAACCGTTGATTGAATCCTGAATTCAAACGAAAGGTATTGTAGTCCGTGAGAAATTCCTTGAACGGATACTACTCAAGTAATATAACAATAAAAAGGTAAGTCAGTGTATGAAAATCTCAAATGTACCGTGAGCAAAACCTCAAACGGATATCTCCAATCAAGTGAATCAAAGGTAACGTAATAGTATTAATTAAATTTAAAAGTGGTTAATAATAACAGTATGTTAGGTATAGATAATTTGTTTCCTGAAAACGTTACTTCACAAATGTATTCCAGAAATCCTAAAATTTAACTGAATACTTAGATAGGTTTACACTTAAATACATATGCTTAAATTGTATTAAGAAAAAAATCAATGTTAGAAATCAATACTTAAGTCATCCTCAGAACTCAATATGATACCCAATAAACTTATTTGAAAGGATATCTTAAAAACTTATATGAAAGAGATACGTATGTCTAAATATATTCTTATAATAAATGTCTATCTTTATCCAAGAATTCAAAACTGGAAATCAATAAGCGAACGAAAATTAACACTTAACTAGATACGTTATTATCTAAACGTCTGATATCTAAACTATATTCGGTAATGGTGGGCTCTATCCCAAAAATACTTAAATGCGGGCTCTATCCCAAACTCTAATAAACTGTAAACTGTAAACGGGCTCTATCCCAAAGAAAACTATATGCGGGCACTATCCCAAACTACACATCAATCAAGAAGTTACGTCTCAACTTGATTGACGGAATACTCAAAAATACTAGACGCCTTGGAAACTGTCTCGTTTTCCAACCATCTAAAACTCAAAAGATACCTAAGCTGAAATATGCCTCAAAAAAAGATATATACTTAAATATGTAATCTGGTTTTTCATAAAAAGATTCGGGAGAGGGTAACCCTCCCTTCTTAGGAACAAGGTGTGTACTTTTCGGTTTTGCAACTTAACCGACTCAAAAAAAAAATCAAAATAAAGCTGTTAGTGTGTGTAGACTTGATAAACTTACGGCATTCTACTGTAAGTGAAAAGACAATCTCCTCTAAATGAAAAGTTGTTCAGATATGCGAAGGCGACATTACGCTACTGCTGACGTACATCGGGTATTAAACTCCAATTACCGGTTAGCGCTTCATGTCTCACCACATACCGTCATTTCCTAATATCTATCAAAGATGACTATAAACGTCAAATACAACCTGGGTAACATAACACTTAAAAGGAACAAGTTGAAATGCAATTGTATCACATTGGGTCGTAGTAGAGCGAGTGACCAGCTTCTGCAGCTGACGTGCGTCGGGCAAAAAGCACCAACCACCGGTCAGAAGACCTGCTAATTCTACTTTCCTACGACCTGATATCTCAGACATCCCTTTTTGGACATATCAACACCTCAGCTACTGACGACCGAGCAAAAATTACTGCTCAATCCGGACAGAGATCGAAGATATTCTCGAGTGACAAGAGGTAGTGGAAACGAAGGTAGACCTAATGCAACAGACCGACTCAGGAACATTTTCACCAAATCACTGGACAAAATAGTGCCTACGCTACTAATCCCCGATGGTATTCCTCTGTCTAAGACCCATGATCATCTAACAACTGACATCAAATCGAAAACTGAAAAAAATCAACAAAAAAAAATTTAAAAATTTTCAAAAATTCCTAACTTTTACCACGCTACTCTGAATCGACCTATCTTTCATTAATTCTAATCTTATTTTTGTTAACTATTTCGGGCCCCACGTTGGGTGCCATCTGTAACGTAAAAATAATTGAAATTAAAAGAAGATGGGTCTTACTACCACCTGTATTGCCGATAGTGCACCAAACTCTTCACTCAAATACCCTATGGATATTTGAGATCCGAATCAAAACCCCATCAACAGCACAATCCAAAGAGGAAGCAGGAAGAGACAAGCACCCCTATACATCCTTGCCTCCAATACCAAGGATCAACATCTCCATCGTCCTCCGTCCGTGTATCGGTGTATCTAGCACCCCTTGTTTAGAAATACTTACACGTCGCTTACACGGCCTCCTGCTCTTCCTACTCCTCTTCCCATTCTTCAAAATTTCCTATCCATCCCCATCACAGAAGCGAGAACCATCCACCAGCCTACCATAGGTACTGACTACAAAGTCCCGTAGAACAGCCTAGAGGGTACCCGATGGCATGTTCACGCCTATCCGCTACAAGTATTAGATGTTCCTCTCGTAGCTCTTATAAACCGTAGCCTACACCTGAAAAGCAAGGACCCTACTTAAATCCCCCATGATTGGACCTAGACCTGAAATGCTATCGCAACAGATCTCAAATAAAATTCCCCAGAGATACTACTCCAGCTCGCACCTATAAGTCTAGTTACAATCATATGTTTCTGTGCCAATGGGATGGAAGCAACCCTAAGCCGGCAACGCCCTCTTTCTAACTAACTATTTGTTGAGAATAAGAGTAACCAGAACGGCATGCGACAACGTAGGGTCGTGGTTGAGATCGACCAGATACACCAGATCAGCCAGGCCGTGGGCACTTGCTCCGGGATCTACACAACCGGTGTTACTTCTTATTTTCCACTGCTGACCGTTGAATTCAAGATGTGCGATTTCGAATAAAAATGGTGAAATGCTTGATGGCCCTCATAGTCTCCAAAGAAAAGACTAAAATGAACTGATTGTTAAGGAAGATTGGTTCATGGACGCACCTCATAACAAATGTAGAGAGTGAACGTAGACCGAAAGAAAGAAATCGCGGTTGAATTATCATATCAACCCGTAGAATATAACACGTAAGTATTTTGTAAGCAAGCAAACCATAGATGTTGGTGGTTGCAATGGCATCTGTTACCTTCCTTCCACTCTGCTACCACGATGTTGAGCAGATAGTGGAGGATGAGGTGTCTAACTATGAGGGGAGGGAGGATTAAAGGTGTTCAAGTAATCCCCCTGGTCTCTTAACCCACCCAAAACGCAAGCAAGAACCAACTCTCCTACTATCGACCTTGGCTGTTTAATGACCTTAGAGTCCCCACGATTCATTAATATTGTAGGCAGCCCTTTACATGAAAAAGCAAGCAAAAACTTTGCCTGCCTTTTATAACACCCTAATTAGTTCATAGTATCTAATATGACACTAAACCAAAGAAAGAGAAAAACCTCCAACGTCGCACTTAGAATACCTCAACGGTATTCCATCTTTACACCACCTTGTTCCGTCCCAAGATATGGAGTGGATTACCACTCTTCCTATAAATAACTTACTCTGCCATTAGCCCGGTCAAAAAAGACAAAAAAATAGTGCTAGGTTTGCAAAAATTCGCATAAAGCTGAAAATTGGTACAGACGTTAGGAACACCATTTCAAATAAATTAAGCAACATCCCCATTGATCCGACTGGTGCGTTAGAAGTTATTCAAGGTCAAAAGGTCAAATAAATGGTTTTTACATTTTTTCTGGTAAACGGTAGGTTTTATCAAACTAATACATGAGGCAAAGTTGTAGACCATGAAATTATCTACAAAATTTGTTAATATCATTTTCTTGTAAAAATAACTATTTCAGAGATATCGTGATTTTAAAACTTGAGGGAGTCACGTTCTTCATGATATGCTCATATAAGCCACATGCATAAATTTAGTCCAGTCAACAGGTTGGAAAAGTGGGTGGAATGTGGAAAAAGGTCGGAAGCTAATGAAACTATCAGATATTGTTCAAGGATAGTTAATAAATGTTTTACAAAGTTTTGGACCTCGAGGGCCCTATGGAAAAAGAGGTGGGGGAGGGGGAAGGGGTCACTGCAAAATTTTCGACCTTGCAACGGTTTTTCCTCAGTAACTTATTTTCCTTACGTTCCATAGCAAAAAAAAGATAATTTTTCAGAATTTGCTAAAAAAATTCCAAAAAATTCAGCTTATTTCTTCTTATAGACGAAAACTAGTGCGAGGTGTTTGTATTACGAGATTTTCCTACTACGATTTGTGCTGTTTAATAGTTTCTCAAAAACGTCGTATGAAAATCTCGTAATACAAAAACCTCGCATTAGTTTTCGTCTATAAGAAGCAATAAGCTGAATTTTTTGGAATTTTTTTTAGCAAATTCTGAAAAATTACCTGTTTTTCGAAGAGCTATATCTCGGTGAAGAATAAACATACAAACATTTTGGTACCAACAAGATTGTAGGAAATTTGACGTTCTACTATAAAATGGAAATTTTTTTTGCTATAGAACGTAAGGAAAAAAAAATTACTGAGGAAAAACCGTTGTAAGGTCGAAAATTTTGCAGTGACCCCTTCCCCCTCCCCCACCTCTTTTTCCATATGGCCCTCGAAGTCCAAGACTTCGTAAAACATTTATTAACTACCCTTGAACAATATCTGATAGTTTCATTAGCTTCTGACCTTTTTCCACCTTCCACCCACTTTTCCAACCTGTCGACTGGACTAAATTTATGCATGTGGCATATACATATTAGCATATCATGAAGAACGTGACTCCTTCAAGTTTTAAAATCACGATATCTCCGAAATTGTTATTCTTACAAAAAAATGATGTTAACAAGTTTTGTATATAATTTTATGGTCTACAACTTCGTCTCATGTATTTTTATGATAAAACCTACTGTTTACCAGAAAAATTGTAAAAACAGTTTATTTGACCTTTTGACCTTGAATAACTTCTAACGCACCAGTCGGATCGATGGGGATGTTGCTTAATTTTTTTGAAATGGTGTTCCCAACGTCTGTATCAATTTTCAGCTTTATGCGAATTTTTGCAAACCGAAATGTCTATTTTGACCGGACTACATGATAATATTCTGTAAACTCATTCACGAAATCTTTAAGTATAAATGAATCAACTCAAAAGAGAATTTTCTTGAAACGTTATAACATGAAAGCTATATGATTTATTATCAAAGATCCTTATTGTCTAACAAAAGAAGAAATATTACTTAATTTACGTTAACCTCGTTATATCAGCTAATATTCTTTTCACACAAAAGTGAATCTTAGTTTAAAAAAAAAAGGAAATATATATACGTTTTACTTTAGGCTCTTATGTATATGGTCTTGAAGATCTGAAGATTCGATATTCAAAGTAAAAAAAAGACTTAAAAACTACCTTATAATGATATGCTTTATAGTACAAATATTTCAAGTTAAGTGCCACCAAGACAATGATTTTAAAGTTCAGTTGTTGAATGAAAATCGAAAGTGATTTTTTTTTCTTCCAAAAGTATAAAGTTGGAAACCGCACGTTATTTAATAAAATTCAATTGATAAAATAATCTTTAATCGAAATTTTTTATTACCGCGTCGAAATGTTGTTAAATGCCGACTGAAACCGATACGTCGAATCATATAAAACCGAGAAAAAAAAAGGTTTTATTTATCATGAAAATTCATTAAGCTGGTAATTATTTTATGTAGCGGAACTTAAGAACACTAAACACGAAAACGACCTGATTAAAATAAATCAATAAAAGTGATGAACAGAAGCAAAGTTAACAGGCATCAGGGATCTGTCATAAGCGTAACGCTCTCAACAACAAAAAGGTAATCAATTTGAGAGGTCATACAATACCCTTTATATCTATACACAGTTCGTGCATACATATAAATTCGATAATCAATTTGTTATTAAAATTTAAATATATTGTAAAAATTCAAATATCTATTAACGTATGTAAATGTTTATCAACCACTGCATTCGTGGAGTATTCCAATGTATACTTTTACATGGGAATTCAGAAGTGCACTCCGGAGCCCCCCCTGTAAAATGTTATTAATATAAAAAAAAAATTAATTTATCTTTTGGTTTTATAAAAGGTGTTCTCAAACTGATGGGTAGGTAGGCTGCACTTGCTATGCTCAACATGGGTGCAAGTGGACATGAGTACGTATCCTAGTGTTATATGGTTACGGATTCTTATGTTGTTCGTAACTTTGTTATTGACACCACAGATGCAATCAGTACGTGCCGTTAAACAACCAGATATATTTTATGTATTTCAAAAGAAAAGAACGTACTGACGCTGTTAGATAGTATACGATACTACATTTAGCACAAAACGACGGAAAGAAATAAACACCAAGAACGGAGATAAGGTTTGAAAATATGTAATTCCAAAATCGAACGATATCTTGAACGCGGCGTCAAACGCGGAGTAGTTGCTACCGACACGAAGTTAGTACGTCCAGAAGGACGAATGAGTGGAAAAAAAAAGATTCTTTAAAAGAATTCAGTGAAAAGAAAATATTTTTAAACTTGACGTATTAAGAAGTATTCAAATCGTTAAGATTTCACAACTACTGGGACTGAGGGCACGCCTCTTTTACTTACCGAAAAGAGCGCGACGATTTGGTGGGTATCTGACATGAATCTCCACCACCAGATCTGATTCCGATTATGCTGGAGTACGCACCGAGATGTAAATAAATACAAAAAAAAAACCGAATGTAATGAACTTCCGATACACATGCAAAGTGACTATTATCGAACTGAAGACCAACGTAGTCAAGCTCAAAGAAATAGATATCACTACGTTAAATTTCGAACCAACGCTTCAAGTATACCGATTAGATTGAACTGAGTCAACGGGTAAGGCGAGAACGCGAATCGATCTGAACACGATAGCTGTTAAAGAAACGGGCAACAACTTTGTACAACGTTAGCAGTAGTATATATATAAAAGTAATTATTTGGAGCAATGGTAATAATACGACACTTTTCTTAATAAATAAACCCTTAAATACTTAAGATGCAAGCCTAGGAATATAGATAAATGTAGATAAATATCTGTTATCACACATATGGGGGAGGAGGCGTTAGGTCCTTCCACCCAATACGTATCAAAAGTATTTTTCTGTAAGCGTCACCGTCCGTGACGAACAGCGTTGAGCGTCAGCGTAAATTTGGTGATCAGGTATCGATCTGGTTACGCCGGAATTCAATTGGCGTGTGGTTCCGAGCTTAATGCTCCCACACGAATCATAAACAAATGAAAGTACAAATTTGTTACCTGTGGTTTCGGTACCGTGATACCTTTTGGTGTATAGATCTATTTTCTTTCTTTTTAATACAAATAATTTCTGGAACTGCTGAAGTTGATTTGTCTGCTTCTGTTATTGATCTATCCCGCGTTGTAATCTGGATGAAACTCTGGTGTTGCTCCTGTCTGTGGACCGGCATCAGTGAATAATCACTCGCTCAGACATCCAGGTATACTGCTACTGTGACTATTGGTCCCACGTCGATCTGATGCTTTGATTTCTGATGTGTATGATGAACATGCACCGGGATCAGTGAATATTCACTCGCCTAGACGTCCATAGATGCAATTGAGGTAATAAACTGTCCATAAACTGTCCTGTGTGGACATACGGTGGCGCCTTTTGATGGTATCTGCGTTGATAGAGGACCGGCATCAGTGAGTATCACTCGCCTAGGCGTCCCTTTGTGCTGTGTATCCCCCTAGTGTTATACCGGCAGGGCGTTCCAAGTTGTCGATGTAGGATGTAGATCCCTTGCAAAGAAAAAGCGTATGTGTATTTGACCGGCAAGAAGAGGGTGGCCGTTGTCGTCGGCGAGCCAATAGATGGATCAACGCCGACGCACGTCCTGAGTGCTCGTCGGCCGGGTCAGCCACACGCTTCCCAACTCTGTTCGCACGTGTGTCCGTGCTAGGAATAGATAACTGCAAGACTGGTCCTCACAATGAGGAAAGAAGAACCTCCTTATGTAGTCACAATGCACGAATTGTGCTTCTACATATATTTGTATGATTAAATATATAACAAAAAAACTGCGTGGAGTAGCCACGTGTCTGGGTGGCTACCGAGTTCCACGAAACGTCTAGAAATTGCGGTCCAACGCCTTCCTGATGATGGATTCAAGGCGCAGCCTCGCCTGCTCCTTCTGCTGGGGTAGGAAAATGTCCCTGGGCATCCTGATGTGGGCTTAATAATCTCCTAGACACAAAAGAAAAATGTATCGGTCGCATGTCTGCCATGTGTCGTAGTAGGTTTCTATATTTCTCGAAGCAAATTTAATAAATTTGTTTCGAAAAACATTAATTTCACTCCCTTACCTTCAATCCAGTAAATAATTTAATTTACCAGTCGATTCGTCTAATCGCTTTAGCAATTAGCGAATTTCTCTACAATGAAGTGAATATAAATTAAAATGGTGCGCGGCGGCTACGTATAAATTACTTCGAGTTCTGCTGCTGTGGGTTTCCTCGCTGATGTGTTTCTTCAGAATGAAATGGATTCCACATCCAATTTTCTGGCAGACGTTGTCGATTTCCAATTGGCCACCGCCCTTCTTTCCAGGCTCATTTCCTCTTTCCAATATTTGTTCTAGTTATTTGTTGACGCGATAGGTGGCGTATCAAATGAGGCATTAAAGGGTAATGCTCACTGTACAACTTTTATGTGCAAGTTGTAAATTCGCAAAAGAAATAATGTTAGACATAATATTTGGATGAGGTTAGCCATTATAAGGTTCTGGTGACACTTGGTGTCAATGTTAGGTGCTTTTCGACTACTTCGTCGTTGGATATTGGTCATAGTGAAGGTCATAAAATTATGTCAAGAACGTTTCTGTCAGAAGGACAAAAGTAAGGGAAAGCACCAGAATGTCGTTGTGTCAATAACATCTCCGTTAAGAACGTGACTTGACCCGTTTCCTTATGGAAATTCATGGTGTAATACCAAAAATAAAGATTTACTCTGTTTTGACATCTGTCAGATGATAAACAAGGGGATTGCATTAGTGACACATGTGATATCAGAAATGTTTTCTTTTCTTCTAGGTTAACCACGTTAACTGTTCTCACTTCACTCACTGTCTCTGGTGATGAGTATACTTCGTAAAGACAATAATGGGTCAGGATTCGTTCCTACAGGTTATTAATAATCGTGACAAGGACTTTACTATTATGCCATTACATACTAGATCTATCTTATTCTCAGGTGTCATTTTGTCTAGGTTTCGCGTGTTTTGACGTGGCGCAATGAATAATCGAGTACTGCGTGGAATCACAATGCGTAAATTTAAATTAACAAGTGCGGAAAAATTACTCGGCCGCATCGACTACTTTACCCCAAAATGTTACCTGACGGCTATTTGTCACTAATCATTGTGTTTGACATTTTCTGTGTCACTGGTAACTCCGTATTAATACTCGAAGAAGTGTGAACACTAAAAAAAAATTTTGCTGTGAGCCGAGTACAAATCGAGCGAGTGTGTGTCCGGTTTATTTTTTTTTTTGTGTGAAGGGAAGCACCCTTCCATTACTCATTGGAATGTGAACATTCTGGAAACTAATTTTGCCTGGGGAAATTGTGGATTCCGACTTGGAAGTGGAATCTGAATATACAAGATGGATTCCTTTTTGTGGAACTATTGTTGGTGGTATCTATCGGGTGCGTTCAGCACATTGCGAGTAATACCAAAGTCTCGCTGGTAGATGGCAGAAGTGGCGTTTACTCAATGCCAATGACTGGCGAGAAAGTTTTCCCTACACAGACAAGATCACAGCAATCACTAACTTTCCTTTACCAACCACAACTTGCCAAGTTCGCCGATTTCTTGGTAGGGCAGGGTGGTATCGGCGATTTGTTAAGGATTTTAGCACCCTAGCCGCACCCTTGACCGAGACATTGAAAAAAGGAAAAATCTTTAAGATGAGTCCAGAAGCTATTGAAGCTTTCCTGCAAATCAAGCAAGCTTTGACTTCGGCGCCTGTGTTAGTCAATCCGGACTTCTCCAAGGAATTCATCATTCTCTGCGACGCATCCGCCACTGGCATCGGATGTGTACTCTGTCAGCGAGACGAATTAGGGGCGGAGCAGCCTATATACTACTTCTCTCGGAAACTGAATGCTGCACAGAGAAACTATTCGGTGACAGAGCGCGAGTGCTTAGCGGCTTTTGAAGGTATCCAAAAGTTCAGATCGTACGTTGAGGGATACCATTTTCGTGCGATTGCAGATCATTCCAGCCTGAAATGGCTGATGACAATGAAGGATCCAACCGGAAGATTAGCGAGGAGTATGCGTCTCCAAGGTTTCGATTTCGTGGTAGAGCATAGAAAAGGTACATTGAATGTCGTGCCAGATGCTCTATCTAGAGCATATGAAGACGATGAGTTGACGGTGTCAGCTTTCCTTTCATGTCTACCACAGATCGGTGCTTCGGAGGTACTCCACATCGATCTTGAGGATCCGTCCTTTAAGTCTGAAGGTTATCTTGATATCATCAGCCATATCAGGAAGGAACAGGAGCGGTTAAAAAAGTGTCGGAAGGATATATATACAAACGCACTAAACATGCGGTTGGTAATCCCTTGGCCGAAGATCTAACTTGGAATTTGTGGGTCCCCTCAGAGATGACGGAGTTGTTGATCTCATTGGCTCACAATCCGCCGCGTGCTTCGCATGGTGGAGTTTTGAAGACAGTTTACAGATTGAAAGATAGATTTTACTGGCCCGGTATGTACACTCAGGTCAAACTATACGTAGACCGGTGTGAGATGTGCAAGACCAGTAAGGCAGCTAACATGACGTTAAGGACAGAGATGGGAAATAGTTTCGAGGTGGATAGGCCGTTTCAGCATTTATATGTTGATTTCCTCGGGCCGTACCCCAGGTCAAGATCCGAAAATGTTTACATCGTCATTGTATTAGATCAGCTAACAAAATTTGTTTTCATCAAACGACTGCGCAAAGCAACAGCCGCGAGCGTGGTCAAATTCCTGAGGGACGAAGTATTTCTGATTTACGGAGTACCAGAGTGCATTCTCTCTGATAATGGTACACAATTTGTTGGGAAGGAGTTCCAAAAACTCACGGATGTTTTCGGGGTCAAACACTACCGGACGGCAGTGTATGCTCCCCAGTCGAATGCTAGCGAGCGAGTGAATCGCTCAATTCTGTCAGCTATTGTTGCGGACGCCTGGCGCGCCTGCAGCAGTGTTGAGTCAACCTTAAAGAGAAAAAAATATTAGACATCACTAACAAGTTTTCAAAATATTTACCACTAAATATCTCATTGGGAAGTAGGCCACTCCAGTCCAGAAACATCTGAAAAAGTCTTGAAAATATGTTATAAATATATTGAAATATCAAAAGAATTGAAATATTATGTTTTAATGTATAATATTAGTGAAATATTAATTGGTACTTACCTTTGCGTCCATTTCAATTTCAATGTTTGTGTTTTTAGGTTTTGTCCTTTGGTGTTGTTCGTTGAAATGTCAGAGTTATCAGTACTCTATGGTTAAGTGATCATGAGACAACAACTACCAAAGAAAACGCCTTCCCATTTTCAATTTTTATTTGTTCTGCGCAACTACGTCATGAGCACACATGGGAGTTGGACGTTTTTCATGGTATCATGCACAATGCCATAAAAGTAATAATAGGAAACCAAGCGAGGCAAACGCCCATATAGTATTTTTCTATAGGTTGTGGAAAAGCAGCTTGTTTTGATGTTGTAGAGCTCTGCCGCTTGAGGTCACTGCCTACGAGAGCATTATAGTTTATAGTTTCTTTTTGATGTAGTTGACTGGTATAATTGTATATAATTGTATAGGTTAAAATACAAGGTTTGTGTCTTTCGCATTTTGTGTTTAAGTGGATTGAAATCGTTCGGTATTGTCCCATGTATACGTTTGTCATGTAGAGGTATTTATGTGGTTCGTAGTTGGAATTAGTAAAACAAATTTTAAAACAGAATCACTCACCATAGTGTAAACGAGGGGTGCGTATTCGGCTTAAAGCTCGATTTGAAGTGACATCCCTGAATTTTTCGGAGTAGAGATCAATCGAAATGTCAAGATTGGCGAGAGACAGAGAAGAACCGATGCTTGGAAATATTCAATTGCCACTAATACTATGACAAATCTATATATATAAAAATCAATTTAATTTTTGTGTGTGACCTTATTTCTAGAGTTAGGATGGGTGGATTTTTATATATATTCTTTGAAATGAAAGGGCCCATAATGTAGATGGTTTAGAAGAAAAAAATGTTAAAACCGTCAAGCTGAATTTTTTGTAGCCCATTTATAAGATTTGTTCCACTGTAAAGTAATATTTATTCGTAGTATTTATTGTAATTTATTTCAATAAAATTTATTTGATTTTTAATATTTCAAATTAAAAAAAAAAGTACGTTTTCAACGAACTGTTGGATACTTTATTCCCGATATTTTTGCATGTGTATGCGTGCGCCTCCCGCAGCCAGCCGCTGTTCCAGTTTCAGAAACACAATTCTTCTTTAGCAGACAGGAAAAAATTCAATAACATTAATGTTGTGTGGCCCATGTTCAATAACTGCTGGCGTAATAAAAAGGCGTGTGCCACGCCTAAATTTGAGACTTTTTATTGCCAGGGCAATTACTATGAGCCCAGTGACATTCAACTTTAAGCTTGCAGTTCGATTTGAACATAACGTACATACATACAGTAATTAAATTATCTTTAATAATAGTGTATTGTCTTTTTTTAGGGCAAGTATTGGTTTCGTGCAGAAAAGAAGAATCGAGGTTTTAATCAAACATGACATTACGATGAAAAAGAAGCCCAAAAAAGTGGTTTTCGCCATACCGTACGTCGGTCTGTCTGTGCGGGTGTGCGCCTGTGCGCTTTTTCACGTCCAGCCACAGCCTAAACGGCTTGACGGATTTTCTTCAAACTTGGTATATAGCAGTTTGAAGAAAAGCGGTTGCTGAGGTTTTTACTTGCGATTATAGGTACTATAAGGCAAGTTATGCATTCGTATAAAAAAAAAAATTTATTTCGTTTTAGCCCGTCTCTAACTGGTATCTTTCAAGTAACGGATTTTTGAATTTTCTCGAAAACGGCTCAAACGATTTTAGATTAAACTCAAAATTTAGATAACTTTAAGCAATTCTAACAAAACTGGGTTTTTTTTTTTTTTTTTTTTTTTGGCTTAAATGGTCGTAACGAAAATCAGGTTTAAATGGCTTTTTTCAAATGGCCATAAGTTCGCAACGGCTTGATTGAATTGACTCAAACTTTGTTTGTTATGGTTCTTTATAGTGTTCTATAGGATGGCTTTGTAAATTTTTTAGTGAAGCCTTTCTAAATGGTAGCTCCCATACAACGAGCCATTCAGTCTTAGCCAACTTTTTGTGTTTTTTTCTAGTTTCCTAAAAAACGGCTTTAATGATTTTGATTAAACTTTGTGTGTTATATTCTTTTAGTGTTCTTAATAGAACTGCGTTTTTAGTGTTTGCAAAAAAAAAAAATGCTAATAACGCAGATCTTGTCTTAAAGTCTTTTTTTTCAAATGGCCATAAGTTGTCAACGGTCGTATCGAATTCAAACAAACTTTGTTTGGTAGGTATAGTTCCTTTTAACTCTGTATCAGATGACATTGCATTTTTGTCAGTTATTCTTTTTTAAATGGTGGCTCCCATACAAAAAGCCACTAGGTTTTGGCCAAATTATATAGTTTTTTCTAATTTAATAAAAAAAAAAATTCCGCCGATTTTTATTAAATTTTGTATGTAATATAGATACATAAAATGTTTTGATGAAAACTGCAATTAAATTTTTGGCTACAAATGATAATAACGGAAATTTTTTTAAACAATTTTATTAATTCGGCCATAAACGGACATTTATATCATTTATAGCACCCAAACGATGACATCTAAATTTTAAATGGGACGTACCGTTATAAGACTTTTCCTGAAAAATCCATTTCGAACAAAACATAAAGTTTGCACAGAAAACATTGTTTAGAATGTTTTATCAAAATGGTGGGAGCCGTTTTTGATAAAAATCAATTTTCCCCCAAAATCGTATGGCAGGTACCGTTAATTTTAGAGCTAGAATGCTAATTCCAAAAACCCCTCTGTATTACGTCATAATAATACTATGTACCAAGTTTGAAGCGAATCGGTTCAGCCGTTTAAGCTGTAGGTACCGATACAGACGGATGGACAGACAGACAGAATTGTCGGTCCCACTTTTGTCGGCTTCTCTATCATAGTAATGTCATGTTTGATTGTTAGATTTTTTTTTTTTTTACGAATGCATAACTTGCCTTATAGTAAAAATGTGAAAAGTAAGTGCGTTTATTTGTAAGGCTTGCGCTCCTAAGCTACTTAACCGTTTCTAAAATTCTTTAATTAAAAGAAAGCTATAGGCACATTATCTGTGAGTTACATAGGCTATACATTTCTTTAGTATCAACTCTCAACAAGAGATCCTTATGAAAATTGAAAAAATGAAACCCAAGGTATCAAAAGTATTTCTTTAGAAGTCAATAATGGAAATGCGCTGGAATTTTTACATGAACTGCAAGTTCGTCGGAAAAAAAGTTTGAACGATGATAGCGAGGACCAAAAAAGTTGGTCAAAAAAATCTGTCCGTCTGTCTGTCTTATTTGTTTGCCTTTCCGTCTGATTATACATATGTATGTACCTAAAGACACCCACAAAAGCCCAAACGGGTGTGCTTAATTCTTTCAAACTAGGTATATCGAGTTTTTAAGGTATTGTACAGAAGGGAAATTGAATTTTTTGCAGCTCGAAAACTAACGGTACCTGCAACTATAGTTATGTTGAAGTTCATTTTTTCTCGAAAATAACTCAAACGATTTTGATTTAGCTTTTTATGTATGACCGTATGACCTATCAAATAGCTGGAAACAAAATTACCAAGAATTGCTAAGAACGGTACCTTCCAGAGGAGGTTGTTTTTGCTTTCGGCTTTTTCGAAGACGTTTTAACCGATTCTGTCGGAAATTTACACATACATACATTCCTATATTTTTAATAAATATTTTTTCGTTTTTTCAAAAACATTTCTCTTCATAATTTAATATTTTGAAAACAGATCATTAACTTTTTCAAAAATAATAAGTAGTTATATGATAAATGCAGAATACCTATATGTATTGGGGGAATTTAATTTCTTTTTGAAAAATGTTCTCCAAAAAATGTTTTTATCTAAGAAACCAATCCACAAATTTTGATAATTTTACTACCATACATTGAAATTCATCCAAAGAAAAATAAATTTTTTTTCAAAATCTCAAGCCAAGACCAATGTCTTTTTAGAGCAAGTTGGTGCGATCCAGTAGTGGACTTTATTTTTAAAAATTACTATGGCAAAGGCCAACCCTGTATTTGCCGCGAGCAAAGCCGCGGGTGAAAGCTAGTTAAGTATATAAACGATTATAGTGGGATAATGATAGGATGATGTTTTCCAGTTAGGAGGATTACAATAATTTGATTTGTGTGTGTGTGCCCACTCGAGCGTTGGATAAGCATTTTCAAATTTGAAAAATTGAAAAGAGGTGCGACAGTGGTGCCATGCAAAGAAAGCAGAAAAAAATATATAAAGAAATTTAAACGTGATTTTTTTTAAATTCAAATTTGAAATTTGATTTGGTGCGTTTTTTTTTAATACTAAAAGTTGAAATAAAATAATAATTTTGTGTTTTTAGTGTTAAACAAAAAAAAAATATAGAAAAAAAAATCAAGATTCCAGAGGAAAAAACTACGGAAAACTCCTTAAGAATTTTTAAGTTTGAAATAAAACAAGCAGTGGTGAGATGGAAAAAAAAATATATTGTAGACTTTTATTTGAGGAAATATTTTAATTTTAGGAAGTTATCGGCGGTCCGAAAAAGTCTAAGCCAGAGACTGGGCCGCCGACTGTATTTTTCGTGGGCGTTTTTCGTGGACGTTTTTGTGGAAGTTTTCGAAGAACTTTTTGCGGTTCAAGGTAACCACCCCACTGAGAGTGCTGGAAGAAATATAGGGCTCCCGAGGACCGGAGCACCCGTTGCCTCCCTCTCCCCCTGCAGCACCCCCTTGCCTCGCTGGAGTACGAGAAATTGTCGCCCTTCCAGGTTTTGTGATTTTTTAAATAAAAGAAAACAAAAATTTCAAAGTAAGTGGGCTACCATTTAAATATAAATTAAATTTGGATAGAAAAATAATATATTTAGAAGGAAGTTTTTGAATCGCCAAATTAAAAAAAAAAAAAAAAAAACTTAGATTTTGGAAAGCAAGATTTTTAATGAAAATTTAAATTAAATTTAAAAGAGAAGAAAAAAAAACAGGAAAAGAATTTCAGGTAAAGTATTTTTACTAAATAATTTATTTATTTTCTTAATTAAATTACATATTTAAGTTTATATATTAATTATTTAGTTATTTATTTATTTTGGTTAATTGGTTTTTTTCGTTTAAATAATTTAATTCCATTTTTTTGTTAGCGACAGAGGAAGGTTTTTTCTTGTGATATTTGTTTTCTGTTTTTTGGTATAAATCCCTCAATATCCCCCTCCACAGAGCTCTTTAGAGGTAGGGTAGTTAGGGCCCCCCTCTGGGTTTTACGAACGGTCACAAAATTCTTTTTTTTCTTCGTCGCCTTTTAGTTTTGTAAATTTTTTTGTTATACCCTAGTATAACAGTTTTTTTTGTTAACGAAATATTCAAATTTAACTTAATTTTCATGTTTGTTAAATAAAGCTAAGATTGATTGAATGTTGAAATTTATAAGATTCTTTTTTCTGTTTGGTAAGAACCAAAACATGATTGTTTAGTGGTCGATTTTCAGGGGTGCGGACGGCAGCTAAAAATCTTTCGGTGAAGATGGTATGATCTAAACCCGATCATCCACCATTTTGGGGGAATCCAGAAAATGGCCAAGGATTCTCATGGTTGGGTGGGTAATGGCCTCACTGCAACAACATCCGCAGTGCCCTTGAAGTGGTGATTTCGTCTGTCCGATGTCCTTTAATTATATTGATTTTTTTCGGAATTTCTCTCTCGGCCTGATTTATGTTTTTGTTCGCAGGTGAGGTTAAGTTTCGGGGTCAAGTTCCCCCCGTCCGACGAGCTAATGCTGAGCACCGCAAGCAGGCCACGTCCCTGGATCTTAACATTCCTATAATACCTTCCTTTTCAAAAATTTCCTTTTCCCAATACTATACCTCATCCGAATTCCTTCCTCTCCACCTTACCGACGCTCCCCTCCTCTTGCCTCGCAAGAATATGGCGCCCAACGTAGTTGGTACGTCTAGTCCAACGTTTAGCAAAGCCAAGGCGGTTACGATTAGAAACGTTTGTTGTTAAGAGTATCAGCTGAGGTCTTTGATGTCTTTGTTTCAGTTTGATTATGTTGTGATAGTCCAAAACCCAACTTACTGTGAATTTTTAAATCTTGTAAGTCTTTATCAGGAAAGTCTCGGACAGACCTAGATAAATAGCGACGAGAATTTGGAAATTCACAGTGACTGCGGTTATTATATGTTGTTAGTTATACTGAGGTTGTGGTGAGGGCTCGAAAACATCGTATGTCTGCATCAAGAAGGTCTCTGACGAACTTAGGTGTATTGCGACGAGTTTCCGTGAGCTCACAACAGCGCCAGATAACTTCCTAGGTATCGTTTATCCTATTCCCATCCTTTTTCTTTTTTACTTTTCAAATTTCTAATTTCAATTTTCAAATCCCTAAGTCCTGTACAACTATTTGGATCTGGTGTCAGTGCGTGACGTGTAGTCCGACGCACCAGTCCAATATTTTTGTAAGTTTCAATCTCCGTTTCATGTCTTCTAGCAAGGTCCTAGAGACTGTCTAGAATCACGGGAACGGAGGAAAAACTTGGTAATGTAATTTTTCAGTGTTTTCATTAGTTTTTCCCTATAACAAATTGACACTTCAAGGGAGTTTGTTCGTCTGTCTGCTGTCTTTTTTTCATTTCGTGATATCGGTAGTAGGATCATACCATATGGACAAGAAACCACCGAGACAGCTGCTTGAAGCACCCCGTATGCTTATGTTTACAAAACCGTTAAAAAAAAAATATATATATATTCTTAATTTTTTGTTCTTCAAAGTTAATTTTTTTTGTTATATACCTATCTATTTAGTTTGCTTTGATTAATTTTCTTGTTAGGTGTTAATTTTCATTTTTGGAATACGTTTTTTTTGTTCAATAAATAAGTTTTTTCAAGTTTAGTTTTTTTTTTAATTAAATTTCGAAAATACTAGGCTAGGAACTCTTATTCTTTTTGATTTAAGTTCTTTTTTTCAGAAAAAAAAAATTACTTTAAATTTGAAAAGATTTAAAATAGGAGTTACGTTTTTGTTTTTCGTTAGAATCATAGTTTTTTTGTATCTCATAGTTTTTTTTGTTGTACTTCAATATTTTTTTTTTGTTAAATATAAAATATCGTTTTTTTTTCTTTTCTTTATTTATCTCAAGTTTTCGTTGATAAATAACTTCGTTTAATTTTTGGTTACAAGTTCTTTTTGTTAATATTTATTGTTGTCGGGTTACAACTATTGTTTTGTTTTTTTTTCAATTTTTATAAATTACATTCTTTTTTTCTTTTTTTTCTCGTTAGCATAAAGTTAATTTTTTTTGTTCTTAAAGCTGATCTATTATTAGGTATTTATTATTTATTATTTATCACAACAATCATTTACAATTTCTTTTGTTAGGTGTTGTTTTTGACAATTTCCTTTTTTCCATTTTTTTTTATTTTTTTTTTTGAACTTTAGATTTAAACAATTTTCGTTTCCGTTAGTTAAGTTTTTGTTAGATCTACGTTAAAGTTTGAAGTGATACAGTTTTTTTTTTTGAGAATTTTTGTTTTCTAATTTTGATTAAGGAAAGTAAAATTTAAAATCCAAAACTCACCACTTCTTGAATTTATTATTTTTGTTGTTGTTCAGCGTTTTGCTTTTGTTGTTTTTGTTGATTATTTTTGAAACCATGGCTGAGGGTGAAGAAGCAGATCGCGTCCAAAAATTAATACAAGATGCTGAAATGTATGAAATCGCAAGATTAACTAGGGCAAGCACACAAGGGTTAGATTATACCTCCAAACAAAAAGTTCTGCGGTCTCCTCTCATTTCTGAAAGGCACATCCGATCTGTGTCCCAACTTATAGGCAGTTCCGGTGTTGGGGCTTCGAGTTCTCAAAACAAGAGACACTTGATTCGATCTCTGCTCCGTTTTTTAGTGATCTCAGCGGGGGAGCTGACGATGTTTCCCCTCACGAAGCTTCTGATACGCTCGACAACACAGTAACAGCAGCAGGGAGTAGCGGGCTTGGAGCCAGACCACGAACGTCGACTCACGTGACCAACCGTGGAGGTTCTAGGGACATTTTGGTTTGTCTAGCTCAGCGGCCACCTAGACTAAAAGAAAGACTTTTATCGGAGGAATTGAAAGCGTATATCAATTCGGCCGTAGTGGACGGTATTTCTTCGTGCCAACTGGCCATACAAACTGAGGTCACTAATACCTTGAAGTATGAAATCCAAAACCAGCTGAGCGATTTCTTTAAAGATTTAAATTTAGCTGGCACCGCTCAACCAGCCGCTCCGCCATCGAACCAACCAGCCGCTCCGCCATCGAATCAACCAGCCGCTGCACCATCGAATGCAACCGCCAACTCAGTTGCTTACCCAGCGTACAACCAGGTTACAGGACACCCGTTGCCGATGCATGATCCTGTGCCTGCAGTACAGCCGCCAGTGCGACCAAATCCCCCAGCTGAACCAAGGAGTGCATTTGAACCAGTGGAACAGCAGCGAAGAAGACATCCTACGAGAGGCCAAGATAGATCGCATCAACAGCAGAGACATCAGGAGGTTAATTTCGGATATCCTGGAAGTCACGGAGCGCAACACTACACTCCAAATCCGTACGGCTATCAACCCCCTTATACTAGCCCATTTCCATCTGCGGGATACAAAGCGCCGATTAAAGTTGACAAATGGGGTCTGAAATTTGATGGCCTTATATCTACGTTGACTGTCGAGGACTTTGTGTTCCGCCTTGAAAGGCTTCAAAGTCAGTATGCCTGTCCGTGGAACGAAGTCTTGAGAGATTTCCACCTATTCCTCTCAGGATCTGCCTACGACTGGTTTTGGCAATTTCAGAAAGATACGCAATATCTTGACTGGCCTTCCTTGAAGGGTGCGTTACTGCGGCAGTATCAAAACAAAAAAACCAATTTTGAGATAAAGCGAGAAATTATGGACCGTAGGCAGAATTCCTGGGAGAGTAGCGAGGAATTCTTTGCGGCCATCAACAAAATGAGGTTTCAGCTGCGAATGCCCATTCCGGAGGTGGAAATGGTGCGAATCCTGAAAAGAAACCTCAACGATAAAATCCGAAAGCTGGTGTACCCACAACCAATCTACTAATTGGATCAGCTGAGGACCGCTTGCAAAGAAGCAGAAGTAGCCTTTCCGAGGAGAGATCGTGACTTACCTAAGCCGTTTGGTAAGCCTCCCGTCAAGTACGGCGTTAATGAGCTGGAGTACGACGAAGAAAATCCGCCATCCGACGAACAACTAGCCGCCTATCAGTTCGGTGGGGCTCGTCCGAGAAATCCTCCTCGGAGGAATGCGGACACTTCCAATCTGGTATGCTGGAACTGTAAGGTACAGGGTCATACATATTATGACTGTGAAGCTGAGTGGAACCGGTTTTGCCTATTATGTGGTCTTGAAGGCGTTAAGACTCCGCATTGCCCACGATGTCATCCGGGAAACCAAGCGGGGGACGCGAAGATTCTGGGGGAATCGCGTATGACCCAGCAACCGAACCCCCATTAACTCTGCAAAACAGAAAAAAACCAGAAAATGAAAAAGAAGTTCCGTTAGACCCTCTTACAAAAGAGGGTGAAATAAAAATCATTATGTTAAAAAGAGAAAATATAGAAGAAACGAAAATTTTAAAACAAGAAACAAAAAAAGTACATCATATCAAACCTTTACATGTTAGAATAGGAGAATGCAATAGGGCTAGAAATAGAATTTTTAACGGTGCTATATATTCCCCCTCTAAAAAGATTTTAAAAACTAGGGCAAGATTTAAAGCAAGAAGAGAAACGAAAATTAAAATTTCTTCCACTATTTTAAACCTGGATTCAGATCCAAGACCCTATGCCAAAATAAAGTTAGGTCAAAAAGAAGTTTTAGGTTTGTTAGACAGTGGGGCGAGCGTAAGCATTCTCGGCAAAAATTGTATGCAATTAATCCACGAGCTCCACTGCCCAGTGATACCATTTTCGTCGGGAGTTAGGACCGCTGACGGAAAAAGTCAGTCGATAGTGGGCAAGGTTGAAATTAGGGTCCAGTATAAGGGTAAAGAAGAAGGGTTAACTTTCTTTCTCGTTCCAAATTTGGACCAAGAAATCTACCTCGGGGTTGATTTTTGGAGAGCTTTCCAGTTAGCCCCAAGCATTATAAGTAGCATTTCGATTGACAACCCTTCAGATTTTTCGGATTCCCATCAGTTGAACTCTCATCAGCAAGCCAGACTGGATGCAGTCAGAGAGAAATTTTTATGTTTTGAACGTGATGGTCTTGGAAAGACGACGTTAATGGAGCACGTCATCGATACAGGAGATGCTCTTCCTGTAAAGCAGCGTCACTACCCTGTATCTCCAGCGATACAAGCCATTCTGTACGAAGAGCTTGATCGGATGTTGAGTCTTGGCGTTATCGAGGAGAGCGATAGCCCGTGGTGTTCGCCAGTGGTTCTCTTGCGAAAACCAGGCAAGAATCGACTTTGTCTGGATTCTCGCAAGGTGAATTCACTGACGAAGAAGAACGCTAACCCTCTCCCCCATATCGAGGGACTAACGAGCCGATTTCCGGATGCGATCTACATGAGTAGCATCGATCTAAAAGAAGCATTTTGGCAAATACCGCTGGAGCTACAGAGTAGAGAAAAGACTGCATTTGCGGTACCGGGGACACCCTTGTACCAGTTCACCGTGATGCCGTTTGGGTTGTGTAATGCAGCCCAGCGGTTGAGCCAGCTAATGGACAAGGTGATTCCTGCACGACTCAGGGAGCGTGTTTTTGTGTATCTCAATGATTTGCTTATCATGGCACCGGATTTCGAGACGCATATTGCCTTGTTAAGCGAAGTAGCCGACTGCTTACGCAGAGCTAATCTCACCATCAACATGAAGAAATCCAAATTTTGCTTCAAAGAGCTGAAGTACTTGGGCTTCATAGTTGGTGGTGGGAAGTTCAAAACTGATCCTGCTAAGGTGGAAGCGATTGTGGACTTTCCAATCCCCAAAACCCCAAGGCAAGTTCGGAGGTTGCTTGGTTTAGCAGGGTGGTATCGTAAATTCATAAAGAATTTCTCAACCCTGACTGCACCCTTGACTGATTTGCTGAAAAAGAGGAGCGAAAAATTTAAGATGACAGATGAAGCGCTGATGGCATTCGAAAATCTGAAGGAAGCGTTGATCTCGGCGCCGGTTCTATCGCGCCCGGAGTTTACAAAAAGATTTAACATCCAATGTGACGCTTCGGACGTGGGAATCGGTGTTGTTCTGTTCCAGAAGGACGAGGAAGACGAGGAAGTTCCGATCGCGTACTTTTCCCAAAAATTTAATAAAAGCCAGAGAAACTACAGTGTCACCGAGAAGGAGTGCATGGCTGCAGTGCTGGCTGTGAAGAAATTCAGGCCGTATGTGGAAGGTATGGACTTCACCGTCATTACCGATCATTCCAGCCTTCAATGGCTAATGAGCATGAAGGACCTGAGTGGTAAGCTCGCCAGGTGGAGTTTGTCGTTGCAGTCTCATACCTTTGACATACAGCACCGTAAAGGCAGCCAGAATGTAGTACCGGATACCCTTTCTCGGGTACATTTGGATTCTCTGGACATTGCCGATGTAGCCCCGTTAATTGACTTAGAGTCACCCGAATTCCTAACGTCCGAATACTTAGACGTCATAGAAACCGTGATTGGAAATCAAGACGAACTTCCTGACCTTAAAGTCGAAGGTAGATACGTTTACAAGAAAGCATTCAATAGAGTAGGTGAAGAAGCAATGCTAGAGCATGCTTGGCTTCTTTATGTTCCATCGGGTTTGACGGAAGAAATTATGCGTAGAGCACATGATCCCCCAAAGCCGCGCACGGTGGCATTGCAAAAACCCTTAGCAAAATAAGGCAGTATTTTTATTGGCCTAATATGACTGTTCAGGTTTGCGACTATGTGTCTAATTGTAGTGTATGTAAACAATGTAAATCGTCCAACCAAATATCTCGTCCACCTATAGTTACGTCTTATTATAGTAATAGGCCATTTGAAAAATTGTATGTTGATTTTTTGGGGCCTTATCCAAGGTCAAAAACCGGTAATGCTTATGTTTTCGTTGTTTTAGACCATTTGTCAAAGTTTGTTTTGCTTAAAGCCTTAAGGAAAGCAAATTCTTCAAGCATTATAAAATTTTTGCAGAGAGAAGTGTTTGACATGTTTGGAGTGCCAAATATTATCCATTCGGATAACGGAAAACAATTTTTGGCAGGATTTTCAAAATTTACTAACCAAGTATGGTATTCGACACTTCAAGACAGCCAACTATGCACCGCAATCGAACGCGTCGGAAAGAGTTAACCGCTCGTTGTTAGCTGCTACAAGATCGTATCTCAAAAACGATCAGCGAGATTGGGATGCTCACCTTGGTGACATTGCGTGTGCGTTGAGGAGTTCGGTTCATAGCTCTACTGGTGTATCACCATACTATGCCTTATTCGGGACTAATATGATGATGCATGGTAGTAGTTATGAACTGGCTCAGAAATTGAACGCGGTAGATGACTGCGAGTTGTTAACTATTCCCCGACAAAGTCGATTGCAGTGTATACGTGATCAAATTCGCGAAAATATTGCCAAGGCCAACGAACGATCTGCGAAAACTTATAACATCCGTACGAAAAACGTAAAGTTTTTACCCGGCCAAGAAGTGTTTCGAAGAAACTTTATCTTAAGCGATTCGTCGAACTACTTGTCCGCTAAACTGTCTCCGAAACACTCGAAATGCCGAATCACGGAACCAGTGAGCAACCAAATGTACCAATTGGAGGACTTAACCGGGAAGAAGATAGGCACATTTCATGCAAAAGATTTAAAACAGTGAGGTACCGATACCTCGGACAGGAAGAGTGAAAATATTCGGTTTTCCAACTTCCAATATAGGATCGCGCGTTATTTAACCATTTTGGTTTGCTATATAGTTTTCCACTGGGAAACTTTTATAAACGTCAATAACTTTGCCGAATAACGCATTAGAACACGATACACTTTTACCCCCAAGTACTTGCATGCCAATCTTCAAAATCAAAAATAGTTATATGTTTGTTTAGTATATATTTATTTATATGTAATCTTACTACTGTCTTATGTGTTATTTATTTATTTATATTTCTATCTATTAAATTATTTCCTTTATACTTAAAAACTGTGATATTTTTATAATACTTATAAAGTACTGATAAACTGTGATAATACTTATAAAGTAAACATCTGTGATATTAACATTACGTCTAACTGTGATATTTACCTTTTAGTTTTAGCGAGCTAGATTAGGACCAGTAGAATTAAATTCTCCTAATTAGCAAACTGTGATAATTTTTTTTTACTTTTTATTCTAGTTTTACTTGATTTTATTTCAATTTTACCTTATCTATTTATTTTTTTTGCTGAGTAGTTTGAACTAATTTATTTTGCTGTTTTTAACTACATTTATGTAATGCTCACCTGTAGGTATGAAGTCGTTTTTCTATAGTCTCTCGATTTAGACGATCCCCCACCGCATTGTGGTACGCGGTAGTAAAATAAATTTTTCTATAGATGTAGGTACTTCCTGCATAATTTATCATTTATAGTAGCACCTGAAAAAAACGTAAATGCATATAAAAAAAAGGTACATGACCAAAACACTAAATAAATATACATTCACAAGTAAATTTGTTGGTACCATCTTCTCCTTGGTATTCAATACCACGTAAACATCACTGGGCTTCCGTAAGATTCTTTTCCAGCAATAAAAATGAAAAAAAAAACATACTTTAAATGGGGTAGGCAACAAACAAATACAATTGGCCCGGCTTTAAAGCGTGGGTTAACTTCCCCACATTAAAAACAGTGCTATGACTCGGGGAGCGTCAAACAAAATCATTTTTCCGTTTTCGCATCCAGGCTACCTTTTTGTTTCCACATCGAGTTTTGCAGGGAATCTCGATATGAAAATGTTGTTGCGGACGCCTGGCGCGCCTGCAGCAGTGTTGAGTCAACCTAAAAGAGAAAAAAATATTAGACATCACTAACAAGTTTTCAAAATATTTACCACTAAATATCTCATTGGGAAGTAGGCCACTCCAGTCCAGAAACATCTGAAAAAGTTTTGAAAATATGTTATAAATATATTGAAATATCAAAAGAATTGAAATATTATGTTTAAATGTATAATATTAGTGAAATATTAACTGCTACTTACCTTTGCGTCCATTTCAATTTCAATGTTTGTGTTTTTAGGTTTTGTCCTTTGGTGTTGTTCGTTGAAATGTCAGAGTTATCAGTACTCTATGGTTAAATGATCATGAGACAACAACTACCAAAGAAAACGCCTTCCCATTTTCAATTTTTATTTGTTCTGCGCAACTACGTCATGAGCACACATGGGAGTTGGACGTTTTTCATGGTATCATGCACAATGCCATAAAAGTAACAGATTAATAAATATGGTTTTACGTGAACAACAAACAAATACAATTGGCCCGGCTTTAAAGCGTGGGTTAACTTCCCCACATTAAAAACAGTGCTATGACTCGGGGAGCGTCAAACAAAATCATTTTTCCGTTTTCGCATCCAGGCTACCTTTTTGTTTCCACATCGAGTTTTGCAGGGAATCTCGATATGAAAATGTTGTTGCGGACGCCTGGCGCGCCTGCAGCAGTGTTGAGTCAACCTAAAAGAGAAAAAAATATTAGACATCACTAACAAGTTTTCAAAATATTTACCACTAAATATCTCATTGGGAAGTAGGCCACTCCAGTCCAGAAACATCTGAAAAAGTTTTGAAAATATGTTATAAATATATTGAAATATCAAAAGAATTGAAATATTATGTTTAAATGTATAATATTAGTGAAATATTAACTGCTACTTACCTTTGCGTCCATTTCAATTTCAATGTTTGTGTTTTTAGGTTTTGTCCTTTGGTGTTGTTCGTTGAAATGTCAGAGTTATCAGTACTCTATGGTTAAGTGATCATGAGACAACAACTACCAAAGAAAACGCCTTCCCATTTTCAATTTTTATTTGTTCTGCGCAACTACGTCATGAGCACACATGGGAGTTGGACGTTTTTCATGGTATCATGCACAATGCCATAAAAGTAACAGATTAATAAATATGGTTTTACGTGAACGCCTGGCAGTGAGCCTTAAATTCCACGGTGGACCTATCCACAATCAGTCACCTAGAAATCCTGATGATCGGATCTTAGAGCTTACACTCCATTAGTGAATCATGTATAGGCATGATCACTTTTCTTAAGTTGAGAAGTTTGAAGTTGAGGTAAATCCTGCCTCATACATATGCCACTTAATATACAAGGCTTACTAACCTTGACATCAAACTTAACAACTTCTATCTATTGTCAACTCACAGCCCCCACGATGCTGCCAAAGGCGCCATTTCCCAGTGTTACAGAACCTCCCTCAAGGAGGTGGGCAACTGTAACCCCGTGGTAGCTTTTCTTTACGTAGCTTACACGCTTGAGCGGCCTATATGACTACTACTTGAGGTTTGGTCCTACAACCAGGGAACCCCCATCCCACAAGTTATATGCGTCAAGCTAACAGACCGAGAAGGCTGCTAACCAGCTGACATATAACCAAAAACCTTCCTCACTTAGCCGCACACAGGACTACCCTGCACTACGTTACCGGTAAGGAACAATATAAGGATAGACAAAGAGATACAGCTGCAATCATAGTAATCTCATACAATTTACAACAATCTCCCTCTCATTTATACTGTTCCCAGGAGACCACTTGGAGGTGGAGGATAGGCACATCCATACTTCCATAAGTTCCAAGCAACAATTTTAACGACATACTTAAGCCTGACCCTTCCAACGGAAAAGCACAGACAAAGAGATACAATATGCCTTATTATGTTGCCTGGTTAAGCGTTCAAAGAGCTTATGGAAGCATGGTTTCTCCTCCATAAAAGTAACAATAGGAAACCAAGCGAGGCAAATGCCCATATAGTATTTTTCTATAGGTTGTGGAAAAGCAGCTTGTTTTGATGTTGTAGAGCTCTGCCGCTTGAGGTCACTGCCTGCATTATAGTTTATAGTTTCTTTTTGATGTAGTTGACTGGTATAATTGTATATAATTGTATAGGTTAAAATACAAGGTTTGTGTCTTTCGCATTTTGTGTTTAAGTGGATTGAAATCGTTCGGTATTGTCCCATGTATACGTTTGTCATGTAGAGGTATTTATGTGGTTCGTAGTTGAAATTAGTAAAACAAATTTTAAAACAGAATCACTCACCATAGTGTAAACGAGGGGTGCGTATTCGGCTTAAAGCTCGATTTGAAATGACATCCCTGAATTTTTCGGAGTAGAGATCAATCGAAATGTCAAGATTGGCGAGAGACAGAGAAGAACCGATGCTTGGAAATGTTCAATTGCCACTAATACTATGACAAATTAAGTATATAAACGATTATAGTGGGATAATGATCGGATGATGTTTTCCAGTTAGGAGGATTACAATAATTTGATTTGTGTGTGTGCCCACTCGAGCGTTGGATAAGCATTTTCAAATTTGAAAAATTGAAAAGAGGTGCGACAGTGGTGCCATGCAAAGAAAGCAGAAAAAAATATATAAAGAAATTTAAACGTGATTTTTTTTAAATTCAAATTTGAAATTTGATTTGGTGCGTTTTTTTTTAATACTAAAAGTTGAAATAAAGTAATAATTTTGTGTTTTTAGTGTTAAACAAAAAAAAATATAGAAAAAAAAATCAAGATTCCAGAGGAAAAAACTACGGAAAACTCCTTAAGAATTTTTAAGTTTGAAATAAAACAAGCAGTGGTGAGATGGAAAAAAAAATATATTGTAGACTTTTATTTGAGGAAATATTTTAATTTTAGGAAGTTATCGGCGGTCCGAAAAAGTCTAAGCCAAAGACTGGGCCGCCGACTGTATTTTTCGTGGGCGTTTTTCGTGGACGTTTTTGTGGAAGTTTTCGAAGAACTTTTTGCGGTTCAAGGTAACCACCCCACTGAGAGTGCTGGAAAAAATATAGGGCTCCCGAGGACCGGAGCACCCGTTGCCTCCCTCTCCCCCTGCAGCACCCCCTTGCCTCGCTGGAGCACGAGAAATTGTCGCCCTTCCAGGTTTTGTGATTTTTTAAATAAAAGAAGAAAAAAATTTCAAAGTAAGTGGGCTACCATTTAAATATAAATTAAATTTGGAGAGACAAATAATATATTTAGAAGGAAGTTTTTGAATCGCCAAATTTAAAAAAAAAAAAAAAAAAACTTAGATTTTGGAAAGCAAGATTTTTAATGAAAATTTAAATTAAATTTAAAAGAGAAGAAAAAAAAAACAGGAAAAGAATTTCACGTAAAGTTTTTTTACTAAATAATTTATTTATTTTCTTAATTAAATTACATATTTAAGTTTATATATTAATTATTTAGTTATTTACTTATTTTGGTTAATTGGTTTTTTTCGTTAAAATAATTTAATTACATTTTTTTGTTAGCGACAGAGAAAGGTTTTTTTTGTGATATTTGTTTTCTGTTTTTTTTGGTATAAATCCCTCAATATCCCCCTCCACAGAGCTCCTTAGAGGTATTGTAGTTAGGGCCCCCCTCTGGGTTTTAGGAACGGTCACAAAATTCTTTTTTTTTTCTTCGTCGCCTTTTAGTTTTGTAAATTTTTCTGTAAGTCTAGTTTTTTTTCGTTATACCCTAGTATAACAGTTTTTTTTGTTAATGAAATATTCAAATTTAACTTAATTTTCATGTTTGTTAAATAAAGCTAAGATTGATTGAATGTTGAAATTTATAAGATTCTTTTTTCTGTTTTGGTAAGAACCAAAACATGATTGTTTAGTGGTCGATTTTCAGGGGTGCGGACGGCAGCTAAAAATCTTTTGGTGAAGATGGTATGATCTAAGCCCGATCATCCACCATTTTGGGGGAATCCAGAAAATGGCCAAGGATTCTCATGGTTGGGTGGGTAATGGCCTCACTGCAACAACATCCGCAGTGCCCTTGAAGTGGTGATTTCGTCCGTCCGATGTCCTTTAATTATATTGATTTTTTTCGGAATTTCTCTCTCGGCCTGATTTATGTTTTTGTTCGCAGGTGAGGTTAAGTTTCGGGGTCAAGTTCCCCCCCGTCCGACGAGCTAATGCTGAGCACCGCAAGCAGGCCACGTCCCTGGATCTTAACATTCCTATAATACCTTCCTTTTCAAAAATTTCCTTTTCCCAATACTATACCTCATCCGAATTCCTTCCTCTCCACCTTACCGACGCTCCCCTCCTCTTGCCTCGCAACACTATAAGATCGTATGTCAATCCTCGACAAACGGATTGGGATGCCCATCTGTCTTCGATCAGTAGTGCCTTACGAACGACAGTACATTCAACCCACTCAATGTCACCATACGAAGCCTTATTCGGGCAGCGAATGATAGAACACGGGGCAGATTATCGTCTCTTGAGAGAGTTGGGTGGACTGAACTGTTCGGAGATAGATTGGCTTCCCAAGGTCGCTAAGATGAACATTGTTCATTCATACTTGAAACAAGCTCTAATCAAAACTCATGAAGCATATGAGAAGAACTACAATCTTCGAAGTAGAAACATAACATTCAAAGTAGGTGATGAGATTTTTGCAAGAAATCATGTCCTGAGTGACGCAACTAAGCATCTGAGCACTAAGTTGTGTCCTAAATTTGTTAAAGTTTGAGAAATTCGTGTAATCGGTAACAATTTGTACGAAGTCGTAGATAGGCGAGGCCATAAGTCGACCTGCCATACTAAAGATTTGAAACGGTAGGACACCTGATTAACAACAATATACCAGACATACATACTTTATTTTCATTTTTCTCAGTCTCTGAGATCATAAATATTCTACCAGACATGACATACAAGTACATCACAGTACTTCATCCTCTGCAATTAACCTTTTTTTTACGTATGCCCGGCTCTCAGCTGTGCATGAGACTCTTGGGTTATTTTAAAATGATTTTCCTTATATATTCCCAGACGTTCAATATTTTATCAAACCTATGACATCTCATGACGTATACAACTTGTTTTTGTCTTTGACCGTCTAGACGTTAAAGAGTCGCATCGTCACAACGATACGAAGGGTGAAGAAGTCCCTCAACCTGAGGACTTATTTGCGAGAAGTTCTCTTTTTTCTTGGAAGTTAGACTAAGTGGACTTAGTCGCAGTTCCAAGTTTTGTAGGGAAAAACTTTCTCACCAGTGCATATGAGTAGTGCATGCAACTAGTACCACCTAGTAGAGAAACCTCACGGTTACTCACCCAGTGCTGAACGCACACATTGTGTTCCACCAGACACAATGTGTTCCAGAGCATGCGCTATCCACCATTTTGATGGAAGCATGCCAAACAATTTAAACCCTTGCACGCACTCTTTCTGAAATTGTGCGGTGTCCGCACGAAAACTGCAGGACAGTTGTTTACACTTGGTGTAAAAACAAAATGAAAAAGTTAATAACGTAGATAATGTTGGACTAACCGGCAAACTGTGAAGTTGCTGTCAGCTATGTTCAAACATAAAACCAAGTAAAGACCATGTAAACCCATTCGGTGGAAGTAAGTTTTGACAGGACAGATAGCATATTTAGTATTTCGCTCGACGCGTATAACCGATAGCGTTAAAGATACGTCGAGGGTTTCGTAAGACTTGTGTCGGATATCAATAAAGATGACATTTCTAATGAAATCTACGGATTGAGCCTTATACTCAAACTCGATACAGTCTAACAGTCATTTGTAGGCTATTAAGTCATATTGAGATGATTACCAGAGTGGAGACGTCAGAAGTATCAAAGATCGAGAAACCAAGTATGCTCAGTTCGGATTGTCGCACAGGAATAGGTATTTCATTATAATCAACTCACGCCTTCTAAAATGTCCAGAATGATACCGCACTTATTGAGACAATGCAAACGAGGCAGTAACATAGCAAGCGCTTCATCACGCAATCGCAAAAGCCTAAGTTGTCAACACCAACTTCACGATGACCGACTGTTATATTACTTATATCGTTGTTGCATTTCTGATAACATCTAAAAATGACCATCTCAATCCAAGAATATTTATTTATTTCAACTACAGACTGATGTCTAAGTTGTATAAATTAGCAGATTCTGTATAGTTACAACATCCTATGTCATACGGAACGTTGACATATAGTATAACGTGCGCCTTAAATTATTTTATTTCCACTAACTTACGTGTGTCGACATACCTGTCAAGTAACCAAAAATTCATATCTACGAAAAGTAGTGCAGTGCGTACTAACCCTAACACCTTCAAGTATGCGCCACCTATCTTGTCTCCAACAAACTAATATTTATTGGAAAGGTAGGAAGTAAGACTGGAAAACAGGGCGTTGGCTACCTGGAAACAGGAAAGCCAACGACAAAATTAGAATGTGTACTTCATTTTGAAGCAACCTACTGGCGAAGTAGTTCACAGCAGCAGGACTAAGTTTATTTTTTTACTACGCTGCAAGATTGCGCCCACCATTTTCCTTGTGATATTTTTGCTGAGAATAAATCCCATTGCATTTGCAATGAGGATTTAATAATCTACATAAATTCATTGTAGAAATTACAGCCAGGTAAGAGTAATAAAATTTCGAGTTTTTCTTACGGCAAAGACATATGCCTTTACCATAAGAAATCACGATTTTTTATTTGCTACGCCACATGGCCGACGTACTATAGTAAAATTTTTTAATGGTATTAGGAACTCCAGCCTTAAGAAGCAGCACTGAGGAGCATACATTTCGGTAGGCGCTGGCTGCGCTATTGGATTATTTTCTTTGAGGAACTTTCCTGCATCCACCACCCGATTCTGGGTAGTTTAATTGGACCAGGACATGTGTGCAGACACGCGGTCGCGCACACTGCTTTTGTGCCCGTGTACCTATAACTTGTATGCTATTAAATACAAGAGGATAAACGGCCTCCGCTAGGCAACGATTTTGTTTTCTTTTTTTTTGGTCTTTGTGCCTTTTCCTTGGCCGGCAACAAAGGCGTTTTGATATCCTGTGCTACTCAAGCAGACCGTGTGCAATCATCGGCGTTGATCCGCTAGTCGGCTCGTCGACGACCACACCTCCGCCCCGCACATCAACGCCTACCGAGAGGCGAATCTTCAGAGAGCCCTTTTTCTTATTTTTGTTTGTTGGCTCAACAAGCACTTAGCCACGGCAGGCTGACGTCCTCATCAGTGGAGAAAGGATCCACGACGTTAATTTGGACGTCTGGCGGGCGTTTACACACCGATGCCGGTCCACAAATCCTAACACATCGCGGGAGCACCTCAAAGTAACATAAAAATATCTTTCGGAATCAAAAGCACCGTAGGAGCATCTTTAATCTCCATCTATACACCAGCAAGATACGATAACTTCGTAGGAGCACCTTGAGCAACTTTGAGTACCGCATACACGTCAATTTCGACGTAAGAACTTCGAGGGAGCAACTCTGTACGACACACCATTATTCTCACCAAGCAACAGCAGCTGTTTTATTATAATATAATATATATATAAAGAAGGGTATACGTACCAGTAATCAGGTAATCTTTTAGCATTCATTTACTAAGTGAGTTGTATAGGAGCTTTGTGCTCAAATCATCGCAGTATATGTTCATTTACGAGCTATACCACGACATACGCTTTGCAATCGACGCCAGCGAGCACGGACGGTGGTGCATTGAATTGATTTGGCTTGATGTCAATGAGAAGGCGAAGTGCCACACCCACATACGTTATTATCATTAGTATCATTATATCCTATTTGATCTGTCCATGTATATTTTGTGTAGTGAGAAGATATGTCTAATTATTGATTGCGAATTTCAAAAAAAAAAAAACTTAGCTGAGTTTCAACCGCGGATATACGCGTATTCTATTGAGGATTTTACTTAGATTGTTATAGTGTTGAAATCGAATTCCTAGCGAAATTTTATTTTTGGAGCCCGTGCTCACAGTTTAGATTTCGGTAGCGGGAATATTCGTTGCTTAATAGTGAGTGCCAATTAAGATTATTGAATCAATGAAAAACATACCTAAATTTCCAAATAATAACCTTTTTACATTTTGTTTTCTACTTGATAGTTATATCACCCATTTTCTTTTTTTTGTTTTGCACTCGGTCTTGAAGACCATTTAACTTCGTGTCGGTAGCGACCAAACATACTCGCGTAGGCTGTTTTGACGCCGCGTTTGCGCTTCAATTTTGTCCGGCACAACATAGACTAACTTATGTGTACCGTGTTATTTGTACTATTGGGAATGTACTTATCGACCCCGGGATCCTTTCATACTTAGTAATTGTGTTTGTCTTATCGAAGGCTCAGCAGACATAAGCCTAAAGACAATCCCGCGGTGAACCAAAGGAGCGAAACAAGATATTTTATTTTTTTTGTGCCGACCTACGGCTATCAATTAGCGACCCAATAGAGGAGGTCGTTCAGTATCATAATAGCAATAGTGACTTTTATAGATATTACCACCTTTTTACTTAACCCTTTACAGCGTTACTGGAGTGCACTCCGGCAACAGCGTAAAGCGGACTTATTGATTCTTTCTGCCCCATTGGTAGATAAGAACTTTGATAAACATTTAATGAATTTTATAGTTTATTTTTGAAACTATATTTGCATATAACACATACATTTGAATGCGAACTGTAATTAGGCGTATGGGGTATTGAATATATATTATATACATTTTTTCTTATATATTGCTACTGATATTTTACTTACTTCCGATCGTTTTGTGTTCGTTTAGTAGTCTTACGTTTTATTTGGGGGACCTGAATACCTCACTCCAAGAGACTTCGTGTTTTGTCTCAGTTCATATAGGTTTAATCAATATCCGCGTGCTATAAATACTTTTAAAGATAAATCTACGAAACATTCCGAGAAATTCTTGACATTCGCTTTGACGTCAAGATTTCGCCGCCGCGTTCAAAAATATTTTTTTTTCTTGACTCGTTACAGTTATCAAACTCGGTTAGCGTTAAGGGAATCACGCTTGACCATATTGTTTATTTAGTTTAACAAAAATAGCCCTCAATCCTTTATAATAAGATATTTTGATTCAATACAATTATTGCATCGTTTTGGAGATTCCAAAATAAGAGTTTGTAATCCTGACATACCGATTCTAGGTATGAGAATTGCGCAATAAAGCGTTTTATAATCTAAATATGTACTTTCACTCAAATAATTTTTACTTTATATTTTTTTTTTGATTTAAAGAATTAGGATATATTAAGTTTAATAAAGAAGACCTTCTGTCGTGCTGTATTTAAAGTCAGTTAGACGATATTATTAAGATATTTCTTCTGTTAAATTTTAAGATTTTTGATCCAATAAACCTAAAATTTTAGTTATTCTTATAACGTTTGAGAAAATTTTGCATTTAACTTTCATTTCGGAATTTTTGATATTTCTTGAAGAACTAACAGATATTTAGCTATGATATAGTAAATTACTATGGGGAGGGTGGTAGCCCTCGCGCGTTTTAGAATGGAACTTGGTTGTAGATGTTATTAGGGATTCTTTTCTTGTAGACGCAACGTCAAAGATTCGGAATATGGTATCCGAGTTAGATACTATGTTGTGAATATGGTTAGGGTAGTAAGTAGATAAGCGAGCTTGTGCTTGCTTTATCATTTTTAGGGGCTGCCCGATAATTTTACCTAGTCGCAGGGACTCGTAGGTCCGAAGGACAGCCAAGGTTGTTTCTGGGAGAGTTGATTTTCAGAATCAAATTGGGTGGGTTGAGAGACCAGTGGGATCGTATACCATCCTAGATCCTCCCTCCCCTTAAGGTTAGACACCTCCCCATCATCATACAGCACTTCATCGTGGCAGCTGTATGCTTAGATGAAGATAATAATATGTCACAGCAACCTCGACTACCTAAGGTTTGCTTTCAGTTTAGATACTTACGCGCAGCGTTCAGTAGGGTGAATAATGTAACCCGGCCATGAAACTTCTTCTTCAACTACGATTTCACTCAATAGAGAATAAGAGGTGCTATCTAGAATCAATTTTTCTCAACATTCAATTCTTTCAAGTCTTGTCTTTGCTGACGATGAGGGCTAACAAGCGTAATAACATGATTATTCGAACTCGATCACCAGGGTTCAACGGTCGGCAGAAAAATAAGAGGTAACACCGGTTGTGTAGATCCCGGAGCAAGTGCCCACGGCCTGGCTGAGCTAACTGTGGCTAGGGTGCTACCGGCCACCGCGACGGTCGATCTCAACCTCGACTCTACCTTGTCGCATGCCGTTCTTACCGACTGCTCTTTATGAGTAGTAGGCGAGAAAGGGGGCGTTGCCGGCATAGGGTTGCTTCCATCCCATAGGCACAGAAACAAGTAACGGTAACTAGACGTTCAGATGCAAACTGGTGTAAAACCTCCGGGAATTATTTTAAGTTCCTCGTTTTGAAAAAGCATTATAGGTCTAGCTGCGTTCATAGGGATTTAAGTAGGGTCCTTGGTTTTTAATTGTGGACTACAGTATACAGGGGCTACAGTGAGAACATCGAAGACTTGCAGCGGATAGGCGTGAACATGCTACCGGATACTCACTAGGCTGTTCTACGGGACTTTGTAGTCAGAACCTAGGGTAGGCTGGTGGATGGTTCTCGCTTCTGTGATGGGGATGGAAAGGAAATTTGAAGAGTGGAAGGGGAGTAGAAAGAGCAGGAGGCAGTGTTAGCGATGTGTAAGTATGCCTTTGTTTAGGGGTGCTAGATACACCGATACACGGACGAAGGGTGATGGAGTCACTGTTCCTTGGTATGGGAGTCAAGGATGGATGGGGTGCTTGTCTCTTCCTGCTTCCTCTCTAATTTGTGTTGTCGATAGGCATTGGGATTAGAACTTAAATGTCCATAGGATATTTGAGTGAAGAGGTTCAGTGGCCGTTGGCGATTACAAATTTATTTCTTTCAGGAAATTCAATCAATCAGTTTTCAAATTTCATTATATTATTTTTACGTTACAACGCCTGTTCATAGGTATTCAGCAAATACATTAACATATTTATAATTAAAAAAAAAAAAATAATGAGCAGTTTTTAAAGTATTGATTTTTTTTAATTTAATTTTTTTTAAATACAGACAACTACTTTACAAAAAAAAATTTTTATTCAGTATTAAGCTACTTGCACCTGTCAAGATGAAAAGATTTTTCTTAAATTTGGACAACAAATAATATATTTAATCTTTATTAAAAAAAGGAAAAGGACAAATTCATTTGCGCAGAAAGCGACTTAACTTCCAGAAACCTCGTCTTAGAATCATTATAATATCTTCTCTATTATTGTTTCCATCAGTTTGTTTAGTTATTAAAACTGTTGCCATTGACATCCGTTTCCATGTGTACGATTATTGTTTTATAGCCGTACATCTGTTTCCATGTGAACGACTATTGTTTTATAGCCGTTGACAGCTCGGCCTCTCCTGGCATTTCGTCCTCATCGGACGAATCTGCATTTTCGGGTTCAAAATCTAGTTCACTTTGGTTCACGTCTATATCAGGGCTAAGCCTGCACCACGGCTTCAAGTGATCGCTCGAGATGACATTGCTGTACCGTTTTTTCTTCAACTGATTGTCTGGAAGATCTTCAACGATGTATCTATCGAGATCCTATACCTTTGTAATGATGTATGGACCCTTGTATTTCGGATCGAGTTTATGTGATTCTCCTGTTGCTTGAGAAACATAATCTATGACAACCAGGTCACCTTCGGAATATTTATATGGCTTCTGGTGTCGTTTATCGTACCATTCTTTCCATTTACGTCGTTCCTCCATAATACTGGTAGCTGCATTTTGCCTCTTCGCCATAACATCTTCACATTCGTCTGTTGCATCATTATCTTGTATCGCTTGAATTAATCGGTTTTGGCTGACGTCTCTTAGATTGAAGTTAAAAACTAGTTCGTTAGGGCTGTATTTCGTTGTCGAGTTTGGTTGTGAGTTTAAATTCCATTGAACATCCGGCAATGCTGAGTCCCATTCCTTGTTAGTCTTGATTGAGCATTTAAGTGTTGCTAGAAGGGTTTTGTTCACCCTTTCGACTTGACCATTTGCTCTTGGGGTACGTACGGCTGTCTTGACATGCTGTAAGCCATGCTGAGCAACAAAGTTACTAAATTCCCGCGAAGTGTAAGCTGTACCTCTGTCTGATGTGATCCGTAGAGGTTGGCCAAAAATTGACATGATCTCTGTCATCAGATTAGTAACAGGTGCTGTTTTCGTGTTCCTCACAGCTTTGAGGATAACGTACTTACTGAAAGAACATACAAGAACAATTATGTAAAGGTTACCTCTTTTACTCTTTGGAAATGGTCCCAAATGATCTATGTGGACACTTCGAAACGGAATCGGCATAACTTCGGTAACATGGAGCTGACTTTCAATCTTACCACCTTTGACTTTATTCAAACAACATTCTGGACACGCTGCAATATAGGATTTCACATATCGCCTTATTCTCGGAAACCAAAAATGCTTCGTAATACGTTGTATCGTTTTATCGATTCCAAAATGTCCAGCTTCGTCATGGCAAGCTCTACATATTCGCCATCTTACCAGCTCTGGTATCACCAGTCTTTGCGTCCCACCAATTTTGCGATGTAGGCGTCCAAATTGCATCACATAATCGTTTTTTGTCTGCTTCGTCATTAGTTCAGCTTGAGATGTTTCGGTTTTGAGGACATTGATGATATTTACAAGTTTCTTGTCCTGTAGTTGCATGGCAAGTATCCAGTCATCATCCAACGTACTTATCTTTAAAACGTTATCAGCTACTGTCGATGGTTTTCTTGGTGGTAAAGTTGGGATCCGACTCATTCCGTCAACATGCTGCATTCATACTCCCGGTCGATGGACACACTCGAAATCAAATTCCTGTAACCTTAACCACCATCTCGCTATTCGTGGCGGTAAGGGAGATGTTGTTTTAGTTGTGACGATTGCATTGCAGTCTGTGATGACCCGAAACCTTGTTCCAAGTAGATAATTTCTGTATCGTCCCAGAGTTTCGACGATAGCCAAGATCTCTAATTCATGACTGGCAAATTTACTTTCAGAATCACTGCATTGACGGCTAAAATACGACACTGGTTTAAATCCGTCGGATTCTCGTTGCATCAAGATTCCAGAAAGTCCAATGGAACATGCGTCTGTGTGTACTTCGTGTTCTTTCTTCACGTCAAATAGTGCGAGAACTGGTTCCTTAGTGATGGCAATCTTTAGACGTTCGAATGCTGCCTGTTGATCCGGTTCCCACAGAAAATTGTTTGTTTTCTTGAGAAGTTTCGTAAGCGGCTGAGAGATGTGAGAATATTCGTGCACAAATTTCCTAAAGAACCCCGTGACACCAAGGAATTGACGTACCTCAGTTGCATTCGTTGGTCTTGGAAATTCCTCAATGCACTTTGTTTTGTTTTCGCCTGGCCGTATGCCTTCAGGTCCCACAATATGTCCAAGAAAACTAACTGTCGTCGCCATGAGAACACATTTTGACGGTCTAAGTGTAAGTCCAGTCCGTTTCAACGCTTGTAGCAACTCCTCGAGTACTTCCATATCCTCGTCAAACGTATCTGTTGCTATGATCAGTTCATCCACGTAATTTACCACCTGTTGCGATATTTGAGATTCTTCACCAACTCCTTCATAGTCTCTTTGAAAACCATCGGTGCATTGACTAAACCAAATGGCATAACATTGTGCTCAAACAACCCATCTGGAGTAAGGAATGCAGTAAGTTCTTTGCTTTCTTCTTTCAATGGGATCTGATAATATCCGGCTGTCATGTCCAAAGTTGAAAAGAATTTGTTACCTGCTAGCTGAGATAACTGTTCCTCTACCACTGGCATTATGCACTGTTTTTTTACCGTGACTGAATTTAGTGCACGATAGTCTATGCACATTCGACTCCCTCCATTAGATTTTGGAACTAACACCACTGAAGCAGCGTGTGGTGAATTGCTTGGACGAATGATATGGTGTTTCAAAAGATTATCAGTAATCGCAGATAACTTATCCCTCAACGCAAATGGAACCTGGTACCGTTTACCAACAATAGGGTTAGTAGTGTTGACTGTAATTTCCATAACTTTGGTGTTGCATCGACCCAGCTGAGATAAATCTTCACCAAAACAATTGTCAAATCTGGCGATCAGATCCAAAACCTCTTCTCGCTGACGCAAACTCAACTGCTCACCTATTTTGGGGGTTTCTGATGTTTTAGATTGGATTTGCAAAACTCCAGATTCGAGGATCATGCGATGTGTTTTTCGGCATAGGACATCACGACCCAAAAGTATCCCTTGAGGTAGAAACTCATCTGGAACGAGGTGAAACATAACGCGTAGTTCTTGATTATCCATCAGCATTAGTACTTCAATGACTTCCTTCGATTCTACAATTGATCCTCCGAAACCTTTGAATTGTTTTGTAAGTTCCTGACGTACCAGCCCTTTTGGAGATGTTGTTTCGTTGATAAGTGGATAATCACTACCCGTGTCTACAAATGCAGAATAATTATGTCCTGATATAATGACGCCCTTCATAACTGGTGGAATTAACTCTGCTACTACTTCGTTCTGCTCGACCTTGGCGATGGTTGACTTGTTTGCACGACAGTTTCTTGAATCGTGGCCTACCTTATTGCACACCGTACATCGTGCCTTCTTTGGAGTTTGAGGACACTTCGAAGATATATGCCCCATCTCGTTACAATTGTAGCATTTGATGTTCGCTGATTTTTGAAAACTAGTCGCACGTCCAACGTCTGGTACCCGTTCTGTTGCTTCAAAACCTCTTGCCGCGGATATAGATACATTTGACAAACTATCTAATGACCTCAGAAGATGGTTGCACGTGAGAAAATTCATAGCCAGTAGCGTTCGTGTGATGTTAGGATCATTTACACCATTAATTATATAGGAATTAAGGGACTGATCATCCAAATTACCTCGTTTTCCGATGGTAAGCATAGCATAATAGTCCTCAACTAATGATTCACCTTGTTTACGTTTACGTTTCATCAATTCTCTATGTACCGCTGCAACATTCACAGTGCTAGGAAAATCGTTGAGGAGAGCCCTGGTAAAATCTGACCAGGTCTGGAATACCGGCATTGCATCAATCCATTCCTTAGCTATTCCTTTTAACTTGTGCTGTACTGCAAAGAGAATTAATTCATCACTCCAACAATATATACAACGTAGTTGTTCGCATTTGTTGACGAATTGATGTGACGATAGAGTCCGTTTGATTGGATCGAACTCAGGGAGGACTCCTATGACATCGTGGGTGTTGTTTGGAAGACGCATTTGAGTTATGGCTGGCGTTGCAGCTATTGGAGAGACACCAACGTTATCCGTGACTTCTGTTCCGTGCGACATTGCAGTTGACAATGATGTGTTCTGAATAGTTTGCTGACCTTCTTGTCTGCTTTCCTTAGGCTGCGATTGGGCACCTGTTGGATTGACGTTTCTCATACTTACAGCCATTTCACCTACCATTTTCGCCAGGTCTGTCATCGTACTCTTCAAATCATCCATTTGTGTCTGCCAAGATTCTGCCGTAGCCATCTCGCCCGCCTCTAATTCTTCAGAATCCAATTCCTCCGATCCATATAGTTCGATCAATTTTGCAACTTTTTGTGTTTTATTTCCAATTCGTGGTTGGTTTTTCATTTACAGAAGGCAATTTAATTGTGCCACCTTCAAACTATCGAATCTTATCATGTTTTTTTTCCCTACCAAATGATTGGCGTCGTTGATTGTTCTCGAAAAAAAACTTCCTTTCGTTTTGGAATTCGTTGGTATAAAAATCTATCTCTTCCGATTTTTCCGTTTAGGTTTCGTTAGATTTTTCCTTACGGTTTCGTTTTATTTTTCCCAAATAATCCCTGTAATAAATTCGTATCCCACTTCTGAATCTGTCAAGATGAAAAGATTTTTCTTAAATTTGGACAACAAATTATATATTTAATCTTTATTAAAAAAAGGAAAAGGACAAATTCATTTGCGCAGAAAGCGACTTAACTTCCAGAAACCTCGTTTTAGAATCATCATAATATCTTCTCTATTATTGTTTCCATCAGTTTGTTTAGTTATTAAACTTGTTGCCATTGACATCCGTTTCCATGTGTACGATTATTGTTTTATAGCCGTACATCTGTTTCCATGTGAACGACTATTGTCTTATAGCCGTTGGCACACCTATATATGTGTGAAATTCCGAAAGTATCGAATGAGCCGTTTTCGAGATAGTCGAAAGCAAAAAAAACGGTCCAATTGAAAGTACCGTTTTTGGACTTTTTTAAATTTTGTTCAGCCATATGTTTTCTAGAAAAATAAGCTTTAGCGTAACGTCTATTAAGCAGGTACCGTTATTTTTTTAGCTAAAAAAAAATCCATTTCCCCTATGTACAATGCCTTAAAAACTCTATATATACCAAGTTTGAAGCGATTCGGCCCACCCGTTCGGGCTGTAGGTGTCTATACATACACACAGACAGACAGACAGACGGAAAGAATCGTTTGAGCATCTTTTCGTCTTCGCTATTATCCTAATGTTATGTTTGATTGTTTGTAGGGAAAACTTTCTCACCAGTCACTGGCAAGAATGAACGCCACCGGTGCCATCTACTGGCAAATAGATTATTTTCTCACAACAGACTGAACTTCTTCACAACCCACTGAACGCGTTTATTGGATTCCACCCAAAAGGGGATCCACTTTCAAAAATGGACTTTGGCAGCAATTCGAGCCAAGCAGTCGATGCGGCCGGTCACTTCACTTGAACTGTCAAATTGAACCCATGAAATTGCAGTGTCTGATTGTTTCCATAAATTTCGAAGTGTCATTTCCGTAGTACTTAAAACTCTGCGTGAATGCGAACCCAGGCTGATGAAGCTGAAAAACTATCATTATATTTATAATGGTCATATCACATTAGTTGTCACCTCGTAGTGGAGCAAGATTAGTCTGTTTATTATTCCCACAGGAATGTCAGATTAATTACTCAAATCAATATGCGTGATGACAGTAAGAACTTGGTACGCCATATCGAAACATAATGACAGGTACTTCGCTTACGCCAAAGTTTATATGTCAATACCGACAGACTACATAAATTGATATGTATCCATTCTAAGCGAACCATGAAATTCATGTCATCTGGAATTCTCGTGACGACAAACATCAAAATATACGCGTATTGAAATTTACGAACGTCACCGTGACAGGTCTATCGCTCAAACGATTTTGTCATTATAGCGACAGAAATAATCTTCTGACAACGAAACATGTTGGTAAGAACAGCCAAAATCTCTTTATTTTAGTCCCCACCACATATTCAATTTACGTCACCCAGTATAATTCATAACCTTACAGTAGTAATTCCATCCTAATTGTTCGAATTGTCATGCTGATGAACAAGTCAGAACTCACTTTCGGCAAAATGAGCGGTGAACATTCACCCTTAAAGCGTATTATTTCAAGCCACCTATCGAGGTAGCAGAGAAACACATCAAACATTGGAAAAAGGAAATATACTGGAAAACAGGGCTTTGGCTATTGGAAAAGAGTAGTGTGGGTCGTAAAATTATTATTAGACCTCATTTTGAAGAGTGAATTTGTACGAGCAACAACACATTGGTCAGAACAGTTTGTTTTAAAGCAGCAGCGTCGCCCATTTTGATATTTCTTGTCTGGTGATTGGAATTTTTCTAGTCACCCAGGCATTAAGGATTTATTACATATAAAAGGAGTCTGAAACATATTTAAAGGTAAGAATATCGATTTGTGGTAGTCTTTTGGAATTAATTTATAAGAATTTGTTCCAAAGACTAATGGAGATGGGCGAAGCCATCGAGTAGAAATTGCTAATGTCCAGAATTTTCCCTATCTTTCCCAATAGGAACAGCGGAGCGCATCGATGGGATTTGTAGTGGATATTACTCAAGTAAACCAGGGCAGGCGAGGATGCTACAGGACTTTTCTTTCCTCTTCTACCTTTCCTGACACCCAAGATGTGGTAAGTGGCGGACACGAGGCCTTTAAATTTTTCCTTTCGGCTGCTCTCCTACATTGATTCATAGGAGTTGGTGACATTATATGTGCTGAAAATAAGAATAAATATGTATGTTTGAGTATCTCGCACACTTCAATTCTGTGTGATTATATATTCGCAAACCTACCTCAACAATAACAATGAAACTTAACTCATCAATGACAACGACCTACCATTCACCCAAAACAATAACAATGAAACGTAATGCATCAATCCAAGCCACGATGACGACGATGACGACGACCTAACATTCGATGAAATTTGATGCAACAATCAATCGAGGCTACTATGAATCGAAGCTACTATGAATCGAAGCCACTATGAGTCGAAGCCACTATGACGAAGACTACGACCGAAACTGCTGAGTAAGCTAAGTTAAGTAAGGTAACTTTAAGTAGCCCAAAATAAAGTACAAAGTACAAACAAAAATAAAAATAGAAATAATATTAAAGTAGGTTATTATTAGAATTATAGATTCACCGTAGGTGAATGAAATTACCTAGTCTAGTCATAAATACTGATACAAGTTTAAGCACAAACATAGTAAATACAGCATTTGCTTCACCCTTTTCATGTTAACCGTTATTTATTCTGTTACTTTTATGCTTTATATTCGAGCAAACATTTTTGATTTTAGTTGCTTTCAATCATGGAGTGGGGTGACATCGAAAATCGCATTGTAGTAATTGGCCTTCACAAGTGTAAGATGGAAAAAGGTGATATCTTTCGGACTTTGCGACCGCTTGGAATCACGCGATGTTTTGTGTATCGTGCTGTAAAATTGTTTGAGGATACTAAAGGAGTACATGACCGCCAGAGACCCGGCCGCCCTCGCACTGTGAGGACCCCTAGCGCCATCAAAGCCGTGAAGGCTCGAATCAGACGAAAACCACTGAGAAAGCAGAAAATCTTATCGCGGGAAATGAAAATTTCGCAAAAATCCATGTCTCGCATCATAAAAGAAGATTTGGGACTCAGCGCATACAAAAGACATACTGGACACCTGCTCACAGTCGCATTGAAGCTGAAGCGCAAACAAAAATCAAAAGCTCTGCTTCGTCGGTACGCGAAAAATGCTCACAGACGAATTTTGTTCACTGACGAGAAAATCTTCACCGTTGAGGAAACTTTTAACAAACAGAACGATCGAGTTTATGCTCGGACATCCCGAGAAGCGTCCAAGCTCATTCCAAGGGTTGAAAAAGGCCACCATCCTGCAAATGTCATGGTATGGTGGGGAGTGAGTTATGATGGCGTTACCGACCTTCATTTTTGTGAGAAAGGAGTAAAAACATCAGCAAAAGTGTATCAAACGACTGTTTTAGAGGGCGTCGTAAAGCCTCTCAACAAAACAATGTTTGCCGACAAGCAATGGACATTCCAGCAGGATTCCGCTCCAGCTCACAAGGCAAAAACCACTCAAGAGTGGCTCAAAAACAATGTTTCGGACTTCATATCACCGGATGATTGGCCAGCCGGGAGCCCGGACCTCAATCCGTTAGATTACAAACTGTGGTCCGTTTTAGAAGGAATAGCCTGCTCTACCCGACACCCAAATATTGAGTCATTGAAGAGAGCCCTTGTGCGTGCAGTGAACAATTTTCCAATAAATGAGGTGCGTGCTGCGATTGATGATTGGCCAGGCCGTCTCAGATCCTGCATTAAATCAAATGGCGGCCATTTTGAATAATGTTTTTTTTAAAGTGTAGCTATTGATCTTCCAAATAAATATTATTAATTTTTTTTTACAAATATTACCGTATTTTCATTTGATATAAATTTTTTCTTGTATCAGTATTTATGACTAGACTAGGTAGTATATAAGGCGTACATTTTGGCAATAAAATTCAGATTCAATTTTGCATTCAAAACAAGTTGTTTCTCTCATATGGCAGATCCCTATGGCATTCGTGCCCTGCCCGTCGATTAGCACTTAGAAATTTTTAAACCATTGATGGCATCACTGCCGGTTAGAAAACCCACGGTCCATTGTGGTAGTCAAACTTTACATGGCGATCCTGCACAAAACCGAACATCTGGATTAATAGAAGAAAAAAATGGTATTCTGAGAATCGAAATAGTTCAAAAACGGTTTACGAGCTATGCACTGAGAAAACTGAAGTGGGTTGACTACTTACTGAATTATAATGCAAAATGTTTGCTTATTGATTTAAAAACGCTTAAAGGTCGCAGGCAGGTTCAATGTGTCATGTTTATAAAAGATATTTTAGATTCTCGCATATCTTCTATGGATTTAGTCTCGTTAATTCCTTTATATGTTCCTTCAAGAGCGCTTCGAAATAGAAACGAATACTTTTGCATTCCTCCCCACAGAACAAACTATGGGTTGAATGAACCAATAACGTTTTTTTTTTTTTTAATATATAACACTATGTGCAGTGAAATCGATTTTTGTGCAAAAAGATGTTTTTAGAAAAGAAGTATTAAAACTATGTAATTGATGTAAATCTTTTGTCTTATTTTATTTTTTGTTCATTATTAAATTATGTAAAAAAAAGTAATAGAAAGAAATAATACATAAATAGAACAAAATATATTTTTTTTTAATGGAGGAAAAACTCAAGGCTCTCGATAATATATATACAAATATAAAAAAAAGTGGAAGTAGAGGATACAAAGAAAATACATGGTTAGGTAAATTAGAAGAAATAAAGACATTTAAGAAGGAATTTCTAGATCTTGTAGATAACTCAAAATTAGATACAACAAGCACTTCACTTATAGACACATTCACACAAACATACAGACCAGTAAAAAACATTATAGAAACAAACATTACATGGATAAACAAACAGGCGAAAATGGCGGATTTTAACATTGAGACTACCATGAAAATTGTCCCAATTTTCACGTTAAATTTCAAGGAACTCGATGCATTTGTGACGATCTTAACAATCCTACATGATAGCTTAAAAGAAACCGCAAAGACAGAATATTTGAGTTTCATTTTTCATGTAAAACTTTCACAAAACTTCAAAACTACGTTAGGGTTTGCAACAAAATTTGAAACATTAGCAACACTTACTAAAAGTTTAAAAGAAAAATACAAAAACACAACTACAATATCGCAAGTCCACACAAAGCTAGCACAAATCTCACAGAAGAACCAAAGCATAACTTCTTATAAAGATAGGATAATCTCTCTGATAACAGACCTTAATAACTTACAAATAGAACAATTACCAGATACTGCGACAAATGCAGAAAAAGAAGTTATAGAAAAAATTAACGAAAGCTATGCTCTCACTATTTTCAAAAATGGCATCAATGAAAGCATAAAGCCAACATTATTTGCAGCTCAACCGAAAACTTTATCAGAAGCAGTCAACCTTTCACTCGAACTGGAAAGAGCAACCGATACTAGCCACATGTTATTTATGAAACAAGGAAACAACATAGACCATTAGTCTCACTGTTTTCACATAAAAATCCATCTTCAAAATTAACGAGAATTAGAATAGACTTATCAGATTATGATTTTGAGATAATCTACAAACAAGGTTCAGCAAATACGAATGCCGATGCACTCTCAAGAATTAAAATTGACAGTGATATTCTAAAATCCATGTTGATAAATAATGACAATAATAATTTCCAAAGTGATCGCGACCTCAAGGAGCGGATAATGGCAATAACAAGGGGTATGGCAAAAAACATTGCCAATAAAAATATAATATAGAGGAGAACTACACGTCTCAGCAGAAGACTAGCTACCTTCATATGTGGGACTGTACGTCCATAACTGACGTCAGAAATATGAAAAAATTAAGATTTGAAATAGCGAGTTGTAATAAAATAAAAAATGATACTAGTATTGAGATGAATAAAAATGAAATTATTGTGAGATGCAGCGATAATCCAGCGAAACACGTTTCGACCCTGGAGAAGCTCGTATCAGTTTTAAAAAGGGTACCCATAAAAGAAATAGCGCTTAGTGAAGAAGATTTAATATTCACATATATTGAAAAAGAAAAATTAAAAGATATTTATAATAGGTTGCAACCAGATGATAAACACTCGCCCACGAAAATACTTATATATAAACCCCCTCAAAGAATAATTACAAATGAAGAACAATTAAACATAATAAAAGATTACCACAACACACCACATGGAGGACATTTAGGTATTCGAAAAACTATAATTAAACTCAAGCAAAAATACGTATGGAAAAATATGAGACAAATGGTAAAGAAATTTATAAACACTTGTGAACTATGTACAAAAAACAAACAAACGAGACACACTAAAGAAAAAGTGACTATAACTGATACGCCTACAACTAGTTTTGAAACCATACAGATCGATACGGTAGCACCTCTTAGAATATCAAACGGATATAGATATATATTGACAATGCAATGTGAACTCACCAAATATGTTGTTGCACACCCTATCGAAAGTAAAGATGCAAAAACCATAGCCAAAACATTAGTAGAACAATTTATCTTAAAATACGGATGTTTCAAAATTCTTAAATCAGATAACGGAACTGAATTCAAAAATGAACTAATGAAAAATATATGCGAATTGTTAAAAATAAAACAAGTTTATTCAGCACCTTATCATCATCAAAGCATAGGTTCTATAGAAAGAAACCATAGAGTTCTCAATGAATTCCTTTTAAATTTTACTGAAGACCATGAATGGGATATTTGGATTCCATACTACACATTTTCATATAACACTACACCACATATTGACACTAATTATACACCATACGAACTTATATTCGGAAAACTATGTTATTTACCTAATGATGTAATAAATACTAATACAAAAATATATAATTTAGAAAACTATGTAAATGAAATAAAAACTAGACAAACAAAAACTCATTCAATTATTGACAATGTGAAAAGTAAAAGAAAATTAGAATACGATAAAAATACAAATATTTCAAATTTTAAAATAGGAGACTTAGTATTTGTAAAACTAGAAAGTAGGAAAAAATTACAAAGTCCCTACCATGGACCATATAAAATAATTGAAACAAATATTGTAAACACAATAGTAGACATAAAAGGAGAACATAAGAAACTCCACAATAATAGCCTTAAGAAATATAATATAGATGAATGAAATAAGTAAAAAAAAAAAAAAAAAAAATTAAGATATTAATGTATATATAAAACTGCACTTCCATAACTACATAAGCACGAGACCACTCCAATTTCAAATTTATCTTGAAAAATTATTTTCAAAATAATAAACTATTCTTCTGATAATTTTTCGCTTGAGGGTGAGGGTGTAGTGTATCTATACTCATCGCAAAACCTACCTCAACAATAGCAATGAAACTTAACTCATCAATGAGAACGACCTACCATTCACCCAAAACAATAACAATGAAACGTAATGCATCAATCCAAGCCACGATGACGACGACCTAACATTCGATGAAATTTGATGCAACAATCAATCGAGGCTACTATGAATCGAAACTACTATGAATCGAAGCCACTATGAGTCGAAGCCACTATGACGAAGACTACGACCGAAACTGCTGAGTAAGCTAAGTTAAGTAAGGTAACTTTAAGTAGCCCAAAAGAAAGTACAAAGTACAAACAAAAATAAAAATAGAAATAATATTAAAGTAGGTTATTATTAGAATTATAGATTCACCGTAGGTGAATGAAATTAGTATATAAGGCGTACATTTTGGCAATAAAATTCAGATTCAATTTTGCATTCAAAACAAGTTGATTCTCTCATATGGCAGATCCGTATGGCATTCGTGCCCTGCCCGTCGATTAGCACTTAGAAATTTTTAAACCATTTATGGCATCACTGCGGGTTAGAAAACCCACGGTCCATTGTGGTAGTCAAACTTTACAAAGGACGTGAAGCTATATGTCCTTATAAAACCCACAGGCGGGTTCATAAAATTGCCTTAGAAATTTATGTGTTAGTTCAGTGTATGGAGCGTACAACCACGGACGGTGGTGTACACGATTAGATACTTTCTTCTGATAAGTTATCTACCCTAAGTGGTGGGACCTAACGCCTCCCCCACCCACTCATCGCCTTATTTACTACGCTATATTATAAATAGGAATTTTATTGAAGATATGTGAAACAGTGAAGCATTCGAGGATCGTACACTTTTCTTTGGATTTGCGTGACAAATGTTCATTTGAAATCATAAGAAGTACGTACTTACTACTCAACTTTTCTTTCGTGCTGTAGTTCAAAACTTTTTTTTTGTTTTCGTCCTGTTATGATATCGGGTATCATTCACCGGGATTAGTTCGGTTTCACTACTAAGACTGGATAGTCTTAAAGCCATTCCTTAAAAGAATAAAAAAAAAATATCGTGTCGAAGCCCGCGCTACTGTTTCATAACTCGGGGATCTGAATGTATACAACCGTGCGATACTTGTGAGGTTTTTTCCTTTTTAATTATTTTCCGGCTAGTTAAAACAAATTTGTTTTTTTTGGTGATATCCAGTATATTGATTACCATGCTTTTTTTTTATTTTCGCGTTAAATTTTTTTTCTTTTCCACTTTGTCTTCACGACAACATCGTTTCGCGTCGGTAGCGACCGCTTTGGACCGCGTTTTGACGCTGCGTCAACTCTCATGTTCCCGCATTGCCTCTAGGCATTTGATCGGTACGATCGTACCGCATGTCCTTTGTATGGTACAAACGTGTTTCAGCTTACTTTTTGTTTCACAACAAAAGACACAATAACCTTTTTTTATATCTCTTTCCGCGCGATTACCAATTGTGTCAGCTACATCTGAGGATTATTATAAGAATATCTTATCGAAGGTACGACGTCTTAGATGTTCAAGGCTTCGTTCATAACCAACCCATACAGTTAAATCATTGTATTTGGACCGAAAACGATCGTCCAAGCGCACACATATATTAAAGAGTAGAAACAATATATTCCATATAGCATATAAATACCTATAATCACTTACTTTTCAGCTAGTTACCGGAGTGCACTTCAGCAACAGCAGATATCTGATAACGTCAAGTAAATACTACCCCATTGGTAGTCAGTAAACTTTATTATATTTGCATGTACCTCTTTATTGGAGTATATTCTTTATACAATTTATTATATTGATATATATTTGCACGCACTATCGATTACTCGACCGAATACGAACTGTATTCTTTCGGGTATGGTACCTTTTCTTTTTTTGGGATTGTAAATCTGTGTTGGTTATCTTGTAGTTCCAAGCATATAACTTTGAACAACGATAAATTGCCTTGATGATATTCAGGAAAATTTTTGCATTTTCTCAACGTCTGTTAATATCAGTGCAGATTAAAGTACCTATTTTATTAAATAGAATAAAGAGCCCGCGCTATTTTTGTTTCATGTCCGTGAATTTTGTTTTGAATTTCCCCTTTTTGATTCTCCCGAGATCTTAGGCGGTGAGAATTCAACGCCGCGGTTAAATACTATTCGAAATATTAATTTTTGATTTTGAATTTCGTTTGACGCTAACAATAAGAACCGCGACTTAATTCGTATTTGTAGATGCAACGTAGCATCCCAGTACATAGTAAGTAATTGATAAATACTTACCCTGCGTTCAAATCAAACTTCTGCATTAGGTTTTTTTTTTAAAGAACCCAAACGACTTTAAATACAAGAGTCAAATAAATGTTTATATTTGGAACAGTTTAAGTCTAGATAGGAATATTGATTATATATTTTATATTATCCTATGGGATATAAGTCTCGAATTAAGACAGTAATTTTAATATGATATTGTTAAGATCTTTACAAGTTCTTTTCCTTTCTTCACTATATTTATAATTGTGAATAAGCATTATAATCTCATTTAGACATTTGATTACCTGTTAGTTTTAAGTTGATGATTAATAAATAAGCCATTTTATAACGTTCACTAAATTTTCCGTTTCTGAATTTGATTTTTCTTGGAACATTTATAAAGATCTTGAGATATTTTCAGTATGTCTGAGTAAGTTTTACTAGGGAGGGTGGTAACCCTCGCGCTCCTTTCTTGGAGGACAAGGTGGTGTACATGGTATGGTGCTCATAGTGAGTATCAATTTTGCAACAATGAAATAGGGAGTTTTCTGCGATGTTTAGGTTTTAGATAGAGTTAGATTATTTAGTTGAGCAAGCATTTTTTTTTGCTTGCTTGTTTAATCTGGGGCTGTCCAACAATAGAGTTCAGTCGTAGGGACTCACAGGTACGCGGTCAGCCACGGTCATAAGCGAGAGAGTTGGTTTTCGTTTATGAGTTGGGTGGGTTGAGATACCAAGGGGGATCAATCTACACCTATCATCCTCCCTCCCTACAATGTCAGACACCTCTTCCTCATCCCGCGAAACATCGTGGCGGCAGGATGATAGGAAGGTGATGGGTTAGCCACGCAGCCACGATCATCTATGGTCTGCGGTCACACAGATACTTACGAATAGTGTTCGAAGTGTTAGTTAATAATTCTGTCCGTATTCCTTTTCTTCTGAACTATGCCCACTCAAAATTAGAGGTGCGAATTCGAATCACCGTTTCTTTGCAGTTAATTCTTCACAGTCTTGTCAACGTTGGTTATGAGGGCCCTTAAGCTTTTTAAAATTACTTATTCGAACTCGCACATCATGAGTTCACCGGTCGGCAGTGAAAAATAGAGGTAACACCGGTCAAGTAGATCCCGGAGCAAGTGCCCACGGCCTGGCTGAGCTGGTCATGGCTATGGTACTGCCGGCCACCGTGACGGTCGATCTCGACCACGGTTCTACGTTGTCGCATGCCGTTCTTGTTGACTGTTCTCTATGAAAAGTTGATGAGAAAGGGGGCGTTGCCGGCATAGGATCGCTTCCGTCCCTTCAGTGCAGAATTAGGAAGCCATAGCTGATGTAGTGAATGCGATCTGAAGTAGTGTCTTTGGAACTGAAAACGACATATAGCACCGTTGGCATTTCGATTCCAGTTATGAGCGAGGGATTTAAGTAGAGTCCATGGTTTCAGGTGTAGGCTACAGCACGACACAGCTACAAGAGGAACATCTTTAACTTGTAGTTTATAGGCGCGAGCATGCTGATGGGCACGAGCTAGGCTGTTCCACGGTGTTTTGTGGTCAGAACCTACAGTGCGCTGTTAGATGGCTCGTTCTTCTGTGATGGGATGAAAAGGGGATTTATGAAGGAAGGAAGAGGGAGCGGGAAGAGCAAGATACCATGTTAGCGACGTGTAAGTATTTCTGATAAGGGATACTAGGTACACCGATACATGAAAGGTCGACGTTGGAGATGCAGTTCCTTGGTATAGGAGTCAAGGATGTTTGGTGGATCTTGTCTCTTCTGGTTTCTTCTTCGGTTTGTGTTGTCGATGGGACATTGTTATGGAACTTGGGTATCCATAGGATATTTGGGTGAGGATGATCAATGTCTGTTGGCAGTTCAAATTTTCTTTATAATCTCAATTTATTATTTACGTCACAGATGGCGCCCAACGTGGGGCCCGAATTAGCTGATGAAGACGGGATTAGAATTGATTTAAGTTAGGTCGATTCTGAGTGATATAGTTGAGAGTTAAGAATTTTTGGAGGTTTTTCAGAATTTCCCAGTTTTGAGTCAAAGTTATCTGTTTATTGTTCAGGTGTCTTAGATGGAGGAATTCCATCGAGTCTAGTGGTGTAGGCACTATTTTGTCCAGTGGTTTAGTGAATTCTTTCCTGAGTCAGTCTGTTGCATTAGGTCTACCCACTTTTCTCCCCCTCTTGTCACCTAGGTTTGTCTTCGATCTCTGTCCGGATTGAGCAGTCGTTTTGCCCGGTTGTCAGTTGCTGAGGTGTTGACATGTCCATAAAGTGAAGTCTGAGATTCCGGCCGTAGGAGAGTGGATTGAGCAGGTCTTCTGACCGGTGGTTGGTGCTTTTTGCCTGACGCACGTCAGCTGCAGAAGCTGGTCACTCGCTCGAATACGACCCAATTTGGTCCAATTGCAGTTTAACTTTCGTCTTGGTAATTATTATACTACATTGTTTGCTTAGAAATATTCAGTCGTTATTAATAGATGTTTTGAAGTGACGGTACGCGACGAGACATGAAGCGCTAACCGGTAGTTGGTGTTTTATACCCGATGTACGTCTGTTGTAGCGTAATGTCGCTGTCGCATACTTGAACAACCTTTCGTTTAAAAGTAATTGCTTCTTTTATAGCAATAGAACGCCATAATGTATTAAGTCTACACACACTAAGATTTTTATTTTTATTTTTATTTTTTTTTGATTCGTATTATCGGTTAAGTTGCAGAACCGATACATGTACACCTTGTTCCTACAAAGGGGAGGGTTGCCACTTCCCGAATCCTTTTATGAAATACAGCATTAAATACATTTAGGTATTATTTTATTTTTGAGTTACGTATACAGTTTCGTATTGATTTTCTTTTTTCTGAGTTTTCCATCAATCAAGTTGAGACGTAACTTCTTGATTGGACGTGTAGTTTTGGGATAGAGCCCGTATTCAGAATTTTCAGTTTACAGTTAATAAATGTTTGGGATAGTGCCCACCTTCATTAAATATATCTGATTGAAGAGAATTAAGCCATAAGTACCAACTAAGATTTTGAGTACTAGTTAAGTATCAATATATATATTTTTTTTTATTATTTCTTTATTTTTGAATTCTTCTTCCGTAATTGTAGAACATATTTAGCGAGGATACAATTAGGTATTCGTTTGAGCTTTCCGTTGAAAAACTATTAGCATTTTTAATTAAAGCTTTCAGTAGACGAAATTATTTAGACATACACTTACCTTTAATATTATGCACTTTTAGATTTAAGTTTACTTTGATAACTTTCCTTATTTGAATTACTTGATCAACAAATATCCGTTAGGGGTCTTGCTCACGGTATATTTGAAGATTTTTTTACTATCAATTTTTGACTTACTCGAGTAGTATCCGTTCGAGGAAATTCTCACGGACTACTAGGATCATTATCTACCGGACTCACAAAGTACATTGATTTAGATTGATAATTGACCATTTAAGGCACTTGAACGCGGTACATTTGAATTTTCCACTTTTTGATTTGACAAGTTTTCTTTGGTTTTTGTTTAACCTTATTATCACTCGACTGGTTTCCATTCGAAGAATTTCTCACGGGTTATAATATACCTATTCCTTTTTATCTTTGTTTTGCGCGTTTGGCGCGGTTTAACTGATTCTCCTCTGGTTGTAATTGAATGAACAGCTCAAGACCTAAACGAACGGTCAGAAGTACTTATCTTACAAAGTACAAGGAGTTTGTCCCAATGGCTCCTGGAGGATCGAAACCCAAACCCGGCCGCGGCCAAAACGATATCGTGGAAAATCATTCCGAGGACGAAGGTAGTCAAGCCGAGAACCCAGCGGAGAACAATACAGTCGATAGAAGCGTCGTAGTAGACGACGATGAAGTCGCAAGGGCCGAAGAGCAGTTGCGTAAAGATGCAGCCGATCATTCTGCATATATACAGCAAGTAGTTTCCGCTACCATCGACTTACACAGAGTCAATGATAGACAATTCATGGCAGAAGAGCTAGAGGGGAGTCATGCACGTTTGCTAGACCAGGTCGCTCAACTTCTGCAAAAACGTACGGTCAAAACTACTCAGCCAGTTGCTCCCCCTACCAGGCCACTTCCTCCTCCAGACGCTACTTCTACACAAAAAGTCATGCGACAAGCTAATGCAGCTAATCCAGACACTACACGTGTCTTAAATTACAATGTCGCTTCTGGTCCAGCTACGTCCAGAAATGTCCAGTCCACATATAGGCCGTATAACGAAGATGAGGCAAACAGAATTACCCCTCATTACGAGCCGACTAGAGTGCCACCTTTGCCGGAAGTAAATCGAGCCCAAATGCCTCTAGGCTCGAACTTAGACGAGCTTATGACTCGTTTGAATGCTTTTAATTTCGACGACGAGTCCGCTTCGTCGCCACCTAGGCCACCTCCCTCAAACGCTACTTCCATGAACCGTGTACATCCTTTCCAAAAATGGGGATTGAAATTCGATGGTCGGAACATGTCGGTCGACGATTTCCTGTTCCGCCTCGATTGTGTTCGATGTAGTTATGGTGTGCCGTGGAATGATAGTACCACAAATTTTTATCACTTCATGTCAGGATCCGTAGAGTCTTGTTACTGGGTGTACCTGAAAGGCAACAAACACTCTACGTGGGATGAGTTGAGAACTGCTTTGGTAGAGCAATACCGCAGTTTAGAGACTGAAACGGAGCTCTTAAGGAAGCTTTCGGATCGCAAGATGTTGAATGGCGAGACTTTCAACGATTTTTATGATTCCATTCTACACCTGAATTCCAGGATGCGAGTCCCAAGACCCGTAAAAGAGCTCATAGAGATAATTAAAACAAATGTCCGTAGGCGTATGAGTGAACTCCTCATTACCTACAGTCCGTCTAGTCTAAGGCAATTAGCCTACTATTGTCGAGCTATAGAAAAAGCTCAATCTCAATATGAGAATACACGTCCGAATCTCGTGCCGAATGCACAACGTCCACCTGCAAGGCGTTTCGTTAATGAAATCGAAGTGAAATCTACAAGTGTCGAAGCGATCCAGAGGGATCGTAAACTGCAAATATGTTGGAATTGCCAAGTTCTTGGCCATAGCTTCCGCGATTGTGCAAAACCGATCGACAAACGAGAGGAGGAACAACTCATCAACCGGGGGGTTCGCTCCGAGTAGATCTACCCGGAATTCTAGTGTCTAAGCCGACAAAGCCTCTTGAACTTCCAAAAATCACAATATTAAAGCCACACAAGAATATTAATGAATTACCAGATAGTGTTAACAATGATTGTAGAACAATCCCTAGTTTAAAAGAAACCAAACCCAATACTGATTTGAATTCTAAAGATAAGTTACCAGAACCTTTATACCGAAAACCATTTCATGAACGATTACGCAATTACATTGAAGTGCGTAAGCGAATCGTTACTTTCCCAGAATTATCCAAACGGATAGAACGGTTAAGAGAGCGCTTTCATCGGCAGCGGACTACTTACCGTAACGTAGCTTCGGCAACCATAGGCCGAGAATCGAATGACCCACGTCCCTATGTGACGGTCTGTCTATTCGATGACAATTTTTTAGGTCTACTCGATTCAGGGGCGAGCAAAAGTTGTTTAGGCACCGACATACTCCCCTATTTGAAGAGTAAGAATGTTACGGTAAGGAAGGTAGAGACTACCGTGTCCACGGCCGATGGACACAAGCAATCCATAGTGGGAGTGATCACTACGGCGATCCAATACAAGGGAGTAATAAAAGATATTGATCTTTTTATTGTGCCATCTTTAAGCCAGCGTCTATATTTAGGCGTTGACGTCTGGCAAAAATTCCAGATCGCACCTCATATAATTGCAAGTCTTTCAGGAATGACGTCCGGTTAGCCAGATGAGAGACCCACCAACCAGATAATGTTGAATAATGAAGAGTCTAAACGATTAGAAGCTGTTGTTCGCAGATTTCCTTCTTTCGCAGTCCATGGACTCGGGAAGACAAATCTAGTGCAGCATTATATAGACACCTGTGATGCCGTACCAATAAAGCAAAGGTACTATCACATTTCTCCGGCGATACAAACTCTCATGTACGCGGAATTGGACCGCATGCTTTCGTTGGGAGTCATCGAGGAAAGTTCCAGCGCATGGAGTTCCCCAGTAGTGCTTGTTCGCAAACCTGGTAAGAACCGATTGTGTCTGGACTTTCAGAAGGTGAACTCCGTAACCAAGAAAGATGCTCGTCCAATTGCGCATATAGAGGGGCTGCTGGCACGTCTGACAGAGACACGTTATATTTCTTGCGTGGACCTGAAGGATGCGTTTTGGCAGATACCGCTGGAGCAAAGTTCGAGGGAAAAGACCGCTTTAACGGTACCTGGCCGACCACTGTACCAATTTAAGGTCATGCCCTTCGGTCTATGTAATGCGGCACAAAGTCTGAGCTACCTTATGAGTCGCGTTATTCCATCGGGATTACGAGATCAAGTATTTGTGTACTTAGACGATCTATTGGTTGTGTCGAGGGACTTCGACGAACACATACAGACTCTGGAGATAGTCGGAAAGTGCTTGGCTGATGCAGGTCTGACGATTAACGTCGAGAAGTCGAAGTTTTGTTTTGATGAGCTTCACTATCTCGGTTATAAGGTTGGTCAGGGTTGCTTGAAAGCAGATCCTGATAAGGTATCAGCAATTACTAGCTTTCCATTGCCAACCACAACTCGCCAAGTTCGCCGATTCCTCGGTATGGCAGGTTGGTATCGACGGTTCGTGAAGGATTTCCGCACCCTAGCCGCACCCTTGACCGAGACACTGAAAAAGGGTAAAGCCTTCAAGCTCAGTCCAGAAGCTATTGAAGCCTTCCTGCAAATCAAACAAGCCTTGACTTCAGCACCTGTATTGGTCAATCCAGACTTCTCCAAAAAATTCATTATTCTCTGCGACGCATCCGCGACTGGCATCGGATGTGTACTCTGTCAGCGGGACGTATCTGGAGCGGAGCAGCCTATAAACTACTTCTCCCGGAAACTGAATGCTGCACAGAGAAACTATTCGGTGACAGAGCGCGAGTGCTTAGCAGCTTTTGATTGTATCCAGAAGTTTAGATCATACGTTGAGGGATACCATTTTCGTGTTATTAACGACCACTCCTGAAATGGCTGATGACTATGAAGGATCCAACCGGAAGATTAGCGAGGTGGAGTATGCGACTCCAAGGCTTCGATTTTGTGGTGGAGCATAGAAAGGGAACATTGAATGTCGTGCCAGACGCTCTATCTAGAGCTTATGAAGACGATGAGTTGACAGTGTCAGCTTTCCTCTCATGTCTACCGCAGATCGGAACCTCGGAGGTACTCCACATCGATCTTGAGGATCCGTCCTTTAAGTCTGAAAGTTATTTCGATATCATCAGTCATATTTGGAAGGAACAGGAGCGATTACCTGACCTCAAAGTGTCGGAAGGGTATGCGTACAAACGCACTTAACATGCGATTGGTAATCCCTTGGCCGACAATCTAACTTGGAAGTTGTGGGTTCCATCAGAGATGACGGAATCTCTGATCTCATTGGCTCACAATCCGCCGCGCGCTTCGCATGGTGGGGTGGTGAAGACAATTTATAGGTAACGAGACAGATTCTACTGGCCAGGTATGTTCACTCAGGTCAAATGATACGTAGACCGGTTTGAAGCATGCAAGACCAGTAAAGCAGCCAACATGACTCTAAGGGCTGAGATGGGAAACAGTTTCGAGGTGGACAGGCCACTCCAACATTTATATGTTGACTTCCTCGGGCCGTACCCAAGATCAAGATCCGGAAATGTTTACATCGTAATCGTGTTAGACCAATTAACCAAGTTCGTCTTCATCAAACCGCTGCGCAAGGCAACAGCCGCGAGCGTGGACAAGTTCCTGAAAGATGAAGTGTTTTTGATTTATGGAGTGCCTGAGAGTATACTCTCGGATAACGGTACGCAATTCGTTGGGAAAGAGTTCCAAAAACTTGTTGATGTTTTCGGGGTCAAACATTACTGAACGGCAGTGTATGCTCCCCAGTGAAATGCTAGTGAACGTGTCAACCGTTCAATATTGGCGGCCATACGGTCGTACGTCAATCCACGACAGACGGATTGGGATGCCCATCTGTCTTCGATCAGTAGTGCTTTGCGTACGACGGTGCATTCACCTCTTTCGATGTCCCCATACGAAGCCTTATTCGGGCAACGCATGATAGAACACGGGGCAGATTATCGTTTGTTGAGAGAGTGGGGTGGACTAAACTGTTCGGAGATAGATTGGCTTCCCAAGGTGGCCAAGATGAATATCATTCATACGTATTTGAAAGAAGCTTTGATAAAAACTCACAAGTCATATGAGAAAACCTACAACCTACGGAGTAGGAACGTGACATTTAAAGTAGGTGATGAGATCTATAAAAGAAATCATCTATTAAGCGACGCAACTTAACATCTAAGCGCAAAATTATGCCCTAAATTCATTAAAGTTCGTGTGAGCCAAGTATGTGGTAACAACTTATATGAAGTGGAAGTTAAGCGAGGACACAAGTCGACTTGCCACACAAAAGATTTAAAGAGATAATTCTTTAAAACCTCTGACCTGCAAATTACAACCCGGATTTACATTAATATAACCTGACTTTTCCTTATCATTAAATTGACAAATTTTTATCAGTTTCGCAACTGAACTGTTTGAACATTGTAAAGTATACAAAGAGACCAGATTCTGCATAAAGTAAAGAATTATTTTTTTTTGCCCGGCTCTCAGCTGTGCATGAGACTCTTGGTTTGACAGTTAACAATTTTCTTCTGTATTTCAGATACACCAATGACGTCAGAGTTACACATCGTGTAAAAATTTTTTTTTTGTCTTCGACCGACTAGACGTGAAAGAGTCGCAGTGTCTTTACGATACGACAAGTGAGAGGACCGTAGGTACTAATCCTAATCTGCGAGAAGTTCTACTTTTCTTGGAAATTCGACTAAGTGGACTTAGTCGAAATTCCAAGTTTTGTAGGGAAAACTTTCTCGCCAGTCACTGGCAAGAATGAACGCCACCGGTGCCATCTACTGGCAAGTAGATTATTTTCTCACAACCCACTGAACTTCCTCACAACCCACTCAACGCGTTTATTGGATTCCACCCAAAAGGGGATCCACTTTAAAAAATGGACTCCATGTCTACAAATCAGATTCCACAAATTTCCAGACCACTGAGGCATTCCAGAATGCCTTCGCTCTCAAGAATCTAATGGAAAGCCACCATGGAACGCTAAACATATTGCGCACTAGTTTAATTTATACATCGTGCACACCTAGAATTACGGGCGTAGCGATTACATCAATCTGAGAAGATATACAGAAATATCCATGGCATATAGTATGTCAGGTTCACAAAAGTGACAGATGGTCATTTTGGCAGCAATTCGAGCCAAGCAGTCAATGCGGCCGGTCACTTCACTTGAACTGTCAAATTGAACCCATGAAATTGCAGTGTCTGATTGTTTCCATAAATTTCGAAGTGTCATTTCCGTAGTACTTAAAACTCTGCGTGAATGCGAACCCAGGCTGATGAAGCTGAAAAACTATCATTATATTTATAATGGTCATATCACATTAGTTGTCACCTCGTTGTGGAGCAAGATTAATCTGTTTATTATTCCCACAGGAATGTCAGATTAATTACTCAAATCAATGTGCGTGATGACAGTAAAAACTTGGTACGCCATATCGAAACATAATGACAGGTACATCGCTTACGCCAAAGTTAATATGTCAATACCGACAGACTACATAAATTGTATCCATTCTAAGCGAACCATGAAATTCATGTCATCTGGAATTCTCGTGACGACAAACATCAAAATATACGCGTATTGAAATTTACGAACGTCACCGTGACAGGTCTATCACTCAAACGATTTTGTCATTATAGCGACAGAAATAATCTTCTGACAACGAAACATGTTGGTAAGAACAGCCAAAATCTCTTTATTTTAGTTCCCACCACATATTCAATTTACGTCACCCAGTATAATTCATAACCTTACAGTAGTAATTCCATCCTAATTGTTCGAATTGTCATGCTGATGAACAAGTCAGAACTCACTTTCGGCAAAATGAGCGGTGAGCATTCACCCTTAAAGCCTATTATTTCAAGCCACCTATCGAGGTAGCAGAGAAACACATCAAACATTGGAAAAAGGAAATATACTGGAAAACAGGGCTTTGGCTATTAGAAAAGAGTAGTGTGGGTCGTAAGATTATTATTAGACCTCATTTTGAAGAGTGAATTTGTACGAGCAACAACACATTGGTCAGAACAGTTTGATTTAAAGCAGCAGCGTCGCCCATTTTGATTTTTCTTGTCTGGTGATTGGAATTTTTCTAGTCGCCCAGGCATTAAGGATTTATTACATATTATTACACTTTTTCTTCGCGGCACGAACACGATAGGGGGAGGGGAATTTATTTAATTAAAATTATTATTCTAATCGATCTTTAAAAAAAAACGCGATCAACTTAATTTCATAAATCAAAAAAAGAAGTACTTGTACACCGATACCGACGGCGGCGACGCACGACACGAATTAATTATTTGTTTACTCAAACTACCACGAACGAAGAACACGAAAGAGAATGCAAAATAAAAAAGTGTAATAACAGCTAAATCAAAATAGCTGTCACCACGGCTGCTCAGCTGGGGTGGGTTCGGTGGAAGAATTTTTGGGCTTCTTCTGATAAACTTTATTGATCTATCGAATCGAAATAGCTTATCAAAAGAACATGTAGGTATGCACAGTAGGGTGCAAAAAAAGTTAGGCGCCAGGAATTTTTTTCTAAAACCGAATTAGAAAATTCCAAAACTAATTTTAGGATTTTAAGGACCGATATTTTAAATAAAAGAAGGAAGTTAAATGAAGATAATTATTTTATTGTTTTGGGAAACCTTGAGACAGAAGATCCCTGGACTAAAACCCAAAAGTCTTTTCAAATAAAAGGTAGGTTATACAATATTTTAATATGGCCGTTTGGCTCAAAGGCAAACAGTTGCAATTAAATAAAAAGAAAGGCAAATAAAAACAAACGAAAAAAATAAAATAGGTTTTTAATTAAAAAAAAAGAAGGTGCTTCCCGAAAGCTAGGTGACAAACTCGAACACGAACTGATTGAATATAAATATATAATTTGAAATTGCAAATATATATTTATGTTCAAAATCTATCACAATCTACTTATCTTGGTTGAATATCTCCTTTCTCCTATCTCCTGTTAAAATCCTCACGTCTCGAATCCCGATTTCCAAAAATGCTCGATCTAAAGTTTCTATCCAACCAAAACAAAAATGTCTCCTCCTCGATTTTTTTTTCTCCTCCAAATTTCTCGATATTTCTTTCTTTTTCAAATTTTGTCTTCGCGCTTGTAAGTCTCTCACCAGAGTGCCTTCCAAGCTCATTTTCATCAACAACTTTCTTCCCTCTTCCATTCCAATCATTCACTCATACATACAACGCTACAACACAATCATTCGTTTTGAGATCATCGGTCACGGCTTCCTGGAAGCATGACGCTCTCCTAGAAAACAACCGTCGTGGGATCTAAGGAAACATACTCATACGCACACAAACACGGTTTCAACAAGTTGTTGGATATGTTTCCAAAACTTGCCAAAACATACTCTCACGCACACCAACATAGTTTCGACAAGTTATTGGATGTGTTTCCAAAACTTGTCGAAACATTATGGACGAGTTCAGACTATTTCCCAATTAAAACTATTTTCGAGAAAAATTGAGAAGAATTAAAATCGAGGAGAAGTCTCAAATAGGCTTTTTCCTACTACTCTACTACTATCGCGCGGGATTCAAAGCGTGAATTATTTAACAAACTATTTTTGGAGATACAGAGAGGAGCGTTACTTTAAAGCTATTTTCAAAATTCTACAAAACTAATCTAATCGCGTTGAAAACCCATTTTGTACATTAAACAAATTTACGTTATTTTAAGAGAAAAGTTAAAATAACGATGAAAGGATATTAATAAAAAGATGTTAAGTTGTTGTTGGTCGTTTTAAGTAAGAGTCCGCCTGACTCGTTACTTCTTCGGCTCATCCGCCGGCTCTTCTCGTCTTCGAACGTCGTACTCGAACACCTGCTTTTGTTGCTTTTGCAAAATAAGGCTAGGTACACCACTGGTTGATGAGACCATGGTTGCCCTCAACTTCGCCAATATTTTGCAGCCACAACGAGAGAAAAGAATGGGAGAAAGAACGACCGAAGGGAAGTTTTTGTTGCGGTAAAATTTACCGTAACAAATTCCACCCTTACCTCCCAAGAAATGTGTTTACTTTTCAAGAAAAATAAACCATTTCTTAAGGCTCGGCCAGGATTGGAGGGTAAAAGTACAAGGTGAACAACACAACACAGGGTTACCATCATGTTAAAATAAGAAAAATAAAAAAAGAAAAAAAAGAATTAGTGGCACGAATTGAAAATATAAAATTGGACAATTTACCAAAAAAAAACAAACAAAATACAAAATAAATTACGATTTAAAAGAAAGATTAAGGGACTTTTGCCTAAGTGTCAATAAATGGCTTCAAATCCTTTACGTGCCACGTTCTTCGATCCTTCCCTTTATCGTCTATCAGGAGGTATGTCCAAGGTGACTCCCTCCTACTGACCTTAAATGAACCAACAAGCTTGGTCGCTAATTTAGAAGCGAAATAATTTGTCGCATCGGACAGAGCATAATTCCTACGCCAAACGAGATCACCAGGTTGAAACTGTATGTCTCTTCTCCTCAAATTATAAGTTTTAGCGGTCTTATTTCCCGTCGCTTCCAACTTCCTAGCTATCTCCTGTCTCAGTTTCTGAAACTGCCTAATGGTATCCCCTCTGTCTTGGTCCCTATCACTATCTCTAAGTCCTACATCATGGCAACTAGTTACCATGTTCCTACCAAAATGAACAAAGTATGGCGAAACACCTAACACCTCATGTTGCGAAGTTCGGATAGCACAGGCCACTTTTGCCAATTGCATATCCCAACTCCGCTGGTTTTCCGAGACATACCCTCGGAGCGTAGTCTTAAATATTTGATTGATGCGCTCCGCAGGATTCGCTTGCGGATGGTAATGCGCCGTATACCGAAGTTGTGACCCGTACGCTTCACTAAGCGTCTTCAGTTCCTTGCTACGGAACTGGGGACCGTTGTCACAGACGATCCACTCTAGAACACCGAAGAGAAGAAAAACGTTTTCTTCCAATTCTCGACAAACCGCTTTCGCCGTTGCGGACCGTAACGCGAACAACAGGGGAAATTTACTAAAATAATCGACGACCGTTAAAATATATATAAAACCGCGCGACGACTTCGGAAGTGGACCAACTAAATCCACACAAATCATATCCCACGGTTGGGAATTTCCCACCCTCTCAGTCATAAGACCAGCTGGCCTCTCATTCACCGGTTTCACTTTTTGGCAAGTCTTACAACACTTAACATATTTCGTTATGCCACTCCTCATTTTGCGCCAGTAATACTTTTCTGCTACCCTAGCAAAAGTCTTTTTAACGCCCATGTGTCCTGAAAGCGGAGCATCATGGCAATCGTTAAGAATCTTTGCCCTATCACCTTTCCGTACAACTAACTTCCACTCCTCATTCTCGTTGTGAACAACAATATGGTTCACCCTAACATGTTTGTAGAGCCGCCCATTCTCAAATCGCCAGGATGGGTATTCTAACGGGCTCTTTTCTACCTGAGATTTCATTTTAATCACCCAAGGGTCCGAATCCACTTCAGAGACACCGGCTACTTCGGGTACTCCTCGCGACAACATATCAGGAACGACATGTTCTTTACCCTTTCGATGGATGATCTTGAAATCAAATTGTTGTAGCCGAATGGCATAACGAGCTAATCTACCCTGCGGATCCTTAAGATTGCTAAGCCAGATCAGTGAGTGATGATCCGTCACAACCGTAAATCGAACACCTTCGAGATACGGTCGTAACTTTTCGATCGCCCGAAGAACCGCTAAGCACTCTTTTTCGGTCGTAGAGTAGTTCCTTTCATTCCTATTCAATGACCGACTCAAATAACAAATTGCCTTTTCCGCCTCTTCAAAATTCTGAGAAAGTACGACCCCGATACCAAAATCTGACGCATCTGTCTGAACAACAAACGGCCGGGAAAAATCCGGACATGTCAAGATCGGTGCCGTATCCAAACACTCTTTGGCTTTCCTAAAACACTCCTCACACTCTTGTGTCCACTCAAATTTCTTACCTTTCTTAAAGAGATCGGTAAGAGGCCTAACTAAAATTGCAAAATTTGGCACGAATCTTCGATATCAAGAAATAGTCCCTACAAAACTCCTAATTTCCTTCACATTTTTCGGTGGAGGAATCCTCATCATGCTCTCCACTTTTTCCGGGTCTACAAGAAGCCCGTTCCTATCAACTACATAACCTAGAAATTTCAAAGAAGGCCTACAGAAATTACACTTTTCCCTACCTACTTTTAAACCCGCCTCTCCTAACCTTTTAAAAACTTCTTTGAGAATTTCTAAGTGTCTCTTAAAAGAATCGGTGACAATGATAATGTCATCTAAGTACACACAGACGAACGGTTCTAAATCGGGACCGACGTATAGAACGTCGTCAATAAACCTTTGCCATGTCGCTGGTGAATTATGAAGCCCGAATGGCATCCTACAAAATTGAAAAAGACCCCTCCCTGGCATGGTAAAGGCTGTGTACTTTCGCGATTCTTCCTCCATTGGAATCTGCCAATAAGCAGATTTAATGTCTAATGAGGACAAGTACCTCGCGTTTCGAAGCTTGTCCAAAATCGCCGAAATAAAAGGTAGTGGATAAGCATCCCTATCAGTAACCTCATTTAATTTCCTATAGTCAACGCAGAACCGATAACTGCCGTCTTTCTTCTTAACGAGAAGAATCGGCGATGCCCAAGGACTCTTCGACTTCTCGATCACTCCAGCGTCCAACATCTCTTGGAGTTCTTGATCGATATGTTTCTGGATCGCGGGCGAAACAGGGTAATATCGTTGTTTAATTGGTTCTGCGGACGTCCTAATCTTGTGCTCAACTAACTAGCAGAACTAAAAAGTTCTCCTAACACGTGTTCTAACTTCCTACTTTCAAAATCGTTCAAATCCGATTTTTCCCTAATCGCTACCATGTCTGTTACCGAAGCCACCATTTCCTGGCTTGAAATACTCCACATACCAGATCTCAAATCCGGGACTATGCCCGATAGTGCCCAAAAGTCGGCACCTAAGATCAATTGGTGTGGGAGATTCGGTATTACCAGACATTCTATTAAAATGGATCTATTCTCAACCTCCACTGGTAGAGAAATAGACCCAGCTACTCCTACACCTGCCCCATCTGCTAACGCTACTGACCCAACACTACTCTTTCCTAATCTTAGTCCTAATTCTTTTAAAACTTTCCACCCGTCACCACCCACAATGGTGCGAGAGGCTCTTGAATCAAGTAGACCCAAAAGCTTGATTCCATAAACCCTAACTCCTAAATATGGCCTACTGTCCCTACCGCTTGCCGCTAACGTGAAACTTAAGTGAACTTAACGTTCCAGCTGATCGTCAGCAGACGACCTTACTAACGCCGACAGGTCTCCTGTCCTGCTGACTCAAGAGCCCGTTCCCCATTTCCCGAACACCGCCTACAATCCCTACGATAAACACCTACAGCCCCACAACCAAAACACTTCCTTTGCACATAACAGTTTTGTGCCAAATGACCATCCCTGTTACAATTGTAACACCTAACTACCTGTCTAAAAGGGTTCTCTGGGACTGGAGCAACAGCCGCAACTCGGTGTTGTCCAGACGAAATCGGTTGGTAACCACATTCTGGTTCCAACAAATGCCTACCTCTACTTGGTGGATTAAAACTATCTACATTTACCTTAAGGGTATCTTGTTCCCTACCTAAGATAGCAAGTTCCTTAACCGTCTTTGGTTTGGCACTCGCTATCTGCACCTGATAAAACGGATCTACATTCTTCCTCAAAATAGAAATCATTCTTCCCTCTGACAAAGGTTCCGACAATCTTCGGAACAATGTCCTCATAGTTGCAAGATACGCGCCGAAAGTTTCATCCTTTCCCTGCGAACGCCGATTAATTTCTTCCAAAAGAAGATCATCGTAATTCGCAGGAAGGAACTCCGCTTTGAGTTCCTTGACGAGCTCTTGCCAATCTCCCAAATCTTCCCTAACCGTCCTATACCACATAAGGGCCCTACCCGACAAAAGCTCCGAAGCGGATTTTAAAAGTTGGGAGTCCGGAACATCGTTAGCCAGACGAAGTTCCTCCACTCTTTCCAGGAATGAATTCACTGATGCTCCATTAGAGTCACCAGTAAATTTCACCCCCCACTTCCCTACACGTTCAGTGCACTTCTGTTGAACGACCATCTGTTCAGCAAAAGTGTCACCCCTATCCACCCTATGTCCTAATGGGACCCTAACACTAATACCACTGACTGAAGGACTACTGCCAAAACGACTTGGTTCAGGCAATGACCCTCCAGCCAGTCCTAACGCAGACCGCACATCACTTGGGGTCTGACCAACTTGTACCTGAAGTTGGGTTTGCCTTTTAACCGGAGTCTTTTCTTTCTCAACTTCCTCTTCCCTATCACTATTCTCACTATCACCAGTGAGATCTCCTAATAAACATAAAACTTTATTACGAAGTGAGCTGACAGCATCTTCTTCGTCTTCTGCTTCACAAGGGGTCCTAGCTAACCTACCTATACACCACTCAATCTTTGTTACAATCTTAATGTACTCCGAAGACTTTGGATTCTTGGGAGGTACTTTAAGAAGGCCCCTATTCTCCTCAATTTTAGCTTCTATAGCATCCTTATCCTCCTCATAGGTGAACGGGTACACCATGCTAACCTCCATCGAGTTTCTCTTAACGAGCAACCTCGATGACCTCAATGCCTTTCGCATCTCATCTACAGAACCTACCTTTAAACCCCTGACCTTCATCTCATAGGCCAGTTCGTCCTGTGCTAATCTCCCAATATTCATGTTTAATAAAAAAAACCTAATTAAAAACAACCACGAGAGAAAAAAAAATTATTTAAAGTTAAAAAAAAAACAGTCAACCCTAATCGATTTATATATATATAAAAAAAATATTCAAAACAATAAATATTCAATAAAAAAAACACGAAACTTTATGTTTTTTTATTTCCCGATCTTAAATTAAAAAAACTCTATTAAAATTTTCACCCAGAAATTTTCACGTTGGTGGCAACCGTAAACCCCAAATCACAATCAATTAGTTACCCAAGCAAAAAATTAACGATCACCCAGAAATTGTTTTCTTAAAAAAAATATAATATGCTATCACCAAAAAAACCTCAACTTAATAATTCACTCAATTTTTAAGATAAATATCGCGAAATATTCCACGCTAGAAAAAAGAGCAACAAGAAAAAAACCATCACCTATCCTTGAAAAGAACTCAATGTAATTTACACTCGATTTACAAGCACAAAATAATACCACAAAATATCCCACGAGAGAAAAAAAAAAACACATACAAAACTATCAGCTATCACCGAAAATAACTCAACTGAACTTACACTCGATTTGCAAAACACACGGAATAAATGTCGCGAAAAAAAGTACCAATCCCATGCGAGAACAAAAGCAATAATAAAAAAAAAACGCTGAACAAAATTTCTTCAAAAAAAAGGAAACTGAATAAAATTGTATGAAAACAAATAATGAAACAAAAGACACCACAGAATTGAAAACAAGTTTACAACACTAATAAAATAAAAAAAAATAAAAAAAATATCACCAAAAAACTCCTTGCTGCACTGTATGTCTCTCCTTTTAGCTGGATCCCCTTCACTCCTCCGACTACTCCTTCCAAAACACCTTGTTTCAATGGGAAAAAATACACCAATAAAAAAAAAATTATTAGAACTTTTCCAATCAATCTTTTGATGGAAAAAAAACACCACACAATACAATATTAAAAAAAAATTCTTCCACTTAGGGCCTCAAACGTTGGGCACCACTTTATTACACTTTTTCTTCGCGGCACGAACACGATAGGGGGAGGGGAATTTATTTAATTAAAATTATTATTCTAATCGATCTTTAAAAAAAAAAACGCGATCAACTTAATTTCATAAATCAAAAAAAGAAGTACTTGTACACCGATACCGACGGCGGCGACGCACGACACGAATTAATTATTTGTTTACTCAAACTACCACGAACGAAGAACACGAAAGAGAATGCGAAATAAAAAAGTGTAATAACAGCTAGATCAACATAGCTGTCACCACGGCTGCTCAGCTGGGGTGGGTTCGGTGGAAGAATTTTTGGGCTTCTTCTGATAAACTTTATTGATCTATCGAATCGAAATAGCTTATCAAAAGAACATGTAGGTATGCACAGTAGGGTGCAAAAAAAGTTAGGCGCCAGGAATTTTTTTCTAAAACCGAATTAGAAAATTCCAAAACTAATTTTAGGATTTTAAGGACCGATATTTTAAATAAAAAGAAGGAAGTTAAATGAAGATCATTATTTTATTGTTTTGGGAAACCTTGGGACAGAAGATCCCTGGACTAAAACCCAAAAGTCTTTTCAAATAAAAGGTAGGTTATACAATATTTTAATATGGCCGTTTGGCTCAAAGGCAAACAGTTGCAATTAAATAAAAAGAAAGGCAAATAAAAACAAACGAAAAAAATAAAATAGGTTTTTAATTAAAAAAAAAGAAGGCGCGTCCCGAAAGCTAGGTGACAAACTATATAATTTGAAATTGCAAATATATATTTATGTTCAAAATCTATCACAATCTACTTATCTTGGTTGAATATCTCCTTTCTCCTATCTCCTGTTAAAATCCTCACGTCTCGAATCCCGATTTCCAAAAATGCTCGATCTAAAGTTTCTATCCAACCAAAACAAAAATGTCTCCTCCTCGATTTTTTTTTCTCCTCCAAATTTCTCGATATTTCTTTCTTTTTAAAATTTTGTCTTCGCGCTTGTAAGTCTCTCACCAGAGTGCCTTCCAAGCTCATTTTCATCAACAACTTTCTTCCCTCTTCCATTCCAATCATTCACTCATACATACAACGCTACAACACAACCATTCGTTTCGAGATCATCGGTCACGGCTTCCTGGAAGCATGACGCTCTCCTAGAAAACAACCGTCGTGGGATCTAACGAAACATACTCATACGCACACAAACACGGTTTCAACAAGTTGTTGGATATGTTTCCAAAACTTGCCAAAACATACTCTCACGCACACCAACAAAGTTTCGACAAGTTATTGGATGTGTTTCCAAAACTTGTCGAAACATTATGGACGAGTTCAGACTACTTCCCAATTAAAACTATTTTCGAGAAAAATTGAGAAGAATTAAAATCGAGGAGAAGTCTCAAATAGGCTTTTTCCTACTACTCTACTACTATCGCGCGGGATTCAAAGCGTAAATTATTTAACAAACTATTTTTGGAGATACAGAGAGGAGCGTTACTTTAAAGCTATTTTCAAAATTCTACAAAACTAATCTAATCGCGTTAAAAACCCATTTTGTACATTAAACAAATTTACGTTATTTTAAGAGAAAAGTTAAAATAACGATGAAAGGATATTAATAAAAAGATGTTAAGTTGTTGTTGGTCGTTTTAAGTAAGTAAGAGTCCGCCTGACTCGTTACTTCTTCGGCTCATCCGCCGGCTCTTCTCGTCTTCGAACGTCGTACTCGAACACCTGCTTTTGTTGCTTTTGCAAAATAAGGCTAGGCACACCACTGGTTGATGAGACCATGGTTGCCCTCAACTTCGCCAATATTTTGCAGCCACAACGAGAGGAAAGAATGGGAGAAAGAACGACCGAAGGGAAGTTTTTGTTGCGGTAAAATTTACCGTAACAATATAAAAGGGGTCTGAAACATATTTAAAGGTAAGAATATCGATTTGTGGTAGTCTTTTGGAATTAATTTATAAGAATTTGTTCCAAATACTAATGGAGATGGGCGAAGCCATCGAGTAGACATTGCTAATGTCCAGAATTTTCCCTATCTTTCCCAATAGGAACAGCGGAGCGCATCGAAGGGATTTGTAGTGGATATTACTCAAGTAAACCAGGGCAGGCGAGGATGCTACAGGACTTTTCTTTCCTCTTCTACCTTTCCTGACACCCAAGATGTGGTTAGTGGCTGACACAAGTCCTTTAAATTTTTCCTTTCGAATGCTCTCATTCTTCATAGGAGTTGGTGACATTATATGTGCTGAAAATAAGAATAAATATGTATGTTTGCGTATCTCGCACACTTCAATTCTGTGTGATTATATATTCTTCTGGGCACTCAACCATACTATCCTCGGCACGCACGTGCATACCAGCAAGGGAATAAAAGTCCTTAATAACGCTTTCGCAAACATATCGCAGGCAAACGTCGAGCGTTGATCCGCTCGCCGGCTCGCCGACGTTTGCGAAAAACCTTTTTTTTGTTCTTGGTGGCATAAGATGCTACCTCCTTGGCGTCACAACTCTGCGACATTATAACGCTTAGCATTGGACGTAAACGCATCATTGTGGCGATATAAGCGACCACCTACGTACACACATCGGTGCCTTTGCTCCGGAACGTCGGAGCTCTACATATCGTTCAACTGGACTGTCTATGACTAGGTCCACACTTCTCAACGCACGCTGTGCAGGGTACCCAGTCTCGACAGGGCTGTAGGCCCCAACGAAACAGGAAGGAAGTTTTGTTGTACCAGGGATTAGAACGTCTGGCGCGTGCTTTAGACACGGATACCGGTTCGATAACCACCTCAACTTTTACTCACCAGTTCCTGCAGCTTTATTATCAGTTCCTGTAACTTCTGTTCATCAAGTCCTGCATCTTTACATACTACACCAATACTCACCAGTTCCTGCATCTTTATATATTTCAACAGATCCTGATTTATATTTATGTGATGTATTATTATTCCAATATTATCTTTCTGGATTACCAGGTAACAAGCTTAATATATATTAGTTTTGATTGTGATACGTCAAGGACGTGAAGCTACATATATGTCCTTATAAAACCCACAGGCGGGTTCATGAAATTGCCTTAGAAATGTATGTGTTAGTTCAGTGTATGGAGCGTACAACGACGGACGGTGGTGTACACGATTATATACTTTCTTCTGATAAGTTATCTACCCTTAGTGGTGGGACCTAACGCCTCCCCCACCCACTCATCGCCTTATTTACTACGCTATATTATAAATAGGAATTTTATTGAAGATATGTGTATCAGTGAAGCATTCGAGGATCGTACACTTTTCTTTGGATTTGCGTGACAAATGTTCATTTGAAATCATAAGAAGTACGTACTTACTACTCAACTTTTCTTTCGTGCTGTAGTTCAAAACTTTTTTTTTGTTTTCGTCCTGTTACGATATCGGGTATCACTCACCGGGATTAGTTCGGTTTCACTACTAAGACTGGATGGATAGTCTTAAAGCCATTCCTTAAAAGAATAAAAAAAAATATCGTTTCGAAGCCCGCGCTACTGTTTCATAACTCGGGGATCAGAATATATACAACCGTTCGCTACTTGTGAGGTTTTTTTCTTTTTAATTATTTTCCGGCTAGTTAAAACAAATTTGTTTTTTTTTGGTGATATCCAGTATATTGATTACTTTTATTTGTGCACTTGTTTTTTTTTTATTTTCGCGTTACATTTTTTTTCTTTTCCACTTTGTCTTCACGACAACATCGTTTCGTGTCGGTAGCGACCGCTTTGGACCGCGTTTTGACGCTGCGTCAACTCTCATGTTCCCGCATTGCCTCTAGGCATTCGATCGGTACGATCGTACCGCATGTCCTTTGTATGGTACAAAGGTGTTTCAGCTTACTTTTTGTTTCACAACAACAGACACAATAATTTTTTTTATATCTCTTTCCGCGCGATTACCAATTGTGTCAGCTACATATGAGGATTATTATAAGAATATCTTGCCGAAGGTACGACGTCTTAGATGTTCAAGGCTTCGTTCATAACCAACCCATACAGTTAAATCATTGTATTTGGACCGAAAACGATCGTCCAAGCGCACACATATATTAAAGAGTAGAAACAATATATTCCATATAGCATATAAATACCTATAATCACTTACTTTTCAGCTAGTTACTGGAGTGCACTTCAGCAACAGCAGATATCTGATAACGTCAAGTAAATACTACCCCATTGGTAGTCAGTAAACTTTATTATATTTGCATGTACCTCTTTATTGGAGTATATTCTTTATACAATTTATTATATTGATATATATTTGCACGCACTATCGATTACTCGACCGAATACGAACTGTATTCTTTCGGGTATGGTACCTTTTCTTTTTTTGGGATTGTAAATCTGTGTTGGTTATCTTGTAGTTCCAAGCATATAACTTTGAACAACGATAAATTGCATTGATGATATTCAGGAAAATTTTTGCATTTTCTCTACGTCTGTTAATATCAGTGCAGATTAAAGTACCTATTTTATTAAATAGAATAAAGAACCCGCGCTATTTTTGTTTCATGTTCGTGAATTTGTTTTGAATTTCCCCTTTTTGATTCTCCCGAGATCTTAGGCGGTGAGAATTCAACGCCGCGGTTAAATACTATTCGAAATATTAATTTTTGATTTTGAATTTCGTTTGACGCTAACAATAAGAACCGCGACTTAATTCGTATTTGTAGATGCAACGTAGCATCCCAGTACATGGGAAGTAATTAATAAATACTTACCCTGCGTTCAAATCAAACTTCTGCATTAGGTTTTTTTTTTTAAGGAACCCAAACGACTTTAAATACAAGAGTCAAATAAATGTTTATATTTGGAACAGTTTAAATAAGGAAATATACTGGAAAACAGGGCTTCGGCTATTGGAAAAGAGTAGTGTGGGTCGTAAAATTATTATTAGACCTCATTTTGAAGAGTGAATTTGTACGAGCAACAACACATTGGTCAGAACAGTTTGTTTTAAAACAGCAGCGTCGCCCATTTTGATTTTTCTTGTCTGGTGATTGGAATTTTTCTAGTCACCCAGGCATTAAGGATTTATTACATATAAAAGGAGTCTGAAACATATTTAAAGGTAAGAATATCGATTTGTGGTAGTCTTTTGGAATTAATTTATAAGAATTTGTTCCAAAGACTAATGGAGATGGGCGAAGCCATCGAGTAGAAATTGCTAATGTCCAGAATTTTCCCTATCTTTCCCAATAGGAACAGCGGAGCGCATCGATGGGATTTGTAGTGGATATTACTCAAGTAAACCAGGGCAGGCGAGGATGCTACAGGACTTTTCTTTCCTCTTCTACCTTTCCTGACACCCAAGATGTGGTTAGTGGCTGACACGAGGCCTTTAAATTTTTCCTTTCGGCTGCTCTTCTACATTGATTCATAGGAGTTGGTGACATTATATGTGCTGAAAATAAGAATAAATATGTATGTTTGAGTATCTCGCACACTTCAATTCTGTGTGATTATATATTCGCAAACCTACCTCAACAATAACAATGAAACTTAACTCATCAATGACAACGACCTACCATTCACCCAAAACAATAACAATGAAACGTAATGCATCAATCCAAGCCACGATGACGACGATGACGACGACCTAACATTCGATGAAATTTGATGCAACAATCAATCGAGGCTACTATGAATCGAAGCTACTATGAATCGAAGCCACTATGAGTCGAAGCCACTATGACGAAGACTACGACCGAAACTGCTGAGTAAGCTAAGTTAAGTAAGGTAACTTTAAGTAGCCCAAAATAAAGTACAAAGTACAAACAAAAATAAAAATAGAAATAATATTAAAGTAGGTTATTATTAGAATTATAGATTCACCGTAGGTGAATGAAATTAGTATATAAGGCGTACATTTTGGCAATAAAATTCAGATTCAATTTTGCATTCAAAACAAGTTGTTTCTCTCATATGGCAGATCCCTATGGCATTCGTGCCCTGCCCGTCGATTAGCACTTAGAAATTTTTAAACCATTTATGGCATCACTGCCGGTTAGAAAACCCACGGTCCATTGTGGTAGTCAAACTTTACATGGCGATCCTGCACAAAACCGAACATCTGGATTAATAGAAGAAAAAAATGGTATTCTGAGAATCGAAAGAGTTCAAAAACGGTTTACGAGCTATGCACTGAGAAAACTGAAGTGGGTTGACTACTTACTGAATTATAATGCAAAATGTTTGCTTATTGATTTAAAAACGCTTAAAGGTCGCAGGCAGGTTCAATGTGTCATGTTTATAAAAGATATTTTAGATTCTCGCATATCTTCTATGGATTTAGTCTCGTTAATTCCTTTATATGTTCCTTCAAGAGCGCTTCGAAATAGAAACGAATACTTTTGCATTCCTCCCCACAGAACAAACTATGGGTTGAATGAACCAATAACGTTTTTTTTTTAATATATAACACTATGTGCAGTGAAATCGATTTTTGTGCAAAAAGATGTTTTTAGAAAAGAAGTATTAAAACTATGTTATTGATGTAAATCTTTTGTCTTATTTTATTTTTTGTTCATTATTAAATTATGTAAAAAAAAATAATAGAAAGAAATAATACATAAATAGAACAAACTATATTTTTTTTAATGGAGGAAAAACTCAAGGCTCTCTATAATATATATACAAATATAAAAAAAAGTGGAAGTAGAGGATACAAAGAAAATACATGGTTAGGTAAATTAGAAGAAATAAAGACATTTAAGAAGGAATTTCTAGATCTTGTAGATAACTCAAAATTAGATACAACAAGCACTTCACTTATAGACACATTCACACAAACATACAGAACAGTAAAAAACATTATAGAAACAAACATTACATGGATAAACAAACAGGCGAAAATGGCGGATTTTAACATTGAGACTACCATGAAAATTGTCCCAATTTTCACGTTAAATTTCAAGGAACTCGATGCATTTGTGACGATCTTAACAATCCTATATGATAGCTTAAAAGAAACCGCAAAGACAGAATATTTGAGTTTCATTTTTCATGTAAAACTTTCACAAAACGTCAAAACTACGTTAGGGTTTGCAACAAAATTTGAAACATTAGCAACACTTACTAAAAGTTTAAAAGAAAAATACAAAAACACAACTACAATATCGCAAGTCCACACAAAGCTAGCACAAATCTCACAGAAGAACCAAAGCATAACTTCTTATAAAGATAGGATAATCTCTCTGATAGCAGACCTTAATAACTTACAAATAGAACAATTACCAGATACTGCGACAAATGCAGAAAAAGAAGTTATAGAAAAAATTAACGAAAGCTATGCTCTCACTATTTTCAAAAATGGCATCAATGAAAGCATAAAGCCAACATTATTTGCAGCTCAACCGAAAACTTTATCAGAAGCAGTCAACCTTTCACTCGAACTGGAAAGAGCAACCGATTCTAGCCACATGTTATTTATGAAACAAGGAAACAACATAGACCATTAGTCTCACTGTTTTCACATAAAAATCCATCTTCAAAATTAACGAGAATTAGAATAGACTTATCAGATTATGATTTTGAGATAATCTACAAACAAGGTTCAGCAAATACGAATGCCGATGCACTCTCAAGAATTAAAATTGACAGTGATATTCTAAAATCCATGTTGATAAATAATGACAATAATAATTTCCAAAGTGATCGCGACTCCAAGGAGCGGATCATGGCAATAACAAGGGGTATGGCAAAAAACATTGCCAATAAAAATATAATATAGAGGAGAACTACACGTCTCAGCAGAAGACTAACTACCTTCATATGTGGGACTGTACGTCCATAACTGACGTCAGAAATATGAAAAAATTAAGATTTGAAATAGCGAGTTGTAATAAAATAAAAAAGATCAAGTACTCGTCGTGTGCGGTCGCGTTGCTTCTGTGCGCGTGTGTTACCTACCCAAAATAATCAAAAAAAAAAAAAAAAAAAAACCAAAACCAAAACCGAATTCATATACCACTTACAATTACAATACATAGTGCAATTAAATTAAAATGAGATATTAAATTCAGCCCTTTCCGTTACCCAAAACTAGAAAAAAAAAAATAGAATAATCCAGTGAAAAATTAAAAGAAGAAAAAAATACACCAAACCTCGCTCATACGCAGCACAGCATCCAACAATACCCATCCTCTCCACCCGCGCCACCCATAACTGTTGCTTTCTATACAATGCAAGCCTCTTGTGAGGCTTATCGCAAGAGGTTTTGCATTGGATGGTGAGCAGCATTTGATGTGTTTTCTTTCGTGTTTTTTGTCTATATTAATTCCCGTTTGCAAATTGTTTTATGGGCATAACACCTAGGACAGTTTGTTTATAATTGGAATTAATATGGGCCTATACTGCACGGCTGAAATTAGTTTCGTCAAAGTTGAATCTTTTGTGTTTAGTTTTTCAAAATGGTAAGTGATTTTTGTGTTGTATATTCAAATGTTCGTGGGCTAAGAAAGAATTTCTTTTCTGTGTACGCCCATACTGTGCAATACAGGCCAGCTGTTTTGGCATTAAGTGAAACCCAGGTTGGACAGAATACTGATTTATCAGAATTTTGTTTGTTTGGATATAACTTAGTGCCATTACTTTTTTCCCACCATGGTCTTGTCGTTTATGTTAGGAATGATATTGCTTGCCAGAGCCTTCCCCAATATGGGCATTGTTCTAATACGAACTTTAATTTCCTGTGGCTCAAATTCACTGTCCGCAAGCATATCATTCATTACTGTTTTCTTTACAGGAGTCCGAATCTTGACAGCATGTCTACTTGTGATGAGTTAGATGTTTTGTCAGATTCAATTTCCCGAATTGTTTCCCATTGTCCTCACACTGAAGTCGTGATTACGGGCGACTTCAATGTACACAATTCAAGTTGGCTCCGATATTCTGGCCAGACAACACTCGAAGGAAGGTATACCGAGATCTTTGCTGAGTATAACCATCTTACCCAGCTCGTCGATGAGCCTACTCGTATACCGGATGTTGATGGGCATTCCGCCCATACTCTTGACTTGTTCCTTACTTCCCATCCTGATAAATATACTATTAAAGTAACTTCTCCATTTGGCACCTCGGACCATTGTGTCATTTCAGCTAATTTCTCGATCTCCAACCATCCAGTTAAAGAAAAAATTCCCACTAGGACCGTTTGGCAATACGAGAAAGCCAACTGGGACGGTCTGAATAATTTCTTTCGCAACTTTAACTGGTCATTATGCTTCCTCGATAATGACATTGATGCCAGTGTTGAAATGATTACAGAAGTGATTTTTCTTGGAATGAGAACTTTTGTCCCTCACAGAACAAAATGTATCAAACCAAAAGAAAAGTCTTGGTTTTCCGAAGAGTGTAAAGAAGCTATCAGGTTGAAAGAAGTAAGCTTCCGATCCTACAAAGCCAACCCAACTGAGGAAAATCGGAAGAAACACAAACAAGTTAGGAACTCGTGCAACTCCGTTATACACAAAACGAAATTTTTACATGACCAGAAGTTACGGCAAAAAATTCTGCAATGTCCCAAAGGCAGTAAAAACTTCTGGTCATTTGTAAAAAACGTCAAGAACTCAACGTCATCATCAGTTCCAACGCTCATCGTCGACGATAAACCTATTGTCAGCTCTTCAGAGAAGGCCAATATGCTCGCAGCTCATTTTGCTGCAAGTTCTACGTTGCCTGCAAGCAACAATGCCCCTCCTGTACTTGAGAACGTTAATTTTTCTATGGGACAGATATTTTTCCGCACTCGTACAGTAGCAAGAGTACTTCAAGATCTTGATATACACAAATCCGCTGGCCCGGATGGAATACCCCCTATTCTTCTGAAGAAGTGTTCTTCATCGCTGGCAAAACCACTGCGTAAGCTTTTCCACCGCTCCTATCGTTCAGGAATCTTTCCTAGTAGATGGAAAACAGCATTTGTCCAGCCCGTCCCAAAAAAAGGTGACTCCTCCTCCCCCTCCTCTTACCGACCAATTGCACTTACGTCCCTTCTTTCCAAGGTCACCGTAGGTGAATGAAATTAGTATATAAGGCGTACATTTTGGCAATAAAATTCAGATTCAATTTTGCATTCAAAACAAGTTGATTCTCTCATATGGCAGATCCGTATGGCATTCGTGCCCTGCCCGTCGATTAGCACTTAGAAATTTTTAAACCATTTATGGCATCACTGCGGGTTAGAAAACCCACGGTCCATTGTGGTAGTCAAACTTTACAAAGGACGTGAAGCTATATGTCCTTATAAAACCCACAGGCGGGTTCATAAAATTGCCTTAGAAATTTATGTGTTAGTTCAGTGTATGGAGCGTACAACCACGGACGGTGGTGTACACGATTAGATACTTTCTTCTGATAAGTTATCTACCCTAAGTGGTGGGACCTTACGCCTCCCCCACCCACTCATCGCCTTATTTACTACGCTATATTATAAATAGGAATTTTATTGAAGATATGTGAAACAGTGAAGCATTCGAGGATCGTACACTTTTCTTTGGATTTGCGTGACAAATGTTCATTTGAAATCATAAGAAGTACGTACTTACTACTCAACTTTTCTTTCGTGCTGTAGTTCAAAACTTTTTTTTTGTTTTCGTCCTGTTATGATATCGGGTATCATTCACCGGGATTAGTTCGGTTTCACTACTAAAACTGGATAGTCTTAAAGCCATTCCTTAAAAGAATAAAAAAAAATATCGTGTCGAAGCCCGCGCTACTGTTTCATAACTCGGGGATCTGAATGTATACAACCGTGCGATACTTGTGAGGTTTTTTCCTTTTTAATTATTTTCCGGCTAGTTAAAACAAATTTGTTTTTTTTTGGTGATATCCAGTATATTGATTACCATGTTTTTTTTTTATTTTCGCGTTAAATTTTTTTTTCTTTTCCACTTTGTCTTCACGACAACATCGTTTCGCGTCGGTAGCGACCGCTTTGGACCGCGTTTTGACGCTGCGTCAACTCTCATGTTCCCGCATTGCCTCTAGGCATTTGATCGGTATGATCGTACCGCATGTCCTTTGTATGGTACAAACGTGTTTCAGCTTACTTTTTGTTTCACAACAAAAGACACAATAACCTTTTTTTATATCTCTTTCCGCGCGATTACCAATTGTGTCAGCTACATCTGAGGATTATTATAAGAATATCTTATCGAAGGTACGACGTCTTAGATGTTCAAGGCTTCGTTCATAACCAACCCATACAGTTAAATCATTGTATTTGGACCGAAAACGATCGTCCAAGCGCACACATATATTAAAGAGTAGAAACAATATATTCCATATAGCATATAAATACCTATAATCACTTACTTTTCAGCTAGTTACCGGAGTGCACTTCAGCAACAGCAGATATCTGATAACGTCAAGTAAATACTACCCCATTGGTAGTCAGTAAACTTTATTATATTTGCATGTACCTCTTTATTGGAGTATATTCTTTATACAATTTATTATATTGATATATATTTGCACGCACTATCGATTACTCGACCGAATACGAACTGTATTCTTTCGGGTATGGTACCTTTTCTTTTTTTGGGATTGTAAATCTGTGTTGGTTATCTTGTAGTTCCAAGCATATAACTTTGAACAACGATAAATTGCCTTGATGATATTCAGGAAAATTTTTGCATTTTCTCAACGTCTGTTAATATCAGTGCAGATTAAAGTACCTATTTTATTAAATAGAATAAAGAGCCCGCGCTATTTTTGTTTCATGTCCGTGAATTTTGTTTTGAATTTCCCCTTTTTGATTCTCCCGAGATCTTAGGCGGTGAGAATTCAACGCCGCGGTTAAATACTATTCGAAATATTAATTTTTGATTTTGAATTTCGTTTGACGCTAACAATAAGAACCGCGACTTAATTCGTATTTGTAGATGCAACGTAGCATCCCAGTACATAGTAAGTAATTGATAAATACTTACCCTGCGTTCAAATCAAACTTCTGCATTAGGTTTTTTTTTTAAAGAACCCAAACGACTTTAAATACAAGAGTCAAATAAATGTTTATATTTTTAACAGTTTAAGTCTAGATAGGAATATTGATTATATATTTTATATTATCCTATGGGATATAAGTCTCGAATTAAGACAGTAATTTTAATATGATATTGTTAAGATCTTTACAAGTTCTTTTCCTTTCTTCACTATATTTATAATTGTGAATAAGCATTATAATCTCATTTAGACATTTGATTACCTGTTAGTTTTAAGTTGATGATTAATAAATAAGCCATTTTATAACGTTCACTAAATTTTCCGTTTCTGAATTTGATTTTTCTTGGAACATTTATAAAGATCTTGAGATATTTTCAGTATATCTGAGTAAGTTTTACTAGGGAGGGTGGTAACCCTCGCGCTCCTTTCTTGGAGGACAAGGTGGTGTACATGGTATGGTGCTCATAGTGAGTATCAATTTTGCAACAATGAAATAGGGAGTTTTCTGCGATGTTTAGGTTTTAGATAGAGTTAGATTATTTAGTTGAGCAAGCATTTTTTTTTGCTTGCTTGTTTAATCTGGGGCTGTCCAACAATAGAGTTCAGTCGTAGGGACTCACAGGTACGCGGTCAGCCACGGTCATAAGCGAGAGAGTTGGTTTTCGTTTATGAGTTGGGTGGGTTGAGATACCAAGGGGGATCAATCTACACCTATCATCCTCCCTCCCTACAATGTCAGACACCTCTTCCTCATCCCGCGAAACATCGTGGCGGCAGGATGATAGGAAGGTGATGGGTTAGCCACGCAGCCACGATCATCTATGGTCTGCGGTCACACAGATACTTACGAATAGTGTTCGAAGTGTTAGTTAATAATTCTGTCCGTATTCCTTTTCTTCTGAACTATGCCCACTCAAAATTAGAGGTGCGAATTCGAATCACCGTTTCTTTGCAGTTAATTCTTCACAGTCTTGTCAACGTTGGTTATGAGGGCCCTTAAGCTTTTTAAAATTACTTATTCGAACTCGCACATCATGAGTTCACCGGTCGGCAGTGAAAAATAGAGGTAACACCGGTCAAGTAGATCCCGGAGCAAGTGCCCACGGCCTGGCTGAGCTGGTCATGGCTATGGTACTGCCGGCCACCGTGACGGTCGATCTCGACCACGGTTCTACGTTGTCGCATGCCGTTCTTGTTGACTGTTCTCTATGAAAAGTTGATGAAAAAGGGGGCGTTGCCGGCATAGGATCGCTTCCGTCCCTTCAGTGCAGAATTAGGAAGCCATAGCTGATGTAGAGAATGCGATCTGAAGTAGTGTCTTTGGAACTGAAAACGACATATAGCACCATTGGCATTTCGATTCCAGTTATGAGCGAGGGATTTAAGTAGAGTCCATGGTTTCAGGTGTAGGCTACAGCACGACACAGCTACAAGAGGAACATCTTTAACTTGTAGTTTATAGGCGCGAGCATGCTGATGGGCACGAGCTAGGCTGTTCCACGGTGTTTTGTGGTCAGAACCTACAGTGCGCTGTTAGATGGCTCGTTCTTCTGTGATGGGATGAAAAGGGGATTTATGAAGGAAGGAAGAGGGAGCGGGAAGAGCAAGATACCATGTTAGCGACGTGTAAGTATTTCTGATAAGGGATACTAGGTACACCGATACATGAAAGGTCGACGTTGGAGATGCAGTTCCTTGGTATAGGAGTCAAGGATGTTTGGTGGATCTTGTCTCTTCTGGTTTCTTCTTCGGTTTGTGTTGTCGATGGGACATTGTTATGGAACTTGGGTATCCATAGGATATTTGGGTGAGGATGATCAATGTCTGTTGGCAGTTCAAATTTTCTTTATAATCTCAATTTATTATTTACGTCACAGATGGCGCCCAACGTGGGGCCCGAATTAGCTGATGAAGACGGGATTAGAATTGATTTAAGTTAGGTCGATTCTGAGTGATATAGTTGAGAGTTAAGAATTTTTGGAGGTTTTTCAGAATTTCCCAGTTTTGAGTCAAAGTTATCTGTTTATTGTTCAGGTGTCTTAGATGGAGGAATTCCATCGAGTCTAGTGGTGTAGGCACTATTTTGTCCAGTGGTTTAGTGAATTCTTTCCTGAGTCAGTCTGTTGCATTAGGTCTACCCACTTTTCTCCCCCTCTTGTCACCTAGGTTTGTCTTCGATCTCTGTCCGGATTGAGCAGTCGTTTTGCCCGGTTGTCAGTTGCTGAGGTGTTGACATGTCCATAAAGTGAAGTCTGAGATTCCGGCCGTAGGAGAGTGGATTGAGCAGGTCTTCTGACCGGTGGTTGGTGCTTTTTGCCTGACGCACGTCAGCTGCAGAAGCTGGTCACTCGCTCGAATACGACCCAATTTGGTCCAATTGCAGTTTAACTTTCGTCTTGGTAATTATTATACTACATTGTTTGCTTAGAAATATTCAGTCGTTATTAATAGATGTTTTGAAGTGACGGTACGCGACGAGACATGAAGCGCTAACCGGTAGTTGGTGTTTTATACCCGATGTACGTCTGTTGTAGCGTAATGTCGCTGTCGCATACTTGAACAACCTTTCGTTTAAAAGTAATTGCTTCTTTTATAGCAATAGAACGCCATAATGTATTAAGTCTACACACACTAAGATTTTTATTTTTATTTTTATTTTTTTTTGATTCGTATTATCGGTTAAGTTGCAGAACCGATACATGTACACCTTGTTCCTACAAAGGGGAGGGTTGCCACTTCCCGAATCCTTTTATGAAATACAGCATTAAATACATTTAGGTATTATTTTATTTTTGAGTTACGTATACAGTTTCGTATTGATTTTCTTTTTTCTGAGTTTTCCATCAATCAAGTTGAGACGTAACTTCTTGATTGGACGTGTAGTTTTGGGATAGAGCCCGTATTCAGAATTTTCAGTTTACAGTTAATAAATCTTTGGGATAGTGCCCACCTTCATTAAATATATCTGATTGAAGAGAATTAAGCCATAAGTACCAACTAAGATTTTGAGTACTAGTTAAGTATCAATATATATATTTTTTTTTTATTATTTCTTTATTTTTGAATTCTTCTTCCGTAATTGTAGAACATATTTAGCGAGGATACAATTAGGTATTCGTTTGAGCTTTCCGTTGAAAAACTATTAGCATTTTTAATTAAAGCTTTCAGTAGACGAAATTATTTAGACATACACTTACCTTTAATATTATGCACTTTTAGATTTAAGTTTACTTTGATAACTTTCCTTATTTGAATTACTTGATCAACAAATATCCGTTAGGGGTCTTGCTCACGGTATATTTGAAGATTTTTTTTACTATCAATTTTTGACTTACTCGAGTAGTATCCGTTCGAGGAAATTCTCACGGACTACTAGGATCATTATCTACCGGACTCACAAAGTACATTGATTTAGATTGATAATTGACCATTTAAGGCACTTGAACGCGGTACATTTGAATTTTCCACTTTTTGATTTGACAAGTTTTCTTTGGTTTTTGTTTAACCTTATTATCACTCGACTGGTTTCCATTCGAAGAATTTCTCACGGGTTATAATATACCTATTCCTTTTTATCTTTGTTTTGCGCGTTTGGCGCGGTTTAACTGATTCTCCTCTGGTTGTAATTGAATGAACAGCTCAAGACCTAAACGAACGGTCAGAAGTACTTATCTTACAAAGTACAAGGAGTTTGTCCCAATGGCTCCTGGAGGATCGAAACCCAAACCCGGCCGCGGCCAAAACGATATCGTGGAAAATCATTCCGAGGACGAAGGTAGTCAAGCCGAGAACCCAGCGGAGAACAATACAGTCGATAGAAGCGTCGTAGTAGACGACGATGAAGTCGCAAGGGCCGAAGAGCAGTTGCGTAAAGATGCAGCCCATCATTCTGCATATATACAGCAAGTAGTTTCCGCTACCATCGACTTACACAGAGTCAATGATAGACAATTCATGGCAGAAGAGCTAGAGGGGAGTCATGCACGTTTGCTAGACCAGGTCGCTCAACTTCTGCAAAAACGTACGGTCAAAACTACTCAGCCAGTTGCTCCCCCTACCAGGCCACTTCCTCCTCCAGACGCTACTTCTACACAAAAAGTCATGCGACAAGCTAATGCAGCTAATCCAGACACTACACGTGTCTTAAATTACAATGTCGCTTCTGGTCCAGCTACGTCCAGAAATGTCCAGTCCACATATAGGCCGTATAACGAAGATGAGGCAAACAGAATTACCCCTCATTACGAGCCGACTAGAGTGCCACCTTTGCCGGAAGTAAATCGAGCCCAAATGCCTCTAGGCTCGAACTTAGACGAGCTTATGACTCGTTTGAATGCTTTTAATTTCGACGACGAGTCCGCTTCGTCGCCACCTAGGCCACCTCCCTCAAACGCTACTTCCATGAACCGTGTACATCCTTTCCAAAAATGGGGATTGAAATTCGATGGTCGGAACATGTCGGTCGACGATTTCCTGTTCCGCCTCGATTGTGTTCGATGTAGTTATGGTGTGCCGTGGAATGATAGTACCACAAATTTTTATCACTTCATGTCAGGATCCGTAGAGTCTTGTTACTGGGTGTACCTGAAAGGCAACAAACACTCTACGTGGGATGAGTTGAGAACTGCTTTGGTAGAGCAATACCGCAGTTTAGAGACTGAAACGGAGCTCTTAAGGAAGCTTTCGGATCGCAAGATGTTGAATGGCGAGACTTTCAACGATTTTTATGATTCCATTCTACACCTGAATTCCAGGATGCGAGTCCCAAGACCCGTAAAAGAGCTCATAGAGATAATTAAAACAAATGTCCGTAGGCGTATGAGTGAACTCCTCATTACCTACAGTCCGTCTAGTCTAAGGCAATTAGCCTACTATTGTCGAGCTATAGAAAAAGCTCAATCTCAATATGAGAATACACGTCCGAATCTCGTGCCGAATGCACAACGTCCACCTGCAAGGCGTTTCGTTAATGAAATCGAAGTGAAATCTACAAGTGTCGAAGCGATCCAGAGGGATCGTAAACTGCAAATATGTTGGAATTGCCAAGTTCTTGGCCATAGCTTCCGCGATTGTGCAAAACCGATCGACAAACGAGAGGAGGAACAACTCATCAACCGGGGGGTTCGCTCCGAGTAGATCTACCCGGAATTCTAGTGTCTAAGCCGACAAAGCCTCTTGAACTTCCAAAAATCACAATATTAAAGCCACACAAGAATATTAATGAATTACCAGATAGTGTTAACAATGATTGTAGAACAATCCCTAGTTTAAAAGAAACCAAACCCAATACTGATTTGAATTCTAAAGATAAGTTACCAGAACCTTTATACCGAAAACCATTTCATGAACGATTACGCAATTACATTGAAGTGCGTAAGCGAATCGTTACTTTCCCAGAATTATCCAAACGGATACAACGGTTAAGAGAGCGCTTTCATCGGCAGCGGACTACTTACCGTAACGTAGCTTCGGCAACCATAGGCCGAGAATCGAATGACCCACGTCCCTATGTGACGGTCTGTCTATTCGATGACAATTTTTTAGGTCTACTCGATTCAGGGGCGAGCAAAAGTTGTTTAGGCACCGACATACTCCCCTATTTGAAGAGTAAGAATGTTACGGTAAGGAAGGTAGAGACTACCGTGTCCACGGCCGATGGACACAAGCAATCCATAGTGGGAGTGATCACTACGGCGATCCAATACAAGGGAGTAATAAAAGATATTGATCTTTATATTGTGCCATCTTTAAGCCAGCGTCTATATTTAGGCGTTGACGTCTGGCAAAAATTCCAGATCGCACCTCATATAATTGCAAGTCTTTCAGGAATGACGTCCGGTTAGCCAGATGAGAGACCCACCAACCAGATAATGTTGAATAATGAAGAGTCTAAACGATTAGAAGCTGTTGTTCGCAGATTTCCTTCTTTCGCAGTCCATGGACTCGGGAAGACAAATCTAGTGCAGCATTATATAGACACGGGTGATGCCGTACCAATAAAGCAAAGGTACTATCACATTTCTCCGGCGATACAAACTCTCATGTACGCGGAATTGGACCGCATGCTTTCGTTGGAAGTCATCGAGGAAAGTTCCAGCGCATGGAGTTCCCCAGTAGTGCTTGTTCGCAAACCTGGTAAGAACCGATTGTGTCTGGACTTTCGGAAGGTGAACTCCGTAACCAAGAAAGATGCTCGTCCAATTGCGCATATAGAGGGGCTGCTGGCACGTCTGACAGAGACACGTTATATTTCTAGCGTGGACCTGAAGGATGCGTTTTGGCAGATACCGCTGGAGCAAAGTTCGAGGGAAAAGACCGCTTTAACGGTACCTGGCCGACCACTGTACCAATTTAAGGTCATGCCCTTCGGTCTATGTAATGCGGCACAAAGTCTGAGCTACCTTATGAGTCGCGTTATTCCATCGGGATTACGAGATCAAGTATTTGTGTGCTTAGACGATCTATTGGTTGTGTCGAGGGACTTCGACGAACACATACAGACTCTGGAGATAGTCGGAAAGTGCTTGGCTGATGCAGGTCTGACGATTAATGTCGAGAAGTCGAAGTTTTGTTTTGATGAGCTTCACTATCTCGGTTATAAGGTTGGTCAGGGTTGCTTGAAAGCAGATCCTGATAAGGTATCAGCAATTACTAGCTTTCCATTGCCAACCACAACTCGCCAAGTTCGCCGATTCCTCGGTATGGCAGGTTGGTATCGACGGTTCGTGAAGGATTTCCGCACCCTAGCCGCACCCTTGACCGAGACACTGAAAAAGGGTAAAGCCTTCAAGCTCAGTCCAGAAGCTATTGAAGCCTTCCTGCAAATCAAACAAGCCTTGACTTCAGCACCTGTATTGGTCAATCCAGACTTCTCCAAAAAATTCATTATTCTCTGCGACGCATCCGCGACTGGCATCGGATGTGTACTCTGTCAGCGGGACGTATCTGGAGCGGAGCAGCCTATAAACTACTTCTCCCGGAAACTGAATGCTGCACAGAGAAACTATTCGGTGACAGAGCGCGAGTGCTTAGCAGCTTTTGATTGTATCTGAAAGTTATTTCGATATCATCAGTCATATTTGGAAGGAACAGGAGCGATTACCTGACCTCAAAGTGTCGGAAGGGTATGCGTACAAACGCACTTAACATGCGATTGGTAATCCCTTGGCCAACAATCTAACTTGGAAGTTGTGGGTTCCATCAGAGATGACGGAATCTCTGATCTCATTGGATTCTACTGGCCAGGTATGTTCACTCAGGTCAAACGATACGTAGACCGGTTTGAAGCATGCAAGACCAGTAAAGCAGCCAACATGACTCTAAGGGCTGAGATGGGAAACAGTTTCGAGGTGGACAGGCCACTCCAACATTTATATGTTGACTTCCTCGGGCCGTACCCAAGATCAAGATCCGGAAATGTTTACATCGTAATCGTGTTAGACCAATTAACCAAGTTCGTCTTCATCAAACCCCTGCGCAAGGCAACAGCCACGAGCGTGGTCAAGTTCCTGAAAGATGAAGTGTTTTTGATTTATGGAGTGCCTGAGAGTATACTCTCGGATAACGGTACGCAATTCGTTGGGAAAGAGTTCCAAAAACTTGTTGATGTTTTCGGGGTCAAACATTACTGAACGGCAGTGTATGCTCCCCAGTCAAATGCTAGTGAACGTGTCAACCGTTCAATATTGGCGGCCATACGGTCGTACGTCAATCCACGACAGACGGATTGGGATGCCCATCTGTCTTCGATCAGTAGTGCTTTGCGTACGACGGTGCATTCACCTCTTTCGATGTCCCCATACGAAGCCTTATTCGGGCAACGCATGATAGAACACGGGGCAGATTATCGTTTGTTGAGAGAGTGGGGTGGACTAAACTGTTCGGAGATAGATTGGCTTCCCAAGGTGGCCAAGATGAATATCATTCATACGTATTTGAAAGAAGCTTTGATAAAAACTCACAAGTCATATGAGAAAACCTACAACCTACGGAGTAGGAACGTGACATTTAAAGTAGGTGATGAGATCTATAAAAGAAATCATCTATTAAGCGACGCAACTTAACATCTAAGCGCAAAATTATGCCCTAAATTCATTAAAGTTCGTGTGAGCCAAGTATGTGGTAACAACTTATATGAAGTGGAAGTTAAGCGAGGACACAAGTCGACTTGCCACACAAAAGATTTAAAGAGATAATTCTTTAAAACCTCTGACCTGCAAATTACAACCCGGATTTACATTAATATAACCTGACTTTTCCTTATCATTAAATTGACAAATTTTTATCAGTTTCGCAACTGAACTGTTTGAACATTGTAAAGTATACAAAGAGACCAGATTCTGCATAAAGTAAAGAATTATTTTTTTTTGCCCGGCTCTCAGCTGTGCATGAGACTCTTGGTTTGACAGTTAACAATTTTCTTCTGTATTTCAGATACACCAATGACGTCAGAGTTACACATCGTGTAAAAATTTTTTTTTTGTCTTCGACCGACTAGACGTGAAAGAGTCGCAGTGTCTTTACGATACGACAAGTGAGAGGACCGTAGGTACTAATCCTAATCTGCGAGAAGTTCTACTTTTCTTGGAAATTCGACTAAGTGGACTTAGTCGAAATTCCAAGTTTTGTAGGGAAAACTTTCTCGCCAGTCACTGGCAAGAATGAACGCCACCGGTGCCATCTACTGGCAAGTAGATTATTTTCTCACAACCCACTGAACTTCCTCACAACCCACTCAACGCGTTTATTGGATTCCACCCAAAAGGGGATCCACTTTAAAAAATGGACTCCACGTCTACAAATCAGATTCCACAAATTTCCAGACCACTGAGGCATTCCAGAATGCCTTCGCTCTCAAGAATCTAATGGAAAGCCACCATGGAACGCTAAACATATTGCGCACTAGTTTCATTTATACTTCGTGCACACCTAGAACTACGGGCGTAGCGATTACATCAATCTGAGAAGATATACAGAAATATCCATGGCATATAGTATGTCAGGTTCACAAAAGTGACAGATGGTCATTTTGGCAGCAATTCGAGCCAAGCAGTCGATGCGGCCGGTCACTTCACTTGAACTGTCAAATTGAACCCATGAAATTGCAGTGTCTGATTGTTTCCATAAATTTCGAAGTGTCATTTCCGTAGTACTTAAAACTCTGCGTGAATGCGAACCCAGGCTGATGAAGCTGAAAAACTATCATTATATTTATAATGGTCATATCACATTAGTTGTCACCTCGTTGTGAAGCAAGATTAATCTGTTTATTATTCCCACAGGAATGTCAGATTAATTACTCAAATCAATGTGCGTGATGACAGTACGCCATATCGAAACATAATGACAGGTACTTCGCTTACGCCAAAGTTAATATGTCAATACCGACAGACTACATAAATTGATATGTATCCATTCTAAGCGAACCATGAAATTCATGTCATCTGGAATTCTCGTGACGACAAACATCAAAATATACGCGTATTGAAATTTACGAACGTCACCGTGACAGGTCTATCACTCAAACGATTTTGTCATTATAGCGACAGAAATAATCTTCTGACAACGAAACATGTTGGTAAGAACAGCCAAAATCTCTTTATTTTAGTCCCCACCACATATTCAATTTACGTCACCCAGTATAATTCATAACCTTACAGTAGTAATTCCATCCTAATTGTTCGAATTGTCATGCTGATGAACAAGTCAGAACTGACTTTCGGAAAAATGAGCGGTGAGCATTCACCCTTAAAGCCTATTATTTCAAGCCACCTATCGAGGTAGCAGAGAAACACATCAAACATTGGAAAAAGGAAATATACTGGAAAACAGGGCTTTGGCTATTAGAAAAAAGTAGTGTGGGTCGTAAAATTATTATTAGACCTCATTTTGAAGAGTGAATTTGTACGAGCAACAACACATTGGTCAGAACAGTTTGATTTAAAGCAGCAGCGTCGCCCATTTTGATTTTTCTTGTCTGGTGATTGGAATTTTTCTAGTCACCCAGGCATTAAGGATTTATTACATATTATTACACTTTTTCTTCGCGGCACGAACACGATAGGGGGAGGGGAATTTATTTAATTAAAATTATTATTCTAATCGATCTTTAAAAAAAACGCGATCAACTTAATTTCATAAATCAAAAAAAGAAGTACTTGTACACCGATACCGACGGCGGCGACGCACGACACGAATTAATTATTTGTTTACTCAAACTACCACGAACGAAGAACACGAAAGAGAATGCGAAATAAAAAAGTGTAATAACAGCTAAATCAAAATAGCTGTCACCACGGCTGCTCAGCTGGGGTGGGTTCGGTGGAAGAATTTTTGGGCTTCTTCTGATAAACTTTATTGATCTATCGAATCGAAATAGCTTATCAAAAGAACATGTAGGTATGCACAGTAGGGTGCAAAAAAAGTTAGGCGCCAGGAATTTTTTTCTAAAACCGAATTAGAAAATTCCAAAACTAATTTTAGGATTTTAAGGACCGATATTTTAAATAAAAAGAAGGAAGTTAAATGAAGATAATTATTTTATTGTTTTGGGAAACCTTGAGACAGAAGATCCCTGGACTAAAACCCAAAAGTCTTTTCAAATAAAAGGTAGGTTATACAATATTTTAATATGGCCGTTTGGCTCAAAGGCAAACAGTTGCAATTAAATAAAAAGAAAGAAAAATAAAAACAAACGAAAAAAATAAAATAGGTTTTTAATTAAAAAAAAGAAGGTGCGTCCCGAAAGCTAGGTGACAAACTCGAACACGAACTGATTGAATATAAATATATAATTTGAAATTGCAAATATATATTTATGTTCAAAATCTATCACAATCTACTTATCTTGGTTGAATATCTCCTTTCTCCTATCTCCTGTTAAAATCCTCACGTCTCGAATCCCGATTTCCAAAAATGCTCGATCTAAAGTTTCTATCCAACCAAAACAAAAATGTCTCCTCCTCGATTTTTTTTTCTCCTCCAAATTTCTCGATATTTCTTTCTTTTTCAAATTTTGTCTTCGCGCTTGTAAGTCTCTCACCAGAGTGCCTTCCAAGCTCATTTTCATCAACAACTTTCTTCCCTCGTCCATTCCAATCATTCACTCATACATACAACGCTACAACACAACCATTCGTTTTGAGATCATCGGTCACGGCTTCCTGGAAGCATGACGCTCTCCTAGAAAACAACCGTCGTGGGATCTAAGGAAACATACTCATACGCACACAAACACGGTTTCAACAAGTTGTTGGATATGTTTCCAAAACTTGCCAAAACATACTCTCACGCACACCAACATAGTTTCGACAAGTTATTGGATGTGTTTCCAAAACTTGTCGAAACATTATGGACGAGTTCAGACTATTTCCCAATTAAAACTATTTTCGAGAAAAATTGAGAAGAATTAAAATCGAGGAGAAGTCTCAAATAGGCTTTTTCCTACTACTCTACTACTATCGCGCGGGATTCAAAGCGTGAATTATTTAACAAACTATTTTTGGAGATACAGAGAGGAGCGTTACTTTAAAGCTATTTTCAAAATTCTACAAAACTAATCTAATCGCGTTGAAAACCCATTTTGTACATTAAACAAATTTACGTTATTTTAAGAGAAAAGTTAAAATAACGATGAAAGGATATTAATAAAAAGATGTTAAGTTGTTGTTGGTCGTTTTAAGTAAGAGTCCGCCTGACTCGTTACTTCTTCGGCTCATCCGCCGGCTCTTCTCGTCTTCGAACGTCGTACTCGAACACCTGCTTTTGTTGCTTTTGCAAAATAAGGCTAGGTACACCACTGGTTGATGAGACCATGGTTGCCCTCAACTTCGCCAATATTTTGCAGCCACAACGAGAGAAAAGAATGGGAGAAAGAACGACCGAAGGGAAGTTTTTGTTGCGGTAAAATTTACCGTAACAAATTCCACCCTTACCTCCCAAGAAATGTGTTTACTTTTCAAGAAAAATAAACCATTTCTTAAGGCTCGGCCAGGATTGGAGGGTAAAAGTACAAGGTGAACAACACAACACAGGGTTACCATCATATTAAAAAAAGAAAAATAAAAAAAGAAAAAAAAAGAATTAGTGGCACGAATTGAAAATATAAAATTGGACAATTTACCAAAAAAAAACAAACAAAATACAAAATAAATTACGATTTAAAAGAAAGATTAAGGGACTTTTGCCTAAGTGTCAATAAATGGCTTCAAATCCTTTACGTGCCACGTTCCTCGATCCTTCCCTTTATCGTCTATCAGGAGGTATGTCCAAGGTGACTCCCTCCTACTGACCTTAAATGAACCAACAAGCTTGGTCGCTAATTTAGAAGCGAAATAATTTGTCGCATCGGACAGAGCATAATTCCTACGCCAAACGAGATCACCAGGTTGAAACTGTATGTCTCTTCTCCTCAAATTATAAGTTTTAGCGGTCTTATTTCCCGTCGCTTCCAACTTCCTAGCTATCTCCTGTCTCAGTTTCTGAAACTGCCTAATGGTATCCCCTCTGTCTTGGTCCCTATCACTATCTCTAAGTCCTACATCATGGCAACTAGTTACCATGTTCCTACCAAAATGAACAAAGTATGGCGAAACACCTAACACCTCATGTTGCGAAGTTCGGATAGCACAGGCCACTTTTGCCAATTGCATATCCCAACTCCGCTGGTTTTCCGAGACATACCCTCGGAGCGTAGTCTTAAATATTTGATTGATGCGCTCCGCAGGATTCGCTTGCGGATGGTAATGCGCCGTATACCGAAGTTGTGACCCGTACGCTTCACTAAGCGTCTTCAGTTCCTTGCTACGGAACTGGGGACCGTTGTCACAGACGATCCACTCTAGAACACCGAAGAGAAGAAAAACGTTTTCTTCCAATTCTCGACAAACCGCTTTCGCCGTTGCGGACCGTAACGCGAACAACAGGGGAAATTTACTAAAATAATCGACGACCGTTAAAATATATATAAAACCGCGCGACGACTTCGGAAGTGGACCAACTAAATCCACACAAATCATATCCCACGGTTGGGAATTTCCCACCCTCTCAGTCATAAGACCAGCTGGCCTCTCATTCACCGGTTTCACTTTTTGGCAAGTCTTACAACACTTAACATATTTCGTTATGCCACTCCTCATTTTGCGCCAGTAATACTTTTCTGCTACCCTAGCAAAAGTCTTTTTAACGCCCATGTGTCCTGAAAGCGGAGCATCATGGCAATCGTTAAGAATCTTTGCCCTATCACCTTTCCGTACAACTAACTTCCACTCCTCATTCTCGTTGTGAACAACAATATGGTTCACCCTAACATGTTTGTAGAGCCGCCCATTCTCAAATCGCCAGGATGGGTATTCTAACGGGCTCTTTTCTACCTGAGATTTCATTTTAATCACCCAAGGGTCCGAATCCACTTCAGAGACACCGGCTACTTCGGGTACTCCTCGCGACAACATATCAGGAACGACATGTTCTTTACCCTTTCGATGGATGATCTTGAAATCAAATTGTTGTAGCCGAATGGCATAACGAGCTAATCTACCCTGCGGATCCTTAAGATTGCTAAGCCAGATCAGTGAGTGATGATCCGTCACAACCGTAAATCGAACACCTTCGAGATACGGTCGTAACTTTTCGATCGCCCGAAGAACCGCTAAGCACTCTTTTTCGGTCGTAGAGTAGTTCCTTTCATTCCTATTCAATGACCGACTCAAATAACAAATTGCCTTTTCCGCCTCTTCAAAATTCTGAGAAAGTACGACCCCGATACCAAAATCTGACGCATCTGTCTGAACAACAAACAGCCGGGAAAAATCCGGACATGTCAAGATCGGTGCCGTATCCAAACACTCTTTGGCTTTCCTAAAACACTCCTCACACTCTTGTGTCCACTCAAATTTCTTACCTTTCTTAAAGAGATCGGTAAGAGGCCTAACTAAAATTGCAAAATTTGGCACGAATCTTCGATATCAAGAAATAGTCCCTACAAAACTCCTAATTTCCTTCACATTTTTCGGTGGAGGAATCTTCATCATGCTCTCCACTTTTTCCGGGTCTACAAGAAGCCCGTTCCTATCAACTACATAACCTAGAAATTTCAAAGAAGGCCTACAGATATTACACTTTTCCCTACCTACTTTTAAACCCGCCTCTCCTAACCTTTTAAAAACTTCTTTAAGAATTTCTAAGTGTCTCTTAAAAGAATCGGTGACAATGATAATGTCATCTAAGTACACAAAGACGAACGGTTCTAAATCGGGACCTAGAACGTCGTCAATAAACCTTTGCCATGTCGCTGGTGAATTATGAAGCCCGAATGGCATCCTACAAAATTGAAAAAGACCCCTCCCTGGCACGGTAAAGGCTGTGTACTTTCGCGATTCTTCCTCCATTGGAATCTGCCAATAAGCAGATTTAATGTCTAATGAGGACAAGTACCTCGCGTTTCGAAGCTTGTCCAAAATCGCCGAAATAAAAGGTAGTGGATAAGCATCCCTATCAGTAACCTCATTTAATTTCCTATAGTCAACGCAGAACCGATAACTGCCGTCTTTCTTCTTAACGAGAAGAATCGGCGATGCCCAAGGACTCTTCGACTTCTCGATCACTCCAGCGTCCAACATCTCTTGGAGTTCTTGATCGATATGTTTCTGAATCGCGGGCGAAACAGGGTAATATCGTTGTTTAATTGGTTCTGCGGACGTCCTAATCTTGTGCTCAACTAACTAGCAGAACTAAAAAGTTCTCCTAACACGTGTTCTAACTTCCTACTTTCAAAATCGTTCAAATCCGATTTTTCCCTAATCGCTACCATGTCTGTTACCGAAGCCAATATTTCCTGGCTTGAAAAACTCCACATACCAGATCTCAAATCCGGGACTATGCCCGATAGTGCCCAAAAGTCGGCACCTAAGATCAATTGGTGTGGGAGATTCGGTATTACCAGACATTCTATTAAAATGGATCTATTCTCAACCTCCACTGGTAGAGAAATAGACCCAGCTACTCCTACACCTGCCCCATCTGCTAACGCTACTGACCCAACACTACTCTTTCCTAATCTTAGTCCTAATTCTTTTAAAACTTTCCACCCGTCACCACCCACAATGGTGCGAGAGGCTCTTGAATCAAGTAGACCCAAAAGCTTGATTCCATAAACCCTAACTCCTAAATATGGCCTACTGTCCCTACCGCTTGCCGCTAACGTGAAACTTAAGTGAACTTAACGTTCCAGCTGATCGTCAGCAGACGACCTTACTAACGCCGACAGGTCTCCTGTCCTGCTGACTCAAGAGCCCGTTCCCCATTTCCCGAACACCGCCTACAATCCCTACGATAAACACCTACAGCCCCACAACCAAAACACTTCCTTTGCACATAACAGTTTTGTGCCAAATGACCATCCCTGTTACAATTGTAACACCTAACTACCTGTCTAAAAGGGTTCTCTGGGACTGGAGCAACAGCCGCAACTCGGTGTTGTCCAGACGAACTCGGTTGGTAACCACATTCTGGTTCCAACAAATGCCTACCTCTACTTGGTGGATTAAAACTATCTACATTTACCTTAAGGGTATCTTGTTCCCTACCTAAGATAGCAAGTTCCTTAACCGTCTTTGGTTTGGCACTCGCTATCTGCACCTGATAAAACGGATCTACATTCTTCCTCAAAATAGAAATCATTCTTCCCTCTGACAAAGGTTCCGACAATCTTCGGAACAATGTCCTCATAGTTGCAAGATACGCGCCGAAAGTTTCATCCTTTCCCTGCGAACGCCGATTAATTTCTTCCAAAAGAAGATCATCGTAATTCGCAGGAAGGAACTCCGCTTTGAGTTCCTTGACGAGCTCTTGCCAATCTCCCAAATCTTCCCTAACCGTCCTATACCACATAAGGGCCCTACCCGACAAAAGCTCCGAAGCGGATTTTAAAAGTTGGGAGTCCGGAACATCGTTAGCCAGACGAAGTTCCTCCACTCTTTCCAGGAATGAATTCACTGATGCTCCATTAGAGTCACCAGTAAATTTCACCCCCCACTTCCCTACACGTTCAGTGCACTTCTGTTGAACGACCATCTGTTCAGCAAAAGTGTCACCCCTATCCACCCTATGTCCTAATGGGACCCTAACACTAATACCACTGACTGAAGGACTACTGCCAAAACGACTTGGTTCAGGCAATGACCCTCCAGCCAGTCCTAACGCAGACCGCACATCACTTGGGGTCTGACCAACTTGTACCTGAAGTTGGGTTTGCCTTTTAACCGGAGTCTTTTCTTTCTCAACTTCCTCTTCCCTATCACTATTCTCACTATCACCAGTGAGATCTCCTAATAAACATAAAACTTTATTACGAAGTGAGCTGACAGCATCTTCTTCGTCTTCTGCTTCACAAGGGGTCCTAGCTAACCTACCTATACACCACTCAATCTTTGTTACAATCTTAATGTACTCCGAAGACTTTGGATTCTTGGGAGGTACTTTAAGAAGGCCCCTATTCTCCTCAATTTTAGCTTCTATAGCATCCTTATCCTCCTCATAGGTGAACGGGTACACCATGCTAACCTCCATCGAGTTTCTCTTAACGAGCAACCTCGATGACCTCAATGCCTTTCGCATCTCATCTACAGAACCTACCTTTAAACCCCTGACCTTCATCTCATAGGCCAGTTCGTCCTGTGCTAATCTCCCAATATTCATGTTTAATAAAAAAAACCTAATTAAAAACAACCACGAGAGAAAAAAAAATTATTTAAAGTTAAAAAAAAAACAGTCAACCCTAATCGATTTATATATATATAAAAAAAATATTCAAAACAATAAATATTCAATAAAAAAAACACGAAACTTTATGTTTTTTTATTTCCCGATCTTAAATTAAAAAAACTCTATTAAAATTTTCACCCAGAAATTTTCACGTTGGTGGCAACCGTAAACCCCAAATCACAATCAATTAGTTACCCAAGCAAAAAATTAACGATCACCCAGAAATTGTTTTCTTAAAAAAAATATAATATGCTATCCCCAAAAAAACCTCAACTTAATAATTCACTCAATTTTTAAGATAAATATCGCGAAATATTCCACGCTAGAAAAAAGAGCAACAAGAAAAAAACCATCACCTATCCTTGAAAAGAACTCAATGTAATTTACACTCGATTTACAAGCACAAAATAATACAACAAAATATCCCACGAGAGAAAAAAAAAACACATACAAAACTATCAGCTATCACCGAAAATAACTCAACTGAACTTACACTCGATTTGCAAAACACACGGAATAAATGTCGCGAAAAAAAGTACCAATCCCATGCGAGAACAAAAGCAATAATAAAAAAAAAACGCTGAACAAAATTTCTTCAAAAAAAAGGAAACTGAATAAAATTGTATGAAAACAAATAATGAAACAAAAGACACCACAGAATTGAAAACAAGTTTACAACACTAATAAAATAAAAAAAAATAAAAAAAATATCACCAAAAAACTCCTTGCTGCACTGTATGTCTCTCCTTTTAGCTGGATCCCCTTCACTCCTCCGACTACTCCTTCCAAAACACCTTGTTTCAATGGGAAAAAATACACCAATAAAAACAAAATTATTAGAACTTTTCCAATCAATCTTTTGATGGAAAAAAAAACACCACACAATACAATATTAAAAAAAAATTCTTCCACTTAGGGCCTCAAACGTTGGGCACCACTTTATTACACTTTTTCTTCGCGGCACGAACACGATAGGGGAGAGGGGAATTTATTTAATTAAAATTATTATTCTAATCGATCTTTAAAAAAACAAAACGCGATCAACTTAATTTCATAAATCAAAAAAAGAAGTACTTGTACACCGATACCGACGGCGGCGACGCACGACACGAATTAATTATTTGTTTACTCAAACTACCACGAACGAAGAACACGAAAGAGAATGCGAAATAAAAAAGTGTAATAACAGCTAGATCAACATAGCTGTCACCACGGCTGCTCAGCTGGGGTGGGTTCGGTGGAAGAATTTTTGGGCTTCTTCTGATAAACTTTATTGATCTATCGAATCGAAATAGCTTATCAAAAGAACATGTAGGTATGCACAGTAGGGTGCAAAAAAAGTTAGGCGCCAGGAATTTTTTTCTAAAACCGAATTAGAAAATTCCAAAACTAATTTTAGGATTTTAAGGACCGATATTTTAAATAAAAAGAAGGAAGTTAAATGAAGATAATTATTTTATTGTTTTGGGAAACCTTGGGACAGAAGATCCCTGGACTAAAACCCAAAAGTCTTTTCAAATAAAAGGTAGGATATGCAATATTTTAATATGGCCGTTTGGCTCAAAGGCAAACAGTTGCAATTAAATAAAAAGAAAGGCAAATAAAAACAAACGAAAAAAATAAAATAGGTTTTTAATTAAAAAAAATAAGGCGCGTCCCGAAAGCTAGGTGACAAACTCGAACACGAACTGATTGAATATAAATAAATAATTTGAAATTGCAAATATATATTTATGTTCAAAATCTATCACAATCTACTTATCTTGGTTGAATATCTCCTTTCTCCTATCTCCTGTTAAAATCCTCACGTCTCGAATCCCGATTTCCAAAAATGCTCGATCTAAAGTTTTTATCCAACCAAAACAAAAATGTCTCCTCCTCGATTTTTTTTCTCCTCCAAATTTCTCGATATTTCTTTCTTTTTCAAATTTTGTCTTCGCGCTTGTAAGTCTCTCACCAGAGTGCCTTCCAAGCTCATTTTCATCAACAACTTTCTTCCCTCGTCCATTCCAATCATTCACTCATACATACAACGCTACAACACAACCATTCGTTTCGAGATCATCGGTCACGGCTTCCTGGAAGCATGACGCTCTCCTAGAAAACAACCGTCGTGGGATCTAACGAAACATACTCATACGCACACAAACACGGTTTCAACAAGTTGTTGGATATGTTTCCAAAACTTGCCAAAACATACTCTCACGCACACCAACAAAGTTTCGACAAGTTATTGGATGTGTTTCCAAAACTTGTCGAAACATTATGGACGAGTTCAGACTACTTCCCAATTAAAACTATTTTCGAGAAAAATTGAGAAGAATTAAAATCGAGGAGAAGTCTCAAATAGGCTTTTTCCTACTACTCTACTACTATCGCGCGGGATTCAAAGCGTAAATTATTTAACAAACTATTTTTGGAGATACAGAGAGGAGCGTTACTTTAAAGCTATTTTCAAAATTCTACAAAACTAATCTAATCGCGTTAAAAACCCATTTTGTACATTAAACAAATTTACGTTATTTTAAGAGAAAAGTTAAAATAACGATGAAAGGATATTAATAAAAAGATGTTAAGTTGTTGTTGGTCGTTTTAAGTAAGTAAGAGTCCGCCTGACTCGTTACTTCTTCGGCTCATCCGCCGGCTCTTCTCGTCTTCGAACGTCGTACTCGAACACCTGCTTTTGTTGCTTTTGCAAAATAAGGCTAGGCACACCACTGGTTGATGAGACCATGGTTGCCCTCAACTTCGCCAATATTTTGCAGCCACAACGAGAGAAAAGAATGGGAGAAAGAACGACCGAAGGGAAGTTTTTGTTGCGGTAAAATTAACCGTAACAATATAAAAGGGGTCTGAAACATATTTAAAGGTAAGAATATCGATTTGTGGTAGTCTTTTGGAATTAATTTATAAGAATTTGTTCCAAATACTAATGGAGATGGGCGAAGCCATCGAGTAGACATTGCTAATGTCCAGAACTTTCCCTATCTTTCCCAATAGGAACAGCGGAGCGCATCGAAGGGATTTGTAGTGGATATTACTCAAGTAAACCAGGGCAGGCGAAGATGCTACAGGACTTTTCTTTCCTCTTCTACCTTTCCTGACACCCAAGATGTGGTTAGTGGCTGACACGAGTCCTTTAAATTTTTTCTTTCGAATGCTCTCATTCTTCATAGGAGTTGGTGACATTATATGTGCTGAAAATAAGAATAAATATGTTTGCGTATCTCGCACACTTCAATTCTGTGTGATTATATATTCTTCTGGGCACTCAACCATACTATCCTCGGCACGCACGTGCATACCAGCAAGGGAATAAAAGTCCTTAATAACGCTTTCGCAAACATATCGCAGGCAAACGTCGAGCGTTGATCCGCTCGCCGGCTCGCCGACGTTTGCGAAGAACCTTCTTTTTTTTTCTTGGTGGCATAAGATGCTACCTCCTTGGCGTCACAACTCTGCGACATTATAACGCTTAGCATTGGACGTAAACGCGTCATTGTGGCGATATAAGCGACCACCTACGTACACACATCGGTGCCTTTGCTCCGGAACGTCGGAGCTCTACATATCGTTCAACTGGACTGTCTATGACTAGGTCCACACTTCTCAACGCACGCTGTGCAGGGTACCCAGTCTCGACAGGGCTGTAGGCCCCAACGAAACAGGAAGGAAGTTTTGTTGTACCAGGGATTAGAACGTCTGGCGCGTGCTTTAGACACGGATACCGGTTCGATAACCACCTCAACTTTTACTCACCAGTTCCTGCAGCTTTATTATCAGTTCCTGTAACTTCTGTTCATCAAGTCCTGCATCTTTACATACTACACCAATACTCACCAGTTCCTGCATCTTTATATATTTCAACAGATCCTGATTTATATTTATGTGATGTATTATTATTCCAATATTATCTTTCTGGATTACCAGGTAACAAGCTTAATATATATTAGTTTTGATTGTGATACGTCAAGGACGTGAAGCTACATATATGTCCTTATAAAACCCACAGGCGGGTTCATAAAATTGCCTTAGAAATGTATGTGTTAGTTCAGTGTATGGAGCGTACAACGACGGACGGTGGTGTACACGATTATATACTTTCTTCTGATAAGTTATCTACCCTTAGTGGTGGGACCTAACGCCTCCCCCACCCACTCATCGCCTTATTTACTACGCTATATTATAAATAGGAATTTTATTGAAGATATGTGTAACAGTGAAGCATTCGAGGATCGTACACTTTTCTTTGGATTTGCGTGACAAATGTTCATTTGAAATCATAAGAAGTACGTACTTACTACTCAACTTTTCTTTCGTGCTGTAGTTCAAAACTTTTTTTTTGTTTTCGTCCTGTTACGATATCGGGTATCACTCACCGGGATTAGTTCGGTTTCACTACTAAGACTGGATGGATAGTCTTAAAGCCATTCCTTAAAAGAATAAAAAAAAATATCGTTTCGAAGCCCGCGCTACTGTTTCATAACTCGGGGATCTGAATATATACAACCGTTCGCTACTTGTGAGGTTTTTTCCTTTTTAATTATTTTCCGGCTAGTTAAAACAAATTTGTTTTTTTTTGGTGATATCCAGTATATTGATTACTTTTATTTGTGCACTTGTTTTTTTTTTATTTTCGCGTTACATTTTTTTTTCTTTTCCACTTTGTCTTCACGACAACATCGTTTCGTGTCGGTAGCGACCGCTTTGGACCGCGTTTTGACGCTGCGTCAACTCTCATGTTACCGCATTGCCTCTAGGCATTCGATCGGTACGATCGTACCGCATGTCCTTTGTATGGTACAAACGTGTTTCAGCTTACTTTTTGTTTCACAACAACAGACACAATAACTTTTTTTATATCTCTTTCCGCGCGATTACCAATTGTGTCAGCTACATATGAGGATTATTATAAAAATATCTTGCCGAAGGTACGACGTCTTAGATGTTCAAGGCTTCGTTCATAACCAACCCATACAGTTAAATCATTGTATTTGGACCGAAAACGATCGTCCAAGCGCACACATATATTAAAGAGTAGAAACAATATATTCCATATAGCATATAAATACCTATAATCACTTACTTTTCAGCTAGTTACTGGAGTGCACTTCAGCAACAGCAGATATCTGATAACGTCAAGTAAATACTACCCCATTGGTAGTCAGTAAACTATATTATATTTGCATGTACCTCTTTATTGGAGTATATTCTTTATACAATTTATTATATTGATATATATTTGCACGCACTATCGATTACTCGACCGAATACGAACTGTATTCTTTCGGGTATGGTACCTTTTCTTTTTTTGGGATTGTAAATCTGTGTTGGTTATCTTGTAGTTCCAAGCATATAACTTTGAACAACGATAAATTGCCTTGATGATATTCAGGAAAATTTTTGCATTTTCTCAACGTCTGTTAATATCAGTGCAGATTAAAGTACCTATTTTATTAAATAGAATAAAGAGCCCGCGCTATTTTTGTTTCATGTCCGTGAATTTTGTTTTGAATTTCCCCTTTTTGATTCTCCCGAGATCTTAGGCGGTGAGAATTCAACGCCGCGGTTAAATACTATTCGAAATATTAATTTTTGATTTTGAATTTCGTTTGACGCTAACAATAAGAACCGCGACTTAATTCGTATTTGTAGATGCAACGTAGCATCCCAGTACATAGTAAGTAATTGATAAATACTTACCCTGCGTTCAAATCAAACTTCTGCATTAGGTTTTTTTTTTTAAAGAACCCAAACGACTTTAAATACAAGAGTCAAATAAATGTTTATATTTGGAACAGTTTAAGTCTAGATAGGAATATTGATTATATATTTTATATTATCCTATGGGATATAAGTCTCGAATTAAGACAGTAATTTTAATATGATATTGTTAAGATCTTTACAAGTTCTTTTCCTTTCTTCACTATATTTATAATTGTGAATAAGCATTATAATCTCATTTAGACATTTGATTACCTGTTAGTTTTAAGTTGATGATTAATAAATAAGCCATTTTATAACGTTCACTAAATTTTCCGTTTCTGAATTTGATTTTTCTTGGAACATTTATAAAGATCTTGAGATATTTTCAGTATGTCTGAGTAAGTTTTACTAGGGAGGGTGGTAACCCTCGCGTTCCTTTCTTGGAGGACAAGGTGGTGTACATGGTATGGTGCTCATAGTGAGTATCAATTTTGCAACAATGAAATAGGGAGTTTTCTGCGATGTTTAGGTTTTAGATAGAGTTAGATTATTTAGTTGAGCAAGCATTTTTTTTTGCTTGCTTGTTTAATCTGGGGCTGTCCAACAATAGAATTCAGTCGTAGGGACTCACAGGTACGCGGTCAGCCACGGTCATAAGCGAGAGAGTTGGTTTTCGTTTATGAGTTGGGTGGGTTGAGATACCAAGGGGGATCAATCTACACCTATCATCCTCCCTCCCTACAATGTCAGACACCTCTTCCTCAGCCCGCGATACATCGTGGCGGCAGGATGATAGGAAGGTGATGGGTTAGCCACGCAGCCACGATCATCTAAGGTCTGCGGTCACACAGATACTTACGAATAGTGTTCGAAGTGTTAGTTAATAATTCTGTCCGTATTCCTTTTCTTCTGAAATATGTCCACTCAAAATTAGAGGTGCGAATTCGAATCACCGTTTCTTTGCAGTTAATTCTTCACAGTCTTGTCAACGTTGGTTATGAGGGCCCTTAAGCTTTTTAAAATTACTTATTCGAACTCGCACATCATGAGTTCACCGGTCGGCAGTGAAAAATAGAGGTAACACCGGTCAAGTAGATCCCGGAGCAAGTGCCCACGGCCTGGCTGAGCTGGTCATGGCTATGGTACTGCCGGCCACCGCGACGGTCGATCTCGACCACGGTTCTACGTTGTCGCATGCCGTTCTTGTTGACTGTTCTCTATGAACAGTTGATGAGAAAGGGGGCGTTGCCGGCATAGGATCGCTTCCGTCCCTTCAGTGCAGAATTAGGAAGCCATAGCTGATGTAGTGAATGCGATCTGAAGTAGTGTCTTTGGAACTGAAAACGACATATAGCACCATTGGCATTTCGATTCCAGTTATGAGCGAGGGATTTAAGTAGAGTCCATGGTTTCAGGTGTAGGCTACAGCACGACACAGCTACAAGAGGAACATCTTTAACTTGTAGTTTATAGGCGCGAGCATGCTGATGGGCACGAGCTAGGCTGTTCCACGGTGTTTTGTGGTCAGAACCTACAGTGCGCTGTTAGATGGCTCGTTCTTCTGTGATGGGATGGAAAGGGGATTTATGAAGGAAGGAAGAGGGAGCGGGAAGAGCAAGATACCATGTTAGCGACGTGTAAGTCTTTCTGATTAGGGATACTAGGTACACCGATACATGGAAGGTCGACGTTGGAGATGCAGTTCCTTGGTATAGGAGTCAAGGATGTTTGGTGGATCTTGTCTCTTCTGGTTTCTTCTTCGGTTTGTGTTGTCGATGGGACATTGTTATGGAACTTGGGTATCCATAGGATATTTGGGTGAGGATGATCAATGTCTGTTGGCAGTTCAAATTTTCTTTATAATCTCAATTTATTATTTACGTTACATGTTATACCAATTTTTTTTTTGCATGAATCCATAACTTGCCTTATAGTATCTTTAATCTCTCCAACTTCAAAATTTAGCGCGCCTTTTTAGCAAAGGTGTGTAGAGATAAATATTGTAGGGATAAAATTTAGTTTAGCGCGATCTGAGTACTAGGCTGTAATCGTTATTTATTCACCCACGAAAAACAAATTCATTGACAAAATAAATAATTTTCTTTGTTCTTCTCTGCTCTTTTTGTTTTATCTTTCTTTCTTTACTAATGTTAAAATAAGTAGCGCATCACAGAAAGTTCAGAGTGGGAACAGAACAAATGCACGCAAGTATGTCAAAATCTGACGTCACTCATTGAAATTGAACAACAACAAAACCACCCTGAAAAGTGGACATTCCAAGCAACAATGTCCCGACAGAATATCGTGCTGTTGCATTGTTGGGACATGGTTTTGCAAGGACCAGATGTCAAAAAATGTGTCCTTGTGTCCCATCAACAATAAAAAATTCTGTTTCTTTGGTCATATGCGTCTCAGGGGTACAAAACTGGCCATAGCTTCTAAACCACTTATCCGATCGTCATGATTTTGGTCATGCTGAGTCACACCTAACTGACTGCATCCCCACAATTTGGAATTTTGGACCATTAAGAATTTTGGACAGAAAATCTATCCCCATTATGGCCTATTATATGGTCAGAAACACAAACATCCTTTTATCTCAGCATCTATCCATCCGTTGTTGAAGATTTTTGTGTTTCCTGAATCTGATGTATCCCCCGCTACTTTCTGCATTCCCCGTTTCTCCCTAAACAAATATTTTAGAAAAAATTCATATAAGGGCTGTTTCTTCGGTCATATGCCTGTCAGGAGTAAAAAAAAGGGGTAGGTGTCTGTATATAGTACGTACATATAGTCTCTTTTCCTTCTTATTTCCAGCTTAAAACTCATGATTTCACTTTAAATTAAAACTTTTAAACACTTTAACACTATTGTTATATGAATGGTTTTGTCTCTACTACAGTAAATATTGTTATGGTTTTTGTCTCTACTACAGAATTATGGTGAATAATTCTGCTGAAATAACAATGGGGAATTTGAAAGCTCTGAAAGCTTTCAAAGCAATTCCGAATGGTTCGAGACTTAGACTGCTCGGGAAACTTTTGATCCCAGTATAAATAGGACATTTTATTCGGAAATGGACACAGTTTCATTTTAACCGTGGTAGCGAATAAATGGTGAATAATAAGTGGTGCTAAAATAAAGAAATAAATAAAGAGTTTGAACTTAGATAAAAGTGAGTTTCATTTATAGAGATAGTAGTGGTAAATTAAAAGTAAAAGAAAATAAGTTTTATTTTCGAACCCAAGACTAAAAACATTACAGTGGTTTCAGAAGTGAAATAAAACTTAAGTGCATAATTCATTTGAAGAAAAAAAAAAAAAAGTGAAAAGTGATTACGTAACTATGGGTAAACTTGTAAATGCCCTCAACTTGATTGAACTCAGAGCAGTGTTGAAGAAACGAGGTCTTCCTACTGCAGGAACCAAAAATGACCTCATTATAAGGCTGCAAGAAAATATGACCGAACAAAACGAAAATCCGGACACATTCCTCGTGGATGTTGAAATTGAAGAGGAACAAGAGCTTGTAAGTTCCGACTTGTCCAATATGATGGTTCTTCTTCTCGAACGTTTTGAAACCCAAGAGAAGAATCTTGAAGACCAGAAAAACCTCCTTGAAGGAAAGTTCTCTGACATTGAAAGCTAGTTTGTTGCTGCTGATGAGCGTCTCGAAAGCATCGAAAAACAAATTTTGACTGTAGATGAAAGGTTCGAGAAAGTTGAAGACAAATTTCAAAAATATGCAAAGGAGTTGGACAAGGTAAGAAAAATTAAAATCAGAGAAAGTTCTGGTGATTGCATGCGAAGAAAGTAAATGCATCCGCCAACTTTTGATGGGCAAACTTCTTGGACGATCTACAAAAGATAATTTGAAGCAGCTGCGACAACAAACGGCTGGGATGACGAAGAAAAGTTTGTTGCACTAACACTTGCTCTCAGAGGACCTGCTGCAAAACTACTGCAAACAATACCAGCAGAGTTACATGGCAACTTCAAAGCTCTTACTCAGGCGATTGAAAAACGCTTTGGAGATGGCCATATGCAAGAAGTTTTCCGGGACCAACTTAACACCAGGGTTCAGAAAAGAGGTGAGACTCTTCAACAGCTCCAAGCAGACATCGAACGCCTGGCTCACCTTGCATATCCAACGGCGGGTGAGGAAATTAGTAACCAATTTGCTGCTGAAGCATTTGTCCGTGGCTTAGCTGACATCAACCTCCAGCGAGCAGTACGAACAGCCGGAAAACGGACGCTTCCTGAAGCATTGGCGTTTGCCCTCACCATGGAAGGAGCAGAACAGGCTTCTCAAAGCATTCATCGTGTAAGAGAAGTAACTGTAGAGGAGTGCGCTTGCCAGATAACGACATTCCAGAGCAACCACCGTGATGGAGCTCTCCGATGCTGGAACTGCAACAGGACCGGACATCTCCAGCGCCAGTGTCGTATGCCGTTAAGAAGAGGAGTTTGCCAACATTGCGACAGCAGGAGGAACAGCCAAGAGGAGACTCATAAAAACCCCTGCTGCAACTGTTTCCCACCCGGGAAACGAGTAAGAACCAACTTCACGGGGCAGAAGCTGGTTCCGGGTATCGATGGCCCCAGAACTACGATCCAGGTCTCGCAGACTAAACGAGACAATAAAAGTCTGACAATGGAAGCAGCTATAAACGACAAGAAATATGTGGCAACTATCGATACCGGTGCCACCGCCTCCATTGTAAGAAGATATGTAGTGAAGTTGACATGGCTACACAACACCAATAGCTACTGTTTGAAGACGGCAACAGGTGAGTCAGCTTCAGTATATGGGGAAGTACAACTAGTGATCCGATTGGCAGAACTGGAGTTTTCACATAAATTCCTAGTGGCAGATATTTGCGATGAGTGCATCATCGGAATTGACTTCATGAAAGCACATGGAGTAATTCTGGATATCGGTAACCAGGTTCTGAAATATAGAAATGTCGAGATTCCGATGATCTATGGTAACGAAAACTCGTCAACCCTGAGAACTGTCGTCAAAGAAGACCTACGCCTGCCTTCCTCTTCAGAAGTCTTTGTTTGGACAAACATAAAAGGCGATTCAGGGAACCATCGATACCTTTTTTGTAGAACCGTACTCTGAACAACGTTCCCAAAACTACATCGTGGGAAAAACGCTCGCCGCACATAAGAACAACATGGTGCCTGTAAGAATAGTGAACAACAAACCTTATGAAGTCAACCTTAAAGCAGGAGAAGTTATTGGACAATGTGGCCCAGTCGCAGCAATAACAAGAATCACCCATGAAGAAGTACGAAATCCTGTAGAAGTCAACTCTTTAAGGTCCAAAATTCTCAAATCCTGCAAACTAAGTCAAAAACAACAATAAGTTGCTGGAAGTCTTATTCATGAGTTTGCTGACATTTTCGCTTCAAAGGATAAACCATACGGAAGAACACAATTGGTGCAACATCGCATCGATACTGGTGATGCAAGGCCAATCTGTCAACCTGCAAGGCGCCTTCCACTAGCCAAACAGGCGGAGGTTACGGATATGATCTCGATGATGCAGAAAGAAGGTTTGATCGAGAATTCCAAAAGCCCTTGGGCATCACCAGTGGTCCTAGTCAAAAAGAAGGATGGAAGCACCCGGTTCTGTGTGGATTACCGAAGGCTAAACGATGTCACAAAGAAAGACAGCTACCCTCTGCCCAGGATCAGCGACACTCTGGATGCAATGGCAGGAGCTCAATGGTTTTCAACTTTGGACCTGAAAAGTGGGTACTGGCAGGTGGAAATTCACCCAGAAGATCGAGAGAAAAATATATTTTCGGCAGTCTATGGCAATTCAAAGTTATGCCCTTTGGCCTGTGCAACGCTCCGGCAACATTTGAGCGTTTGATGGAATGCGTTTTACAAGGGCTTACTTGGAAGACATGCCTGGTTTACTTGGATGATGTCATCGTTTTTGGGAAAACATTTGACGAACACTGCAGGAACTTGAGAGAAGTTTTCCGGAGGCTTCGAGAAACTCATCTTAGGTTGAATCCAGACAAATGCACCTTTTTCAAGACTGAAGTGAAATATTTAGGACATATTGTCTTGTCTCAAGGGGTACAAACCGATCCAGAGAAAGTGGAAGCTGTGAAGAACTGGCCAACTCCACAAGATAAATATCAGCTGAGAAGTTTCCTTGGGTTAGCCATATATTACCGGCGATTCATGAAAGACTTTGCTGGAGTTGCGAAAAGTCTGCACCAACTCACAGAGAATGGAAAACAGTTCAAATGGTCAGGTGATTGCGAGAAAAGCTTCCATGAACTAAAAATACGCCTCTGTAACGCTCCCGTTCTGGCATATGCTACTCCTCCCAAGTAACAATTTAGTTTTCATAAGGGTCAAGCGAAACTATTGTCTTATTTCTATAGTAATTTTAATTAGTCTTAAAGAAACTTGTTTGGCGCACTTTTGACAAGTTATTTTAGTTTTCTTACGGCTTTTCTTCGCATGCTTTATGAAAACAATAACTGACCACAAACAATATCAATACGGCCTTAGAACAACTCAATGAAGAAAGAAATAACTTACTATGAAAAGCTTTTAATTTCGTTAAAATAGCTTCCTACTTATTAATTCCTATAAAACTTATTTTTACTGGGTCTCTGAAAGCAAAACTGCTCATAGATTTATGAATGGGGCAAACAATTAACTAAAGGAAGCTATACTGTTTATCGAAAAGCTATTAACTTCGCTTACGAAACTACAATAATTAACTAAAAAAAGCTATAGCTTAGTTAATGAAGCATTAGTTTCTTCAAATATGTTTTAAAAATGCCAAAAAAGAATTATGGGGTTCTTATGGAAAAAAATTCATTTCTTTTTTTTTTAATCGAAAATCAACTTCTGCGCTTTTATTTAATTTTTCTTTATTCCCACCTCCCATCAATCATTGTTTTCCTTTTTTCCCGTATTCTCTAGCTTTCTGCAATGAATTAAATTGTATATTAGTTGAAAAAGTGAAAATTTTACATTTTGAAAATTTTTTTATATTACCAACTCCAGGAACCGAACTCGAAGCCTCAGCGCACCATCCAAGCACCCATCCACTAGGCCAATTTGATTAATAAAATGACAAGATCAAAAAAGAATCAGTTGATACCACACTTAAACTTTTGTACAACTTCATAGTATTTATGCCCAGAGGGTGTTTCGAATTAATACGACAGAAATCTTGCTTTTGGAAAAACATGTTTGGCTTATCTTGAAATAAAAATAACTTCTCTTCAATAAAAGTTCATCAATGTGTTAATTGTTTATAATGAAAACAACCCAAACTCATAAAATGTTATAATGTCCGAATTCGATATACATAATACACATAGGGTTGTAGGATGTAGGTATATATATATAATTTAATTAAACATAACATACCTATATTATATTTTTTATAAATGTATTATATTATATTAAGTTTATGATATATAAATGCAAAATATAATATATAAAATATAATGGTTAAATTAAAATAAAAACAGAATTTGAAATTGTATTAATGTTTTAATTTAGATTTTTATTTGTTTTTTTAAAATAAAAATCTAAACATTAATAAATCTAACATTAATAACTTTTCATATTCTGCTTCTATTTTATTTTATTTTAACCATTATATTATTAATTACACACAACTGGAGGCAACCACAATATGTTTATAAAATATAGATAAAAAATATAAAATATTATAATATAAAATATATATGGTTAAGGATTAAACCTAAAACTCCCTGTGCACACAGAATGAAATAGCTCATCGGAAAAAGCGATATCTTCGGTAAGAATACAAGTAGTTTTTTTATGTGAGAAACAGCTTCCATATGTGATTCCAAATTCCCGCTCAGATGACTATCACAAATCTATATCACTTTATCGTTTCACTAGGTTAATAATTGGTATCACAGATCACAGTAGGTAGGTATATGTATAAAAAAAAGAAATTTCAATTATTGTTGCTTATAAAAAAGGAAATTACAGTTAGTATTCTTATGCGAGTAATATCTTCTTTAAATTTGTCATCAGCGTATACAATACAAACACTGGGAAAGGATGGCACGTTGATGTGGCCGCCAGATGCAATGAAGAAAAAAAGTGTGTGAATTGAATACGTTTTGCTTGTGTCTGCTTGAAGAAAATCAAAATGTTTTAATTTTTCATCAATCCGTTTAGATTTAATTCCTCAGTGATGACAAACTTAAAGAAGATAGAAGGTACTTGGAAGGTGCGCAGAGGCTTCGAGTTCGGTTCCTGGGGTTGGTAAATAAAATTTTCACCTTTTCAACTAATATACAATTTAATTCATTGCAGAAAGCTAGAGAATACGGGAAATAAGGAAAAAAAATGATTGATGGGCGGTGGGAATGAAGAAAAATTAAATAAAAGCGCAGAAGTTGATTTTCGATTAAAAAAAAAAAGAAATGAATTTTTTTCCATAAGAACCCCATAATTCTTTTTTGGCATTTTTAAAACATATTTGAAGAAACTAATGCTTCATTAACTAAGCTATAGCTTTTTTTAGTTAATTATTGTAGTTTCGTAAGCGAAGTTAATAGCTTTTCGATAAACAGTATAGCTTCCTTTAGTTAATTGTTTGCCCCATTCATAAATCTATGAGCAGTTTTACTTTCAGAGACCCAGTAAAAATAAGTTTTATAGGAATTAATAAGTAGGAAGCTATTTTAACGAAATTAAAAGCTTTTCATAGTAAGTTATTTCTTTCTTCATTGAGTTGTTCTAAGGCCGTATTGATATTGTTTGTGGTCAGTTATTTTTTTTATAAAGCATACGAAGAAAATCCGTAAAAAAACTAAAATAACTTGTCAAAAATGCGCTAAACAAGTTTTTTTTTTAAGTCTTATAACAATGACTTTAAAAATAAGACAGTCCTTTTACCGCCCATATTATATGACAGTCTTTTATCCCCTTTACAGCTGTTTTTTCAAGTGCTTTAAATAAACACGGTGTTTGGGTTAGTTAATTCTATAGAAGATCTTTGTTCTGGTTTCCAGTAACAGGTCTTATGGCAGCCATCGCATTTAAGCATTGTATATGAACAAACTTTGGAAGGCCCTACAGGAGCCTTATCAAACAATAATCTCTCACCTTTGTATACAGTTTGCAAATCATATTTCAAAAAGGCTTAACAGAGCTACTATTGAAAATTTGTGTGCACAAAGTTGAAGCATTAGTAAAAAAGCCTTATAAAAACACTATGAAAGTTGTAGCTTACTGAATTTCAAATTTTGGACCTTATGCAACATAGATTGTTAGTTGGGCTGGGAAACAGTTCATCATCGATGCAGACGCAAGCAATGTTGGAATTGGGGCTGTTTTGTCGCAAGTTCATGATGGCCAAGAAAAGGTAGTAGCCTATTACAGCAAAGTGCTCTCGAAGGCAGAAAGGAACTTTTGCGTGACCAGGAGGGAACTTCTAGCTCTGGTACTAGCTACAAAGCATTTTCATAAGTACATCTATGGGCAGAAATTCCTCCTTAGAACAGACCATGGAGCGCTAAGGTGTCTTTTGAACTTTAAAAATCCCGACGGACAAGTAGCAAGGTGGATTGAGAGATTACAGACATACCACTACGAGATTCAACATCGAAAAGGAAAACTACACTCCAATGCAGATGCATTATCCCGACGACCATGTTAATCGAACTGCAAGCATTGTTCACGACAGGAAGAAAAGGAGTCCCTAGTCACTCAGCGAGTGAGAGTCGAGCCCATTGTCGGCTGGAGTAACGAGGAAATTAGGAATGCTCAACAAGAAGATTCTGACATTGAACCCATCCTTGCATGGAAAGAGCACGAGGAGAAACCACAATGGGTTGACATTTCCGATAGAAGCCCGGTGTTAAAAGCCTATTGGGCACAATGGAACTCTCTCCATGAACAAGAAGGTGTACTCAAACGGAAGTGGGAATCCGCAGATGGCAAGTCCTTTGTGATGCAAGTAGTTGTGCCTCGGTCCAAAGTCAATGAAGTTCTCCGTGAGATGCATGATGGCACTTCTGGAGGCCAGTTGGGAATTAACAAATGTAGGGTGAATTTTCTCGCCAGTACACATACCAGTGTACACCAGCGGTGCCATCTACATGCGAGACTTCCACTTTACTCGCAACTTGCTGAACGCATCCGATGGGTTCCACCCAAAGAAGGTTCCACACGTATTGGAATCCACACGAGAAAATAGATTCCACCTGCCATTTTGAATTTCTGAATTCCCCACCCTGTCTGAGTTCCAATGTGCGGTCGTTCCCATAAACTTTCGATGGAAGGATATGATGGAACGAAAGACATAATGCGAACTATTTCAAATAACACCCCGTTCGCACTAAGCACAACAAGGGAAATGATCATTTTGACCGAAGGGCAAATCTAAAAGTATTAATATGTGTGACTTGAAGAATGCCAGACTTGAAATAAAGTGACAGGCAGACGTCAAGTTGCAGCTGGAAGAAATTTCTCGATGCGGCCGATTAATTACTCTCCAGTTGTTGATCTGACCCACTGCCATAACTCTCGTTTGCGATTCAAGGTTTCATTGTGTCATTCCACCAGAATTCACTGACACCTGTCAAAGCCAAGAAACCTGACAAGTCAAAATACGACATTTAAATCATAATTCAGCGTCACATTGGACATCTTTCCGCTCGTAATGTATTCTGTCCCTTATTGTCGCCATGAAAATTTTGTACACTCGAACGGACGAACAAACTGGAAGTAGCAATGTCTACCAGTTTTTCGGAAGTGGATCTCGTTCTGAAGATATCCATAGACGAAGCCACTTCACTACTACAGAACGCAGACGAAATTTCTTTTGTGCAGCAGACCGCGCTCCATTTTGTCTTTCTTTACATCTTCTAGGAAAAATCCTTTAATTGCATAAGCAATTAAGGATATACAATATATAAACTCGGTTAATATCAGGGTAAAAAGGTAAGATTAATGAATTATAGCGACATGCTTATCGAGAGTAATTGTAAAGAAGAAATTTTGCTCAAAGAAATAGCAACGAAAATTCGTCGCAGCATATGGTCATCTTATTACTAAGGATCTTTTTCACATCCATAGGAACAGAAGCATGGAATTAAACCAGAGGAGGCATTACATCTAGCTCCAACGGAATCTGTCCAATAGCCACATGGCAGGAGTCTAGGACCAGCCTACCCAAATCCTTGGGATTTTCACTTTTATCCTCGTCCATACGCGGGCGAGTAAATCGTCCGATTATATATATGTGTTCAGTCAGTTCTAATAAACGATCGAGCGCAGGCTGCACAGTTCATAATCCAAAGTGTATTACGTTATATTCATTTTTTTTTTGAGCGTCTGGATATCCAGTCGGCTCCGTCGGAGTACATCCATAGGCCACGTGCTGGCGACCAGGAACCCCGATCTGAATCACGGAATAATCCGGTGTGCGTAGTTGTCTGATGTTGATCCAAGAGGCTCTTCAGCAACTACCACACCCTTTTGTGGCCAGCCACGCCACATTTCCTTCCTTTTTGCTGTGGCACTCCTTCTAAACGATTCCTGCACAGGATTTTCTCGAGTCATCGAAGGAATCATCTACAACAGAGACAACTCCTTACACCACTAGTCTTTAAAAGACCGATTTCACTTCAATCATTAGGAGGACAGCCTCTTCAAGATATCACCTGGATGTCTGGCGCATGCTAAAGCATGGATGCCGATCCACCAGCATAATACCCATCACCTATATACAACGCGAGATTTAAACTCCAAAAACACAATCATTCGACTCCAGAGTCACCGTCATCTTTAACTCACCAGTTCCGGAATATATACATGTAAAATTATAAAAATATATAAGACCCTAAATAAGGTGCTTTGATACCAACAATCAATCAGGTAACGATTATTTTGTATTTTCCTAAATTTTGTGAACGCACTGGGAGCGATTATGCTCCAATCGCACTCCTGGTAAATACCAGCGTAATTTGTTTCTCTGGCACAAACTCACACGAGTGTCACCAGCGTCCAACGCTATCGGCCACGGATGGTGGTACGATTGTTCGATCTTACCAGTCGGAAGGCAGGACTTCACACCTCCTCCTCCGTACTTTATTAAGAAATTTTGGATATTACATATGATGATCTATTTAGGTATTATTATTATTTGTCGTTAGGGAGGGCTTTAACAGCTCAGGCACTGCGGTATCTCGGAGATTCCTATTGTACCAACCCATGTGAGATTCTAGAGCAGCTCTGTTGCTCCAGACAGAGACCAGAACTTTAAGATATTTTGTGGATGGAAGGTTTTGAGTTTTTCCATTGGAACGATCTCGGAACCAAGTGTTCGCTTTCTGAGGCGGAGGAGTGCTGGGCATTCCGTGAGGATATGCAGAGATGTTTCTTCACTTTCGAGGCAAACGGAGTCTGTTGCTAGTCTCATGTTGTGAAGGTGTTTTTTCAGAGGACAATGTCCGGTTATGATTCCAGTCATTGTTTTCAGAGTTTTCCTATCTAGGTTGAGTAGGAATTTTGTGGTTTTGTGTGAATATTCTGGTACAAATCGTTTCGAGCAGATTTGACCAGGAGTTGATTGCCAAGCTGCTTTAGATTCCATGAGTAGGATGTTTTTGGCAGTGTTTTTGAAGTAATTAATATTTACTCCGCAGAAGGGTTCTGGGCCAACCAATGGCATTAAGGCGCCCTCTTTGGCCAGGACGTCGACCCTTTCATTACCATCGTATCCCTTATGTGCAGGGATCCAATGGAGAATCACAAAATTGAACCTTGCAAGTTCAATGAGTAGTAAGACAGTCTCTTGGACTAACTTGGATCTTATGACAGGCGTAGCCAGAGCTTTTAGGGCAGCCTGGCTGTCTGAGAAGATGAATATAGTTTTATTTTTTGCATTCGAGTGACAAAGTATCCTCGCGCATTCGTTAATAGCAAAGACCTCTGCCTGAAATATGGACGAATGAAGACCAAGGCTGACCGAAAAGTTCGCACAAGGTGATTCCCCAAAAATACCGGAACCAGTACCTGTTTCCATTTTTGAGCCATCCGTATACCAGACCAGATCTTCGCTAGAAGGGTGTGGTTTGAAGTTTTCCCAGTCTTCCCTGGGGGGGATGACTATAGAGAAATTTTGTGTGAAGTTATATGTGGGAATTGTGACATCCAGACACATGCTAAATTCCTTGAGATTTTCCAAGTTGCTGAGAAGCGATAGGTGGCCCCTTGCATTTGGGTTTAAGGTTACATACTCTTGGTGAAAGAGACGATGTAAGCTCAGTGTTGCTTCCATTCTTATGAATAGGTGGATTGGAGGTAATCCTAAAATTACATTGAGTGCAAATGTAGGTGTGGTCCGCATGCATCCCGTTATGCATGTCGTTGCTAGTCGTTGTATTTTTTCTAGCTTCATTATGGCAGTATTTTCTTTAGTTTTTGGCCACCATACCAACGCTGCATATGTTATTGCGGGTCTCACTACAAGAGTGTAGAGGCTATGCATCATTTTGGGTTTGAGCCCCCAGTTTTTTCCGCAAATACTACGGCATGTCCAGACAGATTTTGATGCTCTGTTAGAAATGCGTTCTAGTTGAGGGTTCCATGACAATTTGCTGTCTAGAACGATCCCCAGATATTTTGCTTCTTTTGAAAATGGGATTGTGTCACCATATAGAGAAGGAGGTGTGAAACGATCTACTTTTCGTCCCTTAGTAAAAGGAACAATAACTGTCTTTTTGGGGTTAACGGAAAGACCTTCGCAGATGCACCAGTCCCGTACAATGTCCAAGGCTGATTGAAGTCTATTCGATATTGATATTTCTGACGATCCCTGTATGACAATGGCTAGATCATCTGCGAAGCCCACTGCATAAATGCCATGGGTTTCGAGTGATCTTAGTAGGCTGTCTACAACGATGGACCATATAAGTGGCGAGAGGACTCCTCCTTGTGGGCAGCCTCTGGTTGTGAGTGCAGAAATTTCTATATCTTCGATTTTACTCTGGATAATTCTACAACTAAGCATGGACATGATCCATTTGCATACAACTTGTGTCACGTTGTGGTACCTGAGTGCACGATCTGTTGACTCAAAAGTGGTGTTATTGAAGGCTCCCTCAATGTCAAGGAAAGCGACTACACAGATTTCCTTACTATGGATGGAAGATTCAATTTTTGTGACCAAATCATTCAGCGCTGTTTCAGTCAATTTTCCTGGTTGATATGCATATTGTGTTTTCGATAGAGGCGAGAGCGTTAGAGAGGTGTCACAAATGTGTCTGTCAATAACTTTCTCCATGCATTTGAGAATAAACGACATGAGGCTGATTGGGCGGAAGGATTTAGGACTTGTTTCCAGATCCCTTCCCGCCTTTGGTATGTAAATTACTGTAACCTTACGCCAACTATCAGGCAAGTGCCCGAAAGCAAGGCTCCAGCTAAATAGTTTTGAGAGAATAGGTGCTAGTACATTTGTTCCCTTTTGTAACAGAGCCGGAAATATGCCGTCTTCTCCTGATGCCTTAAACGGTTTCAGAGAGGAGATTGCCCATTTGATGGCATTGGTGTTACAGATATGTCTAGCTGTTTTCCAGTCTCCAGTTGTTGGGATCCTTGACGGTTCCTGTTGTGGAGGTAGGTTTGTGGTTGGTGAGTCCAGAACAATTGAATCTGGAAGGTGGGTTTTTACAAGAAGCTCTAGAGTTTCCTTCTTGCTTTTTGTTTGAGTACCGTTCTCATTGGTAAGAGTACCTATGGTGGCGGGTTTGTCAGAGGGAACGTCAGATATTCCCTCCACAAATCGTCTAAAAGACTCCTTTTTGGCTCTTTTTATTTCGCAGTTGTATTTGGTTAGAGCATTAGAGTAGGTTTGCCAGTCTTCATTACGTTTGGCTTTATTGAAGAGTTTTCTTACTCTTGATCTTAGTTTTCTTAGATCGTTGTTCCACCAGCTGGTTTGCCTCTTGACTGTTTTAATTTTCAGGGGACAGTTGTTCTCAAAAGCAGAGATAATTGAGTTTTTTGCGTGTTCAGCAAAATACTCGAGTTTATCTTTGGTGTTAATGAGAGGGATTTTGTCTTCAAGAGAATAATTCAGGTCTGAACTATAAGCAGTCCAGTCTGTGTTTCTCTTAGGGCGGTAAGTTAGACGGACTGGAGTTTCTACATCTAGTTTAAATCGAATGTGCCTATGATCTGAGCATGATGGTTCCGAGGAGACATGCCAGTTATAGATTAAGTTACTAGTAAAGGTAGAGGACAGTGTAATGTCCAGAACCTCTTTTCTAGTTTTGGTAACGAAAGTGGGTTTCTTACCAATATTAAGTACATTCAAATTTTCTTTTGAAATATAATCAATAAGTGACTCACCTCTTTTGTTGATGTCCGTACTACCCCATAGGGTATGATGAGCATTTGCATCACAGCCAAGGACAATATCTGTCTTGGTGTTACGCGCATGCTCGATCAATTTCATTACCTGAATGGGGGGACATGGTGCTTGGTCGTTTCCAGGGAAGTAGGCCGATGCTACTATAATATCCTTGGAGTTGTCGATCCTTACAACCGCCGCTGTCAAGTCCTCTGAGATGAATTCTGTCAGGGGGAAGAAAGGTGTGTTATTATCAAATATGATACAAGTTCTAGGTCTATTGGCCGAGGTAGAATATAACAGCCTACCTGTTGGTGTTTTTAGGCCTAGTATTTTCCCGCTCGTGCTGATCCAGGGTTCTTGCACGAGGGCGATGTTGAGACATTTCTGTCTCATGGTGTTTGTTAAGACCGCCGAAGCGGCCTTAGCATGTTGGAGGTTGATTTGAACAACCTCCATGTTTTTAAAGTTTTTGTTGAGAGGGAGCTTTTGAGTGGGAGCCCCCTCTGTTTCCACCACGTCCCCTGTTTGTTAGCTGACGTTGTGGGTTGGTCGACTTTCCGCTGCTTGAGCTTGACATTGACTGTCCAGCTCTGTTTTTGACAGGTTTTTGTGACGTAAAGTCGATGGTCTTATCAGACCTCGCAGCAGGAACGAAACCGGGTCTATCCAGTTTGCTGGGCCTAATTTTATATTTCATCACCTGCTCAGGAGCGGACTTACCAGCTCCTGGTACAGGTTTTGAGGGATTAGGAATGGAAGTTCCACTTGGAGAAGATGCTTTGTCATCCGGAGGAGATGGTTTATCCGTCTCTTTGGGTAACGGGGCATCGGCTTTGCTGACCGTGGAGGTCACAGATTTCGGAGTGCCAGGGTTCTTCTTGATCCTGAACTGGACTCTGTTTATATTATAGAACGGTTGGCAGTTCATTTCCTCAAGAAGAGACACTGAGCGCTCGTCCATCGAAATGGTTAAGGCAATACCCTGGGGGTTGGAAACTTTCCGAAGGATTTTCCATTCTCTTGTAGGAAGAACTTTGTTCTGAAGCCTCAGTAGCTTTAGGACATCTTCTACACTTGTTGAAGGGCCAGGGAAGTAAGCTGTGGCTACACATGGTTTCGGGAGATCATCTCCCTCCACCATCCGCAGTTTGGCATTCTCCCAAGGCGAAATTCCGCAGACTGTTTTCGCTAGCCAGTCTTTGGTGTTAGAATCGGCACAGTTCACCGTTAGCCATCCTGGTTTGTACGAGCAGCCCAGAAAACGAATCTGTGGGCCATCTTCTGCGAGCTTATGCAGTTCGCTGATGATGGCATTTTCCACTGCTTTTTGTTGTACTTCGTCTAGATGTCCAACGGGATAGTCGTCAGATACGACACCGACTTTTATCATCCCTGCAACCTCATTGAACAGCAGAGCATTGGATTTTGCCCTTTTGCTCGGTTCAGGGGTGATATTGATTGAACTAGACCTCCGCCTTTTGGCACTGGTCTCGTTTGCTGTTTGAGATGGACTGGAGAGAACCTTCTCAACTGCTTTATCGTAAGGCAGATTATCTGCCAGAAGTCTTCTCAAGTGCTTTTTTGAGACGTTGTAAGTTTTTCTAGCTCAAGAGTCTTTTCGGATTCACCTCCTGAAGCTTCACAGCTTCCGTAGTTTTCCACCGTCTGGACAGAGCTTTGACCACCGACGGATTCGAAGTCGCTGTCAGATTGAGCAACTACTGGACGGTCTATCCATCCAGCAGAGGCAGGAAGTTCAGCCATTGGCTGACAGATGGAGGAGCACTCATCTGTTCCCCCATCTATTAAGGTATATAAGTATATATATTTAGAAAGTGATGTGTTGTGATTTTAATTGCTTTGGTGCATAATGAGGTATATGATTAATCCTCATCTAAGATAATAAGACGTAGTCGGTAATGTATCCTCGGGTGTAAATGTTTCTTTCTTGAAATCGATTATTGTTTTTCTTTGAACGATAGTATAGTTGATCGGGAAACATGTATAGCTTATCGGTAATCGGTAATTTCATTCTGATTCGGAATCAGATCCGGTGATATGAGCTTTTCTTAATGCAATATAAACTCCTAATCGTCGTGCTCTCTTCGAGATTAGAGAAATTTTATTCACTTATCCACTTGATAAACATAATTCTTTTTTTTATATTTCCTTCACGGATTCCTTTTTAAGAATCAACATACTTTCGGTTTATTTTTTTTTTTTTTTACTTGGTCTTCGTGACTGTTCTGTACCGCGTCGGTAGCGACCGCTTAACTTAACGTTGAAACGCCGCGTTAGTTATTTTTTTTTAAAACTGTTTTTCAAATCATTTTCGATTTCTCAAACGCGTTTTTGATAACACTTTCTTGTCGTTTATTCGGATGACAATTTAAACATGACCTATACATAATTAATTGGGATTCGTGTTAATATTTGTATTTTTATGAATTACACGCAACTACTACCACGTAGTGAGTGCGGGTGGCAATGGTACAGTGGATGTAGTGCTTGGTTGCTCAACCTGAGTGCTGTGCGTTCAAACCCAGCCGAGGGCAGCAATTTTTCTTTATTTCCCAAGTTTCAACTGGATGCCACCCGTGGAATTTCCATGAGATAATTATCACCTAAAATCTCAAACCACTGTATCACCTTTCTTTCCTATCTTTCTATACTTCTCTTTCCTCGCTCGCACATGTTAATTCATTATAAAGGTATTAATATCCCTTTGAGTGCGAGTGCATTATAAAAAAAAAAAAAAAAAAAACTGCATCACGATCCTAGTTATGAGTATAAGGTACGGTAGAATCCCTGGTTTTTGGTGTGAACTACAACATGATATGGCTACGAAGAGAACATCTATTACTCGTAGTGGATAGGCGCAGGCATGCTGGCAGATATACTTTAGGCCGTTCTACGGTGTTTTGTGGTCAGTACCCGGGGTGGACTGCCAGATGGCTTGCGCTTCTGTGATGGGGATGGTGATGGAATTGAAGGGTTAATAAGTTAAAGGAATGGGGAGAGGAGTAGGGAGAACGAGTGTTAGTGTTAGCGAAGTGTAAGTATGTCTTTTATGAGGAGTATACGATACACCGATACACGAGAAAGGGGTGATGAAGATACTGGTCCTTGGTATAGGAGTCAAGGAGGTATAAGCGCTTGTCTCTTCCTGCTTCCTCTCTGGTTTACGTTGTTGGTAGACATCTGGGTAGAGGTTTAGGTATCCATAGGGTTTTTGGGGTGAAGTCGGGTGTTCATCAGCAATGACAAAGGGAATCGTGGGTTCTTATGAGATCCCGAGATTCTAAGGGAGTTTTAGAGCTTCGCTTATAATTGCCAAACTCTGTTTTCGACTTAGAAATTCTTTTGAATTTTCATCTCAATAATTTTTACGTTACAGATGGCACCCAACGTGGGGCTAAGTTTTTAAGTCTCACGGGCCCCGTTTGTGCGTTAAGTAATAGGTAGAATCTTCTTCTTCTTTCTAAGTCGAATTTCATTCTTCTTTCAATTTACACTTCTTACGTTACAGATGGCGCCCAACGTGGGGCCCGAATTAGTTTGCAAAGATAAGCCCAGAATTGTCGAAAGATAGGTCGATCCTGAGTACCGTAGGAAAAAGTTAGAAATTTTTGAAAATTTTTCAGATTTTTTTTCTTTTGAAGTTTTTATTATTGATTCGAAGCCGTTTAGCAGATGATTATGTTTCTTAGATAGAGGAATACCATCGAGGTTAGTAGAGTAGGCACTATTTTGTCCAGTGGTTTGGTGAAATATTCCCGAATCAGTCTGTTGCATTAGGTCTACCTTCTTCTCCTCCACCTCTTGTCACTTGTAGGTATCGTCGATCTCTGTCCGGATTGAGTAGTAATTTTTGCTCGGTCGTCAGTAGCGGAGGTGTCGATATGTCCAAATGGTGATGTCTGAGATCCAGGTCGTATGAGAGCCGTATGAACAGGTCTTCTGACCGGTGGTTGGTGCTGTTTGCCCGACGCACGTCAGCTGCAGAAGCTGGTCACTCACTCAAATTGCGACCCAATTCACGTCAGCTACTATTCAACACTTATTTTTGATTGTTATTCGATCCAGTTTTTGTATGTGGAGAATTATCTTTTGATAGATGTTAGGAAGTGACTATATGCGTTGAGACATGAAGCGCTAACCGGTAGTTGGAGTTTTTATACCCGACGTACGTCAGCAGTAGCGTAATGTCGCTTTCACATATCTGAACAACTTTCGTTTAGAGGAGGTTACCGTTTCACTTACAATAGAACGCCGTAAGTTCATAAAGTCTACACACTCTAAGTTTTTTATTTTTGTAAATTTTTTTTTTTTTTGAGTCGGTTATGTTGCAGAACCGTAAAATTTGCACACCTTGTTCCGAAGAAGGGAGGGTTACCCTCTCACGAATCTTTTTATGACAAAAAATTTATAAGCATTTAAGTATATTTTTCTTTTGAGATTTTAATTCAGATAAGTATCGATTTTTTTTTTGAGTTTCCGTCAGTCAAGTTGGGACGTAACTTCTTGATTGTCGTGTAGTTTGGGATAGTGCCCGCCATATAGTCTTTTGGGATAGTGCCCGTATTACAGTTTTAGAATTTTGGGATAGTGCCCACCTTTAATTATAGTTTGGGATAGTGCCCGCATTTAATTAAGCACAGTTTAGAATTTTAGATCTTACAGTAGAAAGTTAGTTTTGAAATATAGATTAAGTATTAATTTTTCTAAGATCGAATTTCCTCTTTGATATAAGTATACATATAGTATTATATTTTCTTTTAAGACTACATCTAAGTATCCAGTTGAATATAGGATTTCCGAAAACATTTTGAAGTATTGTTTTGGATAGACGAATAATCTATATATTTACCTTTAATATTAAGCACTTATAGATAGATATAACCTTTTTTTTACCCACTTTAATTTTTCTTTTGAATTACTTGATTGACGAATATTCGTGGAAGCAATTTCTCACGGAATTTTGTTGAATTTTCACTTTTTGATTTAATCAAAACAGCATTTGCTACCACAAGTAGAATCCGGCTGAGGGACTCATACGGACTACTTGAGAATTCGTTTTATACTTACCAGATTTACAACTGACATTGAATTGTATTCACAAATAACCGTTCGAGGTTTTGCTCATGGTATATTTGAAGTTTTCCCTACACTTAACTTTTTTTTTAACTTTACCATACTGCTTGAGTAGTATCCGTTTGAGGAGTTTCTCACGGGCTACAATATAGCGTTTGACGTGGTTTAACCGATTTCCTTCGTGTCGCGGTTGAATGAGCGGCTCACGACCGAGACGAGCCGTCAAGAGTACTTACCTTACGAAGTACAGAGATTTCGACATAATGGCCCCTGGGGGATCGAAACCAAAACCCAGCCACGTGCAAAATGACGTCGTGGAGGATCACTCCGATGACGAAAACAGTGTAGCCGAGAGTCTACCAAGAGATAACACTGTCGATAGAAGTATTGCGGTAGACGACGATGAGGTAGCAAGAGCTGAAGAGCAATTGCGAAAAGATGCTGCTGATCACTCAGCATACATTCAGAAAGTAGTTTCCGCTACTATTGACCTGCATAGGGTCGACGATAGGAAGTTTATGGCAGAAGCGCTGGAGAAAAGTCATCAACGCTTACTTGACCAAGTAGCCCAGCTACTTCAAAAACGGACGGTCAAAGCCACTCAACCTGTCGTCCCTCCTAAGCCAGTTGCTCCCCCAACAAGACCACTCGTTCCGCCTAACGCTTTTTCGACGCAGCAAGTCACACGGCAAGTTAATTTAGCCAACCCAGACACTACACGTTTCGTTAACCAAAATGTCCAGTCCGAGTATAGACCAGTCGATGAAATCGATTTGGCAAACCGTTTCACGCCACATTATGAGCGTACTAGAGTGCCACCTATATCGTATGTCAATCCAGCACAAATGCCTCTAGGCTTTAATTTAGATGAGTTCATGGCTCAGGTTAATGCTTTCAATTTTGACGACGAGTCACCTCTTTCGCCACCCAGGCCAGCTCCCTCGAATGCCACTTCTTCGAACCGTGTTTATATATTCCATAAATGGGGTTTGACATTTGATGGGAAAAATATGTCCGTGGACGATTTCTTGTTCCGCCTGGGATGTATTCGAAATAGTTATGGCATATCATGGTATGAAATTACCGCCAACTTTTACCACTTCGTGTCAGGTTATGTTGAATCATGGTACTGGGTGTACCTGAAAGGCAACAAACACGCGACGTGGGACGAGTTGAAAACTGCTTTGGTAGAACAGTACCGCAGTTTGGAAAGCGATACCGAGCTCTTCCGAAAGCTATCCGACCGTAAGATGATGAATGGTGAGTCTTCCAACGACTTTTTCGACGCCATTCAGTATTTAAACTCCAGGATGAGAGTTCCTAGACCGGAGAAGGAGCTCATAGAAATCATCAAAACTAATGTCCCTAGGCGCATGGGTGAACTACTCATCACCTACAGTCCGTCTAGCTTGAGACAGCTAGCCTATTTATGCCGAGCTATAGAAAAAGCTCAATCTCAATACGAGAACGAAGTAGTTTTTTTGTTTTTAGTGGATTTTATTGAATTGAAATTCGAAATAAAAGTTTAGTGACCTTTAGTCCAAATGCGTTTCGCCCAGGTACAACAGTTGGGCTCATCAGTTAGATGCTGTTGTACCCTTTTAAGACGCAAAATTTTGGTCGATGGTTACCGACATTTGATAAAATTACAGCATGAATACACTGTGAATTCTATTTTTAGGGGAATTCGTTTGAATTCATGCACCTAAAACTATACATATTTAAATATATATATACACCCGTGGTCTAGCCGAAGTTAACGAAGTAGTTTTTTTGTTTTTAGTGGACTTTATTGAATTGAAATTCAAAATAAAAGTTTAGTGACTTTTAGTCCAAATGCGTTTCGCCCAGGTACAACAGTTGGGCTCATCAGTTAGATGCTGTTGTACCCTTCTAAGACGCAAAATTTTGGTCGATGGTTACCGACATTTGATAAAATTACAGCATGAATACACTCTGAATTCTATTTTTAGGGGAATTCGTACAACAGCATATAACTGGTGAGCCCAACTGTTGTACCTGGGCGAAACGCATTTGGACTAAAGGTCACTAAACCCAACTAACAATCTATGTTGCATAAGGTCCAAAATTTGAAATTCAGTAAGCTACAACTTTCATAGTGTTTTTATAAGGCTTTTTTACTAATGCTTCAACTTTGTGCACACAAATTTTCAATAGTAGCTCTGTTAAGCCTTTTTGAAATATGATTTGCAAGCTTTACACAAAGGTGAGAGATTATTGTTTGATAAGGCTCCTGTAGGGCCTTCCAAAGTTTGTTCATATACAATGCTTAAATGCGATGGCTGCCATAAGACCTGTTACTGGAAACCAGAACAAAGATCTTCTATAGAATTAACTAACCCAAACACCGTGTTTATTTAAAGCACTTGAAAAAACTGTAAAGGGGATAAAAGACTGTCATATAATATGGGCGGTATAAGGACTGTGTTATTTTTAAAGTAAATGTTATAAGACTTAAAAAAAACTTGTTTAGCGCATTTTTGACAAGTTATTTTAGTTTTTTTACGGATTTTCTTCGTATGCTTTATAAAAAAAAATAACTGACCACAAACAATATCAAAACGACCTTAGAACAACTCAATGAAGAAAGAAATAACTTACCATGAAAGGCTTTTAATTTCGTTAAAATAGCTTCCTACTTATTAATTCCTATAAAATTTATTTTTGCTGGCTCTCTGAAAGCAAAACTGCTCATAGATTTATGAATGGGGCAAACAATTAACTAAAGGAAGCTATACTGTTTATCGAAAAGCTATTAACTTCGCTTACGAAACTACAATAATTAACTAAAAAAAGCTATAGCTTAGTTAATGAAGCATTAGTTTCTTCAAATATGTTTTAAAAATGCCAAAAAAGAATTATGGGGTTCTTATGGAAAAAAATTCATTTCTTTTTTTTTTATCGAAAATCAACTTCTGCGCTTTTATTTAATTTTTCTTTATTCCCACCGCCCATCAATCATTTTTTTCTTTATTTCCCGTATTCTTTAGCTTTCTGCAATGAATTAAATTGTATATTAGTTGAAAAGGTGAAAATTTTATTTACCAACCCCAGGAACCGAACTCGAAGCCTCTGCGCACCTTCCAAGTACCTTCTATCTTCTTTAAGTTTGTCATCACTGAGGAATTAAATCTAAACGGATTGATGAAAAATTAAAACATTTTGATTTTCTTCAAGCAGACACAAGCAAAACGTATTCAATTCACACACTTTTTTTCTTCATTGCATCTGGCGGCCACATCAACGTGCCATCCTTTCCCAGTGTTTGTATTGTATACGCTGATGACAAATTTAAAGAAGATATTACTCGCATAAGAATACTAACTCAAATGTGATAGTCATCTGAGCGGGAATTTGGAATCACATATGGAAGCTGTTTCTCACATAAAAAAACTACTTGTATTCTTACCGAAGATATCGCTTTTTCCGATGAGCTATTTCATTCTGTGTGCACAGGGAGTTTTAGGTTTAATCCTTAACCATATATATTTGATATTATAATATTTTATATTTTTTATCTATATTTTATAAACATATTGTGGTTGCCTCCAGTTGTGTGTAATTAATAATATAATGGTTAAAATAAAATAAAATAGAAGCAGAATATGAAAAATTATTAATGTTAGATTTATTAATGTTTAGATTTTTATTTAAAAAAAAAAACAAATACAAATCTAAATTAAAACATTAATACAATTTCAAATTCTGTTTTTATTTTAATTTAACCATTATATTTTATATATTATATTTTGCATTTATATATCATAAACTTAATATAATATAATACATTTATAAAAAATATAATATAGGTATGTTATGTTTAATTAAATTATATATACCTATATATACCTACATCCTACAACCTTATGTGTATTATATCGAATTCGGACATTATAACATTTTATGAGTTTGGGTTGTTTTCATTATAAACAATTAACATATTTATGAACTTTTATTGAAGAGAAGTTATTTTTATTTCAAGATAAGCCAAACATGTTTTTCCAAAAGCAAGATTTCTGTCGTATTAATTCGAAACACCATCTAGGCATAAATATTATGAAGTTGTACAGAAGTTTAAGTGTGGTATCAACTGATTCTTTTTTGATCTAGTCATTTTATTAATCAAATTGGCCTAGTGGATGGGTGCTTGGATGGTGCGCAGAGGCTTCGAGTTCGGTTCCTGGGGTTGGTAATATAAAAAAATTTTCAAAATGTAAAATTTTCACTTTTTCAACTTATATGCAATTTAATTCATTGCAGAAAGCTAGAGAATACGGGAAATAAGGAAAAAAATGATTGATGGGCGGCGGTGGGAATAAAGAAAAATTAAATAAAAGCGCAGAAGTTGATTTTCGATAAAAAAAAAAAGAAATGCATTTTTTTCCATAAGAACCCCATAATTCTTTTTTGGCATTTTTAAAACATATTTGAAGAAACTAATGCTTCATTAACTAAGCTATAGCTTTTTTTAGTTAACTATTGTAGTTTCGTAAGCGAAGTTAATAGCTTTTCGATAAACAGTATAGCTTCCTTTAGTTAATTGTTTGCCCCATTCATAAATCTATGAGCAGTTTTGCTTTCAGAGACCCAGCAAAAATAAGTTTTATAGGAATTAATAAGTAGGAAGCTATTTTAACGAAATTAAAAGCTTTTCATAGTAAGTTATTTCTTTCTTCATTGAGTTGTTCTAAGGCCGTATTGATATTGTTTGTGGTCAGTTATTGTTTTCATAAAGCATGCGAAGAAAAGCCGTAAGAAAACTAAAATAACTTGTCAAAAGTGCGCCAAACAAGTTTCTTTAAGACTAATTAAAATTACTATAGAAATAAGACAATAGTTTCGCTTGACCCTTATGAAAACTAAATTGTTACTTGGGAACTTTTATTTTGAATAAATGTTCTCGGCCATGGTTTTCGCGATTGCGCGAAACCTATTGACAAAGCCTTTTGTTTCCGCTGCGGTTTAGCAGACGCATATAGTCCGTCCTGTCCAAAATGTCTAACGGGAAACGAGAGGAGGAACAACCCAATAACCGGGGGGGGGTTCGCTCCGATTAAACGTACCCGGAGTTCAAGTGTCCAAACCCAAAGAGCCTCTTGAACTTCCTAAGATTAAAATTTTAAAACCAGATAGAACAAAAAATGAATTACCGAACTATGATAAGAATGATTGTAGAACAATCCCTACTTCAATTATAGAACCAAAACCCATTACAAAGTTGAATTTGAACAGTAATATTACAGAACCATTATATCGTAAATCCTTTCACGAAAGGTTACGCAATTATGAAGAAGTGCGTAAACGAATTGTCACATTTCCAGAATTGTCCAAACGAATACGAAGGACAAGGGAGCGCTTCCATCGGAAGCGGACTACTTACCGTAACATAGCGTCGGCAACCTTAGGCCGAGAATCGAATGACCCTCGTCCTTATGTGACGGTCAGGTTGTGTGAAGACAACTTCTTAGGTCTTCTCGATTCAGGGGCAATTATTAGTTGCTTAGGCACCGACGTACTTCCCTATCTGAAAGACAAGAATGTTGCGGTAAGGAAGGTAGAGACTACCGTGTCCACGGCCGATGGACATAAGCAATCCATTGTGGGAGTAGTTACTACCCCAATACAGTATAAAGGAGTGACAAAGGATATAGACCTATATATCGTGCCATTGTTAAGCCAACGTCTATACCTAGGTGTTGACTTTTGGCAAAAATTCCAGATCGCACCAAACATAATTGCGGGTCTTTCAGGAATTACGACCGGTGGGCCAGAGGAAAGACCCACCAACCAAATAAAGTTAAATGATGAAGAGTCTAAGCGACTAGAAGCTGTTGTTCGTATTTTTCCATCTTTCGCTGTCAATGGACTCGGGAAAACTAACCTAGTGCAGCATTACATAGATACGGGTGATGCCTTACTAATAAAGCAGAGGTACTATCCCGTATCTCCAGCGATACAAACCCTTATGTATGCGGAATTGGATCGCATGCTTTCGTTAGGAGTCATCGAGGAAAGTTCCAGTGCGTGGAGTTCCCCAGTTGTGCTTGTACGCAAACCTGGTAATAACCGATTGTGTCTGGACTTTCGGAAGGTGAACTCAGTAACCAAGAAAGATGCTCGTTCAATTGCACATATAGAGGGGCTGCTAGCACGTCTGACCGAGACACGTTATATTTCTAGCGTGGATCTGAAGGATGCGTTTTGGCAGATACCGCTGGAGCAAAGTTCGAGGGAGAAGACCGCTTTTACGGTACCTGGGCGACCATTGTACCAATTAAAGGTCATGCCCATCGGTCTATGTAATGCGGCCCAAAGTTTGAGTTACCTGATGAGTCGCGTAATCCCATCAGGGTTACGAGATCAAGTATTTGTATACTTGGATGATCTGTTGGTTGTGTCGAAGGATTTCAACGAACATCTAGAGACTCTGGAGATAGTTGGAAAGTGCTTGACTAAGGCAGGACTGACGATTAATGTCGAGAAGTCGAAGTTTTGTTTTGATGAGCTTCACTATCTCGGTTATAAGGTCGGTCAGGGTTGTCTGAAAGCTGATCCAGATAAGATTGCAGCTATCACTAGCTTTCCTTTGCCAACCACAACTCGCCAAGTTCGCCGATTTCTCGGTATGGCAGGTTGGTATCGGCGATTTGTTAAGGATTTCAGCACCCTAGCCGCACCCTTGACCGAGACACTGAAAAAAGGGAAAGTCTTCAAGCTCAGTCCAGAAGCTATTGAAGCATTCCTGCAAATCAAACAAGCTTTGACTTCAGTGCCTGTGTTAGTCAATCCAGACTTCTCCAAAGAATTCATCATTCTCTGCGACGCATCCGCGACTGGCATCGGATGTGTACTCTGTCAGCGGGACGAATCCGGGACGGAGCAGCCTATATACTACTTCTCCCGGAAACTGAATGCTGCACAGAGAAACTATTCGGTGACGGAGCGCGAATGCTTAGCAGCTTTGGAAGGTATCCAGAAGTTTAGGGATCCAACTGGAAGATTAGCGAGGTGGAGTATGCGACTCCAAGGTTTCGATTTTGTGGTTGAGCATAGAAAGGGAACATTGAATGTCGTGCCAGATGCTCTGTCGAGAGCATATGAAGACGATGAGTTGACAGTGTCAGCTTTCCTTTCTTGTCTACCGCAGATCAATGCATCGGAGGTACTCCACATCGATCTTGAGGATCCGTCCTTTAAATCCGAAAGTTACCTTGATATCATCAGTCATATCAGGAAGGAACAGGAGCGTCTACCTGACCTCAAAGTGTCGGAAGGGTACATATACAAGCGCACTAAACATGCGGTTGGCAATCCCTTGGCCGACGATCTAACTTGGAAGTTGTGGGTCCCCTCAGAGATGACGGAGACGTTGATCGCGTTGGCTCACAATCCGCCGCGTGCTTCGCATGGTGGTGTGTCGAAGACGGTTTACATTTTGAAAGATAGATTCTACTGGCCTGGCATGTACACGCAAGTCAAACTATACGTTGACAGGTGTGAGACGTGCAAGACCAGTAAGGCAGCTAACATGACGTTAAGGGCAGAGATGGGAAACAGTTTCGAGGTGGATAGGCCTTTTCAACATTTATACGTTGACTTTCTCGGGCCGTACCCCAGGTCAAGATCCGGAAATGTTTATATCATCATCGTGTTAGATCAACTAACCAAATTTGTCTTCATCAAACCACTACGCCAAGCAACGGCCGGGAACGTTGCCAAATTCTTGAGAGATGAAGTTTTTCTGATTTACGGAGTACCAGAGAGCATACTCTCTGCCAATGGTACAAAATTTGTTGGGAAGGAGTTTCGAAAACTTTTGGATGTTTTCGGGGTCAAACACTATCGAACGGCAGTGTATGCTCCCCAGTCTAACGCGAGCGAACGCGTCAATCGTTCGATTCTTGATGCAATTCGTTCGTATGTCAACCCCAGGCAGACGGATTGGGATGCCCATCTGTCTTCGATCAGTAGTGCTTTACGCACGACGGTGCATTCAACCCTCTCGATGTCCCCATACGAAGCCTTATTCGGGCAACGCATGATAGAGCATGGGGCAGACTATCGTTTATTGAGAGAGTTGGGTGGACTGAACTGTTCGGAGATAGATTGGCTCCCCAAAGTCGCCAAAATGAACATCGTCCATTCGTATCTCAAACAAGCACTCGTCCAAACTCACGAAGCCTACGAAAAGAATTACAAAATTCGGAGTAGGAAAGTGATGTACAAAGTAGGAGATGAAATCTATGCAAGGAATCATTTCCTGAGTGACGCGTCGAAACATCTGGGCGCAAAATTATGTCCAAAGTTTGTGAAAGTTCGTGTAAGTCAAGTAATCGGTAATAATCTTTATGAAGTTGAAGATAGGCGAGGCCATAAGTCGACCTGCCATACAAAGGACTTGAAGAGATAAGACACTTGAATTACAACCATTTCCTTGATTTTAACATTTTTCATTCCGATCCTTGAGGTCGTTAATGATTCACCAGCCAAGACAATACAAGTACTTTTTGTACTTATTTACCTGCCTTGAAATTTTAAACTAGATACCAGACGCACAATTATATTTTTTTAAATTAGATCATAGAGGTCGCAACCATTTTCTTCAGGCATTGTGTATAAAGCGATTAAGGCCACATATCCTGCTTAAGATTGTGACGTATGCCCGGCTCTCAGCTGTGCATGAGACTCATGGTTTAAAATTTTTTTTGTTTACTTACAGGAAACCTATAGAGTTCGCAAACGTCATCAGAAGGTATACATCGCACGTCTATAATTTTTGTCTTCGACCGACTAGACGTGAAAGAGTCGCAGTGTCATTACGATACGACAAGTGAGAAAACCTCTTACGATGAAGTTATTTTGCGAGCAGTTCTCCTTTTTCTTGGAAATTAGACTAAGTAGACTTAGTCGAAATTCCAAGCTTTGTAGGGTGAATTTTCTCGCCAGTACACATACCAGTGTACACCAGTGGTGCCATCTACATGCGAGACTTCCGCTTTACTCGCAACTTGCTGAACGCATCCGATGGGTTCCACCCAAACAAGGTTCCACACGTATTGGAATCCACAAGAGAAAATAGATTCCACCTGCCATTTTGAATTTCTGAATTCCCCACCCTGTCTGAGTTCCAATGTGCGGTCGTTCCCATAAACTTTCGATGGAAGGATATGATGGAACGAAAGACATAATGCGCACTTTTTCAAATAACACCCCGTTCGCACTAAGCACAACAAGGGAAATGATCACTTTGACCGAAGGGCAAATCTAAAAGTATTAATATGTGTGACTTGAAGAATGCCAGACTTGAAATAAAGTGACAGGCAGACGTCAAGTTGCAGCTGGAAGAAATTTCTCGATGCGGCCGATTAATTACTCTCCAGTTGTTGATCTGACCCACTGCCATAACTCTCGTTTGCGATTCAAGGTTTCATTGTGTCATTCCACCAGAATTCACTGACACCTGTCAAAGCCAAGAAACCTGACAAGTCAAAATACGACATTTACATCATAATTCAGCGTCACATTGGACGTCTTTCCGCTCGTAATGTATTCTGTCCCTTATTGTCGCCATGAAAATTTTGTACACTCGAACGGACGAACAAACTGTCAACAGGTTATGCAGACGATGCGAAGAGCAAATCATCAGCTGAATCTGATATATTCATTAGGTTCCGCTAAAAATCGCAACTGACTGATGACTTAGTCAGAGTGAGGTGATAACCTTGGGCTCTTGCAAAAGTCTGTAGAGTAAAACGCACCTAGTTGCAAATATTGGTACAAATACTTACGTCATTAATCCACTTTTATACCTATAACCGTTTCCTTCATCATGAGAAAGAAAAATATAAAGGAAATATACCTATGACAAGCTTATTAGACTTTCGCAGTAATCAGAGTCTTTTTCCATTTAACATGTGTTGTTCGATAACTATGTCTCAGCAACCAATGTAATCTGAGCCTTAAAGCACTGGTTCATGTCAAATTAATCAATTTTGTTGCATATCTGATACGTCACAAAATCGAAATAATAAAAGTGACACAGTGAACATGGCACCTTAATGCTATTTTTACACGCCACCTATAATGGGGGCGAGAAACGAAATCAAACAGGGGAAACTGGAAATCAAATTGGAAATAGGGCGTTGGCTACTTGGAAGTAGCAATGTCTACCAGTTTTTCGGAAGTGAATCTCATTCTGCTGCACAGTTCATAATCCAAAGTGTATTACGTTATATTCATTTTTTTGAGCGTCTGGATATCCAGTCGGCTCCGTCGGAGTACATCCATAGGCCACGTGCTGGCGACCAGGAACCCCGATCTGAATCACGGAATAATCCGGTGTGCGTAGTTGTCTGATGTTGATCCAAGAGGCTCTTCAGCAACTACCACACCCTTTTGTGGCCAGCCACGCCACATTTCCTTCCTTTTTGCTGTGGCACTCCTTCTAAACGATTCCTGCACAGGATTTTTTCGAGTCATCGAAGGAATCATCTACAACAGAGACAACTCCTTACACCACTAGTCTTTAAAAGACCGATTTCACTTCAATCATTAGGAGGACAGCCTCTTCAAGATATCACCTGGATGTCTGGCGCATGCTAAAGCATGGATGCCGATCCACCAGCATAATACCCATCACCTTTATACAACGCGGGATTTAAACTCCAAAAACACAATCATTCGACTCCAGAGTCACCGTCATCTTTAACTCACCAGTTCCGGAATATACAGGGTGTCCCGAAACTCAACGTCAAGCGGGCACCGGGTGAAAGGGTAGGTTATGCCCGTACTGGGAAAAGTAAGGAAAAAAATCCATCTCGCTTTGTTTAGTAAAAATAGTAATATTTATAAAAATTATAAAAATCGTTACACTAGACCACACTTTTAGGTACTGTGGTCACAAATTTTCATATTTTGCGGTGTTTATTTTTTTATGTAATCCTTACCAACTATGCTATTATTCCCAATTAAAAATCCAAAAATAAATATCGTAGTTTTCGTAAGAAAAATAAAATTTGACGAAGTCATGGTGAAATTTTTTTTTTTAAACTTAACTTTGATACTTCATACTTTCAAAAAAATGTACCGCACTACCCTCGGCAAGTTATTTAAAAAGTTGGCCCATTTTACCTAGATTTGAAGATGGTACAACACTTGCTAATTATTCACCCATAAAAAATATTATATATTTAGGTATATAAGTATATATATTTAGAAAGTGATGTGTTGTGATTTTAATTGCTTTGGTGCATAATGAGGTATATGATTAATCCTCATCTAAGATAATAAGACGTAGTCGGTAATGTATCCTCGGGTGTAAATGTTTCTTTCTTGAAATCGATTATTGTTTTTCTTTGAACGATAGTATAGTTGATCGGGAAACGTGTATAGCATATCGGTAATCGGTAATTTCATTCTGATTCGGAATCAGATCCGGTGATATGAGCTTTTCTTAATGCAATATAAACTCCTAATCGTCGTGCTCTCTTCGAGATTAGAGAAATTTTATTCACTTATCCACTTGATAAACATAATTCTTTTTTTTATATTTCCTTCACGGATTCCTTTTTAAGAATCAACATACTTTCGGTTTATTATTATTTTTTTTTTTTTTACTTGGTCTTCGTGACTGTTCTGTACCGCGTCGGTAGCGACCGCTTAACTTAACGTTGAAACGCCGCGTTAGTTATTTTTTTTTAAAACTGTTTTTCAAATCATTTTCGATTTCTCAAACGCGTTTTTGATAACACTTTCTTGTCGTTTATTCGGATGACAATTTAAACATGACCTATACATAATTAATTGGGATTCGTGTTAATATTTGTATTTTTATGAATTACACGCAACTACTACCACGTAGTGAGTCGGTAATACCGGTGGCCATATACCATCTTTCAGGAAACGCGATTTGGTTTCCTTTTTCCTTGTCTATGTATTTTGTACCTACGTATTGTGTTTTAACTCAATCGGTCAACGAAGATAACATTAACGAACTATTTGAAGTTCAGAGCTTTGGAACAGAGAGTAGTCAGAAATCAGTCTTTAATGTAGAGATACTTATTACTTTAATCAATAAACATCTTGTTCACAGGAAGGTGTCCAGCAGTGCACTCCCGGATCGCCGTTGTAAGAACGATACTGAGACAAAGATTCTCAATAGTATCACCCTACTATATTGATTTTAATATATTTGCATGACTTGATTTTTTTTAAATATTTTCTTATTTGATATAAACTTAAATTACTATATCGAGTGTGCGTCAGACGCGAATTGTGTTCTGTCATACATGGTATTTTAAACCTTTAACATCTTTACTTTGTTTAAATATCAACTTACTATCCTTTTGCTGTGTTGAGGTGAAGTACCTTAATCAGATCCATTTGTCTGACGCTTTGCTTTGTTTGCTTTTGTGATTCCGGTACGATTATCTAAAGAATCTCGTTTCGTCCTTTATGTTTAGTTTAGGAATTTCTTGATACTTTGTTCGGCGACATATAATAAAGTTTTTATAATCGCGTTCATGTTATAGAAGGACTTAATGATCCTACTGTCGCGCCTATTAAACTCCGCAAATTATCTTTTAAAATTATTAATAGACTTTAAATTTTTTTTCTTCTGATTTTTTTTTAAATTATGATCGCACATCTTTAATAATAATATTAAATTCACAGATAGGTATTTATTGATGGTGACTCATTGATTGAGTATCACCTATGTCGAGCTTATTATAGATTTTAGATTCATATAATTCAGACTTTGCTCCTATTGTTTAGATAGTTAACTCAGGTTAACAATGTTAATAAAGAGGAACACTTTTGTCTATATTAGCTGTTGCTAAAGACTTCTTTTATTTTCTTTTTGAATAAGCTCAAACATATGTTACAAGTATTTAGACTTAGATATATTAATACCTACTTGTATTCAATAAGAACAGTTTCGAGCAAAACTTTATAGTATTTTCTATTGAGTTGAACCTCTGTTAGATCATAAGACTTACTTTAAATAAAACATTCTTACTTTTATAACGATTCAGAAAACAAAAAATTTCAGTTTTTTTTTCTTGATCATAAGATTTTATTGAAGACTTTTTTTTCAGATTTAGTATTCATAATGATGGTTTAGGTTGTTAGAAGGGAGGGTGGTAATCCTCATCCCACTTCGGACGGAACAAGGTAGTGCGAGCATGGAGTACTTTTAAGATACTCATAGTGCAATTTCGAGGTTATTTAGTTTTTGGTACAGCTTTTAATAGGTACCATGGTTTAGTTGTAGTATCATAGTTAGCAAGCAATTTTCTTTTGCTTGCTATCATGTTTAAGGGCTACCGAAATCGTCATTGAGTCTGGGGACTCGTAAGGTCCGTGGATAGCCACTGGTCAGTAGTAGGAGAGATGATTTTTACTACTGTTTTGGGCGGGTTGAGAGACCTGGGGGATCACCTTAACACCTTTGATCCTCCCTCCCCTCTGAGTTAGACACCTCATCCTCCATATTCTGCAGAGCTACGTGGTAGCAGAATGGATGGAAGGTTCTAGAAGCCACTGCAAACATGATCACCTATGTTTTGCTAATTTAGAAATACTTACGTTTGTCGTTCTGCGGGTTGAATTAACATTCCAAACGTGATTTCTTACTTCATTCCAACGTTCACTCATACTTTCCTTCCTGAGGTGCACCTTAGGATCAAAATGTCTCTTCATTCAATTCTATCAGGTCTTTTCTTTGTAAATTATGAGGGCCAATAAGCATTCTAATATTCACCCATCTTGAGCTCAACGGTCGGCAGGATAATAAGAGGTAACACCGGTTGTGTAGATCCCGGAGCAAGTGCCCACGGCCTGGCTGAGCTAGTCGAGGCATGGGTGCTGCCGGCCACCGCGACGGTCGATCTCGACCATGGTTCTGCGTTGTCGCATGCCGTTCCTGTAGATTGTTTTAACGAACAATACACAGGAGAGGGGGCGTTGCCGGCAAAGGATTAATACCATCCCTTCAGAGATAGAGGTAGATAGTCATGGCTAGAGTGATAGGTGCAACCTGGAGTGAAACCTCTGGGCAAGAACTGATACACTTATTAAACTGCATCACGATCCTAGTTATGAGTATAAGGTACGGTAGAATCCCTGGTTTTTGGTGTGAACTACAACATGATATGGCTACGAGGAGAACATCTATTACTCGTAGTGGATAGGCGCAGGCATGCTGACAGATATACCTTAGGCTGTTCTACTGTGTTTTGTGGTCAGTACCCGGGGTGGGCTGCCAGATGGCTTGCGCTTCTGTGATGGGGATGGTGATGGAATTGAAGGGTTAATAAGTTGAAGGAATGGGGAGAGGAGTAGGGAGAACGAGTGTTAGTGTTAGCGAAGTGTAAGTATGTCTTTTATGAGGAGTATACGATACACCGATACACGAGTAAGGGGTGATGAAGATACTGGTCCTTGGTATAGGAGTCAAGCAGGTATAAGCGCTTGTCTCTTCCTGCTTCCTCTCTGGTTTACGTTGTTGGTAGACATCTGGGTAGAGTCTTAGGTATCCATAGGGTATTTGGGGTGAAGTCGGGTGTTCATCAGCAATGACAAAGGGAATCGTGGGTTCTTATGAGATCCCGAGATTCTAAGGGAGTTTTAGAGCTTCGCTTATAATTGCCAAACTCTGTATCCAACTTAGAAATTCTTTTGAATTTCCATCTCAATAATTTTTACGTTACAGATGGCGCCCAACGTGGGGCTAAGTTTTTAAGTCTCACGGGCCCCGTTTGTGCGTTGAGTAATAGGTAGAATCTTCTTCTTCTTTCTAAGTCGAATTTCATTCTTCTTTCAATTTACATTTCTTACGTTACACAAACCGCTGGAAAAGATGCGAGATCGTTTCTACTGGCTTCATGCAAAAGAAGACGTCGAAAGATGGTGCAGGAAATGTGTCACTTAAGCTGCTACAAAAGGACCAGGCAGAAAAATTCAAAGTGCGATGCAGCAGTACAACGTTAAGCACCCTTCGAAAGAATTGCAATGGATATTGCAGGTCCTTTTCCTGAAACCAACGATGGAAACCGATATATTCTCGTGATCATGGATTACTTCAGCGAGTGGCCAGAAGCGTTTGCCATTCCAAACCAAGAACCAAAAACGGTTGTGGATCAGATTGTCTTCAATTGGATAAGTAAATTTTGTGAACCTTAAGAACTCCATTCTGGCCAAGGGAGGAACTTCGAGTCAAATATCTTCCAACAGGTTTGCTCACTCCTTGGCATTCATAAGACAAGGACAACACCGCTGCATCCACAATCAGATGGAATGGTAGAACGGTTTAACAGAAAGCTCAAAGAACACCTTTCCAAAGTAGTGGAAGACTGTCAACGAGACTGGGACCGATGCATTCCACTGTTTTTAATGAGCTATCGGAGCACAGTACATAGCCCTACAGGACATACTCCTTGGGAAATCTTGTTTGGTTCAGCAATGCGGCTACCAAGTGAAGTGAAATTTGGATGCCCTCCAAATGAGCCACAAAGCCAAGAAGAATATGTGGACGATCTCAAAAAGAGACTCATGTACATTCATGAAAGGTCCAGAACAAGGATAAAGGATGCCATTGATCGCATGAAAACACGTTACGATGCACATGCAACGACGACAGGGTTTCAAGTGGAAGATCTTGTGTGGTTATACAACCCCCATCGGAAAAAAGGACTGTCACCGAAGCTCCAGCAAAATTGGGAAGGCCCTTACAAAGTTGTCACCAGAATCAATGATGTTGTTTACCGCATTCAGAGAGATGTTAGAGGCAAGATGAAAGTTGTTCACAGGGACCGACTATGCCGCTACAATGGCCAGGAAAGTGAAAAAAGGGGCAATGTTATATGAATGGTTTTGTCTCTACTACAGTAAATATTGTTATGGTTCTTGTCTCTACTACAAAATTATGCTGAATAATTCTGCTGAATGATTCTGCTGAAATAACAATGGGGAATTTGAAAGCTCTGAAAGCTTTCAATGCATCTTGACAATTCCGAATGGTTCGAGACTTAGACTGTTCGGGAAACTTTTGATCCCAGTATAAATAGGATATTTTATTCGGAAATGGACACAGTTTCATTTTAACCGTGGTAGCAAATAAATGGTGAATAATTAGTGGTGCTAAGATAAAGAAATAATTAAAGAGTTTGAACTTAGATAAAAATGAGTTTCATTTATAGAGATAGTAGTGGTATATTAAAAGTAAAAAAAATAAGTTTTATTTTCGAACCCAAGACTAAAAACATTACACTATTATAAGCCAAAAACAGATTCTTACGAAAACTTTTTTTTTTTTGAACAATAAATTTGAACGGTAGGTCGTGGTGAATTTCATTTTTGGGTGTTAAGAATCATATAACAGTCTTTTTCTCTCTTGTTTAAAAGTCCCTTGATTGTAAGAAAAGTACAAAAAAATTTTAAAAAGGTAGTTCTGTTCAGAAAGTTTGTAAATTATAATTTCAGAACTCTTCTTTTCCACTTTTGAGAATTTTGAGTAAAACGAAAAAAACTGTTAGAAGTTGCTGAAACGATATTGGCTATTGGTCTGAAGGCAACGTTATAAGTTTGTAATAATATTTACCATTTTTCTATGGTTTTAAACCTATAAGGCAGACCTAAAAATTATAAAAAATCATTTTAATTTGGAAAAGAAGAACATAAAACCTTCAGTCTTCAAAGACATCACAAAAATATAATAATTATTAAAAAAAGAAAGTTTAAATTAACTTCACAGCATTTAAATTATTTATAAAAATAGAAACAAAAACAAATAAAAACTTTAAATGCGAAGATCTTAAACTTTTAGCTTTTTTGGCTGAGAAAATTCGAATTTTCTTACGCCCTTTTCCCAACAGAACTTCGTTTATTTACTCCGACGGCTCCATGATCTATTTATACAAAATAATTTACTTATTAAATAAAAATAATCTCATAAAATCACTATTTTCATCTGCGAGCTTATGTTTTATTTTTTTTTTTAAATTGGGGGTCGTAATTATTTCAGAAAAACCCATGGGTGAAATCCAACTTAAGCTTGGGGATAAACAAAAAAAAGACCTAGAGGTCAAGCCCAATATCATGTACATATGAATCTCCATCCAGGGTATACCTACTATAGTAAAAGTAAATAAAATAATAAAGAAAAAGATGGTAGATAATTATGTGTCAAACAAAATACACAACTAGTACTCACATCGCGCTAAAATTTATCTTCCATACAAATTTCCACCCAAGATAAATTTTAGCTTGGGTTTTTAGCTGAGAGGTACTCACTTCAAGCTAAATTCCAGTTGTCAGGCTAACGGTAACGGCTAAAAAAAAAACACAAGATAAATTTTGACGTTTATCGCTTTCGCGTTTCGCATAGCCAGCCAGGCCAATTCAAAGTCGGCATTCGGCAATTTATTTTTCTAATTTCTATAAAGTAGCTAGTGTTTCTTTAAAACGTAAATTGTGTGAAATATAAGTATATATCATAATCATTGTGTGTGTTTTGCTCCACAGGGGAACTTTGCGTTTAGAACGAGAGGATGGTCATTCTTTTGATTGTAAAATTCCACCATTTTCATTAGAAAGTAAACCTGAGGAAAATCCAACGCCTTCAACGAGGGTACAGTTTGAAAGGCTATAAGTGAAAGTTATCATAAGCCATATCGTTTGGGAGGTTTGTATTGTGATTCGCATTTGCCGTGCATTCTACAAAGACTTATTAGCACTCAAATATCTTAATGTAGTATACGGGACTTTCAAGTTGAGCTGGCGTACTGGTCTGACATCCTCTAGACACAATCAAGGTTCGCCTTCAAACACAAGACTCAAAAAGACCAATTTACGTGGAACATGGCATTGTCTTCAAACAATCGTCGCTAGAGATTCAGTACGTGGCGTGGGTTGTATCGTGGAATTTCTAGACCACTAGGTGGTGTTGCTTTTGTGAATGCGATCGTTTTTGGAGTTTATGGAAATGTGCAGCGAAATACCAAGGATCCAAACTCTCTTCAATCGCATTTCATCGCTGGTTGTTCTACTGGATTAGTTCAAATTTTAGTGTGCTCAACAATGGAACTGGCAAAAACGCGACTTCAACTTCAAGCTTATTTCAAGAAATCTATCAAACACAAAGGACAACTTTTTTGTTTATTCCACATTTAGAAAAGAAACGGATTTAGAGGACTGTTTCGAGGAATGAGCAGAGCATAACAGCAGTGAGAGATGTTCCAGGTAAATAAATTGATTGACGTTCACTCTGAGAATGGTCTTAATTTTATTTTGTTTTTAAAGGATTTGCTGGATATTTTGTATATTATGAACTGATAATGAGACAAATTTCGACACCGACTTCATTATACTGCCTCAAATCTGGCGGACTTGCAGGAACCTTCTCTTGGATGCTCACTTTTCCCATTAATAATGTGAAATCCTGTCCTGTCCATCCAAGCTGATGGCATGATGACAAAACCTCAAAATACAGACATTTTTGATTGCTTTCAAAAGGGCTATCGATTGGAAGGAGTCAAATTTTTTGCCGCCGTCTAACATCAACATTGCTAAGAGTTTTTCCAATGAATGCAGCTTGCTTTTTTGTGGTGTCGATAGTCATGCGAATGTCATCTCACAGTATAAATCGAACTTCATCATTCAGATACTTTGGCGGTCCTATACGTGGAGCTCGAGGCTTTGGCCAACGAAAATGCACTCTGAAGAAAGGAGTGATTATTACTTAGGTATTCGACGACAATTGGCTGGATAGTGCAGAGATTGTTTAGCATGTCCTTTACATAAGATTTTCTACTAAAAATGTGATGTGTACAATATTGTGTGATGTTAATTTAATTTTAGAAGATAAGTTGTAGAGCTGTATTGTTTGTAAATAAAAAAAGGTTAATTTAAAAGCATGGTACTCAGGTTATTTACATGAAACCATTTTTAATCGGCGGACATTTTACGACGTGATTAACGACGGGCTGAAATACAACAAATTGTAAGCTCTACTACAAAAGTAAATGGGATGGAAGCCATGGTAAACGCAAAATTGTGGCTATATATTGGTTTCTCAGGGTCTCACAAGCCAAAGACATTATTATATATTTACTACGAAGAGGAACACCTGGATACAACAATTTACGAAGCACAAGCTTAGTAAAGTTACGAATTGAAATCAAACAAATAAAGCCTAATGCTGTTGTGGGTGGGCTGTGAACAAACTCAATCTGCGGGCCTGATGCGTTTTTTGAGAACTAAAAGAACTAGTTTTTTCACAACTTATATGTGATAGCTAAAGAAACCTGGATTATGTTCCAAAAGAACAAAGCTATTTTGGCGACTTTTTATTGGGTGGTTTGACATTCAACCGCAATTATAAGATGCCAGGGTATTTGAAAGAACGTTCTGCGTTTAAAAAATCTTATGATAGGTTCAAAGTCAGCTAGCAGCTATGGCAAACAAAACAATCAAGGACAAATTAAAAACTTTTTGTTAGTAAATGTAGTAAGTAGTAATATTTATTTAAAATAAAATTAAAATTATCAGAATTATTTAGAAAGTATAATTCACAAACTATCACAAAACAGCTGATTTCTCTCCAACTTCAAAATTTAGCTCGCCTTTTTAGCAAGGGTGGGTAGAGATAAAAATTGTAGAGATAAAATTTAGTTTAGCGTGATCTGAGTACTAGGCTAAAGAATTATAGTATCTCATTTAGCCTTTTTAAACGAATAATGATCGCTTAAATGATCATATGTAAGGTCATAGCCGCAATATCTACCAGTAAATGCCAACTTTGACATTTTTCCGTAAAAAGAGATGAACTATCTGACAGTGGCGACATCTAGTTACCTGAAATTTACCCGTCAATAAAAAGATCCTAATATACGGAAAGTCAACACTAACCTACCATCATCATTCTGACACATAAGATTTGACATTTAAATCAGTAAGAATTTACTAGATAGCACTTGACAGTCTGTGTCAGCCTTATTCTGTTGTTTAAGTAAGAAAATATGAGTATAACATACCCTTTTTACACACCACAAACTACCGTGTCGATGCATAGCATCGACATGGTTTTATGGCTGTGTGAAAAGGAGTTATGTCGACACAGTAGATCGATCTCGTCGTGTCGGTTAAGTGCATCGACATGGTGTGTAAAAAGGACCGAACTGTTGAATCGACACAGATTTACCGTTCTGAATGTCTCGGTTTGTTGTTGTCAATTTGTTTATATTTTGAAACATGGAAATTGAGTCTGAAATTGAAAACTTCGTTTGGGCGCATTCCGAAATTGTTGTTTTATTAGAAATAATAAGAGATAAGAAAATTGTCGAGCAACTCGCTCCATAACTGAAAAAGGCTTCCTAGCCAAGCAGACCAACTCAGACGGAGCAAGTTCATCTTCCACCAAGGAACACACACATAGAAAAGTTTTCTTCTTCATCCGAAACGAGGAATACCATTGGTTATCCTCCTACATAAGCCACATTTTTTCAAAACTTCTTTTGTTGTGCCTAGGAAGCTCAAATTTTCTTTCAAATGAAATATCACAAATTTGTAGAGATGTCGCCATACAAGTCTGGAAAATTTTAAACAGATTTTTTTTTGGGAAAATAGATCAGCAAGCATGATATCTTGTCTTTCTCGTGTTCTATTATTTTTTGATTTATTATAAATCATTAAATCACTCAAATATTTTTTCACTTCAATTTCTGTAAAAATTTTGACGTTTACTGAATTTTGACAGATGAACATATGTCGACACAGGGGTGTGTGAATGCCCATATAGAATCGATTCACTGTGTCGATTCATGTGTCGATGCTGGTGTGTAACAAGGGTAACAGAGGAAGCGCCAAGTTAAGATAAGTTAACAAAAGAACGCTACCTCTACCAAAATACTTTATGAATATCTACTAGTGGAGAGATACTGTTCTCCAAAATCGAAAGCAGGCATGAGACTATAAATAATGTGGATTTTTTTTGGGAAAAGGAAATTTGATCAAAAATTTGATCAAATTTGCTGTCCAATAAAACGGCAGATAGCTAAGATAAGTTTTTGTTATTGTGTGTGTGTTTCTTTTGACGTCCTTAATTTGAGGCGTGTTTAACCATACGACAATGTCTAACGAGATTGATTTTTCTGTCATGTTATCTTCGTTGGAATAATCTTTAAGCAATTTTTTTTTAGATTTTCGTGTAATATATTTCGACATTAATATAATAATGTAGCTGCAATTAATTATTTCATAAGTTAAAATGTACTTCAATGTCTTTTTAATGTTTTGTAAGTCGGAAAGTTTTGTTCGCAGTTGAGTCATAATTTAATATTGATTAAATAAAGTTCACCGGCTGAACACACCCAACCAAGCAAATGTCAGATTTTTACACACAAGAACGAGGGAATGCAAACAATTTGTAAACGGAATTTCGATTCGGGTGGACATTATTTAATTTTAGTTCTGCCGCAAAGTAGATAGTTTATTTAAATGGCCTCCCACACCCTTAAATATGTCTACATATATATAAAATAACAACTACCTAGGATTCGTTAAAGGATGCATTAAAATCACTTCGTCATGAACATTGTCAGAGTAATAAACAAAAGTTTACAAATAACTCGTTGTATGGGAGAAGTGTTCCCGGAAAAAATGAAAAGCCATCGAATAGAAAGCTATAAAAAACTATACCTAACAAATCTTTAGTGAATTCGACACAACCGTTGCCAACTTATGGAACAGCTATGTTATGAAGTAGGAATAAAATCCGGGCTCAATCACTGCATCCTTTTCAAAGCGATTCAATTCATTATACACTCTGTTCATTTTAATTTTGCAAGTTCATAGTTCATACCTATTTATTTTTAAATTGTCAATTAATTTTCACTTCAACCGTTTGTATTTATTTGTTATTATTTTAAAACTTTGATCACTTATCTAAAAAGAATTCTTTTTCCACAATGAAATTCACAGAATGCTAAAAAAATAAACAACAAAATTTGACGTTTGAGAAATGTCAAATTATTGTAGTGTGCGTGCAAATGTGTGTTAAATCTCAATTTAAAATGAGATTTCATTTGGGAGGTATGATTTGATCAAACACCACAAAAAGATATGATCATTGCCCAAAAGAAAAACCCTTTTTGATGTTTGATCATATTTCACACGAAAAAGATTTGATCAAGCGACCCAAAAAAAAATCACATAAGTCTGTGTATCCGCCATTCCAATTGTAACTTTCACTCCGTGCGCATCGACTTAAAAAGTTCTTACAAGTTTTTTTTATGTGTTAAATAATTTTGATTTCACTTTTGATCGCGTGTGAATATATTAATACGATTCAAATTATCCTGATAAATAATAAAATTGCTTTAGGCAATAAGGATCTCTTCCTGGAATCCCTGGAATTCAACCCTAATAAGGTAAAATATAATCCATATTTTTTTTTTTGCCGACCATATTTTTTTTATGGTGCGGCATATCTTTTTTCTTGTACGTGCATATATTGCTTCAATTAATGAAGGAATATGCAATATAATTGTTAAGAACGAGTGATCCAATAAGATTTTTCTTTTTGTCACTAGGGTTCTGGTGCTAGGCAGGATTTGCCCCAACATATTCCAATTCCATTGAAGGAATTTACGTACGGCGTGTCTCCTATTGGAAAGACAAATGGGTGACGCATGCATTCAGCGCATGGCGTGCAACAGTTCCTGCTTCGTAGCTTTTTTTAGGCGATCAGCTAAACGGCTTCAGCAAGGAATAGATCTCCAAATATAAAACGGAGCAACGTGGGAAAAGTTAACCTAGGGTTACATATCGTGCCAGAAACGCCTGTATTTTATCCGCATGGCACTGGATCTGCTTTGGCCACGGCCACATCGATGTAACCTCGTCGATTTATCTTCAGTTCCTGCAATAATAGGAGAATAAATAAATGAGAAAAAACACGTTAAATAATTCTCAGGTAACAATTTTATTTCTTATTTGTAAGAAGTCACTTTCGAAGAATGTACTGATTGGACCGAGGCGCCAAAGAACGCCCATCCAAAACATAAGAAGAATTTCGTCCCAAGGAGCCAACCTTGGCGCACTTCAGCATTCCAGTTCAGATAATCTTTATACATCAAAGGCATTGTACTCAAGCGCCCACGGACGGTGGAGTCGCCCACTTTTCACTTTTCAGAATTATATCTTATCTTAAATATATATATATATATATCTTTATCCTTATTATGAAATACATATACAATCAATACAATCTTTAACACTTTTACTTTATTAAAAATAACTTTGAGTGTGCATTTAACAATAATTTTTCGGAAGTTCCAAGTGAAATTTATCTTTTTTACTTTAAATCATACTTAAATAGTATTCGTTTACGTCCAGTAATTTAATTGTTTGTGTGACTATTAGTCCAAAGAAGGACCTCATTGAAATCTAATCTTTAGAGTCCTGAAATTCAAGAAAAAAAGTTTTAGTAGTTACGCGTTTTCGACGTTGTTGACGTCACACACCGTTCCTACCGTCGCGTTTCTTTTTACTTAGTTCCGACGTTTGTTAGGAAAACGGATTTTTTCCTCGCACATACTTTAAGAGCACCGTTAAGGCTCGTATTTACTGATTCTGATTGAGAATTTAGTCAATCTAACCATGTAGATACTCCACGTATCGCATCTTTCTTCGGATTTTGCTTAGTGTTAGCAACCCTGCTTGAAATGGCAACATGTGTATGTGCCTCCCTTTGACAAACACAAACCACGCTAGTATACTTAAGAATACTGTGCCATATACTGCGGGCACAACATTATGTGCTGAATTAAGTACATTGACAACCGCGTTACATACTGCGCCAAATTTTGCGCTCTCTAATGTAACGCCTAATGTTTTGTGCACGTTGCCGAATGCTGTGTCATGTACCGAAACACATGCTCCCCATAACGCCACCCCCTCTGTCACCCATACTGCCCCACCGTCTGTCACCCATACTAACCCATCGTCTGTTTTGTCGGTTTTGAATACTGCCTCATCTGCGCATTCAGACAATCATCATAATTCCGAGTTAGTTTACAACGGTTGTGGAATGTTGAGACAACACCATCAGAAGTCACCGCGAACAAAAGTGCGTTGTATGTTCCTTATGCTGCTTGCTTTTACCAACAATCAGATTTCACAAGCATCAGTGCATTAACGAGTACAGTTGCCGTTCCGAAACGACTCAACAGTATGCATTCCACACCATATGCAACGACAACCGTCGATTGCGATCGTCGTTTATATGAGGCTGCCCACGCTAAGTCGGTCTCTTCGCATGCTGTTTCCTTTAATACCCGTGCTCCTTCAATTATTACCCATAACAGTGCCCAGCATCCCACATTTATTTCCTCAGCTTCTGAAAATTTGAAATTTATCTACGATAAAACTCCTTTTTCAGTCGCCAATGCAAGCCAAGCCACATATGCTATGGCTACCCATGACAAAGCCACCCTCGGTACCAACTTAGTATGGGGTGCCACATCTGTTGGCTCATGTGCCGTCACAGCTACCATACCGCGCACTACACTCTCCGTTAACGTGCCAGGGTCTTCTGCTGCGATTCCAAATAAGTTCCAACATTGTCATCGACGTACGTCAACGGGTTCCATCAGTTCTAGAGGTTCATGGACTTCGCTCGCAAGGAATGTCGAAATGGAGTTGCAGTTGCTGGAGGAAGAACGAAAGCTGAGAGAAAAAAGAGACAGCGAGTATCTTGAAAAGAAGTACCAAATCCTAAACAAGGTAATAATGGAAGATAATCCATCAGTAACTGATGATGAAACTGCGTCTATAGCAAAAGTGAATGGCTGGCTGGGGAACAGTACAACCAATAGATTGTCAGAAATAAATCAAGATGTTCCGCAACTAGTTCAAGGATATCCGGCTTCAACTCAGATGCAATACAAAGGTTTCGATCGGAGTGCTATCAAAACATGGCCAGTGAACTTAAAGACCTGCGAACCAAACGAAATGTTTACGAAGACAATGCACACGCCTATGCAAACAAAGAACTCAACGTTCAGCGTACCACCACCACAACAGTTCCTGCTCCAACCGTCACAACAGCTCCCACCTAAAGCGCCATAACCACATCCTCAAGCAACAACAACATTTCTGCCACCATTTTGTTCTGGCTTGCCTGATCCACAAACACGGAGTCTAAATAGAAACCAGATAGCTGCGCGTCAGTTAATTTCAAAGGATTTGCCAGGCTTCGACGGGAATCCGGAACAGTGGCCACTGTTCATATCGAGTTTTGAGAGGACCACCGAAATTTGTGGCTTCACGGATGAGGAGAATGTGCTACGACTCAACAAGGCTTTAACGGGGAAAGCGAAGGCTGCTGTATGGTGGTTACTCCTGCAACCCAACTGCTATCATCAAGTCATGGCAAGACTGAGATCGCTTTACGGACGCCCAGAGCTCATCATCCAGACGCTCCTTCAGAAACTTCATGCGACACCTCCTCCCAAAGACGGAAAGTTAGAGACGATTTTGAGCTTCGCACTAGAGGTACAAAATCTATATGCTACCATTCGGGCGACGGGTCTAGATGCACACCTCAATAATCCTACGCTCTTGGCACAACTTGAGAATAAGCTGCCACCGAATATTCTCCTTAACTGGGGCATTCATAAGATGGCATCGCCGGATTGCACTCTCGTCCACTTTAGTGAATGGATTTACCATCTTGCCGAAGCCGCTAACGGAGTTCTCGTTTTACCCAGCATAACACGAACCGAAGAAAACAAGGGTTCCAGTCGAGGCCGAGATAATAAACAGAGGACTGGATTTCTCAACTCCCACTCTCAGGCTGATGTGAACAATAACGAGCTAATGCAAAAGTGTCGCATATGCAAGGGAAACTGTGATTTCGTGGCTATGTGCAAAGAATTTCAGCAACTTAGTCGAACCTTAAAATGAACTGCGATAAGGGAGCACCGTTTATGCAGGAGATGTTTAAGCCGACACGACATACGCAACTGTCCTTCGACATCGACTTGCGGGAAAGATGGCTGCGCCTTCAGACACCACCCATTGTTGCACAATGAACAAACTAAATCCAAAGGCCACTGAAATGCTCATCACGACCCAAATAATACCACCCTGTTTCGAATGGTGCCAGTGTGGTTATATGGAAATGGAGTTTAACTTAAAACATTCGCGTTCTTGGACGATGGTTCATCCTTAACGTTAATGGACAAGGATCTAGCCAGCCAACTTAATCTGAAGGGAAGATCACAACCGCTGTGTCTAAAATTGACAGGTGATACTCATAGATATGAGAGCGATTCGGAAATACTCAACTTGCGCATTTCAAGTACATCACCCAATGCAGAGAATTTCCCTCTTTCCGATGTCCATACGGTGGGAAACCTTACGCTACCTTATCAGTCGCTTAACTTCGAACACCTGAGGAACAAGTACGAACATCTCAAAGGATTACCTATCGAATCATACGGCAGGGAAACTCCGCGCTTATTAATAGGCCTTAAGCGTACAAAACTAGGACTGCCCCTTAAATGCCGAGAAGGTAGTTCTGAAGAACCCGTCGCCACCAAGACACGCTTAGGATGGATATTGCATGGATGGTGCCCTGGACAAATACCTGAAGGTGAGCAAAGACCTCAACATCACAACTTTCATATTTGTGAGTGCGAAGATGCTGGGTTGTCGCGATTAGTAAAGAACTTCATTTCCATGGACAACTTCGGAATGTCAAACCCAGGTGAGGCTCTGATGCCAACGGAAGATAAGCGAGTTGCTAAACGCCTACACCGTCCGAAAAGACGGACGCTTTGAAACGGCGCTGCTCTGGAAGTTCGAAGACTTTGTCCTACCCGATAGTTTACCTATGGCAAAAAGGCGATTAGCTTGTCTCCATAAGAGAATGAGAAGAGAACCACAGCTAGCAAAAGCCCTCGATGAGAAGATACATGAATTCATCGCCAAAGGTTATGCTAAAAGGCTCTCAACCGAAGAAATAGCTGCAGGGAATAACCGATCTTGGTATCTTCCAATATTCCCGGTGTTCAATCCTAATAAACCCGGCAAGCTAAGGATTGTGTGGGACGCGGCGGCAACCGTCCAAGGAATTTCATTGAACTCCATGCTCTTGAAAGGTTCAGGTCAGCTCATGTCGTTGGTAGGTGTATTGTTCAAGTTCAGAGAAGATCGCGTAGCAATTTTTGCAGACATCATGGAGATGTACCACCAAATACAAATACGTAAAGAAGTCAACACCAAAAGGCTGATGGAAACATTTACGACCACGACCACTAAATGGACTTTCATTCCACCAGGACACCGCATATGGGGGGCAGTTGGGAGAGATTAGTACGATCAATAAAAACATCCCTCTACGACATCATGCCGACTCGTAATCCATCCGACGAATTGTTAAGGAGCATGCTGATAGAGGTAGAAAATATAGTTAATTCTCGTCCACTAACCTATATTCCCATTGATAGCGAAAATGAAGAAGCGTTAACACCCAACCATTTTCTCTTGGGGTCCTCAAATGGTAGCAAACCACCCGCAGTATTCGACAATGGCGTTAGGGCAATCAAAAGGAATTGGCTTGTATCGCAGCAGTATGCGGAACACTTCTGGCAGCGCTGGGTAAGAGAGTATCTTCCGACAATTACCCGCCGCGCAAAATGGTATACACCAACAAAACCCATCGAGAAGGGGGACATCGTCGTAATCGCAGATCCATTAAGTCCCAGAAACTGCTGGCCTAAAGGGCGGGTGCTCAAAACCAAAATTTCCAAAGATGGCCAGGTCAGAAGTGCCTTCGTTCAAACGCAAACTGGGGTATATGAAAGACCAGCAGTGAAACTGGCGGTTCTAGATCTCAAGTCACAGGAAGATGCCTTCACACGGTCGGAAATACCAGGGGGGGTGTTAGCAACCCTGCTTGAAATGGCAACATGTGTATGTGCCTCCCTTTGACGCCATCTTTGTATTGACGCCATCTTTAAATTTATAGTAAATTCATTCAATTTCCTTTTTCTCTTTTTAATTGCATTTTCATTGCATCCGCGTGCGCAGCTAAGAATATTAAGAATCTCCATTTGATTAGTAAAATATAAAATAAAAGTAAAGACTATTGTAAGTAGAATAAGTAAAATCAAATATTTAATGAATTTCAATAATAAAATCTATTTTCCCCCAATAAAGGAATTTTATAATCCATCCAATAAAAGATTGCGTTTCTTTGAGGGTTATAAAAAGTAGTCCGGTTGCCACCAACTTGTGGCAACACTTAGGCATATCCATCTTGTAGAACATTTGTTCTCAGTTCACGTTAGGCACTTTTTTTTTATATTTTCCATTAACACTTTTCTCCCAAGATATTCCTGTCGGCCGAACACTTCCTTTATTTTTTTTTTTAGTTTTGAACTACTGGTTCAGAGATCTTTCTCTCGTCCGAGATTTAAATTACTTTATTACTGTTCCTGTACCGTTTACAGAAGAAGACATCGTGTCTTATCCTGAATCCATATAGAGATTCCTTGTCCAATGAGACTTCACTTTTCTAGTTGAAAGATTTCAACATATAGTCACTTACTTGTTCGTGTTTGTGTAAAAAGTTAATAAAACACCACGTAGTTACTATGCGTAAGTCCTTCAAGCTACTATTTATTATTATAATTTCTTATTATTTATTTACAGTTGCCTGGTTACATTCTTATTATTATTTCTTATTATTTAAATACAGTTGCCTGGTTACATTATTACACGCTTTTTTCTTTAAATTTAATTTAAACTTAAGATAACTTTTTCAAACGAATGGACAGGCAACCACTACCTAAATTCACCAGCCGTATCTCTGAGGTGGTTTACTGACCCTTCCACTTCTTGTTCTAAATTCTTTCTGATTTGTTAGCTCTAACTGAACTTCATTGTGACTACCTGTCGTTGCTTCTGAATCATCACTACCAGCTGTTTCGTACTCTGATGACGAATTATTTATTAAATTGTCCACTGGTAAATCTATTTCATCCGCAATTACAATTTTTCCATTATTTTCAACAGACTCTTTATCATTATTGCTTATATTATCTCGCACTATTGGTGGTACAATTTGAATTTCTGGTAAATTTTCTAAATATCCGGACTTGATATTTTCTTCAAACATTAAATCACTAGCATCGAAATCATTATTTTTTGTCTTAGCAATAAATCTACGATTACGTCTGAAATGATAATCAAATGAATCTTTAATAATGTAAGAACGATCATTGCAAATGCCAACTATTTTTCCGTAATGCCAGTCTTTCCCATTTTTCTTAAAAATTACTGAATCACCGATTTTTAACGACTGTAATGACTTCGCGTCTCGATTATAGTAATACTTTTGTCATTGTTTTTTTAGTTTTAATTTTTTCTTGAACCATTTCTTCTGAAATGTTTTTCCTGAGTAGCAGATGCTCCGATACTGGCAGCTTTGTTTTGACCAAACGGCCAAAAAACAGCTCCGATGGCGTTAAGCCCAAGCTAGCAACTGGTGTCGTGTTGTATTCCAATATTCTGTACTCAAAACGGTCTACATCACTGGACTCATAACAACGCTTTAGAATGTTTTTCGCAATTGCCACACCCTTTTCAGATAAACCATTGCTTTGCGGATATCTTGGACTTGAGTAGTCAAATCGAACATTAAAGTTTCGCGAGAACTTTTCAAATTCCGCCGAGTTAAATGGTACATTGTCACTTCTTACCCTTGATGGATATCCTATGATGTTGAAGATACGACTAATGACATCAATAATATGCTTAGAAGTTTTGTTATTCAAACTAAAAGCGAACAGATAGTTTGAATAAGCATCAAATACTGCAATATAGTCGTGACCAGCATATTCAAATAAGTCCATGGAGACTGACTGATATGGGTATTGGGCATTTTCTTCTTGCACAAGTGGTTCTTTTTGATTATTTCGCCTGAATTTCTCACAAACATCACACGAACTGACAAGTTCTTTAATTTGACTGTTCATTCTCGGCCAATAGTATAACATTCTTGCGCGTGCAAGTGTTTTTTCTATAACGAGATGTGGTGCATGAAGCCACTTTGCAATTTTATATTGCAATTCTGTTGGAATCACCAATCTGTGATTCAAAAACAACATGCCGTTTTCAAAGTGAAGTTCCGATTTGAACTTATGAAATTGCTGTCCCAAATCACTCAATTGATGATAACTTGGCCAACCATTTCGCACATATCCGCAGATAGCTACGTTTATAATTTTCATCTTTTTCCATCACATGAAGATAGTGCTTATAATTTTCTTCCGAAACACAGGCCAACTTAGTGATAGTATGAATCACACCTGAAAGTCCATCAAGCTCTGATACATCAGGAAGCTGTGCGCGAGATAAACAATCTGCTACGAGCATGGTTTTTCCTGGCTTATAATTGATTTCTACTTTTGAGTACTTCAGCAAAGCCATGAACATACGTTGCAATCTTGGAGTGACATCAGCAATGTCGCGTTTCATGAGCGTCTCTAATGGCTTATGATCACTTTCTACTAAAAATTCACGACCATATACATAATAGTGAAAACGTTGGCATGCAAAAACAATTGCCAGAAGCTCCTTTTCAATTTGAGCGTATTTTTGTTCACATTTACTCAACGTCCTTGAAACAAATCCAACGGGACGACTGTCCTGAATTAAAATGGATCCAAGCCCATCTTTTGATGCGTCTGTCTGAATAGTCACAGATTTTTCAGGGTCATACACTGCCAACACTGTTTTAGAAGTGATTAGTTTAAGCAATTTCTCAAGTTCCGCATCATGCTTTTCATTCCACTCGAATGGAACATCTTTCCCAGTCAGACGCCGCCGTAGTTCAGCTGTATTTTTAGATAAATTCGGAATAAATTTCGATAAAAACTTAAACATACCAAGCAAACGCAACACACTTTGCTTATCAGTTGGTTTTTCCATCTTCAAAATGGCGTTCTGATATTTATCTAGCGGCTCAATTGACCCATCTGACAGTATATGACCCATAAACCTAACCCTTTTTTGATGATACTGGATCTTCTCCAGATTAAATTTAACATTAAACTGACGAGCACGTTCAATGACCAGGGATAAAATCCTGTTATGCTCTTCATCATTTTCCGCAGCTATTAGAACGTCATCGAAATAAATCAAGACACCTGGTATGTCACCAAAGATCCGAACCATTTCTTTTTGAAACATCTCGGGGGAACAGTTCAATCCAAATGGAAGTCGATTGAATTTATATCTACCAAAAGGTGTCATGAATGTTGTCAGCTCCGAACTTTCATCATCCAATTGCATTTGCCAAAAACCACTTGAACAGTCAAGTACCGAAAAAACGCGTTTATTGGATAATTCTGATGAAAAGTTATCAATTGTAGGAATCAAGAAATGTTCACGTTTAATGCATGCATTTAATGGCTTCGGATCAAACACAGTCGTAAATCACCGTTGGACTTTTCAACAACCTGTAAGTTATTGACCCAGTCAGTTGGATGCGACACAGGTGAGATGACTCCATCTTCCACCATCTGATCCAGTTTCAATTTCTTAATAACAGTCTCAGGGAAACGTTTCTTATAGTGAACAACAGGTTTGGAACCCTCTTTCAGCTTAATAGAAACCCGATTTGGAAATTTTCCAAGACCACTGAAAACACCTATATTCTCATTTACGAATTGTTCCTTAAGCTCAGGCAACTTAATAGAATCAACGTCCAGACGCTTAATTAATTCAAACTCAGTGCACGACTTACGTCCAAGTATCGGTTCAAATGGATCATCAACAACAACAAAATATGCACTTTTGTCTATATTAGTTTTTAAATCCATTAATTTTAATTCGACAATCAAAAAAATTTTGATTTTATTGCTACTATAATCGAATACACGGAAGTCATTTTTTTCATTCGATATTTCAATATTTAATTTTTTTACAATGCGCAATGGAATACAATTGACATCAGCTCCCGTATCGATCTTAAATTCAACTATATCAGGTCCTACTTGGTATGCCTTAGTCCATCGTTCACCATTTTTTACGATTGAATTTATTCTATAAATATAATTATTACTAAGTACAAGTCCTACCTCACTGTTCTCAACACTCGTCTTATCCAATTTGCCTGACAATTCAGCAGCCCAATTAATACTGCTGACTTGTGATTTCGGCTGAGACTTCAATTCCACCTTGCTTGCTGTTGATTTCTTGCGACACATCTTCAGGAAATGACCCTTTTTACCGCATTCACATATGAAATTCTTCGCTGGACATTTGCTTTTATGATCTGGTTTCCAATCACCTGCACCACAGCTGTAGCACAAACGTCGATTGATGGCATGAATCATAGCCGGTTCATTATCTTCGGACGATTCTATGATTGTAACGATTTGTTTTCTTGAATCCAGAATTCCTTTGTTGGCATTTGCAGCTTCAAACGTTTTACACAAATCAATGACCTTTACCAATGTTTCATCACGACCATCAAGCAATTTCAATTGCAGTTTCTTGTCAAACACACTCGTAATTATTCGGTCACGCAGCATTCGTTCTTCGTACGAGACACCGCATGAACAATTAAAGTCACAGCGTTCAAGTTGTATGCGCATTTCCGTCAAGAAATCATTGAATGGTTGACGTTCTTTTTGAACCATATTGTTAAATTTGTACGATTCCATGGTTACATTTTTCTGCGGCAAACAATGTACATCAAACTTTTCCAGCACCTCTTTCAACGTTCGCTGTTTTTTTACTTCTTTCTTTTTGTGTGCTTCAACACCAGATGATGCAGGAACGTCTATTTCATGCCATTCTGTTCCAAGCAACGAATCTTCCGAGCCATCATTTGGAAACAAGGTGTTGTAAATATTGGCGCCCTTTGTTCCAATCTGCCAAAGCAAAATTGCAATTTTTGTAGCTTCACCTTGTGAGTTTTTGTTATTTGCAATCATGTAAACCACAAAATCACGCTTCCAATTTTTCCAGTCGACAGCCAAATTTGAACAGTCTAATTCACGCAATTTCTGTGCCTCCGTCATTTGTATTTATTCTTAATTTGATAATTTTTAATATTTTATATTCTTTACTTCTGACACCATGTAAAAAGTTAATAAAACACCACGTAGTTACTATGCGTAAGCCCTTCAAGCTACTATTTATTAGTATAATTTCTTATTATTTATTTACAGTTGCCTGGTTACATTCTTATTATTATTTCTTATTATTTAAATACAGTTGCCTGGTTACATTATTACAGTTTGTATACTTTTTGTTATCGCGCGTTATCTCGAATATCCACTAGTGGTACCATAGCCACATATTAAAGAAGATCCTTTGTATAGGAGCGCTAACAGAAAGGACATAGCTTCTATTGCTCCCGGTTGAGTGAAGCTTATGTTTTTGTTTTCGATTCATGGAAGAGTCGAAGGTGTATTAATATCATTATAGTTATATTGTAGCTCTAGTAGGTAAATAACTTTTCCTTTTCCACAGCGTCTGGTTTCCAGCAGTGCACTCCTGGGATCGCCTGTTTGATACATTACATTATACTGATTTTTACATTACTATATTGAATTTAATAATAACTATATTGAATATTTTTACTTTTTGTTCTACTATACGCCCCTGGTCTCCATCTATATAAATAAACCCAAGGGCTAACGTCCCTTCTTTTTTTTTTATTCGTGGTTTGATTTTGGGTTTAGATAAAATCATTGCACCCTTTGACTCGGGTTTAGAATTCTCGTAGCTATATCGCGCTTATGTGTTCGACAGTCGGTTTAGTCCTTGTCAATTTAAAACTTCGTTTGTCCGTTCTAATAATTTTTTTTAAATCAGATTCAAATTTGATTGGCGTTTTTACTTGAATTTTATAACGACCCAATTGAAAAGAAAATTTACAGTCACTATAACTAAAGATTTGATTTCTTTTAAACGAGCCTGGAGTAACGATATGTAATCGTATGTTACATCCTGGACGAACATTAAATTCTTTTTATTGTGATTAAAACCGTAAGGAACTTCTTTTAAGAATCTCTACTATAGTTTTAGATTTCGATTAACTTTTAGGTTTAGATATTAAAGTTTTATTTGACAATTTGTGAACATCGTAAGACTTCTTAAAAGCGGTTGTGACACTTTTTTATTCATAAAAGAAAATTTATCAAATCATAAGATTACATATTAGAATCGATTTGTGACAATTATCTTAAGGAGATAATAGAATATTATTTTTTTTTTGTGAAAGATTTTCATTCTTTTGGTAGCTTTGTTAAAAGTTAAGATTTACTTATAAATAAGGTAAAATTAATAAATAAAAGCAATTTATAAGGTTTAAAAAATAATCCAAGTTGTTTTCGATGCTGATAGCATACGTTGTTTATTTAGTAGTTGGACAACTTTATTTTTCAGACATGGAGTGTTAAGTAAGTACGTTCGGGAGGAGTGAACAGCTCTTGTAAGAAATGGATTGGTAACAACGCTCTCTCAAATAGGTGGTTAGAGGAATGAGGGGTTCTGTTTCTCTTATTCCTTATGGTTAGGTTGTTTGGTGTATTTCGTGTGTGATAATAGTTCAGATAGTATGTAGTATAGAATGTGAGCAGACTTTTAGTTGTCTACACATTCATGTTTAGGGGTCTTAGAGGATAAAATTCAGGGATTACTGTCCCTAATAGCTTACCTAAGACATCATGGTGGAAGTAGTCTAGGAGGTTTAGATACTTTCTCTGGGTGGATTACGAAGCTATGGAGGAACGTCAACATCTTAGTTCCCTCCCTTCTTACAACAGTGATACTTGAGCGTATTCGTATCACTAGTCAGCCATACACTTGAAGTTGCGTTACGTGAGATTGACTGAGCTAAATAACGCAGTGTTCTCTTCCATATAAGAACACCCATGTAGCTCACTAATCGTGTCTTCTCTCGTATCGGTCTCTTTTCGGTTATACCGAACAACAATTCTTTGTATAACTTTTAAGGTTTTCGCGGTTGTTGATACATGACATTTTTAATTTTCGGATTAGCCGCGTTTATAAATAATAATTAGTGAGTTATATTCTTACTCACCCCGAACGTTTCGCTCAAATTACACTGAGCGTGGTCACCGGGAAACTGCCAAAGAGATGTTAGAAGCGATGTTGGCTACGCAAGTTGTAGCGGTGCGTAGACGGTTCTATCTCTAGCTGTTGTTGTTGTTGGGAGCAAGCTGTGCTCACTGTATCCCTGTTAGTATGGAGCGGCAATTGGATCGAACGTGAGGGGTTGATGATGGGATCCCACGTTCGAGACAGCTTGAAACTGTCGTCGCGATTGACAAACTCAGAGGAGCATTGCTACACGGTTGAAAGAACACATAAACGCCGTCAGCAAAAAGCGTAGAGAGAAGTCCGCCATATGCGAGCATATACTTGATCATCCAAATGAACACCACTGGATACACTTCGATCAAGCCAAGGTTCTAGCAAACGAGCCACACTACATCCCTCGGCTGGTTCGCGAAGCGATCGAAATTAAGCGTCATCGTAATTTCAATCGCGACGACAGTTTCAAGCTGTCTCGAACGTGGGATCCCATCATCAACCCCTCACGTTCGATCCAATTGCCGCTCCATACCAACAGGGATACAGTGAGCACGGCTTGCTCCCAACAACAACAACAGCTAGAGATAGAACCGTCTACGCACCGCTACAACTTGCGTAGCCAACATCGCTTCTAACATCTCTTTGGCAGTTTCCCGGTGACCACGCTCAGTGTAATTTGAGCGAAACGTTCGGGGTGAGTAAGAATATAACTCACTAATTATTATTTATAAACGCGGCTAATCCGAAAATTAAAAATTTCAACAATTCTTTGTTTTCAAATCTATCACTTAAGTGTACTTACGCATAGTTGATCGGGCCCTAGCAAATAATATTAAAAAATTATTTTTGAGTTTTCTCCATCCAAACTCAGCAGGTTCGCAGAGGTTAAAAATTGTAACAACGCCAGTAGATCCTAGAGCAAGGACTCGCGACCCAACTGAGCTAGTCTGTGGTCTCGACGTGTGAACCGAATTGCGATAGTTGATCTCGGCCCTCTCTTTTGAAGTTCTAGTTTGTCGAATCTCTGATAGTTGAGGTTGAGATAGTTCTCAATCTTGAGCATCATGACGATCCAAGCTAGGAGTTCCGCCTTCCACTTTAAACTCTCTAAGGAGATAATGGGACATATGTCGATGGTCCTAGAGTTTCCTTGGCTGAGTTTGTTCGGTTTTGGTTGTTTAGTGTACAGGGTTTAGTTGTGTGCATTAGGTTGTGTGTGACAAGCAGGAGAACGAGGCTTGTCCATTGGCAGATATCTTAGATTTCTTAGGTTCTATAGTGGTGAGATCGTAGAAGAGGGTAGTGACGTGTCATATTCCAGAGTGGTGAGGGACAGCGTTCTACGAGAAAGGTAAGCATGGTCGGTTCACCAGAGGAAGAGTTTAAGATATCTGGAGTAAAAGGAGTTTCTGTAGGTGGAAGCGAAGGGAGGGAGTAGTATGTCTGCCATAACATAGATGACGCTTAATGGGGATCAAGGAATTTGGGATCATTTATTGAGCGGTCTACAGGGATGTTTGGTGGGTATGTTCCTTTCTCTAATAACGAAAAGAGTGATGTTTAAATTTCTACGTTACAGTTATAATATTCAACTATTTTATTGAAAATCATATATATGTTGGTCTTATATCTAATAATCTGTACCTTATGCTACAATACTTAACTTGCTACCAAATTATTTTACTTGATTTAACTTTAACTTCCGTTAGTTAATTATAAAAATCTCCAAGGAAATTCAAATTGAAAATCTAATTATGAAAGAGTACTTTATACTTGTAAGTTTCTATGCGTCTTATCACGCGTTTTACAACTTAACTATATTTAAATAAGTATGCTAATAAATCTTTCATTCATAAACTTGTTTGGCTCATGGTCCAATGTCAACTAAGTGTTGATCAGTATAGAAAACGAAATGAATTCTAATCTCTATGATATGCTTTTCGAAACGCGGTTGGAATATGACTCGAGATAAAATTCGTGTATAAAAAAAAATAAAAAAAATTTCTTTTTACCGCGGCGTTAGAATATTATCGACGACTTGTAGAAGGATAAAGTATAGGAATCTAATTTGATTCTTGTCGATACTTGATACTTGGGTGTCGCTATCTAAACAGTATTCGCGAAACTAACCCGGAGAAATAACCTTGTTTGAAAGTGTCAAGATCATTTTAAAAAAAAAGTAGAACGAAAAGGACAAAAAGGGAAACTGTTCAAGATATTACACTTGAAGCAGTGGCAAAGGTCCACAATCACAAACAAATATACCCTATACGTATGAAAACAATTCGTGTTCACACGTATACTCGAAATTATGAAATTAATGTCAATAATAATATAATCATGCAAAAGTTAATGTAATGAAATTTAATGTAATATGAATGTCTACCTATTGGGTAGGTTAATTTATCAAAATTCCACTTTATGACGCTCCGGAAGTGCACTTCAGAATTGCCTGAAAAGGGTTAGTATAAATATATGTGACTTCTAACGTTGCTGAAAAATATTATTATTGTACGCCAGCGAGTTAACTACTGCTAAATTGTACTCGCCACACAAACGCTTAATGCTTCGGCGTGTGATATAATACTAGTGTCATATATGTGATGGACATTATCATAGGAAAAGATAACAAACGCAATATCACGGAAAGTAAGTATATTAAGAGTGAAGAAAAAGAGTGATATTAGAGTAGAAAGTGTCTTTACGTTAACAAACGTACGCGGCGTTAAACGCAAACGCGGGTGGTCGCTACCGACGCTGAAGGTATGTGTCTAATAGACCAAGTGAGTGATAAATAAAAATGTTTTATAGTGAAATGATATTTCGAATCTCGAAGTAAAAACGGATTGCTTTTGTTAACCGAATAAATAAAAAAAGTTATCACCTATCGTACGGTGAAGGTACTTCTTCTTCCGAGTGCCTGCTTCGAAATATATAGTACCACAAAGTGTACTTGGAAACACGAGCTTCTACCGAATAGAAAATGAAATTCGCATCGTCACTCTAATCACTTTAACAAAAAGAAAGATAACACGATCACGAACACGGTAATAGGTAATTTAAATGGGAATTTGGAAGCAGCGATCTTTGTCTCATTTAATTCAAGAAAGAATATTATTCAATTGAACAGAGTAATATGGACTTCTTATCTTGCACTTTAAAAAAAAAAGGATATATAAGTAATTATGCCTATAAATACCTACTTAAATAACAGGGATTCAAACATTGAGTGCGGAGGAGGAGGCGTGAAGTCCTACCATTCGGTTACTTGGCAGTACATGGATTAAATTCCGGAACCACCGTCCGTGGTTGCGGGCGTCAGACGACAGCGTTGGACGTCTTGAATCTGATCACCAGATATTCGTCGACAGGTTTGCATGGAGTGGAATATGCTTCGCTCATAAAACACCACACACAAAATTATTATAAAAATATCAAAATCTTTACCTGGTCAATCCAGTAAAATCATACACATTAGAATACTAAGTTATACATATATTTTTCCAGGAACTGATGCGAGTTGTTAAAATCTCGAACTGGTGGGGCTTCTATGCTCCTACGATGCTCAGTGAATATTTTATTTTAAAGATGAGTGTTGTGGACCGGCATCTATGTCGATACATACGCCAGGCGTCCTGCTGTACTGCAAATGATGTAATTGCAATTGCTCCTCAATCCTCTGGTAGTGACGTCAGCCAAATCGTGACTGGGTGTCCTTGTTTTCTGGTTGCAAATTGTGGTTCTGCTTTGATGATGATGTCTCGATGACTATAGATAATATTCTGGCCAACTGTATGTAGGGAAAATATTTGGACAACTGTAATGTCAGTGTGACTTCACCCCATTTGATGTGTGACCACGGCTTTAAAAGCGATGAATATACTTACTTTTAGATTCACACCAGTCACTAGATGGCGCTCATCCCACATTACAGACGCTCAATTTCATGGCGACAGATTTCCGCTTTCTAATAATTCCCACTTTTGGAGAAATTTCCTTGGTCAAAAAGTGTTCCCTTTTTAGGAAATTTTGCCTGTCAGATGAAATTCCTTCACGGAACAGTTCCTTCCTACTCTGACAGAAATTATCCTGAAATCGATCCTGTTGAAATTATCTCTTCGGCTTTTTATGTCTGTTCTGACATTTGTACCACTAATGACAGTGAGTTCCAAATCTGGAATCCGAGTCGGCTATATGTATTAGTGTCAGTGTGCTATTCACCAGACCGACTTGGTGGTGAAATTAGTTCGTATAACAATTATACCACACTGAAGAGAAACAGGAATTTCGATACTATTTATTTCTGATGACGTACTTGTATGGTTTAGATTTCCCCATGGCGAGGTCAGTTTCGGAGTAATAAATGTATTTACATTACACAGATCAACCAATACATTCATCAGATATGAGAACGATGTGACAGAGTTAATTTGTCATGAAGTTGTATGGGCATAAAAATTTTAATGATTGTGGAATTTATTTTCCCTAACGCATGTCCAGCATCCCTCATCTGATGGAATGGTTGACACACGTCGGTTGGACAAATTGGAAGTCATAATCCGATTGATTAGTTGGATTATTCCAAGTTCCATGACGGTGGTGACATCTAGGCAGGAGCCAGATAAACTAATATTAAGGACATTACTCTTTGAACATGCCCCAGCCATAGAGAAATTTCCCTATCGCTACTTTGAGTATTTTGATACTCTATGGCCAGAAATATAAAAATATGATCGAGATCATATTTCTGTCTATTTCATATTCGGCCAGCATACCTACCAGACATTTTTCAAAAGTAATTCTCGGGCAAGCCAGCAATTTTATTTTCTCATCCTGATTGGATTATTCCAGAAAAAAAGGTATGTAAAGTATAATATATTGACGTTGAATCCGCAGAATATATTCGGCAGGTTGATCGTCATAATATTTAATACTTTTTTACCCATTATTTAAACATTTCAGGTAATTTTTTTTCAACCCTTAAAAATTTTCGCCAGTGGCAATTTTGTTTACTTCTGCGCGTCGGTGGTACCACACAACGTGGCTTGATACGACGCGGCGTTACTTCACTTGTACTTTGTACAATCCCTGAAATCCTATCGTTAGGAAATATAAAGAATTTTGACTCAACAATACAGGTATGTTTCGTAATTTTTCAATTCATATAAAAGTCGTTATATGGCATGGTTTTCCCTTAGGAAACGCCAGAGCACATGGTGCTGGCATTGGCAATCCATGTGGCCATCGACGCATCGAGGGCAGGATCATCTTTAAATCCACAAAATTCCTATTACATCTATACTTACTTAAGAACTTTGAATTGTTGCATTTTCTGCGGCGGTATCCAGAAGGATTTTTAAATTAAAACACCATAATATCTATCCGCTGTGAAGTGTTGTGCTTTTTGTGTTTTGTTTGTGAGGATGGACGCTAGTCCGCCCATCCTGAAGGATTTATTCTGTTAAGGCCACGTGCGGCTAACGCAGTCCCGCACCATAGATCCGTGATTTCATTGTTGTCTGGGGATTTGTTCCTCGAGGAAGCGGCGTGTTATTGCTGATAGCGTACCTCACCCTTCCGCATACTTTTTCTGGACGACGTGGAATTCGTGAAGCATTCATTGCACCGTCCTGACGCCACGGTTGCAGAACACCTTCCATCATATCTACTAACAGTGTTGTACGGTTTCTGAAGCACCACCTGCGGTGCCAAGAAAGCCCACCTGCGGGCACCTACACCTGGTTTTATAACATTTACTGTGAGCAGGAGATCTTTAAGATCAATCATCATTCTATATCCATCTGTTTGGACCAGTGTTCCTCAGATTGGTTATATCATCACTTACATTTGTACTATAGACACCACGCGCGGTGTATTCACCAAGCGCACCTCAGCTGTTGCGGATCCGCATTGGATTTGGACGCTTATGCCTCCAATCTAGCGAAACGTTTGCATCCCTACAACTGGAGTTACGTTTTGGTCCTCTTCGAGTCTTCAGCTTCATCAGTTCGAGTTATTATTATCAACATTGAGGATATAAAGGAGTGCGATTACACATCCATCTCAACAGAAACAAAAAATTCACTTGAGTATTATTTTTCAATTTTACTTTATTATTAGTATATCTGTATGTTAGATGTAGTTATTTTAGATTTATAAGAAAGTGCTTAATATATTTGATCCATGAAACTATATGAAAGATAATCTTTAGACGTGATTTTCGAAACTTAATTAACTAATATTAACACGGTTAACTTTACTTTTTGCTGCCTACGTTAACGTAAAATTACTTGCTGGTGCTACATAATCGAAAAAGTTACGATTTTTTTTTTGAATATTAATAACTTACCTTCGCTATAATTTTTCTTGAACTGCGAACTAATTTTGGCAAAACTTTTGAAATACATTGCTAAATTTGGAATCAATCACAGATAGTCTGGTAACTATCTGACATTTGTCTTCGTCCTTTAGTGTAGTATGTTATGTGAAATTGTGTTTTCCTTACTTTGGTGTGTCCAAGTATCCAATTGGCAACCAACCCCAGAGTCCCTAAGACTCCTTACGCCAATCATCAATTATCTTGCTAGGGATACAAACTCCCTACCCAGCTGTATAGCTGGTAAATTGCATCTTGTGAATACGTGATATCAAGTTGCACCAATAATAAATCATTGAATAAATTTTGAAAATACAGATAAATATTTTTGAAAATACGATATTAGATAGGAGCAGTGCACTTCTTCATCTAGGTATTTAAGATTTTTAAACTATATTGATTTTTGAAACATATTTAACTATATTGCAATTTATTGATATCATATACGAACTGTATATGCATTTATTTTCAACTTTTACTTTTCAGCGACCCTCCCTGATATTGGCCTGAATATCCAGTAAAATCATACACATTAGAATACTAAGTTATACATATATTTTTCCAGGAACTGATGCGAGTTGTTAAAATCTCGAACTGGTGGGGCTTCTATGCTCCTACGATGCTCAGTGAATATTTTATTTTAAAGATGAGTGTTGTGGACCGGCATCTATGTCGATACATACGCCAGGCGTCCTGCTGTACTGCAAATGATGTAATTGCAATTGCTCCTCAATCCTCTGGTAGTGACGTCAGCCAAATCGTGACTGGGTGTCCTTGTTTTCTGGTTGCAAAATGTGGTTCTGCTTTGATGATGATGTCTCGATGACTATCGATAATATTCTGGCCAACTGTATGTAGGGAAAATATTTGGACAACTGTAATGTCAGTGTGACTTCACCCCAAAATTTTTTTTTTGATGTGTGACCACGGCTTTAAAAGCGATGAATATACTTACTTTTAGATTCACACCAGTCACTAGATGGCGCTCATCCCACATTACAGACGCTCAATTTCATGGCGACAGATTTCCGCTTTCTAATAATTCCCACTTTTGGAGAAATTTCCTTCGTCAAAAAGTGTTCCCTTTTTAGGAAATTTTGCCTGTCAGATGAAATTCCTTCACGGAACAGTTCCTTCCTACTCTGACAGAAATTATCCTGAAATCGATCCTGTTGAAATTATCTCTTCGGCTTTTTATGTCTGTTCTGACATTTGTACCACTAATGACAGTGAGTTCCAAATCTGGAATCCGAGTCGGCTATATGTATTAGTGTCAGTGTGCTATTCACCAGACCGACTTGGTGGTGAAATTAGTTCGTATAACAATTATACCACACTGAAGAGAAACAGGAATTTCGATACTATTTATTTCTGATGACGTGCTTGTATGGTTTAGATTTCCCCATGGCGAGGTCAGTTTCGGAGTAATAAATGTATTTACATTACACAGATCAACCAATACATTCATCAGATATGAGAACGGTGTGACAGAGTTAATTTGTCATGAAGTTGTATGGGCATAAAAATTTTAATGATTGTGGAATTTATTTTCCCTAACGCATGTCCAGCATCCCTCATCTGATGGAATGGTTGACACACGTCGGTTGGACAAATTGGAAGTCATAATCCGATTGCTTAGTTGGATTGTTCCAAGTTCCATGACGGTGGTGACATCTAGGCAGGAGCCCGATAAACTAATATTAAGGACATTACTCTTTGAACATGCCCCAGCCATAGAGAAATTTCCCTATCGCTACTTTGAGTATTTTGATACTCTATGGCCAGCCATATAAAAATATGATCGAGATCATATTTCTGTCTATTTCATATTCGGCCAGCATACCTACCAGACATTTTTCAAAAGTAAGTCTCGGGCAAGCCAGCAATTTTATTTTCTCATCCTGATTGGATTATTCCAGAAAAAAAGGTATGTAAAGTATAATATATTGACGTTGAATCCGCAGAATATATTCGGCAGGTTGATCGTCATAATATTTAATACTTTTTTACCCATTATTTAAACATTTCAGGTAATTTTTTTTCAACCCTTAAAAATTTTCGCCAGTGGCAATTTTTTTTACTTCTGCGCGTCGGTGGTACCACACAACGTGGCTTGATACGACGCGGCGTTACTTCACTTGTACTTTGTACAATCCCTGAAATCCTATCGTTAGGAAATATAAAGAATTTTGACTCAACAATACAGGTATGTTTCGTAATTTTTCAATTCATATAAAAGTCGTTATATGGCATGGTTTTCCCTTAGTAAACGCCAGAGCACATGGTGCTGGCATTGGCAATCCATGTGGCCATCGACGCATCGAGGGCAGGATCATCTTTAAATCCACAAAATTCCTATTACATCTATACTTACTTAAGAACTTTGAATTGTTGCATTTTCTGCGGCGGTATCCAGAAGGATTTTTAAATTAAAACACCATAATATCTATCCGCTGTGAAGTGTTGTGCTTTTTGTGTTTTGTTTGTGAGGATGGACGCTAGTCCGCCCATCCTGAAGGATTTATTCTGTTAAGGCCACGTGCGGCTAACGCAGTCCCGCACCATAGATCCGTGATTTCATTGTTGTCTGGGGATTTGTTCCTCAAGGAAGCGGCGTGTTATTGCTGATAGCGTACCTCACCCTTCCGCATACTTTTTCTGGACGACGTGGAATTCGTGAAGCATTCATTGCACCGTCCTGACGCCACGGTTGCAGAACACCTTCCATCATATCTACTAACAGTGTTGTACGGTTTCTGAAGCACCACCTGCGGTGCCAAGAAAGCCCACCTGCGGGCACCTACACCTGGTTTTATAACATTTACTGTGAGCAGGAGATCTTTAAGATCAATCATCATTGTATATCCATCTGTTTGGACCAGTGTTCCTCAGATTGGTTATATCATCACTTACATTTGTACTATAGACACCACGCGCGGTGTATTCACCAAGCGCACCTCAGCTCTGTTGCGGATCTGCATTGGATTTGGACGCTTATGCCTCCAATCTAGCGAAACGTTTGCATCCCTACAACTGGAGTTACGTTTTGGTCCTCTTCGAGTCTTCAGCTTCATCAGTTCGAGTTATTATTATCAACATTGAGGATATAAAGGAGTGCGATTACACATCCATCTCAACAGAAACAAAAAATTCACTTGAGTATTATTTTTCAATTTTACTTTATTATTAGTATATCTGTATGTTAGATGTAGTTATTTTAGATTTATAAGAAAGTGCTTAATATATTTGATCCATGAAACTATATGAAAGATAATCTTTAGACGTGATTTTCGAAACTTAATTAACTAATATTAACACGGTTAACTTTACTTTTTGCTGCCTACGTTAACGTAAAATTACTTGCTGGTGCTACATAATCGAAAAAGTTACGATTTTTTTTTTGAATATTAATAACTTACCTTCGCGATAATTTTTCTTGAACTGCGAACTAATTTTGGCAAAACTTTTGAAATACATTGCTAAATTTGGAATCAATCACAGATAGTCTGGTAACTATCTGACATTTGTCTTCGTCCTTTAGTGTAGTATGTTATGTGAAATTGTGTTTTCCTTACTTTGGTGTGTCCAAGTATCCAATTGGCAACCAACCCCAGAGTCCCTAAGACTCCTTACGCCAATCATCAATTATCTTGCTAGGGATACAAACTCCCTACCCAGCTGTATAGCTGGTAAATTGCATCTTGTGAATACGTGATATCAAGTTGCACCAATAATAAATCATTGAATAAATTTTGAAAATACAGATAAATATTTTTGAAAATACGATATTAGATAGGAGCAGTGCACTTCTTCATCTAGGTATTTAAGATTTTTAAACTATATTGATTTTTGAAACATATTTAACTATATTGCAATTTATTGATATCATATACGAACTGTATATGCATTTATTTTCAACTTTTACTTTTCAGCGACCCTCCCTGATATTGGCCTGAATATCCAGTAAAATCATACACATTAGAATACTAAGTTATACATATATTTTTCCAGGAACTGATGCGAGTTGTTAAAATCTCGAACTGGTGGGGCTTCTATGCTCCTACGATGCTCAGTGAATATTTTATTTTAAAGATGAGTGTTGTGGACCGGCATCTATGTCGATACATACGCCAGGCGTCCTGCTGTACTGCAAATGATGTAATTGCAATTGCTCCTCAATCCTCTGGTAGTGACGTCAGCCAAATCGTGACTGGGTGTCCTTGTTTTCTGGTTGCAAAATGTGGTTCTGCTTTGATGATGATGTCTCGATGACTATCGATAATATTCTGGCCAACTGTATGTAGGGAAAATATTTGGACAACTGTAATGTCAGTGTGACTTCACCCCAAAATTTTTTTTTTGATGTGTGACCACGGCTTTAAAAGCGATGAATATACTTACTTTTAGATTCACACCAGTCACTAGATGGCGCTCATCCCACATTACAGACGCTCAATTTCATGGCGACAGATTTCCGCTTTCTAATAATTCCCACTTTTGGAGAAATTTCCTTCGTCAAAAAGTGTTCCCTTTTTAGGAAATTTTGCCTGTCAGATGAAATTCCTTCACGGAACAGTTCCTTCCTACTCTGACAGAAATTATCCTGAAATCGATCCTGTTGAAATTATCTCTTCGGCTTTTTATGTCTGTTCTGACATTTGTACCACTAATGACAGTGAGTTCCAAATCTGGAATCCGAGTCGGCTATATGTATTAGTGTCAGTGTGCTATTCACCAGACCGACTTGGTGGTGAAATTAGTTCGTATAACAATTATACCACACTGAAGAGAAACAGGAATTTCGATACTATTTATTTCTGATGACGTACTTGTATGGTTTAGATTTCCCCATGGCGAGGTCAGTTTCGGAGTAATAAATGTATTTACATTACACAGATCAACCAATACATTCATCAGATATGAGAACGATGTGACAGAGTTAATTTGTCATGAAGTTGTATGGGCATAAAAATTTTAATGATTGTGGAATTTATTTTCCCTAACGCATGTCCAGCATCCCTCATCTGATGGAATGGTTGACACACGTCGGTTGGACAAATTGGAAGTCATAATCCGATTGTTTAGTTGGATTATTCCAAGTTCCATGACGGTGGTGACATCTAGGCAGGAGCCAGATAAACTAATATTAAGGACATTACTCTTTGAACATGCCCCAGCCATAGAGAAATTTCCCTATCGCTACTTTGAGTATTTTGATACTCTATGGCCAGAAATATAAAAATATGATCGAGATCATATTTCTGTCTATTTCATATTCGGCCAGCATACCTACCAGACATTTTTCAAAAGTAATTCTCGGGCAAGCCAGCAATTTTATTTTCTCATCCTGATTGGATTATTCCAGAAAAAAAGGTATGTAAAGTATAATATATTGACGTTGAATCCGCAGAATATATTCGGCAGGTTGATCGTCATAATATTTAATACTTTTTTACCCATTATTTAAACATTTCAGGTAATTTTTTTTCAACCCTTAAAAATTTTCGCCAGTGGCAATTTTTTTTACTTCTGCGCGTCGGTGGTACCACACAATGTGGCTTGATACGACGCGGCGTTACTTCACTTGTACTTTGTACAATCCCTGAAATCCTATCGTTAGGAAATATAAAGAATTTTGACTCAACAATACAGGTATGTTTCGTAATTTTTCAATTCATATAAAAGTCGTTATATGGCATGGTTTTCCCTTAGGAAACGCCAGAGCACATGGTGCTGGCATTGGCAATCCATGTGGCCATCGACGCATCGAGGGCAGGATCATCTTTAAATCCACAAAATTCCTATTACATCTATACTTACTTAAGAACTTTGAATTGTTGCATTTTCTGCGGCGGTATCCAGAAGGATTTTTAAATTAAAACACCATAATATCTATCCGCTGTGAAGTGTTGTGCTTTTTGTGTTTTGTTTGTGAGGATGGACGCTAGTCCGCCCATCCTGAAGGATTTATTCTGTTAAGGCCACGTGCGGCTAACGCAGTCCCGCACCATAGATCCGTGATTTCATTGTTGTCTGGGGATTTGTTCCTCGAGGAAGCGGCGTGTTATTGCTGATAGCGTACCTCACCCTTCCGCATACTTTTTCTGGACGACGTGGAATTCGTGAAGCATTCATTGCACCGTCCTGACGCCACGGTTGCAGAACACCTTCCATCATATCTACTAACAGTGTTGTACGGTTTCTGAAGCACCACCTGCGGTGCCAAGAAAGCCCACCTGCGGGCACCTACACCTGGTTTTATAACATTTACTGTGAGCAGGAGATCTTTAAGATCAATCATCATTCTATATCCATCTGTTTGGACCAGTGTTCCTCAGATTGGTTATATCATCACTTACATTTGTACTATAGACACCACGCGCGGTGTATTCACCAAGCGCACCTCAGCTGTTGCGGATCCGCATTGGATTTGGACGCTTATGCCTCCAATCTAGCGAAACGTTTGCATCCCTACAACTGGAGTTACGTTTTGGTCCTCTTCGAGTCTTCAGCTTCATCAGTTCGAGTTATTATTATCAACATTGAGGATATAAAGGAGTGCGATTACACATCCATCTCAACAGAAACAAAAAATTCACTTGAGTATTATTTTTCAATTTTACTTTATTATTAGTATATCTGTATGTTAGATGTAGTTATTTTAGATTTATAAGAAAGTGCTTAATATATTTGATCCATGAAACTATATGAAAGATAATCTTTAGACGTGATTTTCGAAACTTAATTAACTAATATTAACACGGTTAACTTTACTTTTTGCTGCCTACGTTAACGTAAAATTACTTGCTGGTGCTACATAATCGAAAAAGTTACGATTTTTTTTTTGAATATTAATAACTTACCTTCGCGATAATTTTTCTTGAACTGCGAACTAATTTTGGCAAAACTTTTGAAATACATTGCTAAATTTGGAATCAATCACAGATAGTCTGGTAACTATCTGACATTTGTCTTCGTCCTTTAGTGTAGTATGTTATGTGAAATTGTGTTTTCCTTACTTTGGTGTGTCCAAGTATCCAATTGGCAACCAACCCCAGAGTCCCTAAGACTCCTTACGCCAATCATCAATTATCTTGCTAGGGATACAAACTCCCTACCCAGCTGTATAGCTGGTAAATTGCATCTTGTGAATACGTGATATCAAGTTGCACCAATAATAAATCATTGAATAAATTTTGAAAATACAGATAAATATTTTTGAAAATACGATATTAGATAGGAGCAGTGCACTTCTTCATCTAGGTATTTAAGATTTTTAAACTATATTGATTTTTGAAACATATTTAACTATATTGCAATTTATTGATATCATATACGAACTGTATATGCATTTATTTTCAACTTTTACTTTTCAGCGACCCTCCCTGATATTGGCCTGAATATTTTTCGATCCTGTAATAGTTTTTATTTCTATACGGTAATCATACTTACATTTTTACCTGGTATCTTAAGAAACTTTGTTGTTTTCTAGTACACGTTACGTGTTTATCCCTTCCTCACTTGTTTGTTTTTCTGAATTGTTTGCAATTCACTCCACCCATTGGATTTGCTTCCATTGAGTTTTCACTTACCTTTTTACTTCAATTAGTATGGTACTAATTGCCATCATGTTATGGTTTTGTTTGTGTGGTATACCTACTTGATGCCAACAAACCTCCTTGTGTGATGTTAATCACTGGTAACCTTATCGGTTTCAATATACTTTTTCCAGGTATTCTTACCTGAAACGTTTTTGTATTCAGCCCTTCATTGGCTTTGGAATTCGTTTTGACTTTACGTTATCTTGTGTTAATACACTACCTGTGTTCACACTTAACAATCTATTATTCTTTCAAGAAGATAATAATAGATATTTTTGTTGATCCTTTGTTGTGATTGTTTTATGTTTTGGTTTAGGTCAAACGGAAGTAACGATTTATGACTTCGTTATTCCCGCCTATTGACAGTAAATTATATATGACTTAATTTGAGATATCTTATCTAGTTTTGACTACGATTTCGTTGCGGTTGAATATCTCTGATTGAAATTCGATATATATTCGATAAATTTTTTTTGAAATCGGTTTACTTAAATATAATTACAATATTGACAGCATTTACAAGCCGCTGTGACCTAATTGTTTTACTTTGTATTGATATTAATTTGTTTCATTGTCGTGATCTACTTTTTGTACGCGTGATTATCTTTAGTATTAGTATTAATTTTTACTTTACTTGAATTTTTTAAAGATTATCGACCATTTCATCTTTTGAGATTTACTTAATTTCATTACCCCTCTGGTATTTCAATTCGGTAATATCAAGTTTGAATCTTGATTATCGACTTTGTATTTGATAAATATACTTTTGTAATCGATTTGATATCGGTTGTATTTTCGGTCGAGTAAATATATTTAAATTTTGATTTAAATACATATTCTTTGATAGCTTAAGTATTTAGGACATAGTAATCCTGTTAGGAATTTAGTTAATATGGAATAGGTTATTTAGGTCCGTTGGGAGTTGTATAGAATTCTCTCTCCTTCACATTTTCATGAACGGTGGAACATTTTCGGTATAGGATGTTTGGGTTAGTATTAGTATAGTATAGAGATTTAGTAATGTAGGTCAGGCTTGACCTACATTCATGTTAAGGGGCTTCTTAATAATATTCCTTTTTCTGTCATAAAGAAGCCATGGTTCGAAGAGGGAGTTGATCCTCTTCGGAAATGGGTGGGTTAAGAGACAGGGGTTGTCGTCTACACCTTAGACAACCCGACACCAGGTCAGACACTTCGCTCCTGCACTCTACATAACATTTGAGCATGGTAGAGACGAGGGTATAGACAGCTCTAGATATCTTCTGACATCCAAAGATATCATAGTTAGAAACTATTTAGTGTGGTCAATGTTATTTGTGGTAAAGGAAATATTTCTACATGGAACTCCATAGGAAGTGCAGGACTAAATTTTCTTCTCAAGCAATCGAAATATGATTACTCCTACAGTGAGTGTCTCAGATTAAGAGGGTCTGAGATAAAGAGACACACACATCATAATGAACAAATGTATCTTGTGCCACAGGCCTTAGTCTTTTAGAAAGAAAGGGATATATTAACATCCGTATCCAGATATGCAGGGTAAAAACTTGTAGCACCGTCGCGATCCCACAGCAAGGACTCTCCTCCCTTCTGCTCTTGAGTGGGGCGGGGCAATGCTGCATGTCGACGCGGTGGTCGATCGGCGACAACCTCAATTTGCCTCTCGGGTCAATGCCCTCCAGTACGTGTAGTGGACTGAAGAGTAGTACGGGGTAGGGGAATTGAGGAATAAGAAATTCGACTTACTATTTTTATTTTTCTTCTATACCAACCGAGTTCGTGAAGGTTAAGAGATTCTGCTGTCGTCATTTCCCATGACACATGGAGGCAATAGGCCTTTGTGACTGGCGAAGACTAGGGGTTTCGGAATCCTCTTTTCTTCCACGAACACTACAATGATTGGGTCGGCTTCGGATCTTTTGAGTGTAGTCGTGGTCTGTGCGGTGACTATATCCTGTTTCCGCGCGGATCATCGGTATGAGTTTACTTTTTTTGAGGTTTAAGATAATTTCTCTGGTGAGTTTAGTTTTTGAGTATGTGTTGAATGAATTTTAGGTATTGCAGGTCATCGAAGCTACCAATTATAAAAATAATAATAAATTATCCACCCGCATTCTGGTTTCCTCTGGTTGTTACAAATCTAGTTCTGAGGTGATCGGCATGGTAAGTTATATGTTCTAAGGGATGTAGGTTGTGATTTGCGTTTGAACCTTTCTCTCTTACTTATTGTGTCTTTGGTATTTGGATGTATTGGTATATGCTCCCATATATTCATGGTGGAACACAGCAAAATGCGAAATCGTATGTGTATGTATACATCTCAATACCTACGAGGTCCTGTCATACAACTAGGAGAGAAGTGAAAGAACCGGAATGCTGTGGTGGATAAGTCTGTGTATGGAGAAAAAGAGGCCAAGGATTTGTGTGGTGAAGATATTCCTAGTAGAGACATGGTGCTAGATTAAGATGATAGTATGGGTACTGCGCTTTACTACCACCACCAGGAAATATTGTAGTTGAAGCACGGACCGGCAGTGGGGGTCTTCTAAGATCATCTGTAGGTTGGTCTTTTGCTTGATGCCCTCTACCGGGTGAACGTGTCAACAAAAATACCATCATCATCATACATGTCCTAGCGAGAGGATATTCGTCCTTTCGGTAGTAGATAGAAATTACTGACGTATCATTAGTCAATGACTAATGGGAAAAATACACCTTTTGGTGTATACTTCATTGGCCCCGTTTTGTGCGTTTGGAGATTTGACAGGTTTCGGTTTTCTACGTTGCAGAATGGCGCTTGATATCAGTGGTTTCAGTCTGGGGTTTTAATTTCTACGTTACAGAATGGCGCCCAACGTGGGGCCTGGAGCACGTACCCGATGCTTTGTTTCGATGTTTATTTTGATTATGGAGAAGTTTAGTTTCTTGAAGTTTTGATGTTAGAATTTTTTTTTGGTGTTCGAGCAAATTTTTTTTTTTTTGGTCGAATTATTTTCTGAGTTTAAGTTGCTTTTGGTAGAGTTATTCTGCTGGAGGAATAACATCTAGTCTATGTTTTGCATGCCTTATTGTCCGGGAGATTGGTGATCAAGTTCCTAATCTTCGTCTGTTGCATAGGATTCATTCGTAGTACTTTACCTTCTGTTTTGCTTTTGATTAAGGTTTTCGGTAACTTTATTGTCCAGGATTTAGTCGTTTTTGAGTCTGGTCGTCTGTTGCGAGAGTACTGAAACTTTTTTCTTTTGAGTTTAGTAGAATTTTGAATTCTTCGAGGATGTTGTTGATAGATCTTTTGACCGGTGGTTGGTGAACAAGTTCCCGATGCACGTCTGTTGCAGAAGCTATTAACACTCTAAGAGAATTCACTCACTCACCTTTAATGCTTATATTCGGATCTTTCAGTTTTTGTATTGAGTAAAATTACAAGCCCAAATATATGATAATGTTTTCATTCAGTAATGGTTTTTGTCAGAGTTCGTTAAGTTGATGGAACTCTCATGAAGCGCTAACCGGTGGTTGGTGAACATGTTCCTAACGCACGTCTGCAGTAGCGTAATGAGACTCCTGATTTCTGATCGAATTTCCAATTTTTCATTGATTGATGTTGTACATTTATTGACCCAATAGTTAGTCCACATCCACTAATGATTTTTAAAGTTTTTTCAGTTTTTTTTTGGGGAAGTTAGTCGCTAGGCGCAGTACTTCCACTTTCCGTTCATGTTTATGGGGGGGGGGGGAGATTCTTTCCAGCCCCCGGACCGTATTTTGATGTTAAGACAATTTAGTATTTTTTGAAGTTTAAGTATTATTGAGTAATTTTAAGATTTTGCAGTGTTGCATTTTTGAGTATATTTAAGATTTTGCAGTGTTGCACCCTTTTTGAGTATTTGCAGTGTTGCACTTTTTGAGTATTTTTCGGAAGATAAGGAAGACGTAATCCTGAAGATTCCATTTTTGAGTTTTGAGTATTTTTGGAAAATAGGGAAGACGTAATCCCGAAGGTTCCATTTTTGAGTTTAGTATCTTCGTTTGTTGAGGTCGTGGAATTCTGCGTGTTTCACGGGTCATTGAAAAGCTTTAGTTTTGAGTTTAGTTTAAGCACTCTTTAGTTTAGTATATCTTACATTTTTTCTATATTTAGTTTTGAGATTATAGTCTTTGAAAACTCGAACTAGTAGAAGAAGTTCATTAGTTTACAAAGAGCTGTAAAATTTTTTTTTAGATGAAGGTTTAGTTGCCTTAAGTATTTCTTTTTGTAGAGATTAAGTTTTCTTGAAGATTAAGTTACAGATATTCAGTTTTGAAGTTTATGAGTATTTAGCTTATCTTACGTTTTTAAGTATAATAAAATTTTTTTTTTTGTAATTGAGCTTGAATTTCGATACAATTGTTTCGGAACTCAATTTTTTAAAAGTCTAAGGAAGAAGTTTACCTTAGACCAACATAAATTTACTTTCACTACTTTATTTTTGAGATTCTTGAAGTTTTGTAGGAAGTTTGATTATATCAACTTCTCTCCAAATAACAATATTCAATAAGTTTTGAATATTACCTTTCGATGCATTTTTGAATTTTTACTTGGTGTGAATTAGTGAACGAATCACTGCACACCCCACTTTTCTATAGTTTTAAGACTTTTTCTTTGTTTTGTGTAATTTTCGTAGCACAGCCCAATGCCCGGCTCTGCTAGGAAATTCTTTAATCCTGGTCCATACAACCCGGAGTACTACGCGCGTGTAGCTGACGAAATGTCACGAGTTGCACCCGCTAATCCTCAGGATGATTCCGTACATTCAGCCCACCACTCTGGTGTAGGCACGGATCATTCAAGCCCACCCACTCGCGTACCAGCGAATGAAGGGCAACCTTTAGGCTCACCTTTGACTCCTGAAGAGCAAAGAAGAGCACAACAAGCGGCCAATCAATCTGCCTATATGCAAGAGATGATCTCGGCAACGGTAGATTTACACCGGATGGATGACAGGAAATTTTTTGTAGAAGAACTTTCGCGAGTTCTCGCTGAAAGTCAAGCTATTTTGTTAAGACATGTAACTGAATTGTTACATAGTAGGGAGATCAATGCTAATAATCAAAACGTGAGTTATGCGAGTAATGCTAATAATAGCAACAGTTATGTTGATGATAATGTCAATCATCCACCAGTTTCACAGCCAACCCCGGCTTTTCAAGTTAGTCGGCCTCCAAATTCCGCAGTAATTCCCTACGTCGACATGCCTACTCCACAAGGTAGGTCTGTCAATTTTCCAGCCAGAACTGTGGCTGGCGATATTGTTGATTTAACAAGCTTCGTGCCGGTTGCGCCTCCTTTGGCTACACAACCTGCATCACAACCCGTTCCTCCTGGAGCAAGTTCAAGTACCCCTCCGGTACACCCTTCAAACATGGCTCAGGGCGTGAACGTGGACGAGTTCATGACGCGCATGAATTCTATTCGTTTGGATAACGATCAGTCTGCGGCTTCTCAGCCGAAGGCAATACACTCTAGTAATTCTACGTCTGGTACCTACCCACTATTCCACAAATGGGGAATTAAGTTTGATGGGAGGAATATGCCAGTTGATGACTTTTTGTTCCGTTTGGACCTTATTAGAGCTAGTTATCGCTTTTCTTGGGAAGAAGTGTCTGGTGGTTTCCACCAATTTTTATCTGGACCTGCTGAACAGTGGTACTGGAGGTACCGCAAGCAAAATCTGCAAGCGTCCTGGCAAACGCTACAATTGGCGTTAATTGAGCAATTCCGCAGCCTCGAAACGGATACGGAATTGTCTCGCAGATTGTATGATCAAAAGCAACAATCAGGGGAGTCCTTCAATGACTTCTTTGATGCTATGATGCATATGAACTCCAACTTGCGAATCCCTAAGAATGACAGGGAAATGATTGAAATCATTAAAGCTAATGTGAAACGACAACTACGTCAGTCGTTGATATCCTTTAGCACATATAGCCTTCAAGAGTAAGCATACCAATGTCGCACTATTGAAAAATTCGTTGGTAGTTCTGATAACCCGCGACAACCTTTCGTACCAAATGCGTACAAGCAACCTCACCCACCTAGACGCTTCATCAACGCGTTGGATGAGGAAACTCCTGGAGATGAATTAGCAGTTGCACTGCCTGAGCAGGTGGAAGCATTCCACCCTGAATTAATGAAATGCTGGAAATGCCAAACTGTGGGCCATGGGTTCCGCGATTGTGCAGATCCAAGACAAATTATTTTCTGTTTTAGATGTGGGTTACCAAATGTCTATGGTCCGAATTGTCCTAGATGTGCGGGAAACCCGAAGCGAGCAAATCCACCATCCGGGGGGATGCGCCCGATAAAAGCAAACCCGGAGTCGTAAGCACCAGGAAGGAAGAACCTTTGCTTGACACTCCTCCAATTAGTATTTTAAAAAGAAACCCTAATGAATTTATGACTGATACCCAAACAAATACACTTTTGAATTTACCTGAAGATAAGAATAAATTTGATTTACTGTATAAGAAACCATTTCATGAAAGGCTACTCAATTATTATGAGGTTAGGAAGAGAGTAGTAGCATTTCCTGAAATTTCGAAACGCATTCGTAGAACACGAGATCGTTTTCAATTAAAGCGGACAACCTACCGTAACGTTGCTGCCGCTAGATTAGGCAAGGAATCCAATGATCCTCGTCCTTATGTGACTGTGGAGATGTTGGGAGACAAGTTTCTTGGTCTCTTGCATTCCGGTGCGAGCATTAGTTGCTTGGGTACAGATTGCGTAGACTACTTAAAAGCGGAGCACGTTAAGGTTAGGAACGTCGAGTCTACGGTGTCCACTGCGGACGGGAAACAGCAGCAAATTAAAGGAATGTTTACTACGGATGTCCAGTACAACGGCATGCTGTTCAGTATGGATTTTTACATCGTGCCAACACTTTCTCAGCGTTTATATTTAGGCGTTGATTTTTGGCGTAAATTTGGACTGGCACCTCATCTGATTTCTTCCATATCGGATTTTCCATCGGATGGAAACTCCACAAACCAAGTGAAGCTCAGTCACGAAGAGTCCACTCAACTTCGTGATGTGATTCGTGGTTTTCCTTCTTTCGCGAGCAAGGGGCTCGGGAAAACGACACTGGTAGAGCATTACATCGATACGGGTGATGCTATACCAATTAAGCAGAGATATTATCCTGTTTCTCCTGCGGTACAAGCAATGATGTATGAGGAATTGGATCGTATGTTGTCTTTGGGGGTCATCGAAGAAAGCTCTAGTGCATGGTCTTCGCCAGTTGTGCTAGTGCGCAAGCCTGGGAAGAACCGCCTATGCCTAGACTTTCGGAAGGTGAACTCGGTTACAAAGAAGGATGCGAGGCCAATTGCCCATATTGAGGGTCTGTTAGCACGCCTTTCAAAAACTCGCTATATTTCTAGTGTGGATTTGAAAGACGAATTCTGGCAGATACCGTTGGAGAAAACATCGAGGGAAAAGACTGCTTTTACAGTACCTGGTAGACCTTTGTACCATTTTAAGGTCACGCCATTCGGTTTGTGTAATGCGCCGCAGAGTCTGAGTTGTCTTATGTCTAAGGTAATTCCGACAGAATTGCGGGATCTAGTGTTCGTTTATCTTGATGATCTTTTGGTCGTGTCTGAAACTTTCGACGAACACTTGGCGATATTGAGCCGAGTAAGTCAGGAATTGACTAGGGCAGGACTGACGATCAACGTGGAGAAATCCAAGTTCTGTTTTGATGAGCTTCAGTATCTAGGTTATAAGGTTGGGCAAGGCTGTTTGAAAGTTGACCCCGACAAAATTGCAGCAATTAAGGAATTTCCACAACTCGTCAAGTAAGACGTTTCTTAAAAATGGCGGGATGGTACCGGCGATTCGTTAAAGATTTTTCTACGCTTGCCTCTCCTTTGACAGATGTACTGAAGAAAGGTAAAGCGTTCGAGCTTAACCAGAAGGCTCTAGAAGCCTTTAATTCCATCAAACAGGCGTTGACGACAGCTCCGGTGCTGGTCAACCCTGACTTTAGCAAGGAATTCGTGATTTTGTGTGATGCATCCGCGTCCGGTATCGGGTGTGTTCTTTGTCAGCGGGACGAAGATGGGGCTGAACGCCCAATCTATTACTTCTCCCAGAAGCTAAACGCTGCGCAAAGAAATTACTCCATCACCGAACGGGAATGCCTTGCAGCGGTACTTGGTATCCAGAAGTTTCGATCGTATGTCGAGGGATATCATTTTAAAGTAATCACAGACCACTTAAGCTTGAAGTGGCTGATGAGTTTAAAGGATCCTACTGGCAGGTTGGGCAGGTGGAGCATGCGTCTCCAAGGATTCGATTTCGTGGTAGAGCATCGAAAGGGAACTTTGAATGTCATGCCAGACGCTCTGTCAAGAGTATATGAGGCAGACAATTTGACGGTGAGGTCCAGGATACCTGGACCTCATCAACCACATCAAGAAGGAGCAGGAGCGATTACCAGATCTCAAGGTATCCGAGGGATACGTGTACAAACGTACCAAACACTCTATTGGTAATCCCCTCGCAGACGACTTAACGTGGAAACTGTGGGTTCCATCTGAGATGACGAAATCATTAATTGAGTTAGCGCATAATCCTCCAAGATCTTCTCACGGCGGTGTCGTGAAAACTCTCTATAGGTTGAGACAACGTTTCTATTGGCCGAGTATGTATACACAGGTTAAACATTTTGTTGATGCATGCGAAGTCTGTAAAATGTCTAAAGCTTCGAATATGACGCTTCGGACGGAGATGGGAAGAAGTTTTGTGGTCGATCGACCATTCCAACATCTGTATATAGACTTCTTAGGTCCCTATCCAAAGTGGAGGAGCGGTAACGTTTTCATAATCATTGTTGTCGATCAGCTAACGAAGTTCGTTCTGATCAAACCTTTGAGAAAAGCCACGGCTACCGACGTAGTCAAGTTCTTGCAGGAGGATGTATTTTTAGTATATGGTGTGCCAGAGAGCATACTCTCTGATAACGGCACTCAATTTCTAAGTAAGGAATTTCAGAGTTATTTGAATGCATACGGTGTTAAGCATTATAAAACGGCAGTTTACTCGCCACAAGCGAATGCTAGTGAAAGAGTAAATCGCTCAATTTTAGCGGCTATTCGCGCGTATATAAATCCTAGACAATCTAATTCGGATGCCCATCTATCGTCCATAAGTAGTGCACTCCGCACCACTGTTCATACTACTCACAAGATGTCCCCCTATGAAGCTCTGTTTGGTCAGAGAATGATTGAGCATGGGGCGGATTATCGACTGTTGAGAGAGTTAGGAGGTTTAAACAACTCGGAGATAGATTGGCTTCCTAAAACGGCGAAAATGAATATTCTCCATTCCTATTTGAAGGAAGCATTAGCTAAGGCCCATGCTGACTATGAGAGAGTTTACAATGTGCGTAGTCACAAGGTCAACTATAGGGTGGATGACGAGGTTTATAAACGGAATTTCGTGCTTAGCGATTCTTCAAAGCACTTTAATGCGAAACTCAGCCCTAAATTCATTAAGGTTAGAATTATAAGAATTATCGGTGATAATTTATATGAGGTAGTGGATAGCAAAGGCTATAAATCGACGGTGCACACTAAAGCCCTTAAGAGGTAGTATGAGATTTTGATGTGTCAGAGAAGACAGTGTTAGTGGTGACTACACTTTCCTTCTCTCCATACTCCAATATGTTCACTCACGAACATTTACTACTGTGATATTTTTATTGTTGTGCCCGGCGTATGTTCAGCTGTGCATGAGACCCTTGTGCTTGTCCATTAATGTTCCTTTTCCTTCTTCAAATTTTTTTTTGCTAGAAGAACCATTTACGTTTTGTGTTTAATGTTCGTTGGATTGAATATCAGATTATCTGTGAGCTATTCACACAGCGAACAAAATAATTTAGTTTTTTTTTTGTAGCAATATAGGAAATATTCTCCTTTTCCTTCTGCTTTGGGAACAAATAAGATTTGTTCCAAAAGCACAAGTTTTGTAGGGAAAATATTTGGACAACTGTAATGTCAGTGTGACTTCACCCCAAAAATTTTTTTTTGATGTGTGACCACGGCTTTAAAAGCGATGAATATACTTACTTTTAGATTCACACCAGTCACTAGATGGCGCTCATCCCACATTACAGACGCTCAATTTCATGGCGACAGATTTCCGCTTTCTAATAATTCCCACTTTTGGAGAAATTTCCTTGGTCAAAAAGTGTTCCCTTTTTAGGAAATTTTGCCTGTCAGATTAAATTCCTCCACGGAACAGTTCCTTCCTACTCTGACAGAAATTATCCTGAAATCGATCCTGTTGAAATTATATCTTCGGCTTTTTATGTCTGTTCTGACATTTGTACCACTAATGACAGTGAGTTCCAAATCTGGAATCCGATTCGGCTATATGTATAAGTGTCAGTGTGCTATTCACCAGACCGACTTGGTGGTGAAATTAGTTCGTAAAACAATTATACCACACTGAAGAGAAACAGGAATTTCGATACTATTTTTTTCTGATGACGTACTTGTATGGTTTAGATTTCCCCATGGCGAGGTCAGTTTCGGAGTAATAAATGTATTCACATTACACAGATCAACCAATACATTCATCAGATATGAGAACGATGTGACAGAGTTAATTTGTCATGAAGTTGTATGGGCATAAAAATTTTAATGATTGTGGAATTTATTTTCCCTAACGCATGTCCAGCATCCCTCATCTGATGGAATGGTTGACACACGTCGGTTGGACAAATTGGAAGTCATAATCCAATTGTTTAGTTGGATTATTCCAAGTTCCATGACGGTGGTGACATCTAGGCAGGAACCAGATAAACTAATATTAAGGACATTACTCTCTGAACATGCCCCAGCCATAGAGAAATTTCCCTATCGCTACTTTCAGTATTTTGATACTCTATGGCCAGCCATATAAAAATATGATCGAGATCATATTTCTGTCTATTTCATATTCGGCCAGCATACCTACCAGACATTTTTCGAAAGTAAGTCTCGGGCAAACCAGCAATTTTATTTTCTCATCCTGATTGGATTATTCCAGAAAAAAAGGTATGTAAAGTATAATATATTGACGTTGAAAGAATATATTCGGCAGGTTGATCGTCATAATATTTAATACTTTTTTACCCATTATTTAAACATTTCAGGTAATTTTTTTTCAACCCTTAAAAATTTTCGCCAGTGGCAATTTTTTTTACTTCTGCGCGTCGGTGGTACCACACAACGTTGCTTGATACAACGCGGCGTTACTTCACTTGTACTTTGTACAATCCCTGAAATCCTATCGTTAGGAAATATAAAGAATTTTGACTCAACAATACAGGTATGTTTCGTAATTTTTCAATTCATATAAAAGTCGTTATATGGCATGGTTTTCCCTTAGGAAACGCCAGAGCACATGGTGCTGGCATTGGCAATCCATGTGGCCATCGACGCATCGAGGGCAGGATCATCTTCAAATCCACAAAATTCCTATTACATCTATACTTACTTAACAACTTTGAATTGTTGCATTTTCTGCGGCGGTATCCAGAAGGATTTTTAAATTAAAACACCATAATATCTATCCGCTGTGAAGTGTTGTGCTTTTTGTGTTTTGTTTGTGAGGACGGACGCTAGCCCATCCTGAAGGATTTATTCTGTTAAGGCCACGTGCGGCTAACGCAGTCCCGCACCATAGATCCGTGATTTCATTGTTGTCTGGGGATTTGTTCCTCGAGGAAGCGGCGTGTTATTGCTGATAGCGTACCTCACCCTTCCGCATACTTTTTCTGGACGACGTGGAATTCGTGAAGCATTCATTGCACCGTCCTGACGCCACGGTTGCAGAACACCTTCCATCATATCTACTAACAGTGTTGTACGGTTTCTGAAGCACCACCTGCGGTGCCAAGAAAGCCCACCTGCGGGCACCTACACCTGGTTTTATAACATTTACTGTGAGCAGGAGATCTTTAAGGTCAATCATCATTGTATATCCATCTGTTTGGACCAGTGTTCCTCAGATTGGTTATATCATCAGTTACATTTGTACTATAGACACCACGCGCGGTGTATTCACCAAGCGCACCTCAGCTCTGTTGCGGATCCGCATTGGATTTGGACGCTTATGCCTCCAATCTAGCGAAACGTTTGCATCCCTACAACTGGAGTTACGTTTTGGTCCTCTTCGAGTCTTCAGCTTCATCAGTTCGAGTTATTATTATCAACATTGAGGATATAAAGGAGTGCGATTACACATCCATCTCAACAGAAACAAAAAATTCAATTGAGTATTATTTTTCAATTTTACTTTATTATTAGTATATCTGTATGGTAGATGTAGTTATTTTAGATTTATAAGAAAGTGCTTAATATATTTGATCCATGAAACTATATGAAAGATAATCTTTAGACGTGATTTTCGAAACTTAATTAACTAATATTAACGCGGTTAACTTTACTTTTTGCTGCCTACGTTAACGTAAAATTACTTGCTGGTGCTACATAATCGAAAAAGTTACGATTTTTTTTTGAATATTAATAACTTACCTTCGCGATAATTTTTCTTGAACTGCGAACTAATTTTGGCAAAACTTTTGAAATACATTGCTAAATTTGGAATCACTCACAGATAGTCTGGTAACTATCTGACATTTGTCTTCGTCTTTTAGTGTAGTATGTTATGTGAAATTGTGTTTTCCTTACTTTGGTGTGTCCAAGTATCCAATTGGCAACCAACCCCAGAGTCCCTAAGACTCCTTACGCCAATCATCAATTATCTTGCTATGGATACAAACTCCCTACCCCGCTGTATAGCTGGTAAATTGCATCTTGTGAATACGTGATATCAAGTTGCACCAATAATAAATCATTGAATAAATTTTGAAAATACAGATAAATATTTTTGAAAATACGATATTAGATAGGAGCAGTGCACTTCTTCATCTAGGTATTTAAGATTTTTAAACTATATTGATTTTTGAAACATATTTAACTATATTGCAATTTATTGATATCATATACGAACTGTATATGCATTTATTTCCAACTTTTACTTTTCAGCGACCCTCCCTGATATTGGCCTGAATATTTTTCGATCCTGTAATAGTTTTTATTTCTATACGGTAATCATACTTACATTTTTACCTGGTATCTTAAGAAACTTTGTTGTTTTCTAGTACACGTTACGTGTTTATCCCTTCCTCACTTGTTTGTTTTTCTGAATTGTTTGCAATTCACTCCACCCATTGGATTTGCTTCCATTGAGTTTTCACTTACCTTTTTACTTCAATTAGTATGGTACTAATTGCCATCATGTTATGGTTTTGTTTGTGTGGTATACCTACTTGATGCCAGCAAACCTCCTTGTGTGATGTTAATCACTGGTAACCTTATCGAAACGTTTTTGTATTCAGCCCTTCATTGGCTTTGGAATTCGTTTTGACTTTACGTTATCTTGTGTTAATACACTACCTGTGTTCACACTTAACAATCTATTATTCTTTCAAGAAGATAATAATAGATATTTTTGTTGATCCTTTGTTGTGATTGTTTTATGTTTTGGTTTAGGTCAAACGGAAGTAACGATTTATGACTTCGTTATTCCCGCCTATTGACAGTAAATTATATATGACTTAATTTGAGATATCTTATCTAGTTTTGACTACGATTTCGTTGCGGTTGAATATCTCTGATTGAAATTCGATATATATTCGATAAATTTTTTTTGAAATCGGTTTACTTAAATATAATTGCAATATTGACAGCATTTACAAGCCGCTGTGACCTAATTGTTTTACTTTGTATTGATATTAATTTGTTTCATTGTCGTGATCTACTTTTTGTACGCTTGATTATCTTTAGTATTAGTATTAATTTTTACTTTACTTGAATTTTTAAAAGATTATCGACCATTTCATCTTTTGAGATTTACTTAATTTCATTACCCCTCTGGTATTTCAATTCGGTAATATCAAGTTTGAATCTTGATTATCGACTTTGTATTTGATAAATATACTTTTGTAATCGATTTGATATCGGTTGTATTTTCGGTCGAGTAAATATATTTAAATTTTGATTTTAATACATATTCTTTGATAGCTTAAGTATTTAGGACATAGTAATCCTGTTAGTTATAAGAACTTATTAAATAAAAATTTTGTATTATTATAGAAATTGAAACTTTTCTTGCAGTCTTCATTTATTGATTTGAATTTTGATGCAGACTTTCTTTCAGATTTCTTTTCTATGAGTTATAGGAATTTAGTTAATATGGAATAGGTTATTTAGGTCCGTTGGGGGTTGTATAGAATTCTCTCTCCTTCACATTTTCATGAACGGTGGAACATTTTCGGTATAGGATGTTTGGGTTAGTATTAGTATAGTATAGAGATTTAGTAATGTAGGTCAGGCTTGACCTACATTCATGTTAAGGGGCTTCTTAATAATATTCCTTTTTCTGTCATAAAGAAGCCATGGTTCGAAGAGGGAGTTGATCCTCTTCGGAAATGGGTGGGTTAAGAGACAGGGGTTGTCGTCTACACCTTAGACAACCCGACACCAGGTCAGACACTTCGCTCCTGCACTCTACATAACATTTGAGCATGGTAGAGACGAGGGTATAGACAGCTCTAGATATCTTCTGACATCCAAAGATATCATATATTTAGTGTGGTCAATGTTATTTGTGGTAAAGGAAATATTTCTACATGGAACTCCATAGGAAGTGCAGGACTAAATTTTCTTCTCAAGCAATCGAAATATGATTACTCCTACAGTGAGTGTCTCAGATTAAGAGGGTCTGAGATAAAGAGACACACACATCATAATGAACAAATGTATCTTGTGCCACAGGCCTTAGTCTTTTAGAAAGAAAGGGATATATTAACATCCGTATCCAGATATGCAGGGTAAAAGCTTGTAGCACCGTCGCGATCCCACAGCAAGGACTCACCTCCCTTCTGCTCTTGAGTGGAGCGGGGCAATGCTGCATATCGACGCGGTGGTCGATCGGCGACAACCTCAATTTGCCTCTCGGGTCAATGCCCTCCAGTACGTGTAGTGGACTGAAGAGTAGTACGGGGTAGGGGAATTGAGGAATAAGAAATTCGACTTACTATTTTTATTTTTCTTCTATACCAACCGAGTTCGTGAAGGTTAAGAGATTCTGCTGTCGTCATTTCCCATGACACATGGAGGCAATAGGCCTTTGTGACTGGCGAAGACTAGGGGTTTCGGAATCCTCTTTTCTTCCACGAACACTACAATGATTGGGTCGGCTTCGGATCTTTTGAGTGTAGTCGTGGTCTGTGCGGTGACTATATCCTGTTTCCGCGCGGATCATCGGTATGAGTTTACTTTTTTTGAGGTTTAAGATAATTTCTCTGGTGAGTTTAGTTTTTGAGTATGTGTTGAATGAATTTTAGGTATTGCAGGTCATCGAAGCTACCAATTATAAAAATAATAATAAATTATCCACCCGCATTCTGGTTTCCTCTGGTTGTTACAAATCTAGTTCTGAGGTGATCGGCATGGTAAGTTATATGTTCTAAGGGATGTAGGTTGTGATTTGCGTTTGAACCTTTCTCTCTTACTTATTGTGTCTTTGGTATTTGGATGTATTGGTATATGCTCCCATATATTCATGGTGGAACATAGCAAAATGCGAAATCGTATGTGTATGTATACATCTCAATACCTACGAGGTCCTGTCATACAACTAGGAGAGAAGTGAAAGAACCGGAATGCTGTGGTGGATAAGTCTGTGTATGGAGAAAAAGAGGCCAAGGATTTGTGTGGTGAAGATATTCCTAGTAGAGACATGGTGCTCGATTAAGATGATAGTATGGGTACTGCGCTTTACTACCACCACCAGGAAATATTGTAGTTGAAGCACGGACCGGCAGTGGGGGTCTTCTAAGATCATCTGTAGGTTGGTCTTTTGCTTGATGCCCTCTACCGGGTGAACGTGTCAACAAAAATACCATCATCATCATACATGTCCTAGCGAGAGGATATTCGTCCTTTCGGTAGTAGATAGAAATTACTGACGTATCATTAGTCAATGACTAATGGGAGACATACACCTTTTGGTGTATACTTCATTGGCCCCGTTTTGTGCGTTTGGAGATTTGACAGGTTTCGGTTTTCTACGTTGCAGAATGGCGCTTGATATCAGTGGTTTCAGTCTGGAGTTTTAATTTTTACGTTACATGTAATAGGTGTCCGGAGGGGAGTTCGCAATGAAATCAACCCCTATACGGATCCTAGAAGTGGACGGACACGTGGGTGGGCCGAGTAAATGGACCGCCACAAAACTATCGCGTGGTATGACCATGCCACGTTAAAAGGTGCGAAAAATGCACACAGAACAATCCGCTCTCCACATGGATTGCTATGGATAGACACAGCGTGTGTTCCCAGGCAAAACGAAATCGGTGTCTGGTCTGTACCGATATGCGTATGGCACCAGGGCGCAGTGTAAAATAATATTCTTACAATAAACAAAAAAGGAATTCGTGTGTATAATGCACAAGTTTTATTCATGCTTTGATGCACATTGTAGGTTCCTCCAGGTCAAAAGGAAGAAAGTAAAACTCCTCGGACGGCACGTGTCTGAAGAAAAGCAGCTTGGTGCAAAAAAAAATTCCGAAAATGTGTAGGTGTGTGGAAAAATCCGCAGCCTCGTCCGTCCTAGATAGTGTCTATAAGTCCTAGACCACTATAATCTCCAAGAGATGGACCATCCTAATAAGGAAAAGAAAATGGGGCGTTTAGCCAACGTGGTATACGTCGTAGACGAAGATTGCGTCTTTGTACCAAGACGGCGTCTTCAAAAAAAATTGCCTCTGGTTCTTAATTCCAAAATTATGTGTAACTTACCTTTCTCTGTGGGTTAAAAAACACCCAGGATTGGTCAAATATTGATGATGAAGTGTATAAATCACTTTAAAGTGATATATTAAATTTTAATATTAAAAAAAATGGACGCGACTTGCTACAAATATAAAAAAATTCTGCTGAGGGTGATGTTCCTCGGCTCGTGTCTGGCTTCTAAATGAAATCCACATAGGATTTCTCCTCCTCTATTATTGCTTTCCAGGTAGCCGTCGCCATTTTAACATTCTTATCTCCTCCTTTCCAATCGGTTTTCCAATGTGAACAATTATTTGACTGAATGAGATATTGAATCTTAAGGGCTCGACTTCACTGTACCGATTGTTCAGAATTGAACTCTTCCTGTCAAATGATATTTAATGATGATGGAAAAGGTGGATATTTCCGTCTCATGCGTTGGTCATCTTGACAGACTTCACTTATATCTTTGCAGAATTGCCATCGACATCAAATTTCCTCTGTTGATGGGGTTTCGGCGTTGACGTTTTTATGAGTGTGATTACTGGTAATACGAATACAGTATTTTGTAATGGTACCGATAGTTCACATGGAGTATTAGGAAGGGATATTTTCACTAAATCAGCTAAGCCAGGGTTCTGGTGACGTATGATATTGGGAAACGAATGTTGTACCGTAGAAACGGTAAGAGAATTCTGATTGCCGTGAAGGTCTGGCATAATTATGTCATGTCTATTTGGACAGAATAGGTGGTAGGGAGTATGGAAACGATGTGGTGTCGCTAGTATCATTAATAAAATCTGCCCTGCCTTGACATCTGTCAGATGCAATTCTTTGTATAATCTTGTTGTCATATGCGAAATCACCGATATTTCCTATTTCTTAACCCGGTACGATCTACGTAGCAGCTGTTGCCATTTCGCTCACCAATTAGTGAGGATAAATACCTGTACTTAAAGAAAGGTCTGTGTATATCTCGTATGAGGTAGTAACAGTCGCAACAATTATTTCTATTCCGAATATTGTACAAGACTCGTCGGAGTTTACGCGTCTGACTCTGATTGTTATCGGAATGCTCAGGTGGGATGTCACAGTCACTTTTTGTGTGGTGAATCGAAATTATGACGCACATGACGGTCAACTGGCAAAAAGTTATTCGGCCGCTTCGACTAACTTCTTCCAAATTGTAGTCTAGGTTCTGCCTGTCATATTAATTCAACTCCGGCATTCTCTGAGCCATACGTATCTTTATTTTCTTTGCTGTACTCTGATCGGTGCGATTGTAACGCCTGCCTGACTTGGTGCGAATGGGGTGTTATTTTAAATAGTGCGTATTAGCTCTATCGTTCCATCATGTCTTTCCATCGAAAATGTATTGGAACGAACACATGCTGGAAATTAGATAGGGTGGGGAATTTTCAGAGTCCAAAATGGGGGTTGGAATCCATTTGTGTGTGTGGATTCCAATTTAAGTGGAACCTTCTTTGGATGGATTTCATCGAGTGCGTTCAGCACGTTGCGAGTAATGTAGGGGTCTCGCATGTAGATGGCACCGCCGGTGTACAATGATTGTGTACTGGCGAGAAAGTTCACCCTACAAAGCTTGGAATTTCGACTAAGTCTGCTTAGTCTAATTTCCAAGAAAAAGGAGAACTTCTCGCAAATTGGTTCTCATGTTCGGATCCTCTTCACCCTTCGTATCGTTGAGACACTGCGACTCTTTTACGTCTAGTCGGTCGAAGACAAAAAAAAATAAGTAAATTATTAATGTTTGTTGTGAGGCTTTATGGTTTGAATAAAAAAAAATGAACGTCTGGTATTGTTGAAAAATCAAGGTATATGGACCAAGAGTCTCATGCACAGCTGAGAGCCGGGCATAAGATTGGATCTGAGGTGGAAATTTTATGCGTCTTATGCATTGCAAGATTCCTGTTTATAAAATCTGGTGAAATATTTGCGATCTCAAAGATCACAATGGGGCAAAAAAACAAAATTTTGGTGTCAATCTGGGATTTGGTTGTAATTTCGAAACAGAGGACTACATATTATATGTATTCACGCGTCATGATTGGTGAATTGGCTACAACCTGAATGATCGAAATTACAAAGGAAAAGATTAAGTCCGGGGTGTAGTTATATTTCAAGTGTCTTATCTTTTTAAGTCTTTTGTATGACAAGTTGACAAATGGCCTCGCCTATCTTCAACTTCATATGAGTTACTTCCGATTACTCGATTTACGCGAACTTTAATGAATTTTGGACACAATTTTGCGCTTAGATGTTTTGTTGCGTCGCTTAGAACTTGGTTTCTCTTGTAAATTTCATCACCTACATTGTACATTACTTTTCTACTCCGAAGGTGATAATTCCTTTCATAGGCTTCGTGAGTTTGAATCAGGGGTGGAATCACGTAAGGTGATAGTTGATAGTTGATAGTCACCATCGCGAATTTGGTATCATGTAAGGTGATAATCACCGTGATTGTCACCTTTTTGCGATGAAAATCGAGTGACACCTATTTAGGTGTCACACCCATACATTTTTGATTTTTGAGAAGTAATTTGACGGCAAAGAATACAAAAGTTAAAATTGAAAATATTGCTGTAGTGTTATATGATTTCAAATTAAAATATATTCAAATAAAGAGAGAAAAGTGAAGCGCTTTGTTAACTTATTGCTCATTGGAGCTCTCTTCTACCGAAAATATAATCAAAAAGCAAGGCACAGTTTAAATGCACAGGATAAGAAATGATTTATTTGCAAATTAATTCAAAAATAATAAAAAATCAACATTATAACATAATTAAAAAAACTGCCTATTCCTGCCTTTGAAACCCGTCCACTGCTTGAAAGAAAAGAAAAGAAATTTTTTCTTTAATGTTGTTTTAAACAAAACAAAAGTTGCTTTATAAACAAATGTTGTGTCTTCAAAAGTATTCACTATCACATTGTTTTTGTTCACAAGAAAATTAAACAAACACAAATATAAACAACAAACAAATTTACTGATGAAGACTGAACCACCCGTAAGTATGTTCATATACTTATAAGTGCATATGATGTCAACATATAAAGGTTAAGTATGTTCAGAAAATGTAAGCCTCTGACGTCTTTTATCCTCTGATCACTTTCAGAGCAGAGATTCTCAACTATGCTGTTGGCTTGGTCAGTAATACTTTGTTTTAGACGTATTAAATTGCTACAAAAGGAAAGAAAATTACTAAGTTCAATAGCTTTTAGGCTTAGAAAAAGCTATTGATTAAAAAAGACAAAGAAAAGTCGTACATACATACCCCACCAACATATCAAATAAATGTTCATAAATTATCACTTAAAACATAAATTCAAATAACTTTACGCATTCGAGTGCGTATATACATACAAATTAACGAAAATGGATGCTTTCCCTTGAACAAATATGTCACTAAAGTTAGTCAAACCCACCACAATACAGTGAAAAACCTCAAATTGTCTTAATCTAGTACTCTTTTATTTAGGTTTAGGCCTGTTTTCCGAGATCTCAGTTTCAGTATCTGCCAAAGTGAAGTACTGAGACCTTCTTTTCCTGAACTAACCTAAAAGTAATACAATGACAGTACATAAATCAAAATGTCAAAATTGTAAGTGCTGCCAATAACCCACCAAAATTTGGCGATCACCTTACATGATACCAAGTATAGGTGATAATCAAAATCGACTATCACCAGAGTGATAGTCACCTATCACTTTACGTGATTCCACCCCAGTGCTTGCTTCAGATATGAATGCACGATATTCATCTTCGCGACTTTGGGAAGCCAATCTATCTCCGAACAGTTCAGTCCACCCAACTCTCTCAACAGACGATAATCTGCCCCGTGCTCTATCATGCGCTGCCCGAACAAGGCTTCGTATGGGGACATCGAAAGAGTTGAATGTACTGTCGTGCGCAAGGCACTACTGATCGAATACAGATGGGCATCCCAATCCGTCTGTCGAGGGTTTACATACGACCGAATGGCCGCAAGGATTGAACGATTTACTCGTTCGCTAGCATTCGACTGGGGAGCATACACTGCCGTACGGTAATGCTTGACCCCGAAAACATCTAAGAATTATTGGAACTCCTTACCAACGAATTGTGTTCCATTATCAGAGAGAATGCTCTCTGGCACTCCCGTAAATCAAAAATATTTCATCTTTAAGAAATCTGACCACGCTCGCGGCTGTTGCTTTGCGCAGTGGGCTGATGAAGACAAATTTGGTCAGCTGATCTAATGCGATTACGATATATACATTACCAGATTTCGATCTGGGATACGGTCCGAGAAAATCGACGTACAAATGTTGAAATGGTCTATCGACCTCAAAACTGCTTCCCATCTCTGCTCGTAATGTCATATTAGCTGCCTTACTGGTTGTACACGTTTTTTTAAGTATGAAAGCTAGCGAGTAGACGTGTTTCATATCGGGCATACCTTTTCTCAAGTTTTCTTTAAGTTAAAGAACCCCTGTTAATACCTTTTGTCAAACGGGAACTCTATTTTGGTGCGTTTGAAATAATTTCTATATTTTGGCTACTTGAACATTGTTTATTAAAGCGTTTCTTATATAAAATATATCGCAATAATCCGATAAAAAAAGTAGATTTTTGGTATATTCACGATAGTTTTTTTTTTTTTTTGTGTTAACATATTAAAATGCCGAATCGTTCTGGTATTAGTGATCGTAAAATAAATTCACCACTTAATACAACGAACTCTTCTCTCAAAAGTAAAAAAAAAAGTTTTGAGGATGACAGCGACATGTGGAAGAAAATGGACGACAGGCTGAAGGCACAAAAAGATAGCATTACAACTGAAATTAATACACTCATTTCAACGAAATTAGAAGAAACTGAGGCACGAATTTCTTCAAACATTAATGCACAATTGACACAAATAAAAAACAATATCACTGAGTTAAGTACACGAGTATCCAAGGTGGAATCACTTCAATCAAACTTGGACTCTATAAACATGTTGCTTAAAAACGATGTCAACAATCTAAACGCGACATTAACAGATGTCAAAACCGAGCTTTCCACCTGCTCTTCCAAAATAAACAAATATAAAGATGATTTTTCCGCACTTCGAAATAAATTTGACGAACTGAGTAGATCGCAGGAGATTCAGGAAAATCGAAATGTTGCTTGTGATGCCATTCTGAATGGAATTCCTTTTTCACCCGACGAAAATCTTAAAGGAATTTTCCACAACTTGTGTCTGTCACTTGGCACAAAACCACCAACACTTGTTAACATTTTTCGTACCCGACCGATAAATTCGAATTCACCTGATTCTTCCATCATCATCAAATTTTCTACACCTTATGATAAAAACACAATACTCAAATCCGTAGCAGAATTTTGTAAGAAAAACAACAACAAACCGCTTTGCCTCCGCGATGTAAACTTCGGCAGAAGTGCAGAAAGCCCTATTTTTCTTCGCGAGTGCTTGACGAAAAAAAAGCATTTGTTGTTACAATCTGCACTTAAATTAAAAAAACAGAACAAACTTTCTTCGGTGTTTACGAGACGGGGACTGGTGTACGTAAGATGTCAACAAGATGATGAAGCTGTTCTCATTGACAAGAATGAGTACTTGTCCAGGGTTGCCATGATCGCTGTTGTAAATACATAACATAGTAGAATTATATTCAAACTTTTTCCTACTAATTTTTTTTTCTTTTTTATCCTTTTTTCAATTTCACTTTTTTCTATTTTTTATAATAATTTATCTCTTAAACTGAGTAGTAATACATAGCTTAATTTTCTCGTTCTTTTTTTTATTTTTTCAATTTTCTCATATCATTATAATTCTTTTATTCTTTTGTAAATTATTGGTAAAACCCTTGCTAATCTTCATCGCTTTTGATTAAAAAAAAAATGTCTAATATGAATTCCCCTGGCGTAGGTGATGGCAATGGTTTGGTGTTGCGTTCCATGCTCGGAGTGTTTTGCAATCAATGTACGGGATTCCAAGTTTGTCACATTAACGCACAAAGCTTGCGAAAAAAAATTGATGAGCTTAGATTCACGTTTGTGGGCTCTGGAGTTGATGCTATCTGTGTTTCTGAAACCTGGTTTCCTATTAATTTTCCCAGTACTATGTTTCACTTAAATGGTTACAGACTTTTTAGGGCTGATCGAGGCGATAGGGGTGGTGGAGTTGCAATTTATGTCCGAGATGGTATTACTTGCAAGTTGAATTGTAAATCAAGCCCCGGTAGTGAAATAGAATATATTTTCGTGGACATGGGTTGTGGGGATGATAAGCTTTTGCTTGGTACAGTGTACAGACCCAACAGATATGTTGATCTTTCAACTCTCGTTACTCTCATGGAAGAAATCGCTATGATGTCAACAAAAATTGTTTTGTGCGGGGACATGAATTGTAACTTGCTGACTGAGAGTTACTTAGTTAATATAATGGGATCTTTTAACCTTTCGCCGGTAAATATAAGTGTGCCTACTCATTTTACTACTACCTCCAATTCATTGCTTGATGTTATTTTCATAAGTAACACAAATGATGTTTTATTTTATGACCAACTTGTTGCACCTGCTTTTTCCAAGCATGATCTTATTTTTATCACTGTCAACTTCAATATAATAAGGCCACCGCAAATTGTAAAATATCGAGATTTTAAAAATATCAATACTTCTGCTCTTGAGCATGATGTTTCTATGATTGAATGGGATAGAATTTTTTATATGTCATCACCCGACTTAAAAGTTGAATTTTTTCAAATGAACATTAAAAATCTCTTTAACATACATGTTCCCCTTAAACAAAAATATTTAACAAATCAATCGCGACCTTGGTTTACGCCTGAAATTTCATCACTCATGTACCGCCGAAATCAAGCCTACCTTCGGTGGAAAAGATACAGGTTAGAAGATCTTCACAGATCGTATCGGTTGCTTCGAAACCAAGTAGTTTGCAAGATTCGAAATGAAAAAGCAAAAATTTTTAAAGATCGCCTTAATTTATCCGTGGATGGTCGAAAACTTTGGAACAATCTTCGCGATGTCGGAATAGGTAGACAAAAAATGTACGAGAGTTATAACATCGATAGTAATGAGTTGAATAAACAATTCTTAACGCTGCCCACTACATCTGCAACTGATCGTTGTGGGATGTTTAATGAAGAAGATCGTTCTTCTGCTTCCGAATTTGGTTTTGAGTTCTCTGGAATCACTTGCATGGACGTGGTTGAAAGCTTTATGTTGGTTAAGTCAAATGCAGTCGGAACTGATGATATACACCCTGTTTTTATAAGAGCCTTACTTCCACAGATTTTGACTTATATAACATACATATTTAACTCTATACTTACGACTGGCATTTTTCCAAGGCTTTGGAAGGAAGCCAAGGTAGTCCCCGTGCCAAAAAATTCGAATGGCAAGGAATTTCGTCCAATCTCTATACTGCCTTTTCTTTCCAAGGTCCTGGAAAGGATAATGCAAAGACAAATAAATATTTATCTCAATAGAGAAAATATGCTGACTCCTTTTCAGTCAGGGTTTCGTCCAAAGCATAGCTGTTTGACAGCACTAATCAATATGACTGAAGACCTAAGGCAAGCTATTGATGAAGATAAGGTGAGTTTTTTGGTCCTACTTGATTTTTCGAAAGCCTTCGACACGATAGATCACTCAATTCTTTTTCGCAAGCTTCTGTGCCAATTTAATTTTTCATCTTCTGCAGCTAATCTGCTACTCTCATATCTAAGTGAACGAAAGCAGGCTGTAAGTATTTCTGATACACTGTCCTCTTTTTTGCCAGTCCTGAAAGGAGTTCCTCAAGGATCGATTTTAGGTCCCATCCTTTTTTCGCTTTATATTAACGAACTACCATCCATACTTAAATATACACTTACACAAATGTATGCAGATGATGTGCAACTTTATTTGAGTAGTCCACTCGGTCTTATTGAAAACTGTGCTCATAACATAAACCAGGATCTTCAAAAAATTCACGTCTGGGCCCAACAAAATGGTCTGTTTCTGAACCCTTCCAAAACTAAATGCTTGGTTATTTCAAGAAAGTCACTTGACCTCTCTTATTTCCCCCGTTTATTTCTTAATAACATCGCTATTGACTTTATGGAAACCGTCAAAAATCTGGGAGTCATTTTCAACAGGTCCTTTACTTGGGAAAATCACATAAATTCTCTTGTTGGTAAAGTGTATGGATCCCTTAGAGTTCTTCAAGATTCACAATACTTAACTCCTTTAGAAACTCGAATGATGTTGGCAAAAACTTTGATTATTCCTCTTCTAACGTTTGGTTGTGAAATTTACTGTAATTGTGATTCCGAAAGTAGACGAAAACTAACTGTCGCCTCTAACAACACAATAAGATACATTTATGGTCTTAAAAGGTATGACCACATATCTGGCTATGTCTCCTCTTTATATAACATGCAGTTTCTACACTTTCTAGAGTATCGAACACTTCTTCTTTTCTTCAGCATTAAACAGACACATCAACCACAGAACCTATACTATCGATTACAATTTCCTTCATCAAATAGATCATACAAACTTAACATCCCTCGAAATACATGCCTAACATCAGAGCGACAGTTTTTTGTTAACGCCGTACGCCTATGGAACTTCCTGCCAAGAGATATACAAAGACTTGGTGATGTCAACATTTTTCAAAACAAATTAAAGCTCTATTTTTCTTTACTCTAATTGCGAGGTTTTACCTTTAATAAAGTTAATGATTTACAATAAAAATCTTACTTTATACTTTTTTTCGTAATATTGTAAACTACTCAGTTCCCCGTTTTAACTTAAATTTTTTATGTTTTTCCTATGTTAATATGATTCTTATCTTATCTTGCTATGTTAATTAAATAAGCTTTCATTCTTATAACCGTACATTATTAAGCTATCACTTTTAAATAAGATATTGTATCTTAATGTGTATAGCATATCGATGAATAAATAAACAAACAAACAAACACACAAACACCGGTCTACGTATAGTTTGACCTGAGTGTACATGTTGGGCCAGTAAAATCTATCCTTCAACCTGTAAACTGTCTTCACCACACCACCATGCGAAGCGCGCGGCGGATTGTGCCAATGAGATTAGAGATTCGGTCATCTCTGAAGGGACCCACAACTTCCAAGTTAGATCGTCTGCCAAGGGATTGCCAACCGCATGTTTAGTGCGTTTATATATATATCCTTCCGACACTTTAAGGTCGGGCAACCGTTCCTGCTCCTTCCTGACATGGTTGATGATACCAAGGTAGCCTTCAGACTTAAAGGACGGATCCTCGAGATCGATGTGGAGTACCTCCGAGGCACCGATCTGTGGTAGACACGAAAGGAACGCTGACACTGTCAACTCATCGTCTTCATGCGCCCTAGAGAGAGCGTCTGGCACGACATTTAATGTACCCTTCCTATGCTCCACCACAAAATCGTCGCTAATCTTCCGGTTGGATCCTTCATTGTCATCAGCCATTTCAGGCTGGAATGGTCCGTAATAACGCGAAAATGGTATCCCTCAACACAAGACCTAAACTTTTGGATACCTTCAAAAGCTGCTAAGCACTCGCGCTCTGTCACCGAATTGTTTCTATGTGCAGCATTCAGTTTCCGGGAGAAGTAGTATATAGGCTGCTCCGCCCCGGATTCGTCTCGCTGACAGAGCACACATCCGATGCCAGTTGCGGATGCGTCGCAGAGAATGATGAATTCTTTGGAGAAGTCCGGATTGACTAATACAGGCGCCGAAGTCAAAGCTTGCTTGATTTGCAGGAATGCTTCAATAGCTTCTGGTCCAAGCTGGAAGACTTTTCCCTTTTTCAATGTCTCGGTCAAGGGTGCGGCTAGGGTGCTGAAATCTTTAACGAATCGCCGATACCAACCTGCCATACCGAGAAATCGGCGGACTTGGCGAGCTGTGGTTGGTAACGGGAAGTTAGTGATTGCCGAGACCTTATCTGGATTGGCTTTCAGGCAACCCTGACCGACCTTATAACCGAGATAGTGAAGTTCGTCGAAGCAAAACTTCGACTTCTCGACGTTTATCGTCAGTCCTGCATCAGACAAGCACTTTCCGACTATCTCCAGAGTCTGTAGATGTTCGTTGAAGTCCTTCGACACAACCAATAGATCGTCTAAGTAAACGAAGACTTAAGCTCATAATCCTGATGGGATTACGCGACTCATCAGGTAACTCAAACTTTGTGCCGCATTACATAGACCGAAAGGCATGACCTTAAATTGGTACAGTGGTCGGCCTGGTACCGTAAAAGTGGTCTTTTCCTCGAACTTTGCTCCAGCGGTATCTGCCAAAACGCATCCTTCAGATCCACGCTAGAAATATAACGTGTCTCTGTCAGACGTGCCAGCAGCCCCTCTATATGCGAAATCGGACGAGCATCTTTCTTTGTTACGGAGTTCACCTTCCGAAAGTCCAGACACAATCGGTTCTTACCAGGCTTGGGAACAAGTACCACTGGGGAACTCCATGCGCTGGAACTTTGCTCGATGACTCCTAACGAAAGCATACGGTCTAATTCCGCATACATAAGGGTTTGTATCGCCGGAGATACGGGATAGTACCTTTGCTTTATTGCTTTATAGGTACGGCATCACCCGATTTATCTTTTGTGTCTTATACATAACTCCCGTGTCTATATAATGCTGCACTAGATTTGTTTTCCCGAGTCCATGGACTGCGAAAGAAGGAAATCTACGAACAACGGCTTCTAGTCGTTCAGACTCTTCACCACTCAACTTAATCTGGTTTGTGGGTCTCTCCTCTGACCCACCGGTCGTAATTCCTGAAAGTCCTGCAATTACTTGAGGTGCGATCTGGAATGTCTGCCAAAAGTCGACGCCTAAGTATAAGCGCTGGCTTAGAGTTGGCACAATATACAGATCTATGTCTTTAGTCACTCTTTATATTGGATTGGGGTAGTAATCACTCCCACTATGGATTGCTTGTGTCCATTGGCCGTGGACACGGTAGTCTCTACCTTCCTTACCGCAACATTTTTGTCTCTCAAATAGGGAAGTATGTCTGTGCCTAAGCAACTAATGCTTGCCCCTGAATCGAGAAGACCTAAGAAGCTATCGCCGAATAAACCGACCGTCACATAAGGACGTGGGTCGTTCGACTCTCGGCCTATTGTTGCTGACGCAATGTTACGGTAAGTAGTCCGCTTCCGACGGAAGCGCTCCCTTGTCCGTCGTATTTTTTTGGACAATTGCGGAAAAGTGACAATTCGCTTACGCACTTCTTCGTAATTACGTAGCCTTTCATGGAAAGATTTACGATATAAAGGTTCTGGTAAATTATTCTTAAAATTCAATTCTATTTTTGGTTTGGGTTCTGCATTCCCAGTAGGGATTGTTCTACAATCATTCCTATCATTGTTCGGTAATTCATTATTAATTCTATTTGGCTTTAAAATTGTAATCTTAGGAACTTCAAGGGGCTATTTTGGTTTGGACACTTGAACTCCGGGTACGTTTAATCGGAGCGAACCGCCCCGGTTATTGGGTTGTTCCTCCGTTTGTTTCCCGCTAGACATTTCGGACAGGACGGACTATACGCGCCTGCTAGACCGCAGCGGAAACAAAAAACATTGTCGATGGGTTTCGCGCAATCGCAAAAACTATGGCCAAGAATTTGGCAATTCCAACATTTTAGTAAGTTACGATCCCTCTGGATCGCTTCAATGTTAGTAGTGGGCAATGCCACAACTAGATCCTGACAAGGCTCTTCTACGATTTCATTGACGAATCGCCTTGCAGGTGGACGTTGTGCACTTGGCACGAAATTCGGACGGCGTTCTCGTATTGAGATTGAGCTTTTTCTATAGCTCGACAATAATAGTCTAGTTGCCTTAAACTAGACGGACTGTAGGTAATGAGGAGTTCGCTCATACGGCTACGGACATTTGTTTTAATGATTTCGATTAACTCTTTCTCGGATCTAGGTACTCGCATCCTAGAATTCAATTACTGAATAGCGTCATAAAAATCATTGAAAGATTCGCCATTTAACATTAGTGTGCTCATAATGTAGCGTGTATCGGTCTGCCAAATCAATTTCATCGATTGGGCTATACGCGGACTGGACATGCCTGGAAGTAGCTGGTCCAGAAGGGACATTGTAATTTACGACACGTGTAGTGTCTGGGTCAACCAAATTGACCTGTCGTGTTACTTGTTGCGTTGAAGTAGCATTAGGAGGGGCTAGTGGTCTTGTAGGGGGAGCGACTGGTTTAGTAGGAGCGACAGGCTGAGTTGCTTTGACAGTACGTTTTTGTAGTAGTGGAGCTACTTGGTCAAGCAAACGTGCGTGACTTTTCTCTAGCTCTTCCGCCATAAATTGCCTACCGTTGACCCTGTGGAGGTCGATGGTAGCGGAAACTACTTGTTGAATGTACGCCGAATGATCAGCTGCATCTTTCCGTAACTGCTCTTCGGCTCTCCTTACTTCTTCGTCGTCTACATCTATGCTTCTATTACCAGCGTTGTCTCTAGGTAGACTTTCGACTTGGCTGTCTTCGTCATCAGAGGGATTCTCTACGACGTCGTCTTGGCCACCGCTGGTTTTAGGTTTCGAACCTCCAGGAGCCATTGGGACAAACTCATTGTACTTTGTAAGATAAGTACTTCTGACCGTTCGTTTAGGTCTTGAGCTGTTCATTCAACTACAACAAGAAGGAAGTCGGTTAAACCGCACCAAAAGCGTAAACCAAGGGTTCAGAAACAAAAAGCAAAAGAATTATTTAGTAGCCCGTGAGAAATTCCTCGAACGGATACTACTCAAGCAATACAACAATAACAAAAAAAAAATGAAAGTCAAGGGTAAGTATTCGGAAAATTTCAAATATACCATGAGCAAAACCTCGGACGGTTATTTGTTTATACAATTCAATGTGAGTTCGTAAATCTGGTAAGTGAAAGAAAACTTTTCAAGTAGTCAATAAAAGATCCTCAGACGGATACTACTTGTGTTATCAAATGTAGATTTGATAAAATCAAAAGGAGAAAATTCAAATATTCCGTGAGCAGTTCCTCGAACGGATATTTGTTACTGAGTAAAAAGAAAGAATCTCTTATAAAACTAAAAGTGCTTAATATTAAGGGTAATTATTTGTCCAAATAATTTCGTCTATCGAAAGCGTTAATCCAACATTCTATCGGCTTCTCGACGAAAAAGTTCAGGAGGATACTTAGTTATATATTTACAAAATATGTTCTAAAATTACGGAAGAAGAATTCAAAAAAAATAAAAAAAAAATCATAAAAAGGAAATATTGATACGTAACTCTGTTATCAGAACATATGCTTTACTCTATATTGGTAAATCAAAAATCGTTAATTATACTTAATTAATACTTAGGATCTTAATCTGTATTTCGTAACTAAACTTTTTCAGAGATCTATACTATAATCGATAAATGGCGGGCTCTATCCCAAATGTGCTGAAAAATCTTTAAACTGTAAACGGGCACTATCCCAAAAAAAATCTTTAAACTATAATCTAAAAATGGCGGGCTCTATCCCAAACTATACATCAATCAAGAAGTTACGTCTCGACTTGATTGACGGAAACTCAAAATCCTTAGATAACTTGGATACTAAACGTCTTCCAATTATCCCAAAACAAAAATAATACTAAACTGAATTAAATCTCAAAAAAAATTAAATCTATAGGTTAATATTTCATAAAGAATTCAGGAGGTGGTAGCCCTCCCATCTTCTCTGGAACAAGGTGTGTACACTTCTCGGTTCTGCAACTTAACCGACTCAAAAGAAAAGTGTTTAATAAATAAAAAAAAAAAAAAAATTAGTGTGTGTAATCTTAACAAGACTTACGGCATTCAGGATTGCTAGAAGAAAAATCATTCCCTCTAAATTAAAGGTCGGTCGGTTATGTAACGGAGACATTACGCTACTACAGACGTACATCGGGTATAAAACACCAACTACCGGTAAGCGCTTCATGTCCCGTTGCACACCGTTACTTCCTGACATTTATCAAAAATGCTTGGAAACTCCTACAACATCTGGGTAGTATAATAACTAACAAAAGAAAGTTGAATCTGTAGTTGAATAAATTGGATCGCGTTTGAGTGGATAACCAGCTTCTGCAGCTGACGTGGGTCGGGCATAATACACCAACCACCGGTCAGAAGACCTGCTCATCCTGCTCTCACGCGGTCGGAAATCCTAGACTTCACATTTAAGAAAGTATCAACACCTCTGCTACTGACAATTTAGCAAATCTACTGCTCAATCCGGACAGCGATCGAAGATACGTCTAAGTGAAAAGAGGTAGAGAAGATTGGGTAGACCTAATGCGACAGCTGACTCAGGAAATGATCACTAAATCACTGGACAAAATAGTGCCTGCACCACTACTCTCGATGGCATTCCTCCACCTAAGAGACTCCAATAACAAGCAAACAACTTCGATTTGAAAAAAAAAGGAATCAAAAAAAAATTTTGAAAATCTGCAAAAATTCCTAACTTCTTCTAAGTTAAGCTACCATTAAACGGTCCTTGTAATGGTCCTTGCAAGGACAGCCTGACGTCATTATGACGTATTTATCTGTCCTAAAATCGACATGTCGTGTAATGGACATTGTAAAATGCTGTCCTTGCAAGGACAACCACAATGTCACAATGTCATGTGTCCTTGCAAAGACAAATTACAAGGACCGTGTAATGGTCCTTCCATTGTTGATGGGACACAAGGACACATTTTTTTGACATCCGGTCCTTGCAAAGACCATGTCCCAACAATGCAACAGCACGAATTTCTGCCGGGACATTGTTGCTTGGAATGTCCACTTTTCAGGGTGGATTTGTTGTTGTTAAATTTCAATGAGCTGCCAAATTCAATTCAATTCAAAAAGTGACATCAGATTTTGACAACCTTGCGTGCATTTGCTCTGTTCCCACTCTGAACTTTCTTTTGGACCACACAGAACGAACTCTTCGTGTTGGCCCTTGGTTGTTTTCGTCGTCGTCGCTGCACTCCAATATATGTGCTGCGAGAATCGCCACCTGCAACTTTCGATTGTAGTACGACATACCTACCTGTTATAACTATAATTTTATTATATTATATTTAATTGAAATTATTTTATCGAAAAACTTCACACACATACCTCTCGTGAATATTTTCTAGAGAAAAAAAAATACGATAGTATTTATATCAACTCGTGTAATGGTCACGGCAAAATATTGCATTCTTCAGCGCGGTTTCATTCACCACCAACTGTCAAAATTGTCATGTAGTGTAATGGACATTGTTATGCTTGTCCTTGCAAGGACACCGAAATGCAGAAGTAACAATGTCCACTTTGGTGGACATTGTACTTTGGGACAAGAATGCCAAATTTGTTTCATTCGTGTAATGGACTTTTTTACTAGCAAGGACACGGTGAAGAATGTCCGTTCACTGACAGCACAAGGACACATTTTCTGTGACGTCAGACTGTCCTTGCAAGGACCATTTACAAGGACCGTCTAATGGTAGCTTTACTCAGAATCGACCTAAATTACGACAATTCTAATCTAAACTTCTCGAGCTAATTCGAGCCCCACGTTGGGCGCCATCTGTAACGTAAAAATTATATATAATTGAAAACCCAGAAGAAGAAACCGCACCATATACTACCACCCTGTAATATATACGCTCCAATTTGCGATTGCCAGCAGGCATCCGAAACTGTCTCCCAGACACCCTATGGATATCCAAGACTCAACCCCTATGTTTACCAACAACGCAAACCGGAGAGGAAGCAGGAAGAGACAAGTACCCCCACATATCCTTGACTCCTATACCAATGAACTGCAACATCATCGTCCATCACCCGTGTATCGGTGTATTCAGCACCCCTATATAAGACATAATCACACTTCGCTTACACGGCTACCTGCTCTCCCTACTAATCCTCCCCTTCTCCTTCTAATTTTCCTATCCATCCCCATCACAGAAGCGAGAAACACCTATCAGCCTACCATGGGTACTGACTGCAAAGTCCCGCAGAACAGCCCAGAGGGTACCTGACACCATGTTCACGCCTATCCGCTACAAGCATAGATGTTCTTCTTGCAGCTTGTATAATCTGTAGCCTACACCTAAAAACATAGGACCCTACTTATATCCCTCGCGAACGTACCTAGACCAGTAATGCAATTTTTTTAAGATTTCAAACAAACTCCCAGAGCTTCCACTCCAGTTTCCACCTTAGCGTCTAGATACTGTTCCCTGATTCCGTGTCTATTGGGATGGAAGCAACCTTATGTCGGCAACGCCCCCTTCCTCACCACTTATTCGTTAAGAATAGATGGAGTGGACGGCATGCGACAACGTAAGGTCGTGGTTGAGATCAACCGTCGCGGTGGCCGGCAGCACCCTAGCCACAACCAGCTCAGCTAGGCCATGGGCACTTGCTCCGGGATCTACACAACCGGTGTTACCTCTTATTATCCTCCCGACCGTTGAACTCATGCAGATGTTCAAGTTCGAATAATGATTTTTAAAAGCTTATTGGCCCTCATAACTCCCGAAGAAAAGATGCGATAAGAACTGACATATTTATAGAAGAAGATTCATGAATGCACCTCTCATAATGCTACGAGTGAACCCAGACTGTAAGAAAGAAACCCTAATCGAGTCATTATGCTAACCCTGGAGAATGCAACCGTAAGTATCAACGCGCAAACAGACCATAGGTCTTCATGGCTGCTGTGGCACGAAACTAATATCTACCCATCCAGCTGCCACGATGATATGCTGGACAGGGAGAGGTGACTAACCTAATGGGGAGGGAGAATCCAAGGTGTCATCCGATCCTCCCGGTCTCACAACCCACCCGATTTGATTCCGGAAATCATCTCTCCCGGGAACCAACCTTGGCTGACCTTTGGACCTTTGAGTCCCCATGACTCATTGTTATTAATGGGCAGCCCCTTAACTGGATAAGCAAGCATATAAATGCTTGCCTTAACCTTAATCTCACCTAAACATAGTACCTAATTTCGAAATCTACTGCTGACTTAAAAGTAGTACCTAAACTAAAAGTTCATTGCACACCATCCTTGTTCCGTTTCAAAGACGAGAGAGAGGTCCCACCCTCCCTATGTTTAACTCACAAACTCATCCTGAAATTTTATAAGTCTTCAAAAGAAAATTCCAACATCAAGAATAAGAGAAATCTTAAGAAAGAACAACTTCAAAATTTTTCTTTATAACGTTATGTAAGGAAAACTTTTCTACTAGGCGATATAGGTCACCCAAGCGACGACGCGAGGCAATCCTCTACTTGTCGTTACCACCAACTGACATTTCCTGTCAGAAGGAGGAACAAAAATAATGTCCTATTAGGGATTTCTCACGTGCGATATCTTTTCACTAGAGGGCATCTTTTCTTAGGAAATTCCAATTATCCACCTATGGTATTGCATTCTTCCCTCAAACATAAATATCCCAAAGGAAGGAAATTTGAAGGAGTGCTAACACATTAGTTTCCTCTTTCCTCATGACGTGCTACTTTTTTGCAAGATTATGGCGGAACCGACTTCCGGCATTTTTGTGTACTTTTGGTTTTAGGTTTCTTCATATTCGGACGCTATGTCATTTCCTTCATCCTTATTCCCACTCTCAGGAATCTGAAATCATGGAAGAGTAGAGCATAACTTATCTCTACACTAGTTAGATGAATCGTTCACACTTCGCATGTAAACCCAGAGTAGGACAGAAATCTGATTTTCTTTCTTTTACGAAAACCATTTGCGATGAAATATTTCGCGCAGAAATAGAAGTATTCTAAGTTGAAATACTTTTTTAAAGTCCGATGACAAATGACAGTTTGGTATGGATCATTTTATGTTGACTTATTAAGTTCAGTTACACTTCTGTATAGAAACTGTCATATTGACAGAAAACTGAATTATAGTATGTCATTTAGCCTTTTTAAACGAATAATGATCGCTTAAATGATCATATGTAAGGTCATAGGGGCAATATCTACCAGTGAATGCCAAGTTTGACATTTTTCCGTAAAAAGAGATGAACTATCTGACAGTGGCGACATCTAGTTACCTGATACTTACCCGTCAATAAAAAGATCCTAATATACGGAAAGTCAACACCAACCTACAAGCATCATTCTTACACATAAGATTTGACATATAAATCAGTAAGAATTTACTATATAGCACTTGACAGTCTGTGTCAGCCTTAAGGCTCGCGCAAACCAAAGCGGCTGCGGTGGCGGTGGCGATCACCAAACAGATGATGCACATGTAAACCATACAAATGGCACACACCTAAGCGATATGTGGGTTGTGAATACGATCCACTGCTGCGTTCAGCCACGCGATCTATGTAGAACGCTGCATGCACCATTTGCCCGCCGTATCGCAGCTGCCATTCGGGATATCTTTTTATTTATTGTTTGAAAGTATTGCAAGCCATTTTGAATATTTCAAAACTAAAAATGTTTTTGAAAAATATAATGAGAAATATGCAAGATACACTTATAATTTTTTTTTTTACTTTTTTGTCTCGTCTAAAGTAGTAGGGCTTCATCAATTTTTGGGGGAATAATTAGATATTAATTATTAAATATTATTAAATAAATATTATTATTTCAATTCAACTAACAATGATGTTTTTCACGGCTTGGCCGCGACTGAAAATATCGCGTTGGTTTGAGCAGATTTTTGCCCGCCTCTTTATCGCGCGACCTGCTAGGTCGCCACCGCCACCGCGGCCGCTTTGGTTTGCGCGAGCCTTTATTCTGTTGTTTAAGTAAGAAAATATGAGTATAACAGAGGAAGCGCCAAGTTAACATAAGTTAACAAAAGAACGCTACCTCTACCAAAATACTTTATGAATATCTACTATTGGAGAGATACTGTTCTCCAAAATTGAAAGCAGACATGAGACTATGAATTAGTCTGTGTATCCGCCATTCCAATTGTAACTTTCACTCCGTGCGCATCGACTTAAAAAGTTCTTACAAGTTTTTTTTAAGTGTTAAATAATTTTGATTTCACTTTTGATCGCGTGTGAATATATTAATACAATTCAAATTATTCTGAGGAATAATAAAATTGCTTTAGGCAATAAGGATCTCTTCCTGGAATCCCTGGAATTCAACCCTAATAAGGTAAAATATCCATTTTTTTTTTTGCCGACCATATTTTTTTTATGGTGCGGCATATCTTTTTTCTTGTACGTGCATATAGTGCTTCAATTAATGAAGGAATATGCATTATAATTGTTAAGAACGAGTGATCCAATATGATTTTTCTTTTTGTCACTAGGGTTCTTGTGCTAGGCAGGATTTGTCCCAACATATTCCAATTCCGTTGAAGGAATTTACGGACGGTGTGTCTCCTATTGGAAAGACACATGGTCGACGCATGCATTCAGCGCATGGCGTGCAACAGTTCCTGCTTCGTAGCTTTTGTTAGCCGATCAGCTAAACGGCTTCAGCAAAGAATAGATCTCCAAATATAAAACGGAGCAACGTGGGAAAAGTTAACCTAGGGTTACATATCGTGCCAGAAACGCCTGTATTTTATCCGCATGGCACTGGATCTGCTTTGGCCACGGCCACATCCATGTAACCTCGTCGATTTATCTTCAGTTCCTGCAATAATAGGAGAATAAATAAATCAGAAAAAACACGTTAAATAATTCTCAGGTAACAATTTTATTTCTTATTTGTAAGAAGTCACTTTTGAAGAAAGTACTGATTGGACCGAGGCGCCAAAGAACGCCCATCCAAAACATAAGAAGAATTTCGTCTCAAGGAGCCAACCTTGGCGCACTTCAGCATTCCAGTTCAGAGAATCTTTATACATCAAAGGCATTGTACTCAAGCGCCCACGGACGGTGGAGTCGCCCACTTTTCACACCCTTTATAATTATATCATATCTTAAATATATATATATATATATCTTTATCCTTATTATGAAATACATATACAATCTTTAACACTTTTACTTTATTAAAAATAACTTTGAGTGTGCATTTAACAATAATTTTTCGGAAGTTCCAAGTGAAATTTATCTTTTTTACTTTAAATCATACTTACCTAGTGTTCGTTTACGTCCAGTAATTTAATTGTTTGTGTGACTATTAGTCCAAAGAAGGACCTCATTGAAATCTAATCTTTGGAGTCCTGAAATACAAGAAAAAAAGTTTTAGTAGTTACGCGTTTTCGACGTTGTTGACGTCACACACCGTTCCTACCGTCGCGTTTCTTTTTACTTAGTTCCGACGTTTGTTGGGAAAACGGATTTTTCCTCGTACATACTTTAAGAGCACCGTTTAGGCTCGTAATTACTGATTCTGATTGAGAATTTAGTCAATCTAACCGTGTAGATACTCCACGTATCGCATCTTTCTTCGGATTTTGCTTAGGCATATCCATCTTGTAGAACATTTGTTCTCAGTTCACGTTAGACACTTTTTTTTATATTTTCCATTAACACTTTTCTCCCAGGATATTCCTGTCGGCAGAACACTTCCTTTATTTTTTTTTTTTAGTTTTGAACTTCTGGTTCAGAGATCTTTCTCTCGTCCGAGATTTAAATTACTTTATTACTGTTCCTGTACCGTTTACAGAAGAAGACATTGTGTCTTATCCTGAATCCATATAGAGATTCCTTGTCCAATGAGACTTCACTTTTCTAGTTGAAAGATTTCAACATATAGTCACTTACTTGTTCGTGTTTGTACACTTTTTGTTATCGCGCGTTATCTCGAATATCCACTAGTGGTACCATAGCCACATATTAAAGAAGATCCTTTGTATAGGAGCGCTAACAGAAAGGACATAGCTTCTATTGCTCCCGGTTGAGTGAAGCTTATGTTTTTGTTTTCGATTCATGGAAGAGTCGAAGGTGTATTAATATCATTATAGTTATATTGTAGCTCTAGTAGGTAAATAACTTTTTCTTTTCCACAGCGTCTGGTTTCCAGCAGTGCACTCCTGGGATCGCCTGTTTGATACATTACATTATATTGATTTTTACATTACTATATTGAATTTAATAATAACTATATTGAATATTTTTACTTTTTCTTCTACTATCCGCCCCTGGTCTTTTTCTATATAAATAAACCCAAGGGCTAACGTCCCTTATTTTTTTTTATTCGTGGTTTGATTGTGGGTTTAGATAAAATCATTGCACCATTTGACTCGGGTTTAGAATTCTCGTAGCTATATCGCGCTTATGTGTTCGACAGTCGGTTTAGTCCTTGTCAATTTAAAACTTCGTTTGTCCGTTCTAATAATTTTTTTTTAATTCAGATTCAAATTTGATTGTCGTTTTTACTTGAATTTTATAACGACCCAATTGAAAAGAAAATTAACAGTCACTATAACTAAAGATTTGATTTCTTTTAAACGAGCCTGGAGTAACGATATGTAATCGTATGTTACTTCCTGGACGAACATTAAATTCTTTTTATTGTGATTAAAACCGTAAAGAACTTCTTTTAAGAATCTCTACTATAGTTTGAGATTTCGATTAACTTTTAGGTTTAGATATTAAAGTTTTATTTGACAATTTGTGAACATCGTAAGACTTCTTAAAAGCAGTTGTGACACTTTTTTATTCATAAAAGACAATATATCTTAAGGAGATAATAGAATATTATTTTTTTTGTGAAAGATTTTCATTCTTTCGGTAGCTTTGTTAAAAGTTAAGATTTACTAATAAATAAGGTAAAATTAATAAATAAAAGCAATTTATAAGGTTTAAAAAAAAATCCAAGTTGTTTTTGATGCTGATAGCATACGTTGTTTATTTAGTAGTTGGACAACTTTATTTTTCAGACATGGAGTGTTAAGTAAGTACGTTCGGGAGGAGTGAACAGCTCTTGTAAGAAATGGATTGGTAACAACGCTCTCTCAAGTAGGTGGTTAGAGGAATGAGGGGTTCTGTTTCTCTTATTCCTTATGGTTAGGTTGTTAGGTGTATTTCGTGTGTGATAGTAGTTCAGATAGTATGTAGTATAGAATGTGAGTAGACTTTTAGTTGTCTACACATTCATGTTGAGGGGTCTTAGAGGATAAAATTCTGGGATTACTGTCCCTAATAGCTTACCTAAGACATCATGGTGGAAGTAGTCTAGGAGGTTTAGATACTTTCTCTGGGTGGATTACGAAGCTATGGAGGAACGTCAACATCTTAGTTCCCTCCCTTCTTACAACAGTGATACTTGTGCGTATTCGTATCACTGGTCAACCATACACTTAAAGTTCTAGTTTGTCGAATCTCTTATAGTTGAGGTTGAGATAGTTCTCAATCTTGAGCATCATGACGATCCAAGCTAGGAGTTCCGCCTTCCACTTTAAACTCTCTCAGGAGATAATGGGACATGTGTCGATGGTCCTAGAGTTTCCTTGGCTGAGTTTGTTCGGTTTTGGTTGTTAGGTGTACAGGGTTTAGTTGTGTTTATTAGGTTGTGTGTGACAAGCAGGAGAACGAGGCTTGTCCATTGGCAGATATCTTAGATTTCTTAGGTTCTATAGTGGTGAGATCGTAGAAGAGGGTAGTGACGTGTCATATTCCAGAGTGGTGAGGGACAGCGTGCTACGAGAGGAAGAGTTTCAGATATCTGGAGTAAAAGGAGTTTCTGTAGGTGGAAGCGAATGGAGGGAGTAGTATGTCTGCCATAACATAGATGACGCTTAATGAGGATCAAGGAATTTGGGGATCATTTATTGAGCGGTCTACAGGGATGTTTGGTGGGTATGTTCCTTTCTCTAATAACGAAAAGAGTGATATTTAAATTTCTACGTTACAGAATGGCGCCCAACGTTGGAGCCCGAAGTTGCGTGAGAGATTATTTGATAGATTGAAATTTTTGTTGTTTTAAGTTGATTCAGAAAAAAAAAAGTTTTTTTTTGGAAATTTGTTTGTTAGTGAGAATTTGTAGTAGTGAGATGTTTTGCTATATGAAGAGATGTTTGTTCTATTTTCTTTGTTAGAGGAATTTCATCGAGGTTCGATAGTGAATTCTATATGACCGGGAAGTTGGTGGATAGTTTCCTGATTTCCGTCTGTTGCGTTAGGTTCATCGTTGTTCTCTCTACCTCTCGTTGATAGTTACAATTTGATCATTTGTCCGGACTGGATAGGTGGATAATGCTAGTTGACTGTTGCAAATGGATCATAGTGCTGGAGACAATAACAGGAAAAGATTTTTAAGGTGATAGTTGATTAGGTCTTCTGACCGGTGGTGGATGATTTCAGTCTCTACGCACGTCAGCTGCAGAAGCTATTTTAACGTCTAACAAGAAAATCCCATTAGATGTTTCTACTTCAAGCAATATTCTTCTCACTCTCCACAATTTCTTTTGAGAGAATTATAGTAGAATTTGCGAATGTTAGAATTAGTAGGCAGTTGGTGGATTGTTTTATGAAATGTTAACTGGTGGTGGGTGATCATTAGTCCCTATGCACGTCCGCAGTAACATAATGAAACGGTATGTCAACTACTACGATTTTAGTCTAGCATATTTTTGCTTTTGTGACGATTTGTTTAAAGATCACACACTCTAGAATTTTTACTTGTTAATTGACTGTTGTTGAACGGTCCCGACGACGTGTATGAATTATTGAAGAAAAAACTTATTGAAGGTATAATAATTTTTGGTAAGAAGTAATACAAATTTATGAAGATTTTTGAAGTTAAGCAAAGTCTGCGGAATTGTCTTAGAGAAGGTTAACTAAGAGGATTCTGAGAGTTTTGTAGTTTTGCAGTTTAGTTCAGGAAGATTTTTCTTAGAGAAGTAACTAAGAAGAGTTTTGGATTTAGTAGGTTTTCTTAGAGAAGGTTAACTAAGAGAATCGTTGAGTTTTTGCAGTTTAGTTTTTGTAGATTTTCTTAGAGAAGTAACTAAGAAAAGTCTATGGTTGAGTGAATCTTTCTTAGAGAAGTAACTAAGAAGAATTCCAAGTTTTGATAGTTTAGTAAGTTTAGCAAATTCTAGATAGAAGAAGTTAAGTTAGTTTAGTTTTACGAAGTAAGTTTTGCATTTGAGTCGGTAATTTTTGAAGTTTAATTACGATTCAAATACAGTAGAGTTAAGTTGAAATACGTCTTAGAGAGTATTATCATCCTTTAATAAGATATATATAGTTATTAATAGCTAAGTTTATTTTAGATTCAAAATAGCTTTTTATGGCCTATTTTGAATCAATAATTCAACAGTCCATTATTAGTGCTGAGTCTTCTACTTGGTTGATTTTATTTTTATTTAATTTATCAATGCAGTATATAGAGTTTGTATTAAGAAAAATTTTAAAACTAAATTAATTTTAAGTACTTTTGACTTTGAGAAACTTTGAAGTATTTTCTTTTGAAGTCGAGGTGTTAATTTTTTTTATAAGTTCATCTAGTCTGCAAGGAGTCTTCTCTTTGTGAGACTATTTCGCGAATTGAATTTACTTATTGAATTAAGATCACTACATATACTTATAGTTTTTAAGCACTGTTTATTTAAGAAGTGGTGGCAATAGGAAACTGATTCGTCCTAGTACTTACAACTCCGAAATTATCGACGTTGTAATCATGTCACCCACCTTACCAGCTTTTAGTGGTAATCAAGATCAGGAAGAAGATAGATTGGAGGATGAATCCAGTCGGTTGTTAAATCAGACAGGGGTTATTAGCGGAGATGCGCCCGAGAATAGCTATAATGTCGATTTAACTAATGAAGGTCAAGGATTGAATCATGGTCGTGCAGTCAATGACTCTTTTACGCTTCATGAAGTAGTTTCAGCTGCTGTTGAACTACACCGCGAAGAGGACAGACAACTCATGAAGAAGGAGATAGCTCAGAGTCAAGCTTTACTGTTAGAGCAGTTAATTCAACTTTTTCAGAGCCAGCCCACATCTTCCAATCTGCCTTCAACTTCTCAGAATTTGCACCTAGACGGTCGATTAGCCAAAACACAAATAGGGTAAAAATAGCTGATGTTCCAAACGGAACAACCGCAGGTAATCCTGCAACACAACGTGTACCGATACACAGAAATTTGGATGAATATCCAACTCCGAATGGCGAACCAGCAGCTACGCTGAACGTTCCAACAGGACGTCCAGTAGACATGGCTCAAGGTTCAAATATTGACGACTTTCTTACGCAAATGAATGCGTTTACTTTAGATGGTTCTCAGGGAACTTCATCTCCTAGGAGACAAGTGCCTTCGAACGCAACTTTCTACAGTCGATTTCCACAATACCACAAGTGGGGTATTAAATTCGACAGGCGTAATATTTCCATCGATGACTTTCTATTTAGACTGGAACGCGTTAGGTACAGTTATGGTGTCCCGTGGGATGAGCTCACTGTGAACTTCCATCATTTTGTAACAGGACCAGCAGAGTCATGGTATTGGATGTACCTGAAGGGTAATCGCCACACTTCTTGGCTCGAGCTTCAGATAGGTCTTATCGAGCAATTTCGCAGTCTTGAGACAGACTCCGAGTTGTCTCGGAAGCTTTCAGATCGAAAGCAGCAGCAAGCGGAATCGTTTAACGATTTTTATGACTCTTTCATGTCGATAAATTCAAGGTTGCGTATTCCAAAGTCGGAAAAAGAATTGATCGAAATTATTAAGACAAATGTTAAAAGACGAATGGGTGAATTACTCATCACCTTTAGTACGCACAGTTTGAGACAAATGACTTATGTATGTCGTACTATCGAGAAGTTTCTTGAACGACAGGAGAGCACGCGCACTTCTTTTGTGCCGAACACGCACTGACCTCCAGTTAGACGTTTTGTCAATGAAGTTGCTGACGAGTCTGATGATTTAGCTTTAGCTTTACCAGCTGATATAAAAGCTGTACATAACGTACAAAGAGAAGCCTATACAGGAAAGTGTTGGAATTGTCAAGTTGTAGGACATGCGTTCAGAGATTGTGTTAACCCTGTGAGGAAAATTTTCTGCTACGGTTGTGGTTTAGCAGACGTTTACTTACCTACTTGTCCAAAGTGTAAGGGAAACTTGAGGAGGAACAACCCGATATCCGGGGGGGTTCCGAAAAGATAAACCCGGAGTTTTAAGTACAAAAGTATCTTCTACCCTCAAAACTCCAGTTAATATTCTAAAACCATTAGAAAAACCCGATGTTAATGTAACCACATTTAAAACGGATGTGAATATTGAATTTAAGAAAAATGAATTGTTAAGAAAACTATTCCATGAAAGACTAAAGAATTATTATGCAGTCCGTAAGCGGATAGTGAATTATATAGAAATATCTAATCGTATTAGGCGTATTCGAAATAGGTTTAAGGAGAAAAGACGAATTTATCGTAATATTGCTTCGACGACATTGGAAAAAGAATCAGGAGATCCTCGCCCATATGTCAACGTTGAAATCTTAGGAGACAAGATGTTAGGTTTATTAGATTCAGGTGCAAGCATCAGTTGCCTTGGTGCTGACGCATTGACCTATTTGTCCAAGAAGAATGTCCTAATAAGGAAGGTTAATTCAAGCGTTTCAACTGCTGACGGGCAGAAACAGAAAATTTGTGGAATGATTACGACTGATATCAAGTATAAAGGTGCTACTCATAGTATGAACTTTTATGTCGTTCCGACATTAGCACAAAAGTTATACTTAGGTGTCGATTTTTGGTCAAAATTTCAAATTGCTCCAAATGTAATTTCCAGTTTGTCTTTTCAGCCAAAGCAAGAATTAAATGAAACATTAGTTAATAAATGTAAGTTATCAGAAATAGAGAATGCTAGACTCGACAATGTGATACGAGGTTTTCCGTCATTCGCGATTAAGGGTTTAGGCAAGACAGATTGGGTAAAACATGGTATTGATACAGGAGATGCGCTACCTATCAAGCAGAGATATTATCCAGTCTCCCCAGTAGTGCAGTCTTTAAAGTACGCAGAAGTAGACCGCATGCTTTCCCTGGGGGTTATAGAAGAAAGTAGGTACTAGTCCATGGTCCTCACCAGTAGTTCTTGTTCGCAAGCCTGGGAAGGATCGACTATGTTTAGACTTCAGGAAAGTGAACATGGTCACAAAAAAGGATGCGCGTCCAAATGCGCACATTGAGGGTTTGCTGTCACGTCTTTCCGAGACACGTTTCATATCGAGCGTGGATTTGAAAGACGCGTACTGGCAAATACCGTTAGAAGAGAGCGCAAAGGAAAAGACAGCCTTTACGGTACCAGGGAGGCCATTATATCAATTTAATGTAATGCCCTTCGGTCTTTGCAACGCCGATCAAAGTCTAACATATTTGATGAACCTAGTAGTTCCACGCGAGTTGCAAGACAGAGTCTTTGTCTACCTAGACGACTTGTTAGTCGTAACGAAAACTTTCGAGGAACATCTGCAAGTATTAAGTATCATTAGTAAAGAGTTGAGTCGAGCAGGACTCACTATTAATATAGAGAAGTCTTAGTTTTATTATGAAGAGTTACAATACTTAGGGTATAAAGTGGGACAAGGTTGTCTGAAGGCAGATCCAGATAAGGTTGCTGCCATAGTCAACTTCCCGGTGCCGACAACCACTCGCCAAGTTAGGCGTTTCTTAGGAATGGCTGGTTGGTACCGGAGGTTTGTAGAGAATTTCTCGACCTTGGCTGCCCCACTCACCGATACTCTTAAGAAAGGTAAGGCTTTCAATTTCAATCAAGACGCTATAACAGCTTCTGATAACATCAAGAAAGCGCTTACAACAACTCCTGTTTTGATTAATCCTAATTTCGATAAGGAGTTCATTATTTTATGTGATGCATCCGCGTCCGGCATCGGATGTATACTCTGCCAGCGAGATGAGAACGGAGCTGAACGCCCTATTTATTATTTCTCTCAGAAATTGAACGCTGCGCAGAGGAACTACTCCGTTACCGAACGTGAGTGCCTCGCTGCTTTTTTAGGAATTCAAAAATTTAGGTCTTAAGTTTAGAGTAATGACGGATCATTCTAGCCTGAAGTGGCTTATGAATATGAAGGACCCAACCGGACGTTTGGCCAGGTGGAGTATGAGACTCCAAGGTTTTGACTTTGTGGTTGAGCACAGGAAAGGAACACTTAACGTGGTACCTGACGCTCTTTCCAGAGTGTATGAAGCTGATGCCGTAACGGTTGAAAGCTATATTTCAAGTGTTGCACAAGTCGAAACTGAGGAGGTGCTCCACATTGACTTAGACGATCCGGGGTTCAAGTCCGATGAATATCAACAACTCATCAGCCACATCAGTAAAGAAAAAGATCGGTTACCTGACTTGAAGATATCCGATGGTTATATTTGCAAGAAAACGAAGCATGCTGTTGGGAATACTCTTTTGGATGATTTGGCGTCGAAGTTATGCATACCTTCCATTATGACGGAACCCATAATTTCCATGGCACATAATTCTCCGAGAGCTTCTCATGGTGGTGTCGTTAAGACGTTATATCGATTGAGGCAAAGGTTGTACTGGCCTGGTATGTTTTCGCAAGTGAAGCAATATGTTGATCGCTGCGAGACATGCAAGATGACGAAAGCTTCCAACACAACTTTGCGTGCCGAAATGGGAGAAAGTTTTAAAGTGGAAAGACCATTCCAACATGTGTATGTGGATTTCCTTGGCCCTTATCCAAGATCCAGGAGTGGGAATTCTTTCATAGTTATAGCTTTAGACCAACTCACCAAATTCGTTATAATCAAACCATTAAGAAAAGCCACAGCTGCAGAAGTTGTAGTGGCAACTTTCCATCTACCACCCAAACTTCACATCTAATCTACCACCCAAACTTTACATCCACCACCCATGACAGCTAGAGGGCGTTAGACAAAGTTCCGTAGATTCAATTAGCCAAGAACGCACTTCATTATGTCAAAGCTGTCACCTTGCAGGTTTGCATATAAAAAACTACATTTTGTAAAAAGAAAAACCATTCGATCAATGTAAGCCGTAACAATAAGTTCTTATAAAATAAAAATCAAATTGAATAATTATAAAAGTGTGTTGCCTTTCTTCAATCGCGATTTTATATTGGTGAAACAAAATTGTATCAAGGAGATACAATATTGGTGACCCCGACGAACAGTGGTGGAAACAAAATTATTCATCAGAAAATTAAAAAAAAAAGACGCCATCATTTTATTTTTTTTTCCTCTCACCAAAAATCGTAACGGCACTAAAGACCACCGCTACCACGGTCTCAAAATCACCGCTACAATTCGCGAAGAAACTGATCACGTGACATTGGCCGGCAATTCGCAACGCCACAATAATCTACCGCTACCACGGTCTCAAAAAGCACCGCTACGATTCGTGAAAAGCTGATCACGCGACATTGGCCGGCAATACGCAACGCCGCAATAATCCACCGCTATCACAGTCTCAAAAGCACCACCACGATTCACCACTACTGAATCCCGTGCGACTGACAGTAAAATTTGTATTCTTCAAACCACCACCGCCAAACATCCACAAAACGTCGCACCACACCAACCCACAGAACACGAGCCAACGAGAAATCTTTCTCACCGACCTCGTGCTAGCCGCACCATCGCCATCGTCACAGAACAAAAGGTCCAACGCCATAAAAAAACACCACCACCAGACACATCGCAGAAAAGAACAAAGGACTAAGTAACCTTCAAGCAAGTTATCCACACATACCTATAACATATCATCCATTTTTATAATCATTTTCACATATATGCATGTACATATATAAGGTTTTTCATATATATATTCATTTCTTAAACACTTATTTTTGAATTCATTTATTTATAAATACATTTATTTTTTTATTTATTTCCATTAATTTTTTTTTCTAAATTCTATCAACTGCGGGTGACACTAAAATAAAATTTTCAACATTACCAACACTTTATTCATATGTATTATGTTTTCAATTTTGTGAATCCAAAATTCAATTTTCCCATCTTTTGTAAACGGAACTTCGTCTTTCTTTTGCCTAAACGTGAACTTTTTTTTCATCGCGAAAATCACATTCAGTAAAAATCAAACTATTTTTTTTTTCAAAATGACTGGAAACGGTAACGCATCTAACGAAACAGCTCCTACAGCTCCTACAGCTCCTACAGCTCCTTCAGCACCCGCTCCCGGCATAGTTAGCGCGATTTCAATCAAACTACCTGAGTTTTGGACAAAAATGCCTGCAATATGGTTCATTCAGATCGAGTCTCAATTTTCAACTCGAAATATACTCTCTGAACAAACGAAATTCCATTATGTCGTTCAAGCGCTTCCTCAAGACGTGGCCGCAAGTGTTTATGATATCCTTGTGCAGGAAACAGCTACGCCATACACAATGCTCAAAAAAGCTCTAATAGATCGACACTCAATGAGTGAGAGCAAGCGCATCGAAGCACTTTTATCGGGAGAGGAAATAGGGGACAGAAAACCATCCGAGTTCTACAGAAGACTACAAACTTTAGCTGGACAATCAATGATTGTCACAGAAAGTCTAATTCTAGAACTTTGGAGACGACGTCTGCCCGCCCTCGTCCAAGCTTCCATAAAGTCAACATCTGAAACAAAACTAGACGTTTTACTCAATATGGCTGATGAAGTGTACGAAGTTTATCAGCAACAAAATTATTTAAACATCCCGTCACAAGCTGACAAAACGATTAGTGAGTTAACAAGTGTTAATCATAACCTACAAAGTGAAATCAATGAAATAAAATCAATGTTAAACAACTTGAACTTCAATCAACGTTCTTCACGAAACTTTAGGCGGCAGACATCATCAAACAACTTTCAAAGAACTAGATCTAATTCTAGAAAAAATCGAAATTTTTGTTGGTTTCACAATAAATACGGTAATCGCGCAAAGAAATGCAATAGTCCCTGTAGTTTTCAAAAAGGAAATTCCCCAAACTAGGTTCTACTGCCATTACTGCGGCGAATGACAGTAACGAGCCAAAGACACAAAGCCGCATATTCATAAAAGATCCAATCTCAAACTTAACGTTTTTAATCGATTCCGGTTCAGACGTCTCAGCAATCCCACCAAACAAAGTTAAACACTCCCATCAGCACAAACCTGATCAAATAATTTCTGCAGCCAATGGCTCAAAAATAGAAGTTTTCGGTACGAAATACCTCAAGACCACACTTGGTTTTCGAAAAGTGTTCAACCACACGTTTGTTATAGCTTCTGTCACTAAACCTATCATAGGGGCAGATTTTCTCAAACAAACGGGATTAATAATAGACATAAAAAATTCAAGGCTTATCGATCCTCTCACCAATTCAAACGTCAGAGGCACACCATGTACACAAAACATCGCCAGCACTCGGTTTTTTGCAATCGAAGAACAATATAATTCGATATTGAGGGATTTTTCCTCGTTAATGCAGCCTCCAGATTTCACCCTTCCGGTAAAACATTCAGTGGTACACCACATACTCACAAAAGGCCCATTACCCAATTCGCAACCCAGACGTCTAAACAACGTCAAGTTTAAAATAGCTAAGGAAGAATTTGAATACATGGTGCAAATCGGCATTTGCAGACCATCTTCATCCCCATGTGCATCACCTCTGCATATGGCGGCCAAACACGAGGCAAACGATTGGAGGCCATGTGGCGATTACCGACGGCTGAACGCCGTCACTATTCCTGATCGAAATCCACTACCCCACATCCACGATTGCAACGCAAGCTTACACGGCTGCACCATCTTCTCCAAAGTTGACCTAATTCGCGCCTACCACAACATACCCGTGGCAGAAGACGATATTCACAAAACAGCCATCACGACACCGTTTGGGCTATTCGAGTTTTTACGCATGCCATTTGGGCTACGGAATGCAGCCCAAACGTTCCAACGCTTTATGTCTCAAGTAACAAAAAATCTCAAGTTCGTGTGGGTTTTTGTAGACGACATCTTAGTCTCAAGCAAATCCCCCGAAGAACACGGAAGACATTTGAGACTCCTTTTCCAGCGCCTAGAAGAATACGGGCTTCGAATCAAAACCTCAAAATGCATTTTCGGTGTCACAAAACTCCAATTTTTAGGTTTTGATATTTCAAAAGAAGGCATTCAACCATCACAAAAAAGAGTTGAGGCAATCAACAATTTCCCACAACCAACCTCGATTAAAGGTGCGCAGCGTTTCGTGGGTATGGTGAACTATTATCACCGTTTCATACCACACCTAGCTCGCATACTTGCACCAATATACGATCACCTTTCAAGTCTCGATAAAAAGAACAAGAAACATTTCACTTGGCCTGCAAAATGTCAAGAAGTCTTCTCAAAAGCAAAATCCGAATTAGCAAAGGTAACACTACTAAACCACCCTCGCGAAAACGCAAAGCTAAGCATCACGACTGATGCGTCCAACACGGACATTGGGGCGGTCCTACAACAACAAAACGGAAGAGATTGGGAGCCCATCGCGTTTTTCAGTAAAAAGTTATCGCCCTCACAAGCAAAATATTCAGCCTTTGATAGAGAATTGCTCGCAATATATCTGTCCATCCTTCACTTTCAAAATTTCGTAGAGGGACAAGACTTTTGCATTCTCACAGATCACAAACCACTCACAACAGCACTTTTTACCAAAGCCAAACGCAGTCCGAGACAAGAACGACATCTGGATCTTATATCACAATTCACCAGTGACATAAGATTCGTCAAAGGTTCATTAAATGTCGTAGCAGACACATTATCCCGTCCGAACTCTGACGAAATCGAAAGTCTACCAATAACGAACTTAGAGGATTTAGCAAAAGCACAATCCAACGATGAAGAATTGGCATCACTTCAAAAAAACCCAAATCCAAGTTCAACAGTCAATCTCGAATTCATCAAAATACCGGCATTAAGCATTAGTCTCTGGTGTGAAACGTCCACCCAACAAAACCGTCCGTATGTCCCACATCAACTCAGAAAAACAATCTTCCAAAAGATTCACTCCATTGCGCACCCTGGAGTTCGTGCCACTCGGAAAAAAATTGCCAAAATATACTTTTGGCCCAAAATGAATAAGGACATAAACTCCTGGGCTAAGACGTGTAAACAATGCCAGACAGAAAAAATACAGAGACACACAAAATCGGCATCCGAACAAATTCCAATACCGGCAGGGAGATTCCAACACATTCACATGGATATCGTAGGTCCCTTTCCCCCATCAAACGAATACAAGTACATATTAACAATTATAGACCGATTTTCTAGGTGGCCAGAGGCATACCCAATAAGAGACATCAACACAGAGACAATAGCAAGAAAGTATGTGCAAGAACATGTATCCAGATTCGGCGTTCCAAACGTCATAACAACAGACCAAGGTTCGCAATTCGAATCAAAGTTGTTCAAAGAGTTGACAAAGCTTCTGGGAACAAACCGAATCCGAACCTCTGCATACCACCCACAAGCAAACGGTATGGTGGAAAGATTCCATCGACAACTGAAAACTTCCATCCGTGCCTCAGGTGACAAAACTCACTGGTCACAACAACTTCCTATAATCCTACTAGGATTACGCACGACAGTTAAAGATGAACTCAAATATTCACCGTCTGAACTCCTTTACGGAGAAAACGTAAAATTGCCCTTAGACCTATCAACCTGTTCTTTTGAGAACACCAATGAACACGAGTTCATAGACCAACTCAAACTTTTTTTCAAAAATGTACCATCATCAGAATTGAAAACAAGAAAAACTTCAAAACAAGTATACATTCCGAACAGCCTAAACACTTGCGACCATGTCTTGATCAGAAGCGATAAGGTTAGAAAGAGTATGGAATCGCCATATGAAGGCCCATTCAAAATAATCAGAAAACTTCGAAAACAAGTAATAGTTAGTAAAAGCGGTAAAAATTATTCAGTCTCTATCGATCGAGTTAAACCATATTTCAGCCCGTAAAACAAAATTTTTTTTCCAAAATTCGCAACATTTTCATTATTAAAATCTTAAAAAAATAATCGTTTCACTGGGAGGGGAGTGTTGTAGTGGCAACTTTCCATCTACCACCCAAACTTCACATCTAATCTACCACCCAAACTTTACATCCACCACCCATGACAGCTAGAGGGCGTTAGACAAAGTTCCGTAGATTCAATTAGCCAAGAACGCACTTCATTATGTCAAAGCTGTCACCTTGCAGGTTTGCATATAAAAAACTACATTTTGTAAAAAGAAAAACCATTCGATCAATGTAAGCCGTAACAATAAGTTCTTATAAAATAAAAATCAAATTGAATAATTATAAAAGTGTGTTGCCTTTCTTCAATCGCGATTTTATATTGGTGAAACAAAATTGTATCAAGGAGATACAATAAAGTCATCAAGTTCTTACGTGATGACATGTTTTTATTGTTTGGTGTACCGGAAAGTATCTTATCCGACAATGGAACTCAATTTATTTCTAAAAATTTTTAAGATTTACTAAATGTGTTTGGTGAAAAACATTACCGAACGCTCCTCAGGCTAATGCCAGCGAGAAAGTTAATAGGTCCATCTTATCAGCAATACGATCGTACGTTGATCCTAAACAGTTCAGCTGGGATGCACACCTATCTTCTATTAGCAGTGCTTTACACACTACTGTTCACTCTGCGGTGACTATGTCTCCGTATGAGGCTTTGTTTGGACAGAGGATGGTGGAGCATGGTGCGGATTACAAGTTGTTGAAAGATTTAGGAGGCCTTAACAACTCCGAGATTTATTGGTTGCCCAAGGTGGCAAAAATGAATATCCTCCATACATATTTGAAAACCGCGTTAGAGAAGACACACGAAGCCTACGAAAAGGTTTATAACATTAGAAGCCGTGTTGTCGATTTCAAAGTAGGAGATATTATTTTCAAACGAAATATAGCTCTGAGCGATGCAAATAAGCATTTCAATGCTAAGTTGTCACCTAAGTTTGTGAAGGTAACTGTAGAAAAGATTCACGGTAACAACTTATTTGAGGAAGTGGATGAGAAAGGATATAATTCCGTTCCCCACACTAAAGATTTAAAAAGAGGAATCTCTGATTAAATGAACTTTGTTCATAGTTTAGTTTTTAATCTTATTCGTTTTATATTTTTTTTTATTTTATTTTTCTGTTATGCCCAGTGCTCAGCTGTGCATGAGACTTGTGAAGTTGTTCAATGTGTTTATTGTTGTTCTACATATTAGGTAAGGGGGTTACAGAAGTTACTCAACGAAGTTTCAACGAAACGATGTTTCGAGATGAAGGTATACATCAGGAAAATTTTTTTTGAGAGTAATGACGTGTTAAGGTGAAGGAGACATACCTTGAGGGTATGCAAGTTGTCCTTTTCCACAAGTTTCTAGGTCAGTGACACTGATCTCGGAACTTGTGTTTTGTAGGGAAAACTTTTCTAAGCGACGACACGAGGCAATCCTCTACTTGTCGTTACCACCAACTGACATTTCCTGTCAGAAGTAGGAAACAAAATAATGTCCTATTAGGGATTTCTCAGTTGCGATATCTTGTCACTAGAGGGCATCTTTTCTTAGGAAATTTCAATTATCCACCTATGGTATTGCATTCTTCCCTCAGACATAAATATCCCAAAGGAAGGAAATTTGAAGGAGTGCAAACAAACTCGTTTCCTCTTTCCTCATGACGTGCTACTTTTTTGCAAGATTATGGCGGAACCGACTTTCGGCATTTTTGTCTACGTTTGGTTTTAGGTTTCTTCATAATCGGACGCTATGTCATTTCCTTCATCCTTATTCCCACTCTCAGGAATCTGAAATCATGGGAGAGTAGAGCATAACTTATCTCTACACTAGTTAGATGAATCGTTCACACTTCGCATGAAAGCCCAGAGTAGGACTGAAATCTGAATTTCTTTCTTTTACGAAAACCATTTGCGATGAAATATTTCGCGCAGAAATAGAAGTATTCTAAGTTGAAATACTTTATTAAAGTCCGTTGACAAATGATACAGTTTGGTATGGATCATTTTATGTTGACTTATTAAGTTCAGTTACACTTCTGGTTAGAAACTGTCATATTGACAGAAAACTGAATTATAGTATCTCATTTAGCCTTTTTAAACGAATAATGATCGCTTAAGTGATCATATGTAAGGTCATAGCCGCAATATCTACCAGTAAATGCCAACTTTGACATTTTTCCGTAAAAAGAGATGAACTATCTGACAGTGGCGACATCTAGTTACCTGATATTTACCCGTCAATAAAAAGATCCTAATATACGGAAAGTCAACACTAACCTACCATCATCATTCTGACACATAAGATTTGACATTTAAATCAGTAAGAATTTACTATATAGCACTTGACAGTCTGTGTCAGCCTTATTCTGTTTTTTAAGTAAGAAAATATGAGTATAACAGAGGAAGCGCCAAGGTAAGATAAGTTAACAAAAGAACGCTACCTCTACCAATATACTTTATGAATATCTACTAGTGGAGAGATACTGTTCTCCAAAATTGAAAGCAGGCATGAGACTATAAATTAGTCTGTGTATCCGCCATTCCAATTGTAACTTTCACTCCGTGCGCATCGACTTAAAAAGTTCTTACAAGTTTTTTTTAAGTGTTAAATAATTTTGATTTCACTTTTGATCGCGTGTGAATATATTAATACGATTCAAATTATCCTGATAAATAATAAAATTGCTTTAGGCAATAAGGATCTCTTCCTGGAATCCCTGGAATTCAACCCTAATAAGGTAAAATATAATCCATATTTTTTTTTTTTTGCCGACCATATTTTTTTTATGGTGCGGCATATCTTTTTTCTTGTACGTGCATATATTGCTTCAATTAATGAAGGAATATGCAATATAATTGTTAAGAACGAGTGATCCAATAAGATTTTTCTTTTTGTCACTAGGGTTCTTTTGCTAGGCAGGATTTGCCCCAACATATTCCAATTCCATTGAAGGAATTTACGTACGGCGTGTCTCCTATTGGAAAGACAAATGGGTGACGCATGCATTCAGCGCATGGCGTGCAACAGTTCCTGCTTCGTAGCTTTTTTTAGGCGATCAGCTAAACGGCTTCAGCAAGGAATAGATCTCCAAATATAAAACGGAGCAACGTGGGAAAAGTTAACCTAGGGTTACATATCGTGCCAGAAACGCCTGTATTTTATCCGCATGGCACTGGATCTGCTTTGGCCACGGCCACATCCATGTAAGCTCGTCGATTTATCTTCAGTTCCTGCAATAATAGGAGAATAAATAAATGAGAAAAAACACGTTAAATAATTCTCAGGTAACAATTTTATTTCTTATTTGTAAGAAGTCACTTTCGAAGAATGTACTGATTGGACCGAGGCGCCAAAGAACGCCCATCCAAAACATAAGAAGAACTTCGTCTCAAGGAGCCAACCTTGGCGCACTTCAGCATTCCAGTTCAGAGAATCTTTATACATCAAAGGCATTGTACTCAAGCGCCCACGGACGGTGGAGTCGCCCACTTTTCACTTTTCACAATTATATCTTATCTTAAATATATATATATGTAGGATGGGGCAACTCCGGGGAGTATTCTCCAATGAAAGACGAAGACAATGACGCACGCAACTGATTTACCAAGACATACACACGACGAACAGATAAAACACAAAGACAATGACGCGCACAACTAGTTTACCAACACATACACACGACGAACAGACGAGACACAAAGAATACGCGCCCCTCTCCATTATTTCCTTTTTTCATTTGTCTTTTGCCATTCCTTTTTCTGCATAACGCATAAGAGTTTCAGTTTAGATTTGATTGTCATGAAAGTAAATTCGTTTGCCACAACGTCGCTTCCGAGTAAAAATATTAAGTGTGTATAAATACCTATGTACATTGTTCTTATTTTTTCCCAAATTAATAAACTATAAATTGAATGAAGTGCCGGAGTTTTGATTTTTATTATATTAAATTGAGCCATTAGACGGAAAAACCTACATATATATATATCTTTATCCTTATTATGAAATACATATACAATCAATACAATCTTCAACACTTTTACTTTATTAAAAATAACTTTGAGTGTGCATTTAACAATAATTTTTCGGAAATTCCAAATGAAATTTATCTTTTTTACTTTAAATCATACTTACCTAGTGTTCGTTTACGTCCAGTAATTTAATTGTTTGTGTGACTATTAGTCCAAAGAAGGACCTCATTGAAATCTAATCTTTGGAGTCCTGAAATTCAAGAAAAAAAGTTTTAGTAGTTACGCGTTTTCGACGTTGTTGACGTCACACACCGTTCCTACCGTCGCGTTTCTTTTTACTTAGTTCCGACGTTTGTTAGGAAAACGCATTTTTTCCTCGTACATACTTTAAGAGCACCGTTTAGGCTCGTATTTACTGATTCTGATGGAGAATTTAGTCAATCTAACCGTGTAGATACTCCACGTATCGCATCTTTCTTCGGATTTTGCTTAGGCATATCCATCTTGTAGAACATTTGTTCTCAGTTCACGTTAGGCACTTTTTTTATATTTTCCATTAACTTTTTCTCCCAGGATATTCCTGTCGGCAGAACACTTCCTTTATTTTTTTTTAGTTTTGAACTACTGGTTCAGAGATCTTTCTCTCGTCCGAGATTTAAATTACTTTATTACTGTTCCTGTACCGTTTACAGAAGAAGACATTGTGTCTTATCCTGAATCCATATAGAGATTCCTTGTCCAATGAGAGTTCACTTTTCTAGTTGAAAGATTTCAACATATAGTCACTTACTTGTTCGTGTTTGTATACTTTTTGTTATCGCGCGTTATCTTGAATATCCACTAGTGGTACCATAGCCACATATTAAAGAAGATCCTTTGTATAGGAGCGCTAAGAGAAAGGACATAGCTTCTATAATAGAAGTTCTATTGCTCCCGGTTGAGTGAAGCTTATGTTTTTGTTTTCGATTCATGGAAGAGTCGAAGGTGTATTAATATCATTATAGTTATATTGTAGCTCTAGTAGGTAAATAACTTTTTCTTTTCCACAGCGTCTGGTTTCCAGCAGTGCACTCCTGGGATCGCCTGTTTGATACATTACATTATATTGATTTTTACATTACTATATTGAATTTAATAATAACTATATTGAATATTTTTACTTTTTCTTCTACTATCCGCCCCTGGTCTCCTATATAAATAAACCCAAGGGCTAACGTCCCTTATTTTTTTTTACTTGCTCTATAGGGCAAGTATTGGTTTCGTGCAGAAAAAACCATACTGTCCGTCGGTCTGTCTGTGCGGATGTGCGGATGTGCGTATGTGCGTCTGTGCGTCTGTGCTCTTTTTCACGTCATGCTACAGTCTAAACGGCTTGACGGATTTTCTTCAAACTTGATATATATCAGTTTCAAGAAAAACGGTTGTCGAGATTTTTTTTATTTCGTCTTAGCCCGGCTCAAACTTGTACCTTTCAAGTAACGGTTTTTTTCAATTTGGATTTTCTCGAAAACGGCTCTAACGATTTTGATTAAACTTAAAATTTAGCTAACTTTAAGCATTTCGAACAAAACTGCGTTTTTTGTTTTTGGCTCAAATGGTCGTAACGAAAATCAGGTTTAAAGGGCTTTTTTTCAAATGGCCATAAGTTCGCAACGGCTCGATTGATTTGACTCAAACTTCGTTTGGCATAGTTCTTTATAGTCTTCTATATGATGGCTTTATACATTTTTCAGTGAAGCCTGTCTAAATGGTAGCTCCCATACAACGAGCCGTTCAGTTTTAGCCAACTTTTTTTGGTTTTTTCTAATTTGCTCAAAAATGGCTCTAACGATTTTGGTTAAACCTTGTGTGTTATATTCTTTTAGTGTTCTTAAGAGAACTGCGTTTTTAGTTTTTGGCTAAAAATGCAAATAATGGTGATCTGCTCTTAACGGCTTTTTTTCAAATGGCCAAAAGTTGTCAACGGTTGCATCGAATTCACTCAAACTTTGTTTGGTATAGTTTCTTACAGCTTCCTATCGGATGGCATTGATTTTTTTTCATTTTCTCTTTTTTTAAATGGTGGCTCCATAACAAAGAGCCACTAGATTTTGGCCAATTTTTTCATTTTTTCTAATTTACTCAAAAAAGGCTCCCCCGATTTTTATGAAACTTTGTATGTAACATACATAGAATACTTCAAACAAAACTGCATTTTTAGTTTTTGGCTACACATGATAATAGCGGAAATTGCTTTTAACAGTATTATTAATTTGGCCATAAGTGGACATTTGTATCATTTATAACACCCAAAAGATAACGTCTTAATTTTAAATATTAAAGGTTTCTTAACGTTAGCTCCCGTATGTCGGTTTTTCCAGTTTCAGTCAAATTTTTTTAGGTTTTACCAATTTTTTCAAAAATGAGTTCTTCTCATTGGTCGAAGTTTGTTTTCATCGTACTATTGCACCCACAGAGCAAGTACGTGCGACCCAGTCGTGCATTTTATTTTATTCGTGGTTTGATTTTGGGTTTAGATAAAATCATTGCACCCTTTGACTCGGGTTTAGAATTCTCGTAGCTATATCGCGCTTATGTGTTCGACAGTCGGTTTAGTCCTTGTCAATTTAAAACTTCGTTTGTCCGTTCTAATATTTTTTTTTTAAATCAGATTCAAATTTGATTGGCGTTTTTACTTGAATTTTGTAACGACCCAATTGAAAAGAAAATTTACAGTCACTATAACTAAAGATTTGATTTCTTTTAAACGAGCCTGGAGTAACGATATGTAATCGTATGTTACATCCTGGACGAACATTAAATTCTTTTTATTGTGATTAAAACCGTAAGGAACTTCTTTTAAGAATCTCTACTATAGTTTTAGATTTCGATTAACTTTTAGGTTTAGATATTAAAGTTTTATTTGACAATTTGTGAACATCGTAAGACTTCTAAAAAGCAGTTGTGACACTTTTTTATTCATAAAAGAAAATTTATCGAATCATAAGATTACATATTAGAATCAATTTGTGACAATATATCTTAAGGAGATAATAGAATATTATTTTTTTTTGTGAACGATTTTCATTCTTTTGGTAGCTTTGTTAAAAGTTAAGATTTACTTATAAATAAGGTAAAATTAATAAATAAAAGCAATTTATAAGGTTTAAAAAAAAATCCAAGTTGTTTTTGATGCTGATAGCATACGTTGTTTATTAAGTAGTTGGACAACTTTATTTTTCAGACATGGAGTGTTAAGTAAGTACGTTCGGGAGGAGTGAACAGCTCTTGTAAGAAATGGATTGGTAACAACGCTCTCTCAAATAGGTGGTTAGAGGAATGAGGGGTTCTGTTTCTCTTATTCCTTATGGTTAGGTTGTTTGGTGTATTTCGTGTGTGATAATAGTTCAGATAGTATGTAGTATAGAATGTGAGTAGACTTTTAGTTGTCTACACATTCATGTTTAGGGGTCTTAGAGGATAAAATTCAGGGATTACTGTCCCTAATAGCTTACCTAAGACATCATGGTGGAAGTAGTCTAGGAGGTTTAGATACTTTCTCTGGGTGGATTACGAAGCTATGGAGGAACGTCAACATCTTAGTTCCCTCCCTTCTTACCACAGTGATACTTGAGCGTATTCGTATCACTGGTCAGCCACTGGTCAGTGTCGATCAAGTACTCGTCGTGTGCGGTCGCGTTGCTTCTGTGCGCGTGTGTCACCCAAAAATAATCAAAAAAAAAAAAATAAATAAACCAAAACCGAGTTCATATACCACATACAATACATAGTGCAATTAAATTAAAATGAGAAATTAAATTCAGCCCTTAACGTTACCCAAAACAAGAAAAGAAAAAAAAAAAAGAAATAGAATAATCCAGTGAAAAAGAAAAAGAAAAAAAATATACACCAAACTCCAAACCTCGCTCGCATTCGCAGCACAGCATCCAATCATACCCATCCTCTCGACCCACGCCACCCATAACTGTTGCTTTCTATGCATTGCAAGCCTCTTGTGAGGCTAATCGCAAGAGGTTTTGCATTGGATGGTGAGCAGCATTTGATGTATATTTTTTTCGTGTTTTTTTGTCTATTTTAATTCCCGTTTGCAAATTTTTTTATGGGCATAACACCTAGGACCGTTTGTTTATAATTGGAATTAATATGGGCCTATACTGCACGGCTGAAATTAGTTTCGTCAAAGTTGAATCTTTTGTGTTTAGTTTTTCAAAATGGTAAGTGATTTTTGTGTTGTATATTCAAATGTTCGTGGGCTAAGAAAGAATTTCTTTTCTGTGTACGCCCATACTGTGCAATACAGGCCAGCTGTTTTGGCATTAAGTGAAACCCAGGTTGGACAGAATACTGATTTATCAGAATTTTGTTTGTTTGGATATAACTTAGTGCCATTACTTTTTTCCCACCATGGTCTTGTCGTTTATGTTAGGAATGATATTGCTTGCTAGAGCCTTCCCCAATATGGGCATTGTTCTAATACGAACTTTAATTTCCTGTGGCTCAAATTCACTGTCCGCAAGCATATCATTCATTACTGTTTTCTTTACAGGAGTCCGAATCTTGACAGCATGTCTACTTGTGATGAGTTAGATGTTTTGTCAGATTCAATTTCCCGAATTGTTTCCCATTGTCCTCACACTGAAGTCATGATTACGGGCGACTTCAATGTACACAATTCAAGTTGGCTCCGCTATTCTGGCCAGACAACACTCGAAGGAAGGTATACCGAGATCTTTGCTGAGTATAACCATCTTACCCAGCTTGTCGATGAGCCTACTCGTATACCGGATGTTGATGGGCATTCCACCCATACTCTTGACTTGTTCCTTACTTCCCATCCTGATAAATATACTATTAAAGTAACTTCTCCATTTGGCACCTCGGACCATTGTGTCATTTCAGCTAATTTCTCGATCTCCAACCATCCAGTTAAAGAAAAAATTCCCACTAGGACCGTTTGGCAATACGAGAAAGCCAACTGGGACGGTCTGAATAATTTCTTTCGCAACTTTAACTGGTCATTATGCTTCCTCGATAATGACATTGATGCCAGTGCTGAAATGATTACAGAAGTGATTTTTCTTGGAATGAGAACATTTGTCCCTCACAGAACAAAATGTATCAAACCAAAAGAAAAGTCTTGGTTTTCCGAAGAGTGTAAAGAAGCTATCAGGTTGAAAGAAGTAAGCTTCCGATCCTACAAAGCCAACCCAACTGAGGAAAATCGGTAGAAACACAAACAAGTTAGGAACTCGTGCAACTCCGTTATACATAAAACGAAATTTTTACATGACCAGAAGTTACGGCAAAAAATTCTGCAATGTCCCAAAGGCAGTAAAAACTTCTGGTCATTTGTAAAAAACGTCAAGAACTCAACGTCATCATCAGTTCCAACGCTCATCGTCGACGATAAACCTATTGTCAGCTCTTCAGAGAAGGCGGATGTGCTCGCAGCTCATTTTGCTGCAAGTTCTACGTTGCCTGCAAGCAACAATGCCCCTCCTGTACTTGAGAACGTTAATTTTTCTATGGGACATATATTTTTCCGCACTCGTACAGTAGCAAGAGTACTTCAAGATCTTGATATACACAAATCCGCTGGCCCGGATGGTATACCCCCTATTCTTCTGAAGAAGTGTTCTTCATCTCTGGCAAAACCACTGCGTAAGCTTTTTCATCGCTCCTATCATTCAAGAATCTTTCCTAGTAGATGGAAAACAGCATTTGTCCAGCCCGTCCCAAAAAAAGGTGACTCCTCCTCCCCCTCCTCCTACCGACCAGTTGCACTTACGTCCCTTCTTTCCAAGGTCATGGAAACGCTGATAAATCGTCAGCTCAAGAAATATCTCGAAGATCGGGAGCTTTTAAATGACCGGCAATACGGCTTTCGCAGCAATCGTTCCACTGGTGATCTGATGGCATATCTCACCGAACAGTGGAACAAATCTGTTCCTCGCTTTGGCGAAAGCAAGATTATTGCGCTTGATATTTCAAAGGCATTTGATAGAGTTTGGCATGAAGCTCTTTTATCGAAAATGCGTGCATTTGGTATCGATGATACTCTTATTCGTTGGATTAGAAGCTATCTTCTGGACCGATCAATACAAGTTGTATTAGACGGTTTCAAGTCTGATCTCCACAAAATAAATGCTGGTGTGCCCCAGGGCTCCGTTCTGTCTCCGACTCTCTTTCTCATTTTTATAAATGATCTCTTGTCTGTGACTTCTAATCCATTAAATTGTTTTGCTGACGACTCAACCCTCAGCTTTTCATATACGTTTGATAATTCACGGCCTTCGCCTTCGGACGTGTTATTACAACGAAATCGTATGATAAGCTCGTTAAACTCCGATTTAAACAGCATTGTGAATTGGGGTACTAGAAATCGTGTGGAGTTTAATGCGTCGAAAACTCAATGCTGTCTTTTGTAGTTGAAGCTAAACATACCCCCTATGCCATTATCCATGAATGGTACTTGCATCGAGGAGGCCGAAAAGCTATCAGTACTCGGTATGTGTATCAGTGACAATCTTCGTTGGAATGATCATATACTTGAGATTGCCAAGAATGCTGCAAGATGCTTAGGCTTTCTTAATAGATGCAAGAAGTTTTTCACCCCTTCTGATCTGGCTACAATTTACAAAGCGTTTATACGCCCTAAACTCGAGTATAACTCCCATCTCTGGGCAGGTGCTTCTCAAACTTTTCTTCACCTGCCCGACAGAGTTCAGAAAAAAGCGTTAAAATTGATAGGAGAGAAGCATTATGGAAGCATTTCCGTCACTCGAACATCGTCGAAATGTCTCATGTCTTTCCTTATTTTACAGATTCTTTTACAAAAAATGCTCACTCGAGGTAGCCAGCTGCGTTCCACCCCTTAAACATTTCCCCCGTAATACTCGTCTTGCTAGGAACGCTCATCAGTTTACACTAGAGCCCAATTTCGGACGTACCGTGAAATATGGAGATTCTTTCTTTAGCCGTACAACACGAATGTGGAATGGATTGCCTGGCACAATTTTTCCTTACCATTTTGATCTTCAGACATTCAAGATCAATGTTCATCGACACCTCCTTTCCCTTCCTTCCTAACTTCCTATCACTCGCGCTGTGACTTATCATTAAAAGGGCTATAACAAACCCCTTGAGCGCGTGTGCATTATAAAAAAAAAAAAAAAAAAAAGCCATACACTTGAAGTTGCGTTACGTGAGGTTGACTGAGCTAAATTACGCAGTGTTCTCTTCCATCTAAGAACACCCATGTAGGTCACTAATCGTGTCTTCTCTCGTATCGGTCTCTTTTCGGTTATACCGAACAACAATTTTTTGTTTTCAAATCTATCACTTAAGTGTACTTACGCATAGTTGATCGGGCCCTAGCAAATAATATTTAAACATTATTTTTGAGTTTTCTCCATCCAAACTCAGCAGGTTCGCAGAGGTTAAAAATTGTAACAACGCCAGTAGATCCTAGAGCAAGGACTCGCGACCCAACTGAGCTAGTCTGTGGTCTCGACGTGTGAACCGAATTGCGATAGTTGATCTCGGCCCTCTCTTTTGAAGTTCTAGTTTGTCGAATCTCTGATAGTTGAGGTTGAGATAGTTCTCAATCTTGAGCATCATGACGATCCAAGCTAGGAGTTCCGCCTTCCACTTTAAACTCTCTAAGGAGATAATGGGACATATGTCGATGGTCCTAGAGTTTCCTTGGCTGAGTTTGTTCGGTTTTGGTTGTTAAGTGTACAGGGTTTAGTTGTGTGCATTAGGTTGTGTGTGACAAGCAGGAGAACGAGGCTTGTCCATTGGCAGATATCTTAGATTTCTTAGGTTCTATAGTGGTGAGATCGTAGAAGAGGGTAGTGACGTGTCATATTCCAGAGTGGTGAGGGACAGCGTTCTACGAGAAAGGTAAGCATGGTCGGTTCACCAGAGGAAGAGTTTAAGATATCTAGAGTAAAAGGAGTTTCTGTAGGTGGAAGCGAATGGAGGGAGTAGTATGTCTGCCATAACATAGATGACGCTTAATGAGTATCAAGGAATTTGGGATCATTTATTGAGCGGTCTACAGGGATGTTTGGTGGGTATGTTCCTTTCTCTAATAACGAAAAGAGTGATGTTTAAATTTCTACGTTACAGTTATAATATTCAACTATTTTATTGAAAATAATATATATGTTGGTCTTATATCTAATAATCTGTACCTTATGCTACAATACTTAACTTGCTACCAAATTATTTTACTTGATTTAACTTTAACTTCCGTTAGTTAATTATAAAAATCTCCAAGGAAATTCAAATTGAAAATCTAATTATTAAAGAGTACTTTTTACTTGTAAGTTTCTATGCGTCTTATCACGCGTTTTACAACTTAACTATATTTAAATAAGTATGCTAATAAATCTTTCATTGATAAACTTGTTTGGCTCATGGTCCAATGTCAAAGTGTTGATCAGTATAGAAAACGAAATGAATTCTAATCTCTATGATATGCTTTTCGAAACGCGGTTGAATATGACTCGAGATAAAATTCGTATATAAAAAAAAATAAAAAAAAATTCTTTTTACCGCGGCGTTAGAATATTATCGACGACGTGTAGAAGGATATAGCATAGGAATCTAGATTGATTGTTGTCGATACTTGATACTTGGGTGTCGCTATCTAAACAGTATTCGCGAAACTAACCCGGAGAAATAACCTTGTTTGAAAGTGTCAAGATCATTTAAAAAAAAAAGTAGAACGAAAAGGACAAAAAGGGAAACTGTTCAAGATATTACACTTGAAGCAGTGGCAAAGGTCCACAATCACAAACAAATATACCCTATACGAATGAAAACAATTAGTGTTCACACGTATATTCGAAATTATGAAATTAATGTCAATAATAATATAATCATGCAAAAGTTAATGTAATGAAATTTAATGTAATATGAATGTCTACCAATTGGATAGGTTAATTTATCAAAACACCACTTTACGACGCTCCGGAAGTGCACTTCAGAATTGCCTGAAAAGGGTTAGTATAAATATATGTGACTTCTAACGTTGCTGAAAAATATTATTATTGTACGCCAGCGAGTTAACTACTGCTAAATTGTACTCGCCACACAAACGCTTAATGCTTCGGCGTGTGATATAATACTAGTGTCATATATGTGATGGACACTATCATGGGTATGAGGATAGGAAAAGATAACAAACAGCACGCTCAAACGATACACGATATCACGGAAAGTAAGTATATTAAGAGTGAAGAAAAAGAAAAAGAGTGATATTAGAGTAGAAAGTGTCTTTACGTTAACAAACGTACGCGGCGTTAAACGCAAACGCGGGTGGTCGCTACCGACGCTGAAGGTATGTGTCTATTAGACCAAGTGAGTGATAAATAAAAATGTTTTATAGTGAAATGATATTTCGAATCTCGAAGTAAAAACGGATTGCTTTTGTTAACCGAATAAATAAAAAAAGTTATCACCTATCGTACGGTGAAGGTACTTCTTCTTCCGAGTGCCTGCTTCGAAATATAAAGTACCACAAAGTGTACTTGGAAACACGAGCTTCTACCGAATACAAAATGAAATTCGCGTCGTGACTCTAATCACTTTAACAAAAAGAAAGATAACGCGATCACGAACACGGTAATAGGTAATTTAAATGGGAATTTGGAAGCACCGATCTTTGTCTCATTTAATTCAAGAAAGAAAATTATTCAATTGAACAGAGTAATATGGACTTCTTATCTTGCACTTTAAAAAAAAAGGATATATAAGTAATTATGCCTATAAATACCTACTTAAATAACAGGGATTCAAACATTGAGTGCGGAGGAGGACTCGTGAAGTCCTACCATCCGGTTACTTGGCAGTAAATGGATTAAATTGCGGAACCACCGTCCGTGGTTGTGGGCGTCAGACGACAGCGTTGGACGTCTTGAATCTGATCAACAGATATTCGTCGACAGGTTTGCATGGAGCGGAATATGCTTCGCTCATAAAACACCACACACAAAATTATTATAAAAATATCAAAATCTTTACCTGGTCAATCCATTAAAATCATACACATTAGAATACTAAGTTATACATATATTTTTCCAGGAACTGATGCGAGTTGTTAAAATCTCGAACTGGTGGGGCTTCTATGCTCCTACGATGCTCAGTGAATATTTTATTTTAAATATGAGTGTTGTGGACCGGCATCTATGTCGATAAATACGCCAGGCGTCCTGCTGTACTGCAAATGATGTAATTGCAATTGCTCCTCAATCCTCTGGTAGTGACGTCAGCCAAATCGTGACTGGGTGTCCTTGTTTTCTGGTTGCAAAATGTGGTTCTGCTTTGATGATGATGTCTCGATGACTGTAGATAATCTTCTGGCCAACTGTAATAGGTGTCCGGAGGGGAGTTCGCAATGAAATCAACCCCTATACGGATCCTAGAAGTGGACGGACACGTGGGTGGGCCGAGTAAATGGACCGCCACAAAACTATCGCGTGGTATCACCATGCCACGTTAAAAGGTGCGAAAAATGCACACAGAACAATCCGCTCTCCACATGGATTGCTATGGATAGACACAGCGTGTGTTCCCCGGCAAAAAGAAATCGGTGTCTGGTCTGTACCGATATGCGTATGGCACCAGGGCGCAGTGTAAAATAATATTCTTACAATGAACAAAAAAGGAATTCGTGTGTATAATGCACAAGTTTTATTCATGCTTTGATGCACATTGTAGGTTCCTCCAGGTCAAAAGGAAGAAAGTAAAACTCCTCGGACGGCACGTGTCTGAAGAAAAGCAGCTTGGTGCAAAAAAAAATTCCGAAAATGTGTAGGTGTGTGGAAAAATCCGCAGCCTCGTCCGTCCTAGATAGTGTCTATAAGTCCTAGACCACTATAATCTCCAAGAGATGGACCATCCTAATAAGGAAAAGAAAATGGGGCGTTTAGCCAACGTGGTATACGTCGTAGACGAAGATTGCGTCTTTGTACCAAGACGGCGTCTTCAAAAAAAATTGCCTCTGGTTCTTAATTCCAAAATTATGTGTAACTTACCTTTCTCTGTGGGTTAAAAAACACCCAGGATTGGTCAAATATTGATGATGAAGTGTATAAATCACTTTAAAGTGATATATTAAATTTTAATATTAAAAAAAATGGACGCGACTTGCTACAAATATAAAAAAATTCTGCTGAGGGTGATGTTCCTCGGCTCGTGTCTGGCTTCTAAATGAAATCCACATAGGATTTCTCCTCCTCTATTATTGCTTTCCAGGTAGCCGTCGCCATTTTAACATTCTTATCTCCTCCTTTCCAATCGGTTTTCCAATGTGAACAATTATTTGACTGAATGAGATATTGAATCTTAAGGGCTCGACTTCACTGTACCGATTGTTCAGAATTGAACTCTTCCTGTCAAATGATATTTAATGATGATGGAAAAGGTGGATATTTCCGTCTCATGCGTTGGTCATCTTGACAGACTTCACTTATATCTTTGCAGAATTGCCATCGACATCAAATTTCCTCTGTTGATGGGGTTTCGGCGTTGACGTTTTTATGAGTGTGATTACTGGTAATACGAATACAGTATTTTGTAATGGTACCGATAGTTCACATGGAGTATTAGGAAGGGATATTTTCACTAAATCAGCTAAGCCAGGGTTCTGGTGACGTATGATATTGGGAAACGAATGTTGTACCGTAGAAACGGTAAGAGAATTCTGATTGCCGTGAAGGTCTGGCATAATTATGTCATGTCTATTTGGACAGAATAGGTGGTAGGGAGTATGGAAACGATGTGGTGTCGCTAGTATCATTAATAAAATCTGCCCTGACTTGACATCTGTCAGATGCAATTCTTTGTATAATCTTGTTTTCATATGCGAAATCACCGATATTTCCTATTTCTTAACCCGGTACGATCTACGTAGCAGCTGTTGCCATTTCGCTCACCAATTAGTGAGGATAAATACCTGTTACCCTGTTCTGTAACTCTCGCGTTGGCGAGAAACGTTGAAAACTGGAACAAAACACATTTTATCGCGTTCATCGGGTTCTTTAACTTTGACAGGCGATAATTTTATTGCATGGAACACATCTAAATGAAACAACTGGAAAACTGCGATAAAATGGTGTTCTCTATGACCGAAAAGTCATATTTTTTTGATTTTAAACGTCAAATTCACTCGCCTTGTATTGAGCACGCGATAGGCAATAAAGAAATCATGACTGATCATAAAACAGTAAATAAAGTAATATATTTTTGTAAATAATATGTTAATATAATATAATTCTTATTTTCAGAGGTGCGCCAAGGTTTCTTCAAGGGCTGCTTCACTAGATTTTATTGTGTCCGCAAAGCTTACAAGCTTCTTCAACCGAGCGATTGGAAATTAGAGAAAGTAACTCAAAAAAACAACACCATCAAAGTACTCAAAGAGAGAAATAGGCAAAATATACAGTCTAACCGTGAGTTTTGGAATTATTAAAAAAAGATAACGTTTTGAGTCTTTTTCTTTTGTTTTTTCTTAGGGACGGATTAAATATCCCGCTAAAGCACTGCTAGAGGAGCAGATCGCCATAAACTTCTGGTCGGATTTTTTTAATTAATAAACAAAACGATATGATGGGTCATTTGGCAAAGAACAAAAGCCTTGAAGACATTCCCTTTTACAAAGAGATTCTTCGTTTGTTTATGTGCAAAGAGTTGATAAATTTCGAAGCGTTCGATGCCGAGTTCTCAATAACTGGGCACAAGACACTAATCAATTGATGGCTCTGGTTAACAAGACCTGTCACTTAATCAACAAGGAAGAGTGTATTAACTCGGTTCTAGGCATGGATGTAGAAGCATATAGTTTGTATTTTTGTTTTGTATCCTTATTTAAGTACGACCGGACATGATTGCGGTTTATTTGTAAAACAAATATTTAAATAAAATTAAATCGTTGTGAACACAACAGTCTAACCAAACAGATAGATGTTTTTTTTTCTTTGACTCAAATTATTGCAAACATTTTTTTTTAAAAGAAATAAGTCTTTATTTATTAAAAATATGAATCAATTTTACAATCTTTCAAATCTTGAATAATTTTTGTTTTGATTTGACACTTCAGTTTATGGCCTTCCAATGGAAGTTCCAGGCAAAATAAGATAGAAATCTTTTCATATCGCTTCAACTTAGAGAAACCCTACTTTTTCCAGACGCCATAAAAGCGGAATGAGTTGTTTCATTTTATAACGATGCAAAAAAATTTCGCCAAAGTTACAGAACAGGGCCACTGTACTTAAAGAAAGGTCTGTGTATATCTCGTATGAGGTAGTAACAGTCGCAACAATTATTTCTATTCCGAATATTGTACAAGACTCGTCGGAGTTTACGCGTCTGACTCTGATTGTTATCGGAATGCTCAGGTGGGATGTCACAGTCACTTTTTGTGTGGTGAATCGAAATTATGACGCACATGACAGGTTGTCAACTGGGAAAAAGTTATTCGGCCGCTTCGACTAACTTCTTCCAAATTGTAGTCTAGATTCTGCCTGTCATATTAATTCAACTCCGGCATTCTCTGAGCCATACGTATCTTTATTTTCTTTGCTGTACTCTGATCGGTGCGATTGTAACGCCTGCCTCACTTGGTGCGAACGGGGTGTTATTTTAGAAAATGCGTATTAGCTCTATCGTTCCATCATGTCTTTCCATCGAAAATGTATTGGAACGAACACATGCTGGAAATTAGATAGGGTGGGGAATTTTCAGAGTCCAAAATGGGGGTTGGAATCCATTTGTGTGTGTGGATGCCAATTTAAGTGGAACCTTCTTTGGGTGGATTTCATCGAGTGCGTTCAGCACGTTGCGAGTAGTGTAGGGGTCTCGCATGTAGATGGCACGGCCGGTGTACAATGATTGTGTACTGGCGAGAAAGTTTACCCTACAAATGGCACTTGTGTCCAGAAAAACGCCAACAAAGCAGTCTACAGGTAACTCAACCACGAAAGCTTAAAAAAAACTAGCATTTATAAGCGGAAAAACATCAAGCAATTTAAAACTGCAGACTTTTGATCCCGTAGCAAACAGTTGGTCTTTCACTACTGCTCCACAACTGGAGGTAGATAAATTGGACTACAAAATTACGTACTTTGATCATAAGCTCATTGTCACGGGTGGTGATATTGGTGATGTCAAAACAAATAGTGTCGATTGCTTCAACCTCCAGAGCAATAAATGGACCAGTTTATCTCCCATGGGGTTGGCACGTTCAAAACATGAAGCCACTGAAATTGATGGACATTTGTGTGTTAGGTGGGTGTAAGACTGGAACATCTGTTGAAAAATATGATTTTGCTACGGATTAATGGCAGTATTAAGAATCCTTACCAAATAATTTTGTGGATACATATGTAAGCGCCTTGCGGGGACACTCTTGTACGTAATTAGCTCAGAAGAAATTCTATGCTCTGATTTTGTGGCTAATAAATGGGTTCAAAAATTTGGTTCAAAGACAAATATAGATTGGTTTACACCTGCTGAAGTGTGCGGAAAACTGTACACAGTTGGTGGAGTTAAGAATGGCTAGGATTCTTGCACAGTAGAATGCTACAATTTGAACATGGATTATTGGATGGAAAAAAGCCATTAGAAAAGAAGTGTACCAATGTTTATTGTACAGAATTCAATGATCGACTAATAGTTGCAGGAGGATACATAACAGAAGACAAAGATTTCACAGATTTAGTCGAAGAGTACGACAATGAAAACAATAAATGGACTGAATTAGCCCCATTATTGCATCATAGTTCAAGTTTTTATAGTAGCTTACATTTTACGATATAAAAACATTCCTTGAATTCCATTAAAAAATTGTATTTTCTAAAATGACTAATCTTCCTTTTTACTTGCGATATAAGCAGATACAGTAATTTAACAATAGCAATGAAGTGTTGAGAAGAACGTCTCTTCAGTGATATTGATCTGGGCATTGTGGTGCAAAAGATGAAAACGCACCAGAGTCCTAAATTCCTCTCGTGAAGCAACCAAGCATTGGAAACACACATATTTATGAAGACACGAGTGGAGAGTGACCTCAACCTGCTTGTAGGGCGTAATTGGACACAAGCAGCTAAATGGGTGTGTACGTTTGGTGAGTCATCCAAAATGCTTCCTATTAGGACTGCAAATTATGCTGTTTGCATCGAAAATTTGACAATTGATGAAAGATATAGTGTCTTGCTGCATGTACAGCATCTCATCCACCACTCCTGAAGCATCTATCCCGATTTGTCACAACTGGAGTAAACTATGGTCATGATTGAATGTTCTAACCCGAACAGCATGTGTCCTGTTATTTGTGTATATTGAGGATTCAATTTCAAGATTTATTTCGCGATGTTGTCATGTTTCCTTAATTAACATTTCTGTTGCATGGTGTCTACATCCAATTTTGTCGAAATTGCGTTCACAACATCCATATAATGGCACAGGTCACAGGGATTGTTTGGATAAATTGAAGAACTGGCGGCTGTTTTTGATTCTTCTGCCCAGTCTGTAAGTATTCTTACCAGAGCCAAGGCAAAAGTCTGTATAAAACGGAAGACCGATATAACTTAATAGGCATTATAGAAAAATTGTGGTCATGAAGTAAGGTACATCCTAGATAAACTTATTAGTCACTCAGCATCACTGATTATTAAAATGAGTATCGATTTTTAAAAGAATTTCGATTTTTTATTTTTAACTTATTGCACGATGTGATAAAAAATAATGAATTAAATTAACTTTCAGCCTTTTCAATTAGAAATCTTTTGTTTTATAGAGGATCCAATCCATCTCATCGGATCGTGTTTCCTTAAAGAAGATTGGTCCTATCGGAACAGAATGATTGTATTTTACTGCAAGAAAATAACACCAGATGTTTAAGCTATTGCACTATAAACAACTATTTTGCCTATCGTTTTTATTTAATAATAATTTAAAAATACATAAAATTCCACCTCTTTGTTTCTAAACGCCACAAATAATTACTTTTTTTTCTTGTTGGAAAGCAGCTGTCAAATTATGGTAAAACCTTCAACCATAGAGAAGTGTCATCTTCAATTTGTCACAAAAAAGGTGTTATACTTTCTATGGAATACGCTATCCAGTGTTTATAGAGATCAGTGGTGTTACTACATAGTAATTCTTTTTGTTCCTAAACTATTTGTGTCCAGCAAATTTTCTCTCTTTTCCAAGTTAAGTTCTAATTCAAGGCAAAACTTTTTGTACCTTATTCGGTTATTGCAACAACCTCATTTTAACGCAACTGCTCGAATTTTCATCGGTTCTTTTTACCGAGGGCGTACTGTATTCACTTTTTTCAGCATCTTTCCGTGCGATGTTGAAGATCTTGGTGTTTACTAGTTCTGCTGGATCCTCTGCTACTTTCTCCATCCCCATTTTCTCTCTAAAAAAAATTATTGAAGAAAATTGACTTACAAGAACTGTTTCATTTGCCATATGCCTCTTATAGGTACAAAATTGGAAGGATCTCGAAAGTTCACTACTCACTAATTACCTATCTAACTAACTGCATCACCACAATTTTGATTTAATGTCTATTAACTTTTTTGAAAAAAAACTACCCCAAAATTACCTATTATAGAAAAAAAAAATATTTACTTTTCTCAGCATCTATGCATGCGATGTTGAAGATTTTGGTGTTAACTAGTTTTGCTTGATCCCTTGTTACTTTCTCCCTAAAACAAAAAATATTGAAAATTGTTATACGAGAACTGTTTCTCTGGCCATATCGTCAGCTAAGGATGTTTCTCCCTAAAACAAAAAAATATTTAAGATTGTTATAAGGTGGGGGAAATCGATACTACCCGATGGTGTTGCCTTAAAGCTTTGTTTATTACGGTTGGTATAGAAGCTATTTTGTTGTTTATTCAAAACCATATACATTTTTTTATAAGTAAAAAACAAAAAAAAGCCATGGTTTGCACTTCCTCTTAATTTGGAGAAAGTGCATACCATACAGGAAAACTTTTTTTTTGTTGTTTGAATTATTTGTTGTAAAGAGTAATAAATAAGGAGTATTTTGTCTATTCAAAACAGTTTTTAGTTTTGAGATATCTTTATAAATTCCAAAGTTACAAACTTTTTCACGTGGCTCCAAAAACAAACTGATTTTCAAATGTCAAAAATAAGTAAAGAAAAACATGTCAGTTCTGCCAAATGTTTTGTTTTACAAAGATAACATATTTAGCGTCCGTGTTCATATATAAAACTTTTTTTTCAATTAAACTGTAGCTTTGTCGGGCCGGGTATGCACTTACCCCGGAAATGCACTTACCCCACCTTACCTTACGAGAACTGTTTCTCTGGCCATAATATGCCTCTTAGGAGTACAAAAACGGCTAGATCTAGCAAGTTACTTATCAGATCATCTTGATTATGGCCATGCTGAGTCACTAAGGGCCAGTTGTACAATCGTGGTTCATTCTCGAATCTTTAATCATCCTCGGATTATTCAATCTACCGATTTCGGTGGATTACATAAAGTTGACCCACGGATCAAGAATTTAAAAATGAGGTTCAGTGCTGAGCTGCTATTGTGCAACTGGTACTAAGTATCAAGTTCTTTATATTCTAAAGACTAGTCTGATTTTTGCTATTATAAACTATAGTACTTTGAATAGGAAGTAATAACTATTGCAATCAGTGTGTACTGAGTACTATGCGCCGCTGCTATCTTAAGTTTGTATTGTATAAAGCTATTAAGGCTCGTCCATATTATGCCGAATGATGCCGATCGGCCTACGTTCCGAAAGCCCTCCCGAACCGAACTCAAACCGAAACAAATGGATACTCGTTCGGCTTGGCCAACTGGCATAGGCCGATCGGCATCATTCGGCGTAATATGGACGCGCCTTTGGAAACGAAGTTTTGTGGCACTAGATACCGAAACCAGAGTTACCACGGGAACTCATGTGAGAAAAAAGGACTCATTTTTTTAAGATTTGGCTCATGTTTGTAAGTATAAAAATAAACAGTTTAATATGGTCAATTTGCGGGTTCAAAGACTTTTGTATCTATTTTCAGAGCAAAAAAAAAGTTGAGAGGTGTCAAGGGACACCCGGATGGAACGATGTTCCTTTCCTTATTTGTAAAGGCGACATTGAGAGATTCATAATTTTTATTATAGAAAAAAAGAAACAATTTAGATCTGTAGGAATGTTGACATCTTGATAATAGATTCCTTGTGGCTGTGTAGTTTCTAAACTGTTGATAAGGAACGTGAAATGAATTATTTTGATGCGTTTCTTCTGCATTATTACGTATTTCTTCTGGATGTTTACATATTTTTGCACTGCATTATCTCGTGATCTAAAATTAACCAATCAAAAAAGGCATCATATTTTACTCCAAAAAATATATATATATATATAATGATGATTTAGTGTTTAAAGCCTGAAATTTCTTTTTCCTAGCGTAACATTCTTTACTTCTTTGTTTATCAGTTTTAGGTATTTTTTTTACTTTTTTGTTTCTTTAACTTCTGCGCTTCATAATATTTTTTTCTTGTTTCTGCTTTATATATATATAAGCTAATGTCATATTAGTTATATATATTAGCATTTATTATTGTTTGTATAAAATCTCTACTTACCTAACTCCATCAGCAATATCCGGAACTTGTGCAGAAACACTGTCAGGATTCATTATTATTATTATTTTTTATTATTTATTATGTACAAAAAACCTGTATACACTCAACAAAAATAATCGTCGCGACAATGTTCAATGCGAATAGAAATGAAAATATCTGGCTTGCTTTCTATAAGAGAGAGAGAGAGAGAGAGAGAGAGAGAGAGAGAGAGAGAGAGAGAGAGAGAGAGAGAGAGAGAGAGAGAGAGAGAGAGAGAGAGAGAGAGAGAGAGAGAGAGAGAGAGAGAGAGAGAGAGAGAGAGAGAGAGAGAGAGAGAGAGAGACAGACAGACAGACAGCGAAACATGCGCACGCCGCCCATCTTACAATAGCTTACTATAGCAAAAAGTGTCGTTACAACTTTTCGTAAGAATTTTTTCCGTCTAGCCCCCTTTCACAACGCGCGATAAGGAACTTCGTTCCAAAAATTATTTTCATACATTGATGCATAGCGTGGATAACGCTTCTATTTACTTTTTTTGATGCTTTCATTTAAAATATTGAATCGTTCAAACACAAACAACAACTATTACTTTGATTCACTTATAGAGGTGCAATTTGTTGTTGGTTTATGAAATAATTTCAAAATCACTCATTCTTTTCCAAAAAGACTTATTTTTTAGCATCTGGAATTCATACAAATTTTATCCTGCGGTAACACTGGCCGACAGTCAATCGCCATCTCCAGAGTACTATAGATTTTATATACAATGTTATGTACAAATGGATGTTAGAAGGAGAAAAAATAAATGGTGTCAATGCCCATAGTATTGTATTTTTACTGCTAAAGAAAATGCTATGGTAAAATAAAATTATTATTATAATAGATCACACAGGCTATTTCAATCGCATGTGGCTCCTCATAACCGGATTTATAAATTTCGTGCTGAAATGGGAGTTCCGGTAAAATTAATTATTCTTTTAAACTATTACTTAGCAATTACTAATGTTTTTCTTTTGACGGTTTCTCAATATTAAAAAATATATGGGCCATAAACTTTATTTTAACTTTCCATATCATCAGGAGAATCATCATCTTCCTCCCATTCACCGTCAGATACACTTTTTGTTTCCACACCATCATCCAGATCTGAATTTGATGAATCTAGTAAAAAAAAGACAAATATTATTTAAAAAATCAAAATTGTAATTACTAGATAACAGTTTTGTATTATAAAATTTTGCATGCGAAAACAGTCAATTTCTACGAATTTCTGCCAAATCTTGTTTGACAGTCTTCCCATTTTAGCCCACAAAAGTAAAAAACAAATCTAATAATTGTGTCTAAATGAAACTTCTTTATTGTGAGCAGGCATACACAAATTTGGATTGATTCTAAAAGGCTGTACAGTATACAGCGCAGTTACAGTTTGGGTCGTCTAATTTTTTCCCGCAGGCCATTATATAAATTATGTTGAAAATGTTTCCTTTTTCCGTTACAGAGAGATGTATACATTAGGTACGAGTAATCATGTATTCTTGAACTTTGTATTACGTATTATGATCGTTTGCAACAAGTTATACGTTATGCGCAGTTGAAAACCTAGTAAAAATAGAATGTACGATTTGGTCGCACGAACTTGATTTTTGATTGCAATAGCAAATGCACATTACAAAAACAAAATTTGAGTAATAATAATATAATAATAAATAAGCAAATAATTTCAAATTCTTTGTTTATGAAAAAGCATTTTCGCCCTGCATTTTTAATAAATTGTAGTTTGTATATACATACACAGGATTTTGACATTTCCGTCATTGGTGAAAGTGTAGTTTAACTTTAGCTCTCAATAAATTTCTGAAATTTTGTTTTAAACGAAGTCTTAATTGATACAAATTGCAACAGAAAATTTATTAACACCTTAGAACTCGTGTGCCGCAAAAAATTTCACTTCACTGATGAAGGTAGGAATCATTTTAAGCTTTAAAATAAATCGAGTTTCTCGAGCTACGGGATATCAACATGAGCAACAAAAGAAATATAACGGATACTTCTCCACAACCAAGCAATACCAACAAAAAACACGACTCAAACAAAATGGCAGTAGGAAGGATGACCGTTTGCCAACTGCAAGATCTTCTGAGTGTCACTATTTCCGAACAAATAAAGGATTTGGTCACGAAATCAGACATTGAGTCAATATCAATGGAACTTGATGCTCTGAAAGACACCAATGCACGTTTAAACGAAAAACTAATTGCGATGACTGAACGGTGCGATCTTCTGGAGTCCCAACTCGAAATGATCTCGCGAGAACCCTTCAAGCAAATTGATCCGAATTGGATCCACGCGCGGAGTCAAATTCACATACTAGACTCCGCATACGGACCCAAATAAGGAGCCGTAAAACGACGTTTGTCGGCTCCATATAGTATGTAAATAAGAATTCCCACGGACTCACTTGTAAGAGAGAAATAGAGAGAGAGAGAGAGAATGTGAGAGAGAGAGAGAATGTGAGAGAGAGAGAGAGAGAGAGAGAGAAAGCGAGCGAGCGAGCGCGTCCCGCTCAGCGAAATTGCACCCAAAACAAACTTGAAAACAAAAATGTAAAGGCTCGTCCACATTATGCCGAATGACGCCGATCAGCCTGTGCCGACCGGCCAAGCCGAATAAGTATGGATTTGCCGAAAACCGTCCCGAACCGAACCGAACTCAAACCGAATCAAATGGATACTCGTTCGGCACGGCCGATCGGCATCATTCGGCATAATATGGATGCGCCTTAAAAGCAAACGAGTTGGAGTATCGAAAAAAACTTCTGTCGTCCAAAACAAAATATAAATAAAATTAGTTGCCATATTTTTATTTTTTTTTATTCTTTATTCTTTATAAACCAAAAAGTAAACATAGTAGTAGTTGTATAACTTTATTGAGATTTTTTTCCAGGGTACGATTACATTTCATTAATTATAAATTAACACGGTATTAATATATATTTGCCGATTTAGAAGTGGCCGGGCTACACAATTTATATTTATTTGTTGTTTAATTATATTAAGACAACTCTGATTTTTCGGCAAATAACTAATTACTTTATAAACGTATTTAAAGCACGAGTATTAAGTACGTGTCCACTCAAAAAGACCATAATGTTTACTAATTATACATGAATAAAAGGCTCCTGCTCTCTCCCTCCCTCTCTCAATCTATTGAAAAAGAAAAAAAATGCTCGACTCTCGATTCTCTTTCTTAATTTTGTATGCCATGCATGCAATTTCGTGAGAGTCCTCGTTAAACTCAGGTGAGCCAGAATTGAACCGAGAATTCTGAAGTCAGTGATTTTTGCTTGAAGGGAAAGCAATGAAAACTGTCTGGTGGTACACCTTACTCTAGACAGAGAAACCAATGCTGTTTATCTAGCGACACAAACATGCAAGGCTTCTCAAGTTAAAAGAAGGTGAAGAAATTTGCATTAAAAAAAAAACACGGGAAGTCCAAAACACACAAACTCAAATGATTTTTTTTTTTTGGGTCGTAGATCATAATTTTTTCGTGTGAAATATGATCTAACATCAAAAAGTGTTTTTCGTTTTTGCATAGAAATAAAAAATTTCCAAATTTGAGTCCACTTTCCATACAAAATAATATTAAAATTTTGTTTGATTTGGACGAAATCAAGGTTGCCAATTATGTCAAACAAATCAAACTCAACTAAATTGAAACAAATTGAATAGATATTTTCTAAAATGTCAATTTAAAACAAAATCCAAGGCAACGGCAAAAGTAAACAAACCAACATGCAAAGCAAACGGCAGTAGTAGACAATACAAAATAACAATTTTGAAATAAAATCCAGGGCAACGGAAGTAGTAAACAAAACAAAACAAAAAGAAAAAATGAAAAGGTTGTAAAAACGAAAAAGAAAGAAGATAGCCTGATGTCAAAACAAATGTGGAAACCTAGATGAAAACACTTTTTTAGCAATTTTTCAAATATCCTAATTTCGGCCCTAATGAAAACGTAGTATTACACACATATTTGCACACACACTACAATAATTTGCCATTTCTCAAGCGTCAAATTTTGTTTGGTTTTTTTAGCATTGTGTGAATTTTATTGTGGAAAAACGGAAAAAGAATTATAATATTTATAAATATCTTAGTGCTTTCTATCTGGACGAAGAGAACGATGTTTTCAAACGTGACTTTGCTAAAGCCACCCTAGAGGATCATTTCGATTAAACCATCCTGCCGAAGGTTATGCAAGTTAAGAACTATGGAAAATGTGGTAGAACAAAGTACACTTTTTTGGTTAATCAAGACACAACCAAATTGGATTCACTCTGGTATGCTGAGTTGTCGAGCAATATCAAAACCACAAGGATAATTCAGGAGTGTTTAGCCTCAACTATCGAATAATAGAAATCTACATCTTGGTTCTGTTTTTTTTTTTTTTTAACGAGAGAAAGTAGAGTTCTTGAGATAGCTTCTCCTTTCTCGTAATTACAAAATTAATACCCGTAACAGCAGGAGCAGGAATAACTGATCTCATATTGTGTCAAAAAAATAAACTTTTTATTAAATACAAAATATATTGTAAATACTGTGAAACTGGAACTTATTTGCTAATCGCTGCAGCCGCCGGCTCCACAATGAGTTTACCCTTCCGTCCAAACATACATATATAAGACTTCTTCATCGCTAGATAAGCTCTCTTCTGATTCCTCGGGTATTTTAAAGTAAACAGTCGATTCGCGGTCGAATGCAATCTGATGAATCTCCGAGTTTTTCTTGTCGACCTTCTCAAACAAATACTCCCTCGTCAAGTGGAAGCAATTACCGTTTAATACTACGTTTTCATTAGGACAAAAAATGTGATTTCGTTGAAAATTTCCAAATTTGAGTCCACTTTCCATACAAAATAATATTAAAATTTTGTTTGATTTGGACGAAATCAAGGTTGCAAATTATGTGAAAACAAATCAAACGCAACTAAATTGAAACAAATTGAATAGATATTTTCTAAAATGTCAATACAAAACAACATCCAAGGCAACGGCAAAAGTAAACAAACCAACATGCAAAGCAAACGGCAGAAGTAAACAATACAAAATAACAATTTTGAAATAAAATCCAGGGCAACGGAAGTAGTAAACAAAACAAAACAAGAAGAAAAAATGAAAAGGTTATAAAAAAGAAAAAGAAAGAAGATAGCCTGATGTCAAACCAAATGTGGAAACCTAGATGAAAACACTTTTTTAGCAAATTTTCAAATATCCTAATTTCGGCCCTAATGAAAACGTAGTATAAATGTTCTTTGTGAGATTCAAGATTTGTGGGACAATATAATACTATGTTTCCACCGGCCTGATTTAGCTAAATGATTTAATAAATTATGTGATTTACCATACCTCTCAAATCTAGACAAAATAAAATCAAACATACTCTTTCTCTTCTCTCTCTTGATTCAGCACTTCATTCAGCCACAAAAAAATGATTATTTTAAAACTGTCAAATTTTTAATTTAAATTGCTTGTGGTCGGTGAGTTTTTCGGTTATTTTATTGGTTATTTATAAGTAAAAATGAATTTATCCGTTAGAAATGCTAAACAAACTGAGACAGATAAAAACAGAATGAAATGGGCCGATTTGGACGAGCTATTTTCCGGAAGCTTTGGCAATAAAAGTTTGTGAAATTGAAATCGAGAAATGTAATGTCAAAGTTGACATACATGTCAGGCTAAATCGGGTAATTGTTCGGTGTGACCACTTTTCGTGTTTTATAAATCATTTAGCTAAATCAGGCCGGTGGAGACATAGTATAAGAGAATTTTTGATTTATCTTCTAGAACTAGTCTTGGAAGTTTCTTGTGCGAATGTCAGTGTATCTTCTTCTGGAACTTGAGTTTCGGATGAGTAGTCGGAGGATTGGATGAGGTTTTAGATGAAGGATCGATAAATTGAATAGTTGATTGAACCTGCGGTGTTGTGGCTGATTTGGTTCGAGCTTTGGGCGCTATTTTTCTATATTCTATAGGTTTTCACTTTATCAAAGTAATCAAGCATTTTCTCGCAGGATTAGGCATAAAGTGTTGATTGAAGAAGGGTGTGGAATTTATTAAACTTGTTCCTGCGAAACCAGTCTCATTGGAACTTGGTGGCAATAATTTTTGGGACATTTCCATTTCTGTTTCAGATCGTTTTGTGTCGGAAATTAGGTGCACGACATCTACAGCTGGACCTTTTGACTTAGACTTAAGCAATTCGAGAGCACGTTTTCCGCTTGAAACTGGTCTCTTTTGATTTCTGTCCAACTCGATTTCTTTGTCAGAGGTTTCAATGGTGGAAACATCTGAAGCTGGAGTTTTTGCCTTAATTTTAGGAAATTCGGGTCCATGTTTTTCTCGTGTCACTAGTTTCCTTCGATGTTTACCTAACTTCACTTCTGTTTCGGTAAATCCCGCTGTAGAACCATGTCTCACAACGACATCGGTAGCTGGAGTTCTTGCACTTCACAGTAAGTGGCTGCTACAACACGACCATCTGCAAACATTCATTGTTTGAATTTAACCTTCTTATGATTTTATCACTTACTCGAATTGTTCTAGAGGAGCACATTGCCTTCGCCAAGAAAAACAATTCCCTTTTTATTTAAAACTATCGAAAAATGAATTGATTCTAATTCATTAACAATTGAATCCTTCGTGCTTGCATTGTATATGAAATCTATAGTAGTCTGGGGAACGAGTATGAGGTAACGGGGTTTGGAGACACATAGATGTCGCTGATAATTATCACATATTTAAACCTTTCCACCTACATTTTCTCTCCAAAACGAGAAATTTGGAAAAAAAGGTTTGGAGGCTCACGGTGTCGCCACAGTCGATCCTTCTATCCATATTACTATAGATTTCATATACAATGGTGCTTGTCAACAATAATTGGACATTTGTTTGGTTGGGTGTGTTCAATCGGTGAACTCTAATTAATCAATATTAAATTATGACTTATGTGCGAACACAACTTTTCGACTTACAAAACATCAAAAACACATTGAAGTACATTTTAACTTATGAAATTAATAAGTAATTGCAGCTACTTTATTATATTAATGTTGAAATGTATTACACGAAAATCTAAAAAAAAATTGCTTAGATTATTCCAACGAGGATAACATGACAGAAAAATCAATCTCGTTAGACATTGTCATGTGGTTAAACACGCCCCAAATTAAGAACGTCAAAAGAAACACACACACAATAACAAAAACTGATAAAATCTATCTGCCGCTATTATTTATCAAAAAAAATCCACATCAGAGGTACTGTTTGCATGGAACTGCAATCGTCTGAAATCACCGAAAAAATTTTGCTGCCGCGAGTCAATTAAAGGGAACTGGAATCAGCATTTATCGCGAGCAGTCACTTATGTATCGCAAGAACCATTGATCGACTTAAAAGAAAAGCTTTTGCAAATCAGCCCAACAGTGAAAATTAACGTTAAAGGAGATAAATTACAAATAAACCATCACACTTACGAATATAAAATTTCACGAGGCTTGATTGTCAAATCTGCTCCCGAGTTGACATTTGTAAACATGTTTGGTGACGTTTCTTCTGAGTATTTTGACTGCAGTGACGGTGTGAAGTTAGCTGCATTTGATGATCGACATCCACCATCGGGCTCTCAATCGACGCCTGCGCCACCTACGAGTCAGTCGATGAACCTTAATATGAAACTAAGGTGACACAGCCGTCTGCCAACCAATTATAAATTCACTAGATTTAAGTATTTTATCTTATAATATAACTGGTCTACGAAGCAAACTCTTGCAACCAGATTTTTTCAAGTATATTTCTAATTTTGATATTATAATTTTATTAGAAACATTTCTAGAAGGAAAATTCGAAAACAAATTTCTTAAATATTTCAAAAATTACAACATAACTTTTATTCCAACCTTACGCACAAGTGTACATGGGAGAGCGAGTGGGGGAATGTTATGGGGCATACAAACTAAATATAAATAATTTTAGCCGATTCAAAAGAATGGAAAATAGACTTACAATTCATATTTTATGTAACAATTTGAACTTTTATATAGTCCCAGTTTACCTTAATTGTAATAACTGGCAGAATGATTTTCAAGAGCTGTGCAGTTTTATGACGGCTTCCTCTTTAGAAAAATACGTTTATTATTGGAGATCCCAATGCCCGTGTTGGTAATTTTCAGAACCATCCTGTTCATATTTTGCAAGTTGAATTTTTGTGCAAACACAAACTCTAAAGATGAAACACTCAACAGAAATGGCCGAATTTCTGGAAGATTTTGGTATGTTTTTGTTAAATGGCGTCACGATTGGAGATGAATCAGGTGAGTTCACTTTTAAAAGCAGCCAAGGACAGTCAGTTATTGACCTCTGCGCTATATCTGGTGAATGAATCAACCTGGTTAGAAATTTTGAGGTGCTGTTGGCCAATTTCTCAGCTCACATGCCAATAGCTGATGGCTGGGTGCTGTACGAATAGGGAAGACCCTGATTGGTATCAACCTGGCGATGCCCAGCGTTGCAACTGTTTCATACGCATCAATTGTGCTTATTTTACCTCCTAGTGGTAGCCATCGGGTACTGCTCTTGTCCACCCGGACTTGACTTGCTGAACTTATAAGCGAGAGTGTTGATCACAGAAAAATAGCAACACTATAATTGCCCTGCCATAAAGCTCCTCTGTTTCTCTTGTTGGGTAGCAGTTTATTCTGTACGAACCCCTCAGAAAGCAAGCGAGCGGCGGATGAGCTTCCAATTAAGTGAACCAACGGCGACGCTTACAGACAATATGGTAGGCACCCCATTGAGCTACTTCGAAATATTCGGAGCTCAGGTCTTTGGGTCCTTTCACTACTAGTAGTCAGGGTAGTGAAATAGAGAAGGTTGCGGATGAGCCCATATAGGACCAACGGTAGCTCTCACATCCCCGTAGTGGGTTACTGACTCTGGATTTCTCCAGCTCCTTTTATTTTATTTATTTATTTATTTATTTCAAATTCGTTTTACCTAATCACATTAAGATAAAATATCTTATAAGTTAGTGATAAGTACAGTATTAACATTAAAAAGTATGGAACTTAATAGTTAGATCACAAATCAGATTTGCATAGCTGAAGGCTATGTACCATTTATTATTATTATTATTTATAATTTATATTAACTTAAATATTTAAACAATTTAGAAGCTTATACATTAAAATTGTTGTTCGCCTCTTGCAAATTTAAAGTTTCTATTAAAATTTTTAGTTCATATAGGCATATGTTTTAAGAATGAATGCAGATAAGTTAAGGATAGAATAATTTCTATTGATCAAGAAGTTGATAAGTATCTTCTTATTTCATTTTTAGCTTTGGATGCATCACCCAATTCTCTTATTACTCGCGGTAAAGTATTCCATAATCGAATACTGTTAACATAAAATTGACGTTCGGAGGTAAGGGAAGAGTAGCGCGGATGAATGAGTTGACACGATCTGATTGAAGAGGTCCTTTTTATTCTTTCGAAGAGATAGCCGGGTGCGTGTGAGAGCAAAATGTCAGAGAGCAAAGCTAGGGTTCGGAATTTGAGGAGGTTATCGAATGACATATTCAATACTTGAACAGAGTAACTAGAGACGCGGTCACGTCTTCTAAGTCCAAAAATATAACGTACGGCACTGTTGAATGCGACATTGAGCCTTCGTTTACTTTCGTAGCTACACGAGCAGAAAATTTCACATCCATACGTGAGAATGGGTATAATCAGGGTTTTGACGAGCATAGAACGAATTTTTTTTGCCGTCTCAACGAATTCTATCGGGACATTATTTAATACTATTGGGGGAAAGTAAGAAAGATCAAGAGGAGACAGAAAGGTATTCATCTGTTTCTGAATAAGTCTTTCAAAAACCTTAGATAAAAAAGACAAAACATCAATCGGCCTAAACTCAACACCTTTAGAATTTTTGGGGATAGGGAAAATTTTCGCTAGCTTCCATTGCTTAGGATAATCACCCGACATGATGATAAAGTTAAAAATATGAGTTAAATACGGCAGAAGGATAGGCAAAAGAATTTTGAGAAACAAAGGGTGCATTTCGTCGAGACCCACGGCTTTAGATTTGATTGAAAGGATAGACTCCACAATGTCCGCGCTCTCAACGTACATAAAACTGAAACTGAAACCAGAAACTGATCTCGATGGTGTAGTTTCAGTTCTTAAATGATTATTATATTGTGAAACATAGGTTGAAGTAGAGGCACTAACAAACTGTTCATTGAGCACGTTTTTATCAATATCGCAGCTCAGCGTTGATTTAGTTTTGCATAAGCCAAAGTTGCGCAGATTCACCCATAATTTACGACCTCCCAGCGAAGTATTAAGACGACTGGAGAAGGCTTGGCTTTTAACTTTTCTTATCTCCATCACAACCTTATTTCGTAGCAAACAGTAAGTGCGTCGAAGTTCTGGAAGTCGATATCATATCCAAGCCTTTATGTAAGATCTCGCTGCACAATTAAAGCACGGATATTAATGGTAAACCATGGTGGATTTTTATGACCTGTGACTTTTGTTCGTACCTGAACGAAATTATCATATAGCACTTTCACATTTTTGTTAAGAAATTCTACTTGTTGTTCGGAGGAGGGCATATTATAGATAGCAGCCCAGTTTATGATTCTAGCGTTCTCCACTAAAGCCTCATTATCGATATTTCTAAAGTCCCGGAATTGAAAACTAAGAGAAACATTCAAGACATCGAAGTCAAAAGTCAAGAAAATTAAGTCATGCCTTGAGAAAGCTGGGGCAGAGAGTTGATCGTAGAGCAGAACCTTATTCATATCAGTCACCCAGAACAAGTCTAACAACGTTGAACTTTGATTAGTGAAGTGAGTAGAAAAAGTAGGGTTAACGGACCGCAAATTAAATATACTTAACCCATCTGGCAGATCATTTTGAACCAACAAATTGTTATTAAAGTCCCCGCACAAAATTAAATCTGGACATGCCAAAGACAAATCTTCGAGTAATGTCAATAATGGCGAAAAATGTATGCTACTGTTTGGTCTATAAACGGAACCTACAAGAAGTTTATTTTGCAATCTTACTATATCCACAAAAACATATTCAATTTCACTGCCCAATTCAGAACAACAACGGAGTTTGCACTTTATATCACCTCTGACGAATATAGCCACACCCCCACCACGACGAGCCCTGTCATATCTAAACGGTCTGTGATATCCTCTTAATGAGCACAGATTGTCATTGATGGTTTTGGATAACCAGGTTTCGGAGACACAAACAACCTCAATACCGGAGTCTTCAAAAATATCACGGAATTCATCAATCTTGGGTAATAAACTTTGGGCGTTAAGATGACAAACTCTTAACCCTTCCTTTTGCTTACACAAAACCCTTACCATCGAACGCAGCCCGTTAAAACTATTCATGGCGAAATTCGATTTTAAATATTCCGAATTAGGTGAAGCCAAGAAAACAGAAAAACTACGAAAAAAGACACCTTATCAAAATCAAATGCAGTAAAACAGGGAAAAAAAGCAGCGAACAACAAATTCAAATTAAAAAAAAGATAATAATTTAATATATAAGAAGAAAATTATTGACGAAATTCAACAAAATTAAATAGAGCTTTATGTAAGTATGTAAAAGAGAAATTAATTTAACAAAATAATTAAGAAGGAAAAAAAAAAAAAAAATTAAATAAATAAAATGCACGACTGGGTCGCACGAACTTGCTCTTATAATAAGCAACTGCTTCGTGGCTGCACATATGGATATTAAAAAAAATTAAATAATTTCGAAAATTCTTTTATTTTTTAAATTAGTTTAAGAGTTTTCTCGGAAAAACTAAGTATGCAATAAAATTTCAAAGCTATACGTCAATCTAGGAAAAAAAAAATATTGAAAATCGTTGGACCAGTTTTTTTTTTAAAAGGTTATTTTTGAAAAACTTTTTCAAAAAATATTTTGAAATTTATTTGAGTATGCAAATATATGGCAATCTATAGTTTACATTTGAAAAATAATTAAAAAAAAATCAATGTACCCGTTTCCAATATATTTCGAAAACCAAAATTTTTTTTGAAAAAATTATAAAAAATTAAAAAAAAAAAAGTTTTTGAAAATTTTGAAATGCCATATTAATAAAATTATGAATGACTTCCTGTGGCCAAAATTTTATTGAAATCGAATGTATAGTTTACGAGAAAATTTGATTTGAAAATACTGGTTCTATGAGAGGTACCGTTATTAGACAAATTTCGGAAAAAAATGTCGGACCAAAAGATAGATTTTCTTGCGAAAATAGCATTCTGAAAGTTTTATCAAAATCGTTAGAGCCGTTTTTGAGACAATCAATTTTTGTCTTTAAGATTGTATGGCAGGTGCCGTTATTTTTGGACCTAGAGCAAAAATAAAAAAATTTGTTCCGAGGGACGGCCAAATAAATCCTAAATACCAAATTTGAAGCAAATCGGCCCACCCGTTCAGCCTCCAGAGGCGCGAACAGACATACAGACAGACAGACAGACAGACAGACGGACGGAATTTCCAGACCCACTTTTTTCGACTTCTCCATCATCGTAATGTCATGTGTGATTGTTATCTCAAATTTTTTTTTCTGCACGAATCCATAACTTGCCTTATAGTACCTATAATCGCAAGTAAAAATAAAAGATATATATAAATTTCTATTCAACTATGCTAATTCGGCATCCCTTGATCTGGCAATTTCTTCTAGAGTCATCAAAGAGTCCACACGGGTAGCTTCATCAGTAAGATTACGTTTAATATAAACAATTCCGCGCAAGGTGTGCACCGAAGCCAAGGATTGTTTTCTTTTCAAACTGAGGGCCTGCTCAAATAAGTTCTTGTTGTTTTTCGTTAAGCTCTCTCGCAGGTAAATTAAATTACCCCCTCCTGCCCGATTGGAATTAGACAATCCAATATCTTCAAACGAAAGTTGTTTGTTGTGAGTTTTTTTAAATATGGCAATAGATCGCAACACAAAATTTTTATCGTACGGCGTGTTAAATTTTATCAAGATTGCCGAGTTGAGTGTGTTGTTTTTTGCTCGTGTTCGATAAATATTACGAAGAGAAGGCGTCTCAATTTTGATAGTGCGGCATAATAAATTGAATAAAGTGTTTAAGTTTTCGTTTGCGAGGTACGGAACTTCAAATAAAAAAACGTCACAAGCACCATATGATTTTCTTGATGGTTCAAAGAGTTGTAGACAAATTTCAATTCATTTTTGGTACGGCTTAATTCATCACGCGTAGTACAGATTTCAGGTGTTTGATCGGAGTGAAATTGCATTTGCGAGAATGCTGATTTAAGTGAAGTTATGTCAGATTTGATTGCGGCGAATTCAGAAGAATTATTTATCTGAGATGATTCTAAATATGTCACTCTATTGCTTATATCGGAAATGCTTTCTTTAAGTTCATTTATGTCGCGTGCAAGTTGATCTTTTATATTTTGCTCGGACTGTGAAATTTTTCCTGATAAAAGCATAATAATTGACTCACTCTGTTTTTTTAAACATTCGTCCATCTTTTCCCACATTGTTTCATTGTTATCGAGTTGTTTTTGCGCGATTTTGCGGGGAGGAGAGCGGTCAGGATCGGTGTTTGAAATATATGGCGCTAGTGTTGGTGTATGGGAGGAGGAGATGTTTCGTTTCGGATTCGGTGACATGTCGATGTTGTGTGAGTGAGTAATTATGTGGGTGCGTATATAAAGAATATAGACAAAGAAGAATCTATTTGAAAATGGCACACTACTTCTGAAAGTATTTCCTTTTTTCTTTGAAAATAATAGGGCGATTCAGTTAAATTCAAAAACAAATTACACTGTTCGATAGAGGTGCACTTATTGTTTATTTTTAATCAAACTGTGGAATTTAATTCACAAAAGTTCACGAGATATAACGACACAATTGCCAGCAAAAAAGACTATGTCTAGTGGGTATGTTCCATTTTTACCACCAATCCTTTGTCCAAGGAGAGCAGCATAGGGCCTGGTCCCCGCGGTTGGGGGTTGTGCGTCGGGGTAACTTCCCTACCACGTAAAAAACCCTTTGTTCCGAAACAACCAACAGCGTCAGATATGGATGACCCTACTGATGACGACCCTAGCAAACGAAACAAGGACAACGAATTTCGGTTCTGCACGTGGAATGTCCGGACCCTTAACAGGCCACGTGCCGCCGAACAATTAGTGGAGGCCCTAGATGGTGTCAAAGCCGACATCACAGCCATCCAAGAAGTGCGATGGGATGGTGAAGGCACAAGGAGGATGAAAAACTGTGACATCTACTACGGCAAGTGCTACAGGACAAGAAAACAGCGGCTATTTGGATGCGGATTTGTGATAAGAGGAAGGCTTAGGCAAGAAGTCTTGGGGTTTCGTGGCATAAGCGAACGCATTGTCACAATCCGCATTAAATCCAAATTCAGCAAAATCTCGCTGATCTGAGTCCACGCCCGCACGGAGGAAAAAGATGACACGACCAAAGAAGAATTCTACGATCTTCTCGAGAAGACGTATGATGAATGCCCGAAGTACGACACTAAGTTTATTCTTGGTGACTTCAACGCCAAAATCGGAAGGAGGGTAACTTTGGCTCGACAGTCGGAAGGCATAGCCTGCACGACAACACTTCCGGTAACGGACACAGGCTAATCGACTTTGCTGCGGGGCGAAGTGTCATCTTAGCTAGCACATACTTCCCACACCTCAATATACACAAGGGGACCTGGCGGTCTCCTGATTAAAACACCGTCAACCAAATTGATCACATTGCGATTGATAGCAGGCATGCCTCCAGTGTCATGGATGTCCGCACTTTCCGAGGGGCCAACATAGACTCGGATCACTACCTTGTTGTAGCTAAAGTGCGAATGCGAATCTCTACCGGACCGCAGAATCGAGCATCCACTGTGAGAAAGTTTGATGTTGCGAAGTTACAATCGCAAGAGACCGCCACAACTTTTGCCAACCATGTCCCCTCTTATCTCTTGACAAGCCCGGCACCTGTGTCAAACTTAGAGGCCCAGTGGCAACATTGCAAAATGGCCATCAAAACCGCTGCCACAGATGTTTTGGGTTTCATTAGGCGACCACAACGAAACACCTGGTTCGTTGATGAGTGCAGGCTCGCACACTTGGCCAAAGACGAAGCCTATCCTGCAGTTCTGAATGCCAGAACTAGAGCTGCCAAGAGCGCTTCCCGTGCGGTATACCAGCAAAAGAGGAAAGAGGGACATCGGCTTTTCAGAAGAAAAAAAGAGAACTGGAAAAACGAATGGTTGAATCTATTGAGGGGTGCTACGGCAGAAGCAATGTTCGAAAGTTCTACCAAAGGGTAAAGCATTCGTCCAAGGGCTACAAAGCCCGAGCGGAAGCATGTAGACGAGGGTGGGAATGTCGTTGTAGATATACAGTCGGTGCTGATAATTTGGAAAGAACACTTCTGCAGACTGTTAAACGGCGAAGACAACCAACTAATCGCTATCGGGCAGAATGATCCATTCGATTTGGATGATGATGAACAAAATTTCCGTCCTCCCGACCAAGAAGTTCGGATAGCAATATCTAAACTAAAGTCCAACAAGGCTGCTGGAGCGGATGGCCTTACGGCTGAACTGTTCAAAGCAGCGGGAGATGACTTTGTAAGGAGCAAAGACCAACTCATCTGCACAATCTGGTCGGATGAAAGTATGCCTGACGAATGGAACCTTAGCATTGTGTGCCCTAGCCACAAGAAAGGAGATACTCTAAGCTGCGCCATTTACAGAGGTATAAGTCTCCTAAATGCCGCCTATAAAATCTTGTCGGCCATTCTGTGTGAACGTCTGAACCCTTTCGCACGTGAACTGATTGGCCCCTATCAGTGTGGGTTCAGGCCCGGTAAGTCAACCGTCGACCAAATTTTCACACTTCGGCAGATTTTGGAAAAGACCCAAGAATTCCAGATCGATACTCACCACCTGTTGAAGCAGAAGCAGTAAAAACTTGTTGAATTGAAATTGTATTATTAAAGCAAAAACAGTAAAATTTAAAAATCTAAAATTGAATTAAAAATATTTTTTACACATTGATTAAAATTGAGAATCATTGCACTAAAAGCTTAACTTTATTTTCAAACTTAGCGCTTAATAAAAATAGCGACCATATTTTTCTTATAAAATTGTACTAAATCAAAGTTCTAATGAAGAGGGAGAATAAAAAAGATCGGCAGTTGTAACATAGACGACAAAGAATAAACATCGCTCCGCTTTTTTCTTTCTTACAATATTTGTTCGACTGAAGTTTTTAAAGCCTCGGTTTCTAGTCAAAGAAACACTAAATAAAAGTAAGTAAGATACTAGAATACATCTATGTACCTATCCAAATTTTCTGCGCGAACAACACAGTGAGTAAATTACAAAAAACTATTGTACGTACAGGACGAGTAAAAAACCCTTTACTCGAACACCACCTCTTTATCGATTTTAAAGTCGCCTATGACAGCGTGAACAGGAACGAGCTATACAGAGCCATGACACTTCTTGGCATCCCTGCTAAACGCGTTCGATTGTGCAGGATGACTATGGAGAACTCGCGCTGCTCCGTCAAGGTTGGTAAGAACACCACCGACTCATTTGAGTAACCTCTTCAACATCATTCTTGAGGCAATCGTACGCAACTCGCATGTCAACACCAGCGGTACGATTTTTTTTTTAGATCCGTTCAATTACTTGGCTATGCTGATGATATTGACATTATTGGAAGAACGAAGCGCGCTGTCAGTGGAGCATTCCCAAGTATTGAAGTGGAAGCGGCTCGAATGGGTCTGGCTGTAAATGAAGATAAAACAAAGTATATGCTGTCCTCGGGTGAAGTAGATCATCACCGTAGGCTCGGACAAAACGTCACAATGGACAGATATAACTTTGAGGTTGTCAAGGACTTTGTCTATTTGGGTTCCACTATAACCTCTCAGAACAACATCAGTGAAGAGATCAGTCGAAGAATCACTCTTGCCAATCGCTGTTTCTTCGGGCTAAGAAGGCATCTTAGTAGTAAAGCCCTCTCTCAAAGGACCAAGGAGACACTATACAAGACCCTTATCATTCCAGTCCTGCTGTATGGGGCAGAAGCGTGGACACTGACACAATCGGATGAATACAGGCTGGGGTGCTTTGAGAGAGAGATTCTTCGGGTGATATTCGGGCCTGTATGTATCAATGGAGTATGGAGGAGAAGATTCAATGGCGAACTGTACACAATGCGAGCGTTTAGGAAATGTGGATAGGATATAAAAGGAGGTGCCGGTGCACATTGGTTTTGAATGTCTGTATATCGCAATGGGAGGGAAACATCGAGCCGGGTAAAGCATTCCACATTCTTGTAGTGCGGCTAAAAAAGGAGTCTATACTTAACAGTACGTCCGAAGTTAGGCTCGAAGGTAAATTGATGGGCATTCCTTGCGGTGCGGGTGTTACGGGGGAATTGTTTCAAGGGAGGAACGCAACTGGCTATTTCACATACGGTTCTCTTAGGGATGTTTTCTTTAACTGTACTGTTGGAACACGAGAAAACTGCTGATATGATACAATGATCCGACGTGCCTAGGGGCGATAATACATTTATCGTGTATTTATCAGGATGAGAGGTAAGAAACAAGTCTAGGGTGTATGCGGAATGACCTGCAATGTCAGGGATTCGTGTTGGCTCGTCGACAAGCTGAGTCAAGTTGTTTGACTCAGCGAAGAGCTCAGCATACCTTCCTTCGGGTGTTGTCTGATCAGAATAGCGAAGCCACGAAGAATTGTAGACATTGAAATCGCCCGTAACAACGATTTCAGTGCGAGGATAAAGGGAAACAATTCTTTGGATGGAGTCAGACAGTGCATCGAATTCGATAAAAGTCTAGTTACTGTCCATATTTGGGCTTCTATAAATAAAACATGTATGGATGACGTGCTTTTGTACGGTGAATTTAAACCAAATGAAATTGAAGTCTGTGTTTGGACACTGACCATATTGTGGTAGAAGCTGGTAAGCAACGTCATTTCTAACGTATACGGCTAATCGGTGATAGGAAAAGAATAATGGCACTAAGCTGTACCCGTGTAGGTTAAATTCTAACGGATCAGAATTATCACCTATTTGGGTTTCACTTAGTGCTAAAACAGCTGGCCTGTACGTAGCAGGGTGAACATACGCGGCATAGAAATTCTTTCTAAGCCCCCGAATGTTGCTGTAATCGACCCTAAAGTTACCTGTCATTACGATAAACAAACATATAGTGAAAACCAATAACGAACGACTATTCTATAATAGTTGCACATCAATCACCAAAAAGACTTCATAACAAACACACTAACATGAGTAATTATGCCTTCATATTAATATGTTCCTAATCCGCCCCTGGAAACTTACATGCAACTACTAATACATGTGGAGCGTATGGACGAAAACGCTCCTGCCCGACGAGTCTTCAATTCCAACCAGGAGGGCCGACGCAGTTCTGGAAGACCCCATCTAAGGTGGCGCGATCAAGTGGTAAACGACCTCAACCAACTTGGTGTGCGAAACTGGAGGCCACTGGCTAGGGACCGGCTTAGCTGGCGAGGATTGTTGGTTGAGGCCCTGGTCCACAGTGGACTGTCTGCGCCACCTTAAGTAAGTAAACATGCCAATAGCTGTGAAAGCCCACTTCATTGAACAAGCTCGGCAGACTGATTTAGATCGTCTACGGAAACTTAATAGTCCGGTCAAAATAGACAAAAAAATAGTGCTAGGTTTGCAAAAATTCGCATAAAGCTGAAAATTGGTACAGACGTTGGGAACACCATTTCAATAAAGCAATATCTCCATCGATCCGACTGGTGCGTTAAAAGTTATTCAAGGTCAAAAGGTCAACTAAACGGTTTTTTCAATTTTTCTGGTAAACGGTAGGATTTATCATAAAAATACATGAGACAAAGTTTTAGACCATGAAATTATCTACAAAACTTGTAAATATAATTTTTTTGTTAGAATAACCATTTCGGAGATATCGTGATTTTAAAACTTGAAGGAGTCACGTTCTATATGATATGCACATATATGGCACATGCATACATTTAGTCCAGTCGACAGGTTGGGAAAAGTTGGTTTAAGGTGGAAAAAGGTCGGAAGCTAATGAAGTTAATAAATATTTTACGAAGTTTTGGATCTCAAGGGCCCTATGAAAAAAGAGAAGGGGGAGGTTGAAGGGGTAACTGCAAAATTTTTGTCCTTGCAATATTTTTTCCTCACTTACTTTTTTTCGTACGTTCTATAGCAAAAGCATTTCCATTTTATAGTAGAACGTCAAATTTCCTAAAATTTTTATGGTACCAAACTTGTTGTATATTTATTCTTTACCGAGATATAGCTCTTCAACTTACTTGCCAACACAGAATTTGCTAAAAAATGCCAAAAAAATTCAGCTTATTTCTTCTAATAGACGAAAACTAGTGCGAGGTTTTTGTTTGACGAGATTTTCATAATTTTTTTAGAAACTTAAACAGCACAAATCGTAGTATGAAAATCTCGTCATACAAAAACCTCGCACCAGTTTTCGTCTATTAGAAGAAATAAGCTGAATTTTTTGGAATTTTTTTAGCAAATTCTGAAAAATTACCTGTTTTTCGAAGAGCTATATGTCGGTAAAGAATAAACATACAACAATTTTGGTACTAACACAATTGTAGAAAATTTGACGTTCTACTATAATATGGAAATGCTTTTGCTATAGAACGTACGAAAAAAAAGTTAGTGAGGAAAAACCATTGCAAGGTCAAAAATTTTGGAGTTACCCCTTCAACCTCCCCCTTCTCTTTTTTCATAGGGCCCTCGAGATCCAAAACTTCGTAAAATATTTATTAACTATCCTTCAACAATATCTGATAGTTTCATTAGCTTCCGTCCTTTTTCTACCTTTCACCCACTTTTTCCAACCTGTCGACTGGACTAAATGTATGCATGTGGCATATATGAGCATATCATGAAGAACGTGACTCCTTCAAGTTTTAAAATCACGATATCTCCGAAATGGTTATTCTTACAAAAAAATGATATTAACAAGTTTTGTAGATAATTTCATGGTCTACAACTTTGTCTGATGTATTTTTCTGATAAATCCTACCGTTTACCAGAAAAATTGTAAAAACCGTTTATTTGACCCTTTGACCTTGAATAGTTTCTAACGCACCAGTCCGATCGATGGGGATGTTGCTTAGTTTATTTGAAATGGTGTTCCCAACGTCTGTACCAACTTTCAGCTATATGCGAATTTTTGCAAACCGAAATGTCTATTTTGACCGGACTATAAATGGAATGAAAGTAAAGCTATTCAGTTTCAGGCACTCCTAGCACGCAACAGTTACCTTTTGCAACAGCAGCCTACCAGTTCTATATCTATACAACAAATGGAGGAAAGCACTTCAAGATTGATTTACGCTTCAGTGCCAAATGCGAACAACAATTACATCACTTATACACAGAAGAACAAATGGTTTGACAAAGACTGTAGCAAAATACGTAAACTATCTTTCAAGTACCTAAAACTTTTTAGAGCTACAAACTCTATTGACTTTAAACATTTGTACCTTCGTGTCAACAAGGATTATGTTCAACAAAAATACTTAAAAATTAAATACCTACAATCATTTGCACACGGCTGAAATATGCTGACACGATGAGAAGTGATTTTCTTATTACTTCCCACATTTTACTTTATACCTAATTTTAAGTATATTAATCGTCTCCTATTCCTTCACCCAAATCCCATAGCTGCGTGAGACCAGACAAATGTGACCTTAAAAAGTGCAACGTCTGGCCTCACGCGCTGTAAGTAGATACATACACACTGGTCATTTTTGGTCGATTTGCCTTCTGCAATCGTTTTGTTAATGATTATATTTATTATTCCTTCAACAGTTCTCTAAGCGTTTATACGTACTATCAAATAAAGTTAATAGTGATAATTAAATTAAATATATCTGAGTTATTTATTATTACGACAAAACATTGTTACGCGTTTATACGTACTATCAAATAAAGTTAATTGTGATAGTTAAATTAAATATATCTGAGTTTTTATTATAACGACACAAAACATTGGCGACCGTGACAGGACTAGCTAAAAGAGTTTAGCAGCCTGTAATTGTGAAAGTGAATTATAAAATACAAACAAAAATACAAAAATACCCCAAAAAAACAATTTTCTGTTCTTGATTTAAACTTTTATATTAAAAAAAAAAAAAAAAAAAAAATGGTGTACACGATGGAACAATTAACCACCAGCCAGGACAAGGTCGGAAGAGAGATTTGTAAACTTGCACGCAATTATGGAAAAGATAGTGCAAGCAGAAAAACACTAAAATACCTCCAAGAACGATGGAGCATTTTAGATTCACTTTGGGAGTCATTTGACAACACGGACAGTGAGATCAAGGACAATTATCCAAGTGAAACGGACCACGAATATTTCATAAAAAATTATTATGATGAAGTGCAAGGGGTTTATGAGTCCGTGAGGGAGGACATCAGGAATCGTTTTGATGAACTTAAGAAACTTGAGCCCATGCAGCCACCTTTAGAAACATCCCCAGCAGGATTAACAGCAACGTCCCAAGCAGGACAAACAACGTCCCCAGCAGGACTATCAGCAGTGTCCCAAGCAGGACAAACAACGTCCCCAGCAGGACTAGTAGCAATGTCCCAAGCAGGACAAACCACAACGTCCCCGGCAGGACAATCAGCAGCCCAAAAATTAAGGCTACCACTCAAACCCTTAGCAAGGCAATTAGGACTTAATCAAAAGGCACCAACAGCAGATCCTGAAATGTTTAAAGTGCCTTCATTCAACGAACCAAGCCGATTAACAGTGGTTAGTAAATTCCGGTTAATCGCGAATATATTTGAAACATCTTTAAATAAGTGCTCCTTGGATTTGAAGGAGACTTCACCACAGGAATTTAATTTAAAAACAAAGACACTAATGCGCAACTGGGATGAATTGTCAACAGCTTACCAACGACTCGGAGATGATGCAGATGCTTTCGACATACAACTGTATTTTGATCTCCAAGATAAACTGGACATGAGGATTAATTTGCTACCAATTGAGTCCGAGTCAAGTAAGAAAACAGATATTCAAATGAATCAAATATTCAACGCGGCCGTCAATCTCCCGAAAATTGAGATACCCAAATTTGATGGGAGCTATCTTAATTGGCCGCAATTTTATGATCTTTATACACAAATGGTACATAACCAACCTGTTGCTCCAGCCCAGAAGCTTTATTACCTAAGAGCCAATGTCACCGGAGAAGCCCATAGCCTCATTCAGCATTTTCATGCCACTGACAGCAATTATGAGGTGGCTTGGAATACGTTGGTGGAAAGATTCAATAACAAAAGATTACTGTTAACCGCGCAATTTAATAGACTGCTCCAACAGTCTAGCATCGTAGACAATGCTAAAAGTCTAAAAAGGCTGCATGATACAACAAAGGAAGTCATGCAAGCCATCAGCAACCTTGGATACGAGACAACGGGATGGGATCCTCTGCTAGTGCATTTGCTGCTCGATAAAATGGACAAAGGAACCAGGATGATGTTCGAGGAATCGCTTGAAGCACCAAGAAGCGTTCCAACACTAATTCAGCTACTGGAATTTGTGGAATCCAGGTTCCAAACCCTGGAAGCGGTGAGCCAAGAGGATCGGAAACGGATAGCAGTGACTGTAGCTGAAAAAACTAGGGGAGTAACAAATCATTCTTGTGTATATTGTAAAGCTTCTAATCATAAAATATTTAACTGTAAACAATTTCTATCTCTTTCAGTGGAAGAACGGAACAAATCGGTGCGCAGGCTTCAACTGTGCACCAACTGTCTCCAAGCAGGACATCATTTTTCATCGTGTCAGCAACAACATAGATGCAAAACTTGCAACGGGAAGCACAACACTCTACTCCATTATCCGGCCAAAAATATTTCCGGTAAGTCGTGTGCAATTGATTTGTCTAAAAATAATAATAGTAGTTCATTAGGAGTAGTGTTAAGCGGTCGCGAGGTCTACCTTGCCACCGCAATAGTAAATGTTGTATCTTCAAACGGTGTGCGTGTCCCATGTCGAGCTATGCTTGATTCAGGGTCTCAATTAAATTTCATAACAACTTCTTTAGCTCAACAATTAGGCTATACAAAGCAAAGAAAGGATATTCCTATAAGCGGAATCGGGGGTAAGGAAAGTCAGTCTAGTTTCATAATAAACATTCCAATAGAGTCAAGAACATCCAATTACAAAACAAACGTTGAGGCCTGTATACTGCCCACTATAAGCGATTATATGGCAGCCTCCCCTATTGACCTTCAACTCTTAAATTTGCCTTCCAACATTCAGCTAGCTGATCCTGACACTCTGAATTCACGTCATGTCGACGTATTGATCGGAGCGGAAATATTCTTTGAACTGCTTTTACCTGGCGAACATAAAATTTCCAATAATCTCCCATTATTGAGAAATACAAGGCTAGGTTGGCTTTTAGCAGGAAGAGCCGTAGACAGTAGAAGCAATTCTTACTGTCACTCAGTTTCAAAACCAACATTAAGCTCCTTAGACAAACTCGTTCGTTCATTTTGGGAAAATGATTATTTTGAAACGGAATCAAGAACGTACAGTGAGGAAGAATACAAATGTGAAAAACATTTTAATGATCACGTTGAAATCACCCCTCAAGGCCAATTTATAGTACGACTTCCGTTTAAACAAGAACCAAATAAAATTTTAGGTTGTTCCATGAAAATGGCTAAAAAACGTTTCTTTTCATTAGAAAGAAAACTCGAGAAAAACTCGGAACTAAAAACAAGTTACATTAATTTCATGGCCGAATACGAAAGCCTAGGTCATATGACTTCGATTGAAAATATAACAAATCCACATTATGTGCTTCCGCATCATTGTGTATTTAAACCTCACAGTTCATCCACCAAACTAAGAGTTGTTTTTGATGCGTCTGCAAAAACAACCTCAGGAAATTCGCTTAACGACATACTCATGGTTGGCCCAACTGTACAACCGGATTTATTTTCAGTCATTGCGAATTTTAGACTACATAAATTTGTTTTTACTGGCGATATAAGCAAAATGTATAGACAAATACTAGTTCATCCGGATGATAGAGCATATCAGATTATTTTATGGAGGGAGAATAACAAGAGTCCTTTAAAAACATACCAACTCAATACAGTGACATATGGAACTGCCTCTGCCTCTTTTTTATCAACAAGATGCCTTGTAAAATTATCCTCCGATTTTCAACACGCATATCCAAATGCATCTAAAATTATTACAAGAAATATTTATGTGGATGATTGCCTTGCCGGGGCAGACACCATCAATGAAGCCAAAATGCTACTAAATGAAACTAGAGCATTATTAAAGCTAGGTAATTTCGATTTAACGAAATTCTGTTCCAATGATCAGCGTATCCTTGAAAATATTCCCATAGAAAGTAGAGAGAAAATGTTAACGATTTACCAATCGGAGGTGATTAAAACACTTGGTTTAGTTTGGGATCCAATTCAAGACGTATTCAAATTTTGTTACGATTATAAGGCGCCTTTTGAAGTACAGGTAACAAAACGCACCGTTCTTGCCGATTTGTCAAAATTCTTTGATCCCTTGGGACTTATTGGACCTGTTATATTATTAGGGAAGATATTTCTCCAAGAACTTTGGAAAACAAAGATCTCCTGGGACGAAAACTTACCCTTAGAGCAGGCACATAAATGGCAAAACTATTTGCAACAATTTTCCTTACTGCAAGAAATTACCATACCCCGTTTTGCTTTAGTAGATTCAGCAGTGAATTTGGAGTTGCATGCATTTTCCGACAGCAGTGAAAGTGCCTTTGGCGCGTGCATTTATTTAAAATCTACTGATAGAAGTGGAAACATTTTTGTTCAATTATTGTGTTCCAAATCTCGTGTCGTTCCTTTAAAGGCAACAAGCATAGCCAGATTGGAACTTCAGGCAGCAGTCTTATTAGTAGATTTAGTACAAAAAATACTCAGTATAATTTGCAAACCAATTTTATCTGTAAGTTATTACACAGATTCAACAACGGTTTTATCATGGATAAAGGCACCTTCGTACACTTGGGAGACGTATATTGCAAATCGTGTGGCTAAAATTCAGTCGAATTCAGACTTTAATAATTGGAACTATGCAAAGGGAGAATTAAATCCTGCAGATCTTATATCCCGTGGATTGGGGATGCGAGATATCATAAGATCAAATATATGGTTTAACGGTCCTGAATTCCTAAATCAAGTTGGAAACCCAAATATCCAAGTGGACTACTTAACACATGATCAAGTCCCTGGGCGTCGCAAGGTCAAAACAGTTTTAACTTTGTCACTTCAAAATGATATATTGAGTTCTATTAATTATAAAAATTCATTCTACACATTGCAAAAAATATTCGCATTTTGTTCCAGATTTCTCATGAATTCTAAGTCCCGTAATGCTAAAAACAATATTAGTGGTTTCTTGACAGTAGAAGAACTACAACAGGGAACAATCCTACTCTGCAGAATCGTTCAGATAAATGCATTCACAGAAGATTATAAAACCCTGCAGATAGGGAAACCTCTCAATAATAACTCTAAAATTTTATCATTAAGTCCCTATTATGATAAAACAACAAAGTTAATACATGTAGGAGGAAGACTTAAAAACGCAGAAATTCCTTCGGAAGCAAAAAATCAAATATTGCTTCCAAAAAATAATGTAATTACAACACTACTTTTAGAGCACCTTCATAAAAAACATCTTCATGCATCCCATAGAACTCTTGTTTCTATTTCTAGACAACAGTTTTGGATCTTGAGCGTAGGAAGAGAAACACGCAAGGTTCTGTTTAAGTGTATTAAATGCTTCCGTGCTAAGCCAAGATCTATTGACCAATTAATGGGAAATTTACCTAAAGAAAGAATCGTGCCTTCAAGGCCATTTTATTATTCCGGGGTCGACTTTTGTGGACCGATTCGGACACATTATAAAATTCGAGGAAAAATGCCAACAAAATCCTATCTAGCAGTATTTGTATGCTTTTCTACAAAGGCTGTTCATATTGAAGTCGTAAGCAATCTTTCAACCGAATCATTTATAAACTGTTTAAAAAGATTTGTAGGTAGAAGAGGTATATGTCACACTATTTTTTGCGACAATGCGACAAATTTTGTCGGTGCTAGAAACCAGCTACAAGATTTTAAGGCGTTCCTTGAATCATCTGAAACTGAATCATCAATCAATTCGAATTGTTTAAAAATGGGAATCAACTGGAAACACATTCCACCTCGCTCCCCTCACTTTGGAGGGCTGTGGGAAGCCGCAGTAAAATCTGCAAAAACATTGCTTATAAAATATTTAGGTGAGGCTTCTTTAACTTACGAAGAGCTATCAACCATCGTGGTTCAAATAGAATCTATCCTTAATTCGCGTCCTCTCACACCTACTTCTTCAGATCCAAATGACCTGGAATCATTGACTCCCGGTCATTTCCTTATCGGGGCACCATTGACCTCACTTCCGGAACCTGACGTGAAAGAAATTAATATCTCAAGATTAGACAAATTTCGTCAGATTCAACATATCCAACAACATTTCTGGCAAAGGTGGTCAAACGAATACCTTCACCTTCTGCAACAGAAGATGAAATGGAAGGTAAAATGCCACAATCTAGAACCTGAAACAATGGTTATTCTCAAAGATGCAAACCAGCCTCCAATGAAATGGAAGCTGGGACGTGTAGCTGAAGTTGTCAAAGGAAGTGACGGATTGGTGAGAGTAGCAAATATTAGGACGGCAACAGGAACTTATCAAAGAGCAATCCAAAGTATATGTCCTTTACCTATTGACAACAATGAGCTACAGGAGAGGGATTCAGAAACTCATTCAGAAAATCAACATTCTATAAAGGTAAGAAAGTCCATCAATGCTTCCCTGTTGTCATTACTGTGTTTCACGTTATTCATACTTCCTTTAGTTGCCTCTTTAAGTAGCAATTCGATATCAATAACAAAGCTTGACAACTCTACAGGCATTTATTTTGAGGACATAGGCAGCGCTAGCACGATAAATAGTTTTTGGAACATATATATCTTCTACAATTTGTCTTCTTATTGGCTAGAATTAGGAGAAGTCAAAACTTACATAAACAGAATGGATAAAATCTGTCTAGACGAATTAAAAACTAATCCTTATTGTTCACCCACCATTGACTCATTTAAGCATAGAATATTCGCAATTGAATCCAACAATGATGTAATTCATAATTATCACACGTCTTACACCAAACGAATAAGGGTTTCTAGATCTCCCTTTGACTTTATTGGAAACGTTGCGCATAGTCTATTTGGAATTCTGGATCAAGATGCTGCTAAAGAAATAGAGCATCAAATCTCTATGGTTGACCAAAACGAGCAACATCTTTTGCATCTCTTCAAAAAACATAGTTCAATTGCAGACTCAACAGTAAACTTGCTGAAACGTAACAATGAGCAATATCAAGGACTGAAAACCATTTTTCAAAAATCTTTAAACAGCATCGAGAAGCATCAGGAGATAATTGATGCTAGTCAAAGTTTTTCAGCGTTAACTTCATATTTGATATTATCAATAACAAATCTAGAGAGGATGCAAGACACTTTGCTTGATGTTCTACTTAGTCTCAATAATGCCAAAATGAATCCACATTTCATCTCTACGTCCCAATTCATGAAACAACTGCAAATAATAAGGAACAATCTTCCATCTAATATTAACATTCCGACAGCATCTGTTCTTGACATTTTCAAGCTGTCATCCATCAAGGGACGAAGTCTAAACGACTCAATAGTATTTGAAATGATGATTCCGTTAGTAGACAACCAAGAATTCCAACTTTTTAATCTGATTCCATTTCCAATTTTTCAAAATAACTCAAGTTTCTTATTAGAACTTTCGTCCCCTTTTCTAGCAGTCACTCCAACTAGAGATAGGTATTTTGAATTAACGGGTAATCAATTAATGTCCTGTAATTTTCTTTCGACAAGAAATTATCTTTGTAACCAACAATTCCCAACAATTATCCATCAGGGAAGTGCGAATATTTGTGAAATTTCATTACTTAATCATTTAAAGAGTGCCCTCAATCAATGTTCTTTTAAAAAATCCATTCTTCAAGATCAATGGATCAGTCTTAAGAATTCGAATAGTTGGATATTTGCTCTTAAGGAAACCATAACTGGTTTAATTATATGCGATGGAGTCACAAAGAGCTTGACATTAAGTGGAAGTGGGTTGATGGAATTTTTAGAACTATGTACAGTGAAATTACCCCATATAATTATAAATGGACGAATTCTTAGAAACAGTACGGTAAAAAATTCGTTTGTTCCTTCCATAAAAATCTCCGAAGCAATTAAAATAAAGGTGCCATATAAAGACACGAGTTTAATTCCATCGTCTGGAAATGATACAAATTATATTGAAGAACAAGAATTAAGCAAAAAAATAAATGAAGTATTTAAGGAATTAGATAGGGATTCATCTCAAGTAAATGATATGAATCTTCATGACTACCATCATTATAGTATAAACTTATTTCTCTTCATTGTTATAATTGGAATCATCATATTCTACTATTTTAAGGCAAGAAAACCTCAACCCCTTCCTAGGAGACACGCACCTAGGTTTGAAGTAGATACACAGTTTTAATTATTTTAATTTTTTTTATTTATTTATTTTGAGTGATTACATCCCTCAAAGGGGGGGAGTATGTTCAACAAAAATACTTAAAAATTAAATACCTACAATCATTTGCACACGGCTGAAATATGCTGACACGATGAGAAGTGATTTTCTTATTACTTCCCACATTTTACTTTATACCTAATTTTAAGTATATTAATCGTCTCCTATTCCTTCACCCAAATCCCATAGCTGCGTGAGACCAGACAAATGTGACCTTAAAAAGTGCAACGTCTGGCCTCACGCGCTGTAAGTAGATACATACACACTGGTCATTTTTGGTCGATTTGCCTTCTGCAATCGTTTTGTTAATGATTATATTTATTATTCCTTCAACAGTTCTCTAAGCGTTTATACGTACTATCAAATAAAGTTAATAGTGATAATTAAATTAAATATATCTGAGTTATTTATTATTACGACAAAACATTGTTACGCGTTTATACGTACTATCAAATAAAGTTAATTGTGATAGTTAAATTAAATATATCTGAGTTTTTATTATAACGACACAAAACAGATTATAAGCAGTTATGCACAGTCAAAATCGCATCGTCACCTCCCCGCGGTGTCCGCTGGATAGCCGAAAGGTGAACTAACGACGAGCGTTGGATCCATCGGATCCATAGGTTGTGGATACTTCTTCTCAGGAACTAGGAGCAGGAGGAAAAGATACGCTCTGAAAATCCAACCACCAACACGATCTACACGTCATGCACTGGCCTCACAAGCCGGTCATGAAAGGGTAACGAAGTTGTGATGAAAAATACAAAATATGCCTCGGATGACCAAACAAATAATGTTGACACCCTCCCTGCAAACGAAAAACGGTCAACGACTTACGTATTTGTACATGGAACGTACGAACGCTGAACAGGCCGCGTAAAGCCGAGCAGCTAGTCGAGACCCTCGCCAGTCTCAAAGCTCATATAACAACCCTCCAGGAGATGCGATGGGATGGGCCGGGCGTGAGAAGTACAGAAGACTGGAATTTCTACATATTATGGTATTATGGTAAGTACGATTCGCATTAAGGCCAAATTCCACCACCTAAGGCTTTGGCCACGCAATGAGCGACTAAGCGATTGAGCGACGAGTCGCTGAGCGGCACAACAAAATTAAAACACATACAATTGTATGTAGGTGGCCACATAAACTCTGAGCGACTTGCGATTTTTTTAAGCGATAGAACGACGTCGCTCTACAATCAAATCTGTTTTCATTTTTCAGTCGATCGCTGAGCGACGAAGTGATAAGATGGACAAAATAAATACAGACATTTTGATTTCAGCTGTTCAAAGCCGTCCAGTGCTATGCCAGGACACCCAAAAGAATTTAAAAAAAATTTGGTTGTCTGTAAAGTCAGTTTACGGAAGATAATTTTACGTGATAGCCAGTTAAAAAAACAGCTCACGTTTATGTTGTACCTCTTCCACCACCAACCAACTACCCACCATTTTTGGTTTTTTGCTCATCCCTTCCCCCCACTCCCACATAAAACCGACAACCAACCACCCACCATTTTTGACAAATTTGATGAATTGATGATCAACGTAATTTTTTACATTTTTTTCGGCGTAGCAGCGATAGAACGCGACTTTCAACTAAAAAGCTACGAAGAACCGCACTTGACGATGGCATTTTGCCATCAGCGACGATGTTCAGTAAATGGTCACCCATCGCTCAGGTTCGTCGCTCAGCGACACGTCGCTCAATCGCTCAGGCGCTCGTCGCTCATTGCGTGGCCAAGGCCTAAGCCTTATAAGCGCCCAAGCCCGTACAGAAGAGAAATATGACGCTACAAAAAAAAGTTTCTACGAGCTCATCGCCAAAACCTATGAGCAATGACCAAAAACATGACATTAAAATCCTCTTGGGAGACTTTAATGCCAAAATTGGGAGGGAGGACATCTTTGGTATGACGATCGGAAAACACAGGCTGCACGACACCACCTCCGACATTGGACTCAGGCTCATCGATTTTGCAGCGGGAAAAAACATGGTGCTGAGCAGCACACGATCCCGACATCCACAAGGGCACATGGTGATCCCCAGATGGTCGAACCTGCAACCAAATCGACCATGTTGTGATTGATGGAAGACACTCCTCCAGCATTATGAATATCCGTACATTCCGAGGAGCAAACATCGACTCGGACCGCTACCTATTCGGTGTAAAACTTAGGGTACGGATCTCCATGGAAGTTCTGAGGCGAACACCGAGGAAATTCAATGTTGGACGTCTTCAATCGGAAGAGACCGCCGCTGCCTATGCTGAACGCGTATCCCTTGAGCTTGCGAGAAGTCCTTCGACTGATGACATGAACCCGAAATACCAATGGCAGCTATGTCAACAAGCCATAAGTGCTGCGTCAGAAACCCCTGGTTCGACTCCGAATGTGCTCAGACAAACAAAGCTAAAACGGAGGCATACAAGTCGTGGCTGCAGAGAGATACTAGAGCATAAAGAAATCTCTATGTTGAGCGAAGGAAAGATGAGAAACGCCTACTCAGGAGGAAGAAAAAAGAACACCAGCAACGCGAGGTCGAGATGCAGAGATGTTTTTGCAGAAAAGAGGTACGAAACTTCTACAAAAGGGTGAAATAGTCTACATCCGGTTTCACAAGCCACCCTGGGCCCGGCAAAGATCAGGATGTAAACAGCATAGTTGAATCGCAGGCGATGCTAACCATCTGGAGAGAATACTTTAACCGGTTGCTATATGGCGATGACAGCCAAGATCCCGCCCAAGATCAACTTGTTCCAGTTAATCTAGATGACGACCACGAACTACACCCGCCCGACCAAAATGAAATCAAAGTAGCCTTCACCAGACTAAACATGAATTAAGCAGCTGGATGTTATGGCCTACAAGCTGAGCTTTTTAAACACGCTGGAGATGACCTGGTCAGGAGCATACACCAACTCATCTGCAAAATATGGTCGGAGAAAAGTATGCCCGATGAGTGGAATCTCAGTACCATCTGTCAGATTCACAAAAAAGGAGACCGCCTACTCTGCGCCAACTATAGAGGCATAAGTCTTTTAAACATCGCCTATAAGATCCTGTCCAGCGATTTATGTGAACGTCTCAAGCCGTTTGCTGATGACCTGATAGGTCCATACCAATGCGGCTTCAGACCTGTGAAATCTACCAGACCAAATATTCACATTACGCCAGATCCTGGAGAAAACCCAAGAATATAATATCGACATCCACCACCCGTTCGTCGATTTTAAAGCCGCCTACGACAGTGTTAATAGAGTTGAACTGTATCGTGCTATGTCTAACTTTAGAGTCCCTGCTAAACTGATACGCCTTATCAGGATGACGTTGGAGAATGCTCGCTGTTCCGTCAAAATTGGTAGACTCTACTGAAACCTTCGAAACCACCAAAGGGCTAAGACGAGGCGACGCACTGTCATGCAGCTGTTTTAACATTGTGCTTGAAAATGTAATACGGAGCACCAATGCCAGTACATCCGGCACCATTTTCAATAAATCGACACGATTGCTTGGGTTTGCTGACGACATTGACGTGATAGGAAGAACAAAGCGAGCAGTAACCGGTGCTTTCCCTACTACAGCAGCAAGCAGAATGGGGCTGGAAATAAACGAGGACAAGACGAAGTATATGCTTTCATCAACGAAAGTCCAATCCCACCACCGACTTGGTCAGAACGTAACCATTGACGACAGGTATAACTTCGAGGTAGTCAGTGAATTTGTCTACCTGGACACTGCTGTAAACACAGGCAACAACATCAGCGCTGAAATCAAACGCAGACTAACTCTTGATAATAGCTGTTTCTTTGGGCTGAGTAAGCAATTGAGGAATAAAGCCCTATCGAGAAAAACCAAGGTGACACTGTATAGAACACTCATCATCCCGGTCCTGCTATATGGTGCGGAAGCATGGGCCCTCTCCCAATCGGATGAAGTCACTTGGAGTCTTCGAGAGAAAAGTTCTGCGTATGATTTATGGTCCTGTCTGCGTAAATCGGGAAAACAACATTTGGAGAAGAAGATACAACCACGAACTATACGAACTGTACAACGACATAAGCCTAGCCAGAAAAATTCGAATTCAACGACTAAGATGGCCGGGCCATGTAGAGCGAATGGACATCGACGCTCCAGCTCGTAAAGTCTTCAACGCCAAACCAGAGGGATTCAGAAGCCAAGGAAGACCTCATCTCCGATAGAGCGACCAGGTAGAGGGAAAGGGAGACCTTGGAGTGCGAGATTGGAGACGGCAGGCTAGAGATCGAGCCGGCTGGAGGGGCATACTAAGTAAGACCCAGGAGCACCACGCTCTAGTGGCGTCATCATAAGTAAGTAAGTAAGAAGTATGCACAGTCAAAAAAATGAACGTCCTCAAATATGTGGCTATGCAATTGCAGCTTTGTAAAAATTCAAAGGAATTCTGATCAAACGTACGTGAACTGGGTGGATGGTCTCGAGGTATGAAGACTTTTCTCGAAGCTCAGACTTTAGCTGCACATTAGACGCCCCAATAACTATTCGAGAACTAGAAACAACACTTCTGCAGATGAAAAATAACAAAGCTCCAGGCAGTGACGGTATACCCGCTCAGTATTTCCTAAACAGTGATGACCAACTCAAAACCTTTACACTGAATTTTTTTAACAACATTTTCGAAAGTGTTGGTGTGCCCGAGGGTTTTACGAAAGCTATTGTTTTTCCAATTTAAAAAAAGGAGAAGTGAGTCAACCTGAAAACTATAGGGGAATCTCTGTTCTGAACTCATTGAGAAAGATTTTTGCTGGGATTATGTATGGAAGACTCTCCTGCTGGACTGAAAGCACAAATCGTCTCAGTATATTTCAAGCGGGTTTCAGGGGTGGATTCTCTACAGTTGATCAAATTTTTGCTTAAGCCAGAAAATACATTGAAAACAAGAAGAAATTGTATGTGTGATTCGTTGACTTCAAGGCCGCTTTTGATACAATCAACAGACAGGCCCTGATTAAAAAATTGGCTTCGCTTGGAATATCGTGGAAGTTTCTAATTCTATGTACCGCTTCCAGGCGGCGTTTACCTTGCCGGAATTCTGATAAGGGTACTTCTGTACGCGGATGACTTCGTACTAATAGCTGACAATCCCTTCACTCTTCAACTATAAATTAATAAGTTACAGGCTTACTGTAAAACATGGGACCTTCGCATAAATGTCCAGAAAACGAAGGTCATGATTTTTGAGAGTCGACAGGGGAGAAGGCTGCCTTGAGAATCATGGCGGCTAAATAATGAATCTATCGTTGTAGTACGTGAATTAAAGTATCTCGGTGTGCTGTTGACGGCGAACTTGAACTTTCGAAAAGGATAAAAGCAGTGAAGCTAAAATAGCGCTTAACATGATGTGGGCTAAGTTTTTTTCTAATACAAATATTAAACATTCTTGTAAATATTAAGTGTTCAATGCTACAGTCAACACTTGTATGTGCTACGGAGTCCAGGCTTTTGGAGTGACCCACATTGAAGAGTTTGAAGCTGTACAAAGACACTTCTTGAAACGAGTATTTCGACTACCGAATACAGCTCCAACCTATGCTCTATATGTGGAATTTGTTCTAGCGCCTATCTACATTAGAAACTTAAAATCTCAGGCAGACTACCTAACGAGAGTGATGAGAAGTGGAAGCAGCCGCCATAAATCCATTGTTGCTGGGCAACTGCATTCTAATGCCTATCCTTTTAGAGAATGGAACCAGCTGGCCTTGTCTCACGACATGTATTTGTCTCTCACAGATCGGAATGTACACGCGTGGCAGGACATATTTTCCTCAATTATAGCCAAAGTAGATGATAAATAAAATGCACGACTGGGTCGCACGTACTTACTCTGTTGGTGCAATAGTACGATGAAAACAAACTTTTCGATCAATAAGAACAATTCATTTTTGAAAAATTTGGTAAAAACCAACAAAATTTGGCTAAAACTGGAAAACTTGATATACGGGAGGTTACTTTAAGAAACCTTTAATATTTAAAATTAAGACGTTATCTTTTGGGTGTTATAAATGATACAAATGTAAACTTATGGGTTATGGCCTAATTAATAATACCGTTAAAAGCAATTTCCGCTATTATCATGTATAGCCAAAAACTAAAAATGCAGTTTTGTTTGAAGTATTCTATGTATGTTACACACAAAGTTTCATAAAAATCGGGGGAGCCTTTTTTGAGTAAATTAGAAAAAATGAAAAAACTGGCCAAAATCTAGTGGCTCTTTATATAGGAGTCAAACTTTTAAAAAAGAGAAACCGAAAAAAAATCAATGCCATCTGATAGGAAGCTGTAAGGAACTATACCAAACAAAGTTTGAGTGAATTCGATGCAAACGTTGACAACTTATGGCCATTTGAAAAAAAGCCGTTAAGAGCAGATCTCCGTTATTTGCATTTTTAGCCAAAAACTAAAAACGCAGTTCTCTTAAAAACACTAAAAGAATATAACACACAAAGTTTAATCAAAATCGTTAGAGCCATTTTCGAGAAAATTAGAAAAAACCAAAAAAAAGTTGGCTAAAACTCAACGGCTCGTTGTATGGAGGCCACCGTTTAGAAAGGCTTCAGTGAAAAATTTACTAAACCATTCTATAGAACACTACGAAAAACTATGTTAAACAAAGTTTGAGTTGATTCAATCAAGCCGTTGTGAACTTATGGCTATTTGAAAAAAAACCGTTAAAACTTGATTTTCGTTACGACCATTTGAGGCAAAAACAAAAAACCCAGTTTTGTTAGAAATGCTTAAAGTTAGCTAAATTTTAAATTTAATCAAAATCGTTAGAGCCGTTTTCGAGAAAATCCAAATTGAAAAAAACCGTTACTTGAAAGGTACCAGTTTGAGCCGGGCTAAAACAAAATAAAAAAAACCTCGACAATGGTTTTTCTTCAAACTGCTATATACCAAGTTTGAAGAAAATCCGTCAAGCCGTTTAGGCTGTAGCATGACGTGAAAAAGCGCACATCCGCACAGACGCACAGACAGACCGACGGACGGTATGGCGAAAACCACTTTTTTGGGCTTTTCTATCATCGTAATGTCATGTTTGATTAAAACCTCGATTTTTTTTTCTGCACGAAACCAATACTTGCCCTATAGAGCAAGTAAAAAGAAAGAAAAGGTTTCGAGCGAGTAAGACGTGTTTTAATTTAGTCCGAGTATAAATATTTAAATAAAAGTGAAATAAATTAATTCGATTAAAATTATGGAAACGGAGTGTAAAAAGTGTAAAAAACGATTTAAAGGTGACATAATTTGTAGTGGCCTTTGTGGTAAAGTTTTTCGTGAAAAATGCACTGGTCTACCCGATTATGACGCGCGCTTGGTCCGAGAAAAAAAAAACATCGACTATATTTGTGACGAGTGTGTAGACAGTAAAAATGCAATTTTCGCAACATTGCATGATATGCTTAATTCAATTAATGAGAATAAAGAATATATTAAGAAACAAGAACAAATTGTGCGCGACATTCTTGAAAAGTGTAACTCCTTCGGTTTAAGTGAAACTCCAAATACAAGTTCAAATACAAAATCTAGAGAAACATATGCGGGTCAGCTTCAAAAAGAGCCTGCCGTTATAGTTACGGGTTATAGTTATAGAAACGGGTGAAAAAACAAAAAATTATTTAAAGAACAATGTTGATCCATCTAACCATAAAATTAGTGAAGTGGCCGCAAGGCAAAAGGGCATTGTACAAATATCTTGTAATAGTGAAGGAGAGAGAAGCAAAGTAGTTGGTGCAGTTGAAGAAAAGCTTGGTGGAGATACGAAGTAAAAATACCGGTTTTGAGAAAGCCAAGAGTAATCGTTACTGGTGTGAGTGAGGAAATTAAAGAAGATGCAATTGAAAAAAGTTTAAGAGCGCAAAACGTAATGCTTACATCGAGTGAAATCAAATGCGTTAAAATAAATTAAAAAAACGGTGAGAAAGGCAAAACAAAATTTGTATATTATAATGCAGTGATAGAGTTGGATGGCGAAAGCTTTGCAAAAGTCATGGAAGGTCGATTAAATGTTGGATGGGATAGATGTAAAGTGTTCGAATCAATTGCAGTGAGAAGGTGTTATAAATGTCTGGGTTTTAACCACATCGCCGCGGATTGTAGAAGTAAATACTGCTGTCGTAAATGCAGCGGTGAACATGATACCAAAGATTGTGACAGTAATGAGACAATTAAATGCATGAATTGTGTAAAAATGAATGACAGACTTGGATTAAATCTGGACATAAATCACAAGACAACGGATTATATGTGTCCAGTCTATTGGAAGAGACTGGATAGGGAGCGAAGTCGGGTGATGTACTAGCAATTAAATGAAAATCTATTTAATAAAAAACCTTTAGCTTATTTAAATGGAGTCCTTTTAAATGTACAAGGGATTACTGGGAATTTTGAATTAGTTGAGGAATTAGCAGACAATAATAAGTTTGATTTTTTGTTACTCACTGAAGCACATCTTACCACTGAAATAGAAAAATCCGAAGTATCATTAAATGGTTATAAAATTTATAATTGATTTACTAATTCGCGGCATACAGGTGGAGTAAAAATTTATATAAAAAATGGAATCAGATCAGTGAAAAAAAGCACTTTGCAATCGACAACATATTATGGATTTTGCTAACGCTGGTGATCAAAAGGGTTTATGGAAGACATTAAAAAGACAAATACTAAAAACTGAAAAAAAAATGAAACCTCAGAACTTAAAATTCATGATAGGTGTCTTAAAACTGAAGGAGAAATTGCTAAGGCGTTAAACACCTTTTTTGTGAACAGTGTTGAAGAAATTCATAATAATATAATACCGATTCCCTATTCAGATAGTATAGAGCCCCATAATAATTTATTTAAATTTAAGCAAGTGAATCTCCAGGAACTTAAAAAAACGATCAAAACAATGATGACTGTTTTGGACTTAATTGCAGCATAATTCTGGATTGCAAGTGCGAAATATTTCCAAATTTATTAAAAATAGTTAACTCGTCCCTACAGAATGGTGAATTTCCTAAAAATTGGAAGAAGTCGGTTGTCGTTCCTTTTGAAAAAACTCCAAACCCGAAAAATCCTGAAGATTGGAGGCCAATCAACATGCTCCCCACCTATGAGAAGATCCTAGAGGAAATAGTGTGTAACCAACTTACCACCTTTATAGAAACACAAAATATCTTGAGTATTTAGCAATCAGGTTTTAGGAAGGGGCACTCTTGCGAAACATCTATATGTTGGCTTGTAAATGAGTGGAAAAAAGAGATCGAAAATGGCAGGTGTATTATTTCTGTGTTTTTAGACCTAAAACGCGCATTTGAAACGATAGACCGAGTAATATTACTTAACAAATTGCAAAGTACGGTATTTGTGAAGTTGAGCTTAAATGTTTTGAGAGTTACCTATCGGGAAGAACACAAAAAATAAAAGTAAATGATACTTTTTCGGATGCGAAAAACGTGAATCTCGGTGTGCCTCAAGGATCAAAGTTGGGGGTGTCCCTCTTTCTTCTATATATTAACGATATAGTAAAAGCAATTTTAGAAGTAAAAATATCAATATTTGCGGATGATACCTTGATTTACTTTGTTGGTGATAATATAAATGCAAGTACACATGTAATCCAAAACGAACTTAATAAAATGAATGCCTGGCTTTGCAAAAACAAGCTTAAACTGAACGTATCAAAGACTAAGTGTATGTGCATAAATAGTAATGAAACGAATGTTAAAATAAGAATTAATGGTGAACTAGTCGAATGTGTGAGTGAAATCAAGTATCTGGGAGTATTAATTGACAACAAACTTAAATTCAATGAACATGTAATCATTGTATATGAAATCTATAGTAGTCTGGGGAACGAGTAAGAGATAACGGGGTTTGGAGACACATAGATGTCGCTGATAATTATCACATATTTAAACCTTTCCACCTACATTTTCTACATTTTCTCTCCAAAACGAGAAATTATGAAAAAAAAGGTTTACGGTGTCGCCACAGTCGATCCTGCTATCTATAATACTAAAGATTTCATATACAATGATGTAATTAAACTATGTACTAAAATATCGAAAAAGATAGGTTTTTTCAAAAGAATTCGTAGCAATATATCACAAAATTGTGCCATTACAGTTTATAATACGTTGATCCTTCCCCATTTTGATTATTGCTCATCCATCATATACATGTCAAATATGGAAAATATAAGAAAACTTCAAGTTTTACAAAATAGAGCAATGAGAACTGTGCTTAAATGTGACTTCAGAACCCCAATACAAGAAATGCTTTTAAATTTCGGTTGGCTGAATGTTGAACAACGACTAAAATTTAATGCTCTTGTAGTGATATTTAAAATTAAATACAATTTGTATCCTATATATCTACAACGTAATGTCAATTGTATAACAAATAATTTTTATAATTTAAGGAATGTCGCTGACTCTAGGCTACCCCTGTATAGAAGAGCTGCCACTCATAACAATCTACTGTACAAAGGAGTTCAATTATTTAATAATCTTCCAAGAAACATTAAGACGGCATATTTGCCATGTCTGTATTCTATGCTAAATTATTTGTTAATATTAATGAGGAAAATTAAGGAAAAGTGACACTTATTGCTTTGCACCAAACGTAAACTCAAACATAAAAATCCAAATGTGGAACATAACTTACCTTTATTATCGTTTTTGACTTATTTTTCAAGCATTGTAGATATACTGCTGCGATAAAATTAAATACAAATGGATTTTGAACTTTTGGATTTGATTGAGGATGACGTGGAAGTTCTTGAAATTGCCAAAATTATAGTAAGTAACTATGATTGGTTGAGCGCACACGCAATTTCAGACCAAAATTGTTAGTGACTTGCAGTATCACATAGAATTTATGTGAAACATAGCTATATATAAGATTTATGTTCCAAATCAACAAACGGGCCTAAGATCTTTTACTGAATAAAGTTGTTAGACGTCAGGAAAACATTTTCAAACTTAACTTAAGTATATAGATTTCTTTTCCATATGAATTTATGGTTATTTATTAAGAGACACAATTAAAACCACACTCCTATAATGTGTAAATCACCAAAAACTTAAAATGCAGTTTTCTTTGTTGGAAGTTTTTGAGAAAATTGGCAAAAAGTAAAAAAGTGTGGCTAAAACTCAACAGCTAAGGTAAGACAAGTCCGAATCATTACTTAAACTAGAATCGCCCAGTGGCCGAAATTCGGCCATTAAAATGCCCAAAACTGTTTGAAAAAAATTTCACAGCGAATTTATACGAACAAAATGGTAAAAAAAACACACCAAGACAATTTCCCCTGTATTTTCAAAAAAAAAAAAATTATAAAACAAGATACTCCCAGCACTCAGTATTACCTTTCCAACGATATATATGTCATCTCAATCGGTTGAGTAACCACCTCGCAATTGGTACCACAAAAAAACTGCTTGCCTATTTATATTACTTAAATGTCTTTGTCAACTTATCGTCGCCTGAGAATTGTTTTGTTCCATATGCCATTGGAAATTTTTCGAGAAAAACGCATTTAAAGGTTTGCGTACTTGGTGCTTTGTATATATATTGAATAGTACTACTAAAAAGCTGAACGCTTCGAGCGGCATCTATCTCGCAACTCCCCGGTTTGTGTATTCGGAGAGCTACAAACGCTGCTAATATAAATGGATTTGCAGATTGGAAGAACGAGATAGCTGTATACATTTTAATTCGGGGTTCGAGGGAGACAATTCACGATGATTTTTGTATAGAATGCTATGGGAAGCAAAAAACAAAAATTGTTATTAAAGTAGAGTGGAGATAACAGGTTAATGAATAAGGTGGAATGAAATAAAATAAAAGTAATATTCGTATGGAATGAAGAATAAGAATAGGTTTTTTTTATTGTATTGGGTGTGGACGGAAAACGGTGTTTTGGTAGGTATGATTTTTGTTGAGAACATTTTTGGCGATTTATGAATATTTTAATATTCATACCTGCCAGGATTGCCACCTAAAATGAAAAAAGAAAATCTTACAATTCTCAAGTATGCCTACCTAGGTAGTATTTTTACTTTTTAAAGGAAGTAGATTTATGTAGGTTTAAAGTTTGAGTAGGTTTATATAAATAATATAATTATTTAAATTTAATTTTAAAGGAGGATGGGCAAATTGGTCCAACCCACCAACAGAAACAAGATATACGTCGTTGGAAAGGTCTTGTCGAGTACATCAATCTTTAGTATGGGCATCCAGCTCTTAGCAATGGGAGAGCTGAGATAATGGTCAAACTATGATGCATTTTTCAAAGTTAGCTATGGTTTGGTATCAATAACTTAAAGCAACAATATGTATGTCGTTGAAAAGGTGTGCACAAGGCGACGATTTTTTGCTATGGGCACTCAGCTCTATGTCAAAAGGCATCTGACATAATGCACTTAATTCATTTCTATCTTCTGAGTAACTTAACATTGTTTTGGTAATGTTAACCAACAGATATAAAATATACGTCGTTGGAAAGGTGTTTTTGGGTACATCAAACTGTAGTATGGGCACCAAGCTCTAAACAATGGGAGAGCTGAGATAATCGACATTGAAAATTGCCCTTTTTCTACTGCACCGTTGCATTTTCTTATTCTACCATCAACAACCAAAAGAAAAATAGCATTGGAAAGATCTGTTCAAGTCCAATATTTTTCAATGTGGGCATCAAGTTGTAATCCATATCAGACCAGAGATAAAAAATATTATTAATCAGTCTTTTTTGGGTGCATCCTGGCACTTACCTTCCTCCACACCAACAGAAATGAGATGCATATCGTTAGAAAGGTCTTCTCGAGTACATCAAACTTTGGTATGGGCACCAAGCTCTAAACAATGGGAGAGCTGAGATAATGGACATTGAAATTAGCCTTTTTCTACTGCAACTGCATTTTCTTATTCTACCACCAACAACCAAAACAAAAATATCATTGGAAAGATCTGTTCAAGTCCAATATTTTTCAATGTGGGCATCAAGTTGTAATCCATATCAGACCAGAGATAAAAAATATTGTTTATTAGTCTTTTTTGGGTGCATCCTGGTACTGACCTTACTCCATACCAACAGAAATGAGATGCATATCGTTAGAAAGGTCTTCTCGAGTACATCAAACTTTGGTATAGGCACCAAGCTCTAAACAATGGGAGAGCTGAGATAATGGACATTGAAATTAGCCTTTTTCTACTGCAACTGCATTTTCTTATTCTACCACCAACAACCAAATCAAAAATATCATTGGAAAGATCTGTTCAAGTCCAATATTTTTCAATGTGGGCATCAAGTTGTAATCCATATCAGACCAGAGATAAAAAATATTGTTAATTAGTCTTTTTTGGGTGCATCCTGGTACTGAACTTCCTCCATACCAACAGAAATGAGATGCATATCGTTAGAAAGGTCTTCTCGAGTACATCAAACTTTAGTATGGGCACCAAGCTCTAAAGAATGGGAGAGCTGAGATAATGGACATTGAAATTAGCTTTATGTTGTTGAAAAGGTAAGTGTATATATAAAATCTATTTTTAAACATACACTTACTAAGCAGACGAGACTTTATTCCAACTTGAGCTCTGGAACTACGCGTATATTTGTGTAAGCGTTTGACATATTCCTCGACGGTTATGCGCCAAAAATATTTAAAGTGAAGGATGTATTCAAACTTAGGCTGAGACTGAGTATTGTATTTAACTATGTACAGTATCTCAGCTCTCCCATGGTTAAGAGCTTAGTGCCCATATTAAAAAAATATTTACTCTCGAATACCTTTCCAACGATATGCATCTCATTTCTGTTGGTGTGGAGGAAGGTAAGTACCAGGATGCATCCAAAAAAGAGTGATAAACAATAATTTTTTTCTCCGGTCTGATATGGATTACAACCTGATGCCCACATCAAAAAATATTGGACTTGAACTGATCTTTCCAATGATATTTTTGTTTTGGTTGTTGATGGTAGAATAAGAAAATGCAACGGTGTAGTAGAAAAAGGGTAATTTTCAATGTCCATTATCTCAGCTCTCCCATTGTTTAGAGCTTGGTGCCCATACCAAAGTTTGATGTACTCGAGAAGACCTTTCTAACGATATGCATCTCATTTCTGTTGGTATGGAGGAAGGTCAGTACCAGGATGCACCCAAAAAAGACTAATAAACAATATCTTTTATCTCTGGTCTGATATGGATTACCACTTGATGCCCACATTGAAAAATATTGGACTTGAACAGATCTTTCCAATGATATTTTTGTTTTGGTTGTTGGTGGTAGAATAAGAAAATGCAGTTGCAGTAGAAAAAGGCTAATTTCAATGTCCATTATCTCAGCTCTCCCATTGTTTAGAGCTTGGTGCCCATACCAAAGTTTGATGTACTCGAGAAGACCTTTCTAACGATATGCATCTCATTTCTGTTGGTATGGAGGAAGGTCAGTACCAGGATGCACCCAAAAAAGACTAATAAACAATATTTTTTATCTCTGGTCTGATATGGATTACCACTTGATGCCCACATTGAAAAATATTGGACTTGAACAGATCTTTCCAATGATATTTTTGTTTTGGTTGTTGGTGGTAGAATAAGAAAATGCAGTTGCAGTAGAAAAAGGCTAATTTCAATGTCCATTATCTCAGCTCTCCCATTGTTTAGAGCTTGGTGCCCATACCAAAGTTTGATGTACTCGAGAAGACCTTTCTAACGATATGCATCTCATTTCTGTTGGTGTGGAGGAAGGTAAGTACCAGGATGCATCCAAAAAAGAGTGATAAACAATAATTTTTTTCTCCGGTCTGATATGGATTACAACCTGATGCCCACATCAAAAAATATTGGACTTGAACTGATCTTTCCAATGATATTTTTGTTTTGGTTGTTGATGGTAGAATAAGAAAATGCAACGGTGCAGTAGAAAAAGGGTAATTTTCAATGTCCATTATTTCAGCTCTCCCATTGTTCAGAGCTTGGTGCCTATACCAAAGTTTGATGTACTCGAGAAGACCTTTCTAACGATATGCATCTCATTTCTGTTGGTATGGAGGAAGGTCAGTACCAGGATGCACCCAAAAAAGACTAATTAACAATATTTTTTATCTCTGGTCTGATATGGATTACAACTTGATGCCTATATCAAAAAATATTGGACTTGAACAGATCTTTCCAATGCTATTTTTGTTTTGGTTGTTGATGGTAGAATAAGAAAATGCAACGGTGCAGTAGAAAAAGGGTAATTTTCAAAGTCCGTTATCTCAGCTCTCCCATTGTTTAGAGCTTGGTGCCCATATTAAAAAACCTTCCATTTGCAAAGACCTTTCCAACGACGTATGTCTTGTTTCTGTTGGTGGGTTGGACCAAATCCCATACAAAATTGCCCATCCTCCTTTATTCTTAAAATTTGATAGGTGCAGCTCAATACCTAATTAAACATTCATAAAATTACTAATAAATTAGGCAAATACAATGAAGGTTTTTTATCTACATATTTGTTTCAAAAAAAGTTGTCATTCGACAGATACCTACCTATACCTACGTGCGAAATGGTTCAAACTTCAAGAAATTAACAATAGATTTCTTTTCAAAATAAAGTTACTTTATCTATTGTCCCTACAGAAATGGATATTTTGCGACTTTTGTTCATAGAAGATATTGCGGACACAATTATTTTTTAATTGAAACTGGCCTTGCTCACGCATATCTCAAGAATGAAAACCTTTTGTTTCGAAAACAATTCTCGCTATTTTGTTCAAATTGGCTACGTATCTTACAAAAAACAATCTCTATTAAAAAAGCCACTTAATCTTTTTTGAATCAAAAAGGATAATGAGACTTCAATTGTCATCAAAATAAAATTAAAATATTCATTGGTAGAAGGGTGGCAATTCTATCATCTTGTGAGATATTTCCCTCTATCATGGTAACCGATCGGAGAGAAATCTCCTCAGATTCGGACGAATCGTACGAATTTTGTATCATGGTAACCGTTCCGATTGACTTATCAGAGATCCTTCCGAAACAAAATGGAGTATGCGTTGAAATTGCCACAATCAGATCAACGCGTTGCGAATTCGTGCGATGTCTGACGCCTAAGTGTCAAAATCAAAGCGACGCACACAGAATTATTGCGATGCATGTCGTCTCATAGGTTTGTGTTTCTCCGAATTTTCTCCGGCAGACATTTGCATACGGTAGTTTGTCGGAGAACATTAAAGAGACAGCAAAATAAACAAAAAATGTTTGTGAATATGTCGTCTGAACTGTAAGTTGAATTTATCATTCATTTATCTTAGCTATATTTATATGGGAACGTTACGTTTTATCGAAAATCGTTTGACCGAATAACGTTTGACCGAATTTTTCGATGAAATTTCAAACACTTAGTGCAGAAAAGATAATTGAATGAGTAACGTTTGACCGAATGGTTTTTTTTGGGATTGACACTACTTTTTGAAAAAAGTATTGTTCGTACTAAAAACTTTTATTTGGTATTTTTGGTCAAATTATGGAAAATTTTTTTTTTGCTGTTTTATTAAATTTTAATTTTGTTTTTACAAATTCTCGCATTTTTCTTGAATTTTCAATGAAATTTGAATTTTGTATCTCTTAAAGAAATAATTTGAGTCCTGAGAAGAACCGTGTTAGTACAACGTATAAGTTATACTAAGCAAAAATCATTTATTATTATTTAAAATATTTTTTTTATTTGCTCATAGTACATTTACATGTCAAAGTTTATATACAAATCATTTTTTTTTCTTAAGTCTAACAATGTTTTAATATCTGCGAGCACTGAAGGGGCTCTGCTTTGTTATATGAAGATAATAAATTTATACATTTTTAATAAAAAAAGTGTCTTAAGTCTTACAATAATAGTTTTTCTTAAATTAATGGTGATTTTTCGTCAGCGTGAGCAGTGCTGACGGTCGTTGGCTGGTTTGATGATGATGGGGTTGGGTGTTGATCTTCCTTGTCAATTTTTAAGGTCGTCGTGGTCATCTGGCTGCTTCATCCTCTATTGTACTGCTGTCCTGCAGTGACATAGAAACTCCCGAAGCTGTCGTTCGCTGATATTCCAAAAGATGGGTCCATAATGGATAGCACCTGGAGATATCGGTGTTCTGTGGCTGGGTTACCTGTAATTAAATTAATAAGAGGGCTGGGATGGGATGGGATTTTTCCTATCATTTTTGTGCTAAGGTGGTATATGTACTTGTCTATTGGGACAATGTTCGCGGCTTCATAGAGCTTTTCGTTTGCTATAATAGCGAAGAGTTCGGCTTGCGGTAAAGGGATGTGCAACAGCGAAGAGCCTTTCGCTCAAATATCTGCACTTTTTTCATATGTGTCGGACTTATTGTGAACCAAATAGGAAAACAATAAGTTATAATAGGACGAATTAGTTGCTTGTAAAGCAGAAGTTTCGTCGTCGTTTGGAGTCCTCCTCTTACTTTCATAAGAGGTCTTTAAAGAGATAAAGCACAATTTGCTTTGCGCAGGGTGATAGTTGCATGTTTGTTAAATTTGAACCTTTCGAAGAAATTAACGCCGAGGTATTTAACATTTTGTTTGGGTGTGATAACAGTGTTATCTGGAAGAGTCAGGGAGAGGTTCTTACATCTGGTGGCCAAACCATTATGCGAAGGATTCCTGAAGGAGATTAATTCTGTTTTGGCAGGATTCCCCATTTGAGGTAATAATCCCAGAGAAGGAAAATGTCTTGCTTTACTCTGCGAAGGGCTATGGCTGGGCTTAAGGACGTACTGTAGGTGATGGAGTCATCAGCAAATAGAAGAGTCTTTGTCTGTGACACGTTTGTTGGTTGGTCATGGGTATAAAGATTGAATAGGTCGGGGCCAAGGCGTGATCCTTGGGCTACTCCCGCTAAAATATTCTTTCTGTGGGATTTAGTGTTCCCTACTCGAACGTAAAACTTATGGTTTGTAAGGAAACTATGAATGATACGGATAAGATGGTCTGGCAAGTGAAGGGACTTCAACTTGAAAACAAGACCTTCTATCCAAACTGTATCAAATGCCTTTTGGATATCAAGCAAACAGGCTACATTTGTTTCTTTTTTGTTAAGGGCGAGCGTTGTATCAGCGTGAAGCTTCAACAAGGGGTCGAAGGTAGAATGGGAGGCTTTGAAACCGAATTGGTTATGCTGCACTATACCTATTGAAGATTACAGTGAGCGTAATTTGGAAAGTATCAGCATTTCAAGCAGTTTGCTGAGATTCGAGAGGAGGGAAATTGGCCTAAATTCAGTTATTCTATTTGCACCAGGTCTTTTTGGAATGGGAAAGATTTCAGCTAATTTCCATTTGCTTGGGAAATAGCTGTTATTGATACAATTATTCAGAATAATTGTGAGGATAATAATTGCAGTTGGTGGGAGTTTTTTAATGACAAAGTTTGAAACATTGTCTGGTTCTGAAGATTTTTTTGAGTTGCCGTATTGAATTGAGCCGTGAAGGTCTATCGGATTGGTGAAGATTTCATCGGCTCTTGTGTGAACCGATGAGTTATCTTCCGAAAAGGTGGTAAGGTGAACTGAGTGTTGGGAAGTAATTTCCAAAACTTCAGTATTGACATTTGTCAAAAAGTCAGGCAGGTGGAATGGTAGATTAGGTTTGAAATTGCTTTCAAAAACGTCTGCAAAAGCATTAGATTTTTCCAAATCTGAAGTTATGAAGTTGTCGTTGTATTGCAGTTGGCCAAGTATAGGAGATTTCTTTCCCACAATTTGGTTAATTTGCTTAAAAGTGTCCGGGCCAGGTTTTATGACGTTAAGTCTTTTCCTGAATTGGGAATCAATGATTTTTGTGTTTTGGTCAATGAGGGTGTTGAGGCACTTTAATTGGGAAAGGACACTCTGGTACTCATTTGAATGAGTATTAAGAGTTCGGTGAAAAATTCTCTGCAGAATTTTTCGAAGTTTTTGTCTATGTTTATACATATTTTGTATATGATCCGGTAAATTTTTGTATTTAGAGGGGATAGTAAGGGGGCGCGCTTGCTCAGCAATTGTATCTGTAATTGAGCACTCAAGCATATCGATTGCCGAATCGATTGTTGAGTTACTCAGGTTAGTCGATGAATTGGGAATATTATTTCTTAATTTATCCGTTAAGGAAATTTCAAAGATGTCCCAGTTGATTTTTTTGTAATTAATGAATTCTTGCTGGGGTACAGCAAGAAAATTTAGATTTGTTGTAAGGCGAATGAAAAGTTTAACAGCAAGATGGTCTGAGTCAGATACTATTGCAGTACAGGTGAAATTAAGAAGTGTAGGAATTCTACAAATAAGATTTGGGGAGCAGATGAAGAAGTCAAGGGTTGAAGTTCTGGGAAATGTCGGAATAGGTTGAGACACTATCTCGAAAGAGTGGTTGTGGGAATTGGCACATAGCCAGTCAGAAATGGCTATGCCTTGGGGAGTTGTGGATGCATCCATCCATAAATGGTGGCGTGCGTTGAAATCACCTCCAATTATAAATTGGGTATAATTTTGACAAAATGCGTGAAGCACATCAAGGTCGTGTTTTATGTCATTTTGGGATGCAGCGCACTGATTATACAGAGAAATCAAAGCGATGTTCTCGTTATTCTCAAGTGCTATGACTACACAAGTTACTTCAAAAGTAACTAAGCCTTGGACAATAACCTTTTGGCATTGAAATTTGGATCTTAGCAAAAATGGCTGTGCCAGTTTGGTCAAGTTCCTTGTCCATGCGGAAGAGGGTGTACTTTCCGAAGTAAAGCCGATGGCTCGAACCAAGTCTAGTTTCTGAAAGCAGAACGGCGTCGGGTTTGTTTTTCGTTAAGAAATGTTCTAAGGCTATCCGTTTAGGATGTGATATTAAAGAATTAACGTTATACGCTATAACGTTAAAATTATTTATTGTCCTAAACATATTTTAAAGCAAAAGTCAAGAAACATGTGTTTCTTGCCAGTCTCTGTCGGGCATGCCTCATAAAGAGGCAGAAAGTCGGAAATTTTCGTTAGAAGCGACGTGAAGTCGCAACCAAAGAATTTTTCGGAGTCGCCGAGGAAAGAGCTTGTAGTGGTTTTAATGCCACTAGAAGCAGAAGGTTTGTATTGGGGTTTTGCGGCTTGTTTATCAGGTTGAGGAACGGCGTGTTGTTGGGGTTGATTTTTGGGTTGGGGTTTGGGAGCGTTGGGAGTTATATTTTTTTGATTAATATTTGAATTTTGATGCTTAAAGTGATCGGAAAATTTCTTACCATTTATATAATCCGATTTCAAATAATGTGGTGTAACTTTCCTGGCAGTCCTTACAGCCTGATTCTGTCTTTTTTCAGCGATGAATTTCTTCTTGTAGGGGCATCCTGCGTAACTTGCTGGGTGTCCCTCTGTCTTACACAAGACGCAGTATGGTTTTCCCACGGAGGAATCGGTCCTCTTGCACTGTCCCCTTTCGTGGTTGTCGCTGCATTTGACACAGCGATAGGGCAGGTAGCAGTTAATGCTCACGTGCCCAAGATATTGGCAGTTCCTGCATTGGGTGAGGTCCTCTGGTCGGATTTTCTCCCACCTAATATTCTCACCGAGAACTTTCTTCGTGCGGCTAACATTGACTAGGTCCGTTCCCTTTTGGAATTCCACCACAAAAGCGTTGTACACCGCCGAATTGTCCCTCTTGTTTTTGTAGGGAGAAACTTTCACCACCTGAAATCCGCTGATTTCCAGGTCCTCCAACATGTCTTCTGGCTGGTGCGAGAAGTGGATCCTCTTGAGCAGAAGCATGCACTTCCGGTCTTCTTTGGCGGTGTATGTATGGTGCTTAACCTTGTGGTCTTGGAGGTACTTCCTAATTGCGAGATGGTCTTCCTTCGCCTCCGTTTTTATTACCGTCTTGGTTTTGTTCACGTTGACTATAGTATACTTGACCTTGTTCTCGGTCATCTTAAAATGCCTGAACATCACCGATGTCGACATGTTAAAACATACGATCGGTGGTTGCAGGGACCGAGTAACAGGTTCGTTTTCCTTGGCTTGTGCTCTTGCACTTTTTAGCTGTCCTGCCGCTGGTGTTTTTGCGGCGGGTGTTGCAGCTGCTGATGCTGCTGCTTTCGATGTCGTTGCTGCTGCTGATGTTGTTGCTGCACTAGCGTTTGAGGCTTTTCCTGCTGAAGCATTCTTCCTCTTTGTCTTTGTCTTGACGGTTGTGAAACCGGTCTCCATCATCTCCACGTCCAGCTTAGCCCGTTTGCTTTGCTCCTGCTCGGCCTCGGTTTCCGTGCCTTCACTGGCGATGGCAGCCACTTCTTTGGAAATTTCCTCCTGGATGTCGGGCTCGGGCTCCATTTCCTCGATGTCACTTCCGTCCGACTCGGAAGTGAGGAAAAGCTGGTCAACATCGTACCCCAGCCTTGAAGCGACGTCATTTGCTGCCTCGTCACCAGAGATTTCGCAGGTGTAAAACCTCCCGCTCTATGGTCTTTAATAAGGCTGCTTTTGCCGTCCGCACCTTTTTTCGCTGACCCATTTAAATGGTAGCAATTTTTAGTGGTTGTTGTTCACTACTTTTTATTTTTTATTTATTGTCTGTTTTTTGGTCTACCTTAAAGGAAGGTTTTTGTTTTTGTTTTCTAACACTCACTTTGAAATTAATAATTCGCGCACAAACACGACTGCTCACTTCAAAGGTCCGTACTCGAGTGCTAAGCAAAAATCGCTCAGCACTCCTCCTTATATACTCTCAATTCGACGAAGAATTTTTTCTAGTTGGACGGAACGTTTCTTTTATATTATTTTCTTATCACTTAGGTTGGTTCTTGGTGATTCTCATAATCTGGCTACCCTTTTTTTAATGAATTTTTTGATTTTTGCCTTGAAAAAATTGAAAAAATCGGCAAATCAAGAAATTTTCATTTATTTTGAAAATAAAAAAGGGGGCATTCATTACCTATCAGAAAATGCAAAAATTATCATAATAGGTTCTATATTTCAGAAGTTATTGACAAAAAACGGAGTAAAAATCGACCCTCTAGGACGTCTATTAACGAAGTTACAGCCAAAAAACAAAATGACTAAAAAATGAGAATTTCAATAATTTTTAATCGTTTTAAAACCAATATATTAAGCATAATATGCGTAAAAATAGTTAAACATTATATATCATTGGAAAGGTACATTCATTACCTTTAATAATATGTATGAAATATTACAAAAGCTCACATGTTTCAAAAGTTCTTGACGAAAACATGAGCGAGAAGACTAAAATACAAAAAAATATTGAAACACAAAAAAATTATTTTTTCTTCTTTTGATTGATTTAAATTCTTCGGGGCTCCCGGTACTCTTGATGACGAAAACTGTTCGCAATAGGCACCTGCCTGACAAATATACATACCCTTAGTGGAGCAGCGAAGCTGCGTGAGCGTTGTGTGCCCCCGAAAAAGGAATAGAAAATCAAAAGATCCCGCGAAGCGGGCCACCCAGGTCAAATTAATTAAAAATTTGTTTGACACAGGCGCCTGCCTGACAAATATACATACCCTTAGCGGAGCAGCGATGCTGCGTGAGCGCGGTGTGCCCCCAAAAAAGGAGGAGAAAATCAAAAGATCCCGCGAAGCGGGCCACCCAGGTCAAATTAATTACAAATGTATATATACCCAGGTATAAGTGATTACAAAAACTATTGACACAGGCGCCTGCCTGATAAATATACATACCCTTGACGATTTGAAAATCGAAATTGTATTTCTTTTATGAATTTTTGGTCGTCCTGAAAAGGACGGATTTTGGTGGAAATGTTGTTTAATCCATTTTTAAACTATGGGCAACATTCCTAAGGAATTGAATCCTGCTGGTGGTTGTTCTGCTTCTTAGAACTCTTTGGATCCTTTCATTTTCTTGCATCGCTCTGGTCTTAGGCAGTTGTTCTCCTCGGCGTAGCTTCTCAATTGTTAATTTGGCCTGAGCCGTTTCCTTCGAGAGGTCTTCAATAATCTTATACAGGCCTGCATAGTTTTTGCCGACAACGACATTTAAGCGTCTGTGCCACACTTCAACACTGTTCTCTGTTCTGGGGAAGTTCTGTTCCATAGCTGAAGCTCCTATGGTCCAAAATTCTAGTTCGTATTTGGGGCTGGTATGTTGGCTGCCTATATAATTTTTCTTAAACCACCTTGCAATTGTTTTCGCTTCTTGGAAATTTAGCTTCATGTACAATTCGAAGAAGTAGGAGAGGACTTCTTGACTTGGCACAAACGCTAGTGCTTTTATCATCCGTACTTCTTCTGCAAACGGTGTCTCCCTTCCATATTTCGAGGCAAATCCAAAGCTCTGAACCCTTCTCCATATTATTTGGCCGAAATGGAAAAGGCAGCCTTTAGTTTGCACTTGCGGGAAGTGCGTTTTTGCAGTCTGTATTATAGCCTTCTCGAAATCGGAAACGATGACTTCAGGGCTTAGCATGATGTTAAAATCGCTTGCGCATTTCAGCAGCTGCGTCCAAAAGTCGTCGTACGCTTCCTTGGATCTACTGCTCATTAGGTAGAAGATTAATGGGACAACTGTTCCCTTGAGGTGGCCATGTACAGAAAATAGTTGTCCCATTATTGATGGCACAACAGCAAATGTGCCATCAACCAACCAGCACTTAGCATTTGACAGCAGCTCTATTGTAGACTTTGTTCTTTCCAGAGGAGTAGACCGTTTCCGAAAGGACGTACAGCTCACCTTCAGAAAATCTTAACCGTTCAGGTATTGCTATTTCTTCAAGGGTTTCGGGCTCCTTGGTCAAGCTGGATCGTACTCTGTGGATTTTCATTTTCTGCGCCCCTTTTGTTGGCAAGTAGGGGCGAGAAGCAGGCTGCACGTCCATTGTTGTGTCCCTTATTATCACGCTTGGAGGGAACGGCAGTAATGCTTTGTTTTTCAACGCAAAATTTGCTTCATGCATTTCTTTTGCATGCGAAAGCGGAGCGTGGCTGTGCTCATGTGTTGTTTTTTGAATTAAAAATCTCTCCTCCTGCAAAACCGTTTGTATTCGTGCATTACAGAGAAAATTTTTTCTATCGGCGCAGATCCAATATGATTTGTCCATTTTTTTTTTTTCTTGATGGAATAAGTAACCATCTTTTGACAGTTTTATTTGGCCTCGTTTTGAGTACACAACTTCAGCAAAACATTCCATTTTTTTTTTAATTTTTTTTTAGCTTAAACACTGTTTAACTTTTAGCACTCACAAAAAACTTATACCTTTATTTCACTTAAGTATTAATTAACTTTTTTGGTTATGGGTCTAAAAAGATGAGAATCACAAAGAATGAAGCATAGAATTTCATAATTTTTTGCGATTTTTATAGGGCATTTGTTTTACAAATTTCACTAAATTTAATATTTGTGAAACAATGAACAGATAAAAAAAAATCAAGCATAATTTGAGCCTAGAATTATTACAATCTACAATAATCAGAATCTTTAAATTGTTGTTAATATGAAAACAATTGTATACATTTTGTTTCCAAAATGTCATTTTTGATGTGAAAAATTGCATCTACATTATTTTTTCATATGAAAAAATTTATTGTATTAATGACTTCAGAAAATAATATTTTTTTTTTTGAAATCTTGTTAGATTTTTTTTTTGCAATTTTTCACTTCCTGTAAAATATATTTTTATTTTGCGGAAACACAATATTTTATTTTAATAATGAATTTAAAAATAAAAATTTCTTTTCATATAAATAAAAGGATGAAATAAAAATTTATATCTTTTAAAAATTTTTTTTAGTCCTGAGAAGAACCGTGTTAGTACAACGTATAAGTTATACTAAGAAAAAATCGATTTACGATTTAACGATTATTTATTGAACAATATAATATTTACAATTGATTCTTATTCTACCCAAGTAACATGGTTGGAGCTGCTAGTAATTAAAATGTTCTTAAACAGCTCTTAAAGTGGTAGATGCCAAGCTCATGCTCCATTTCAAAGATATTTGCAGCTCTGGGGTTTTTTGTTTTAAATCTGTCTCTATATTGCATTAGAAGAACTATTCTCAGCTCTATTACTTTAAAAAGCGTTTAGCTTTATAAAAATACTCTTTAACTTCGTTTATAATAGCTGTATTAGAGCTCAGCCGGTATTGTCTTCTTGTGCTTTAGATAAGCTTTTTAGAAGTACGAAGAGTCACTTTAGAGTTTAAATAGATCTGTTTGTGGTTAAGACAATCACAATCTCAATACAAAAATGTATTGCTATTATAAAACTGTTCTAAATTTTAAATAGAGCATTTTTGTGCTACTGCCATAATAGAGGAAGAGAGAGAGAGAGAGAGATTATAGTAGTTAACTTGTAGTATGAAAATATCTGTCAAACGAATGAGTCGCTTCGTTTACCAACTTTGTTGTGTTTTTTTTTATTTGTTAAAATACGTCTTGTTCATAAAAAAAAAGATTCACAAACAATATAACATATTGGGAAAGTGTTTGCGGGGGAATAGCTAGACTGTAGACAAATAAAACTGAAAACAAAATCAATCAGTATGGAAGAAGTTAATGAACCTTCGACACTTTCACAGACCAAGAAAGAATAAGTTTTAATGGCTCTTTTAAAAAAATAAACTGTAAACTGAATATTGAATATGTTCCGAGAACTAAATCAGAATGAATTATGTAAAAATTATGAATTTTGTGTTAATAAATGCTTGAAATTTTTTCTGAAGTGTTTTGAATTTTTTATGAAAAAAAGAAAATAGGTACATAAATAATTTCATTGTCGTCTGATTGCTGTGCGTAAAGAGTTCACCTATTATAGAGCTGATTTAAAGCACCATTATGCATTTACTAGTTCTTAAAAAGTTCGATAAGTGTTTGTTTTTTTATTGAAATCAACTGGCAAAATCGAATCCCTATTTAGAGCTTGTTTAAAACTTAGTAAAAACATCAGCCTTTTCAAGAATGTGGCATACATACTGTTTTCTTGTGTTTGTGTTATGAGCTTCATACGCGCTCCAAAAGGGTTCGTTGAGATAAGTACATTTGAAGATATTTTTTCACCAGATAATTTGTGTAGGTAAACAGGGTGTCATATGAAAAAGTATAAAAATGACAAGTAACATTTTTTTTTGCACTTAACACTATCAAAACTTTTCTAAGATATTAAAGTTAAAACCTCGACATTTTAAGGATTTCGAATTAAAATCTTTTTCTTTTAATTAATTAATAAGATATTTGAATTTCCCTATAATAATAATTATTTTAACTATATGCCTGTAAGACTTAAGGTCTTTTGAATGCAAATGAGAAGGAATAGAAAGATAGGAAATCATTTTTGTTGGTACAATAGATTGAGAACTAGGTGATATTTATCTCACGAAAATCCCACGGGTGGGGTCCAGTTGAAGCTAAGGGAATATTGTAAAATTGCCGCACAAGCTGGGGCTCGAACCCACAACGTTAAATTAGTAAAGAAGCACTAATTGTACCCAAATGTTTAAAAAAAAAAAAATTGGACTTCATAATCATTCATGTCACTTTTTGACTGTTAATGTCCTTCTAAATTTTGTACTTGTCAGTAATGAATAGAAAGACTTAAAAATACTTTTGTTAAGTTAAACGAGACTAGGCTCAAAGTGAAGAATTTGAAAAGAAGTGACAGGAATAACCCCTAGTACTATACTTTATTAGTAATCCTTCGCAGTCTAGGCGTACTCAGGTTATATACGTGTTTTCGCTCAAAACATATTTACAAACTGTATATGAAAAGAAATTTTAACACCGCTAGAAAAATTAACAAATATGTCAAAGCAAATATGTCCGCCGGCGCCCGCCGCCGCGAATGAGAACCTTTGAACACAATGTTATAACTTATAAGCATATATGCATCCCATTTTATTACATATCCATATCCGTTTCCATAAAAGTATGTCTTTATGTTTGTACGCAAAATATTTTACAAACGCAAACTTAAATGAAGTACGAGTACATATTAATATTTCAAACGATTTGTTTACAGTATAGGACACCCTGTATTTTTTCAATCTGTCTTATCGACTTGACATTTAATTATAGGTTCTCTTAGCTCTAGTGCAACAATACTTGGGTCTCACGGCAATATAAGGGCTCGATGGAGTATGCACAATTTGCTTCAAAAATGGTGACTATTAAAAAAAAAAAACAATGCAAATAAGAAATATTTCTACAAATTATTTGCTCAAAATCTCTATCTTCAAAATAAAACTTTAGTAAACGTTCTTTAGACTGAGTAAAACATTTATTTCAGTCTTTTCGATGTCATTTGTTAAAAAATTTTGTTTTTTACATAAATAATACTAAAAAATTATGCTATTTGATAACTTAATATTGATTATTTTGCGGGCGCATTGTAGTTTTTCCAGGTAACGTGTTAACATTTGTGAAAAATTTTAAATCGCACTAAGAATCCACTAGAAGTTGATCGTGGTTATTTATTTTTATTAATATCAAAATTGTTATCATATTCTCTTAGATATTACTGCAGGCATCTTTTTTTTTGTTTTTGCCAATAATAATTATTGATGGTATGCGAACATAAAATTACAAACACAAATAAAATCTCGTTCAAATACAATATTGACAGACTTTTTTTTACAAATACTAATACAATTGAAACACTTAAAACCTATTTTCAAACACGAAGCTCTATATCAAACTAGAAGCAATGTTTAATAGAGTTGAATAAGTAATATAGTGCTCTTTAAAATAAATTCAGCTAGGGACTTTACATTCTAATAGAACTTTTAGTTACTATCAACACTGATTCAAAGCGCAGAAGCGTGAAAAATTTGTTCCAAATTAGCTCGAAAGTCACCAAAGAAACGAATATTAAAGCCAGTAGCTACCATATCTGCTTTCCAAGCTATGATAAGGAGCAAATTAGTGCTCTCAAACTCACAAAATTAGCTCGCAATGTGCTTGATATAAGCTCTAAGAGCGCATCTAGAGTTAATTTTGTAGCTTTTAGCTAATAAAGGCAGCTCTGGAAGCGCTGTAGGAATTCTCAACGAACTTAAAATGTTACTTGGGTATTTTACTTATGATACTTAAAAAATATTTGTTGGCACATTAGGGGCCTAACTATATACATTGATAATTTTATAATACATTTAAAAAAAAAAATTGTCATTAATAGTCAAGTGGGGGTGCTAAGAAAAAATCGATCAGCACACCTCTTTATATACTCTCAATTCGACGAACAATTTCCCAACTGGATTTCCTATGGATGTCTTTTATACCTACAACAATAGTAGTGAAGAAATCGGAAAAATAGTACGAAATTTCGTTCTTGGTGGTTCTCATCATTTGACCCCCTGATTCATATGGACATGAATAGTATCATTTAGTATTAAGAAAATAGTACGAAATTCGGTCAAACGTGATTCAGCAAACCATTTTTCGGCAAAACGTAGTTTCCATGAAACGTTTTTCGGTCAAACGTTATTCGGTCAAACGATTTTCGGCAAAACGTACCCAACCCATTTATCTATGTATGTTTTTTTTATAAAAAAAAAGATATCAAACGCAATACAAACGGCTGGTTGAAATGATGAAGGCCAAGCCAGACATTGCCAGGAACTTCGCCAGCCGATCGCTGTTGTATTTCTTAAGGATTTTCTTAACTGCTTTCTCTTCATACCTTTCTGCGTCTAAAAATAGCACTGCCCTGTCCATTTTTGTTTTGTTTTTTTAACTTTAAATGAGATTGATTTTAATGAGCTGTGAAATAACACAAACATTCACTTTGAAAAAGATTTGTCATTTCAGTCTTATGCAGTGGTGGATTTACCAATAGGCTGAGTAGGTTGAAGCCTAGGGCGGCAGATTTGAGGGGGCGGCAAATTTGGTCCAATATTTTTTTGCTTTCTAGAAAAAAAAAAATTATAGGTACTCACGGAGAACTGTGTATGTTCGAGCTGCACAGAAAAAAACACATTTCAGGGTTAACACGTTTCTCGTCCTCATAGATAGACTCGTTTCCGAGTTAGAAAAACGGCAGAAAGTCTGCAGCGGATTTAATGAAAAGTTTTCATTCCTAACCAAAATTAGTGAGTTGACCATCGAATTTGAAGGAAAAATCCATTTTATTGGAAAAAATGTATTCTAATGACTTAGAAACTGACTTGGTTCAAGAATGCGCACACTTCCAATACCACCTTTCTTCTGAAAATCTTTTGATAAAACCAGATTCTGGATCATTAAAAAGTCTATCTTTGTTCCTGCGAAAACAGAATTTGGAGAGCATTTATCCAAATTTGGATATTGCACTTCGCATGGCTTTGTGTACACCAGCGACAAATTGTTCAGGTGAAAGAGGCTTTTCTTGCTTAAAGCGGGTAAAAAATTATCTTCGATCTACTTTAAGTCAAGAGAAACTAAACGCATTATAAACAATAAAATACAAAACAAAATGCAAATTTTAATTTTATTGATTTTATTTTGTTATTTTTGATAATTTAATTAATTTCACAACATTATTTTAATAAATTAAAGCGACGCGCGTTTCGGACAAATGTCCATCATCGGGCTTAAACTTCAAAACTTTGAAGTTTAAGCCCGATGATGGACATTTGTCCGAAACGCGCGTCGCTTTAATTTATTAAAATAATGTTGTGAAATTAATTAAATTATCAAAAATAACAAAATAAAATCAATAAAATTAAAATTTGCATTTTGTTTTGTATTTTATTGTTTATATCAACTTACATACACAACATGGAGACTAACTCAACACAAAATTAAACGCATTAGCCTTTTTGTGCATAGAATCAGAGCTAATGAACAAGATTTCATACGACATTACATTGATGATTTTGCGGATATAAAATCGCTCAAAAAGGCACCGGATTTAAAAAAAATTTGATAGGGATGTTTTTCCTATTTTTTTTTAAACTATAAGTGAAATAAAAACATTTACTAACTATTCTTACATGATGTGTTCATATTGTGTAAGTAGTTTTAAGGCATACCTTATCCCACCTTATAAGTAGTAGGTAATTGAGCTTTTCTTCGGTTAGAAACCAAGATTAAGAAAAAAACAAGAGGAACCTTTAGTGCAAGATCATGCTAATAACGAGAACAAGCTGATGTATCTAATGCGGACGATTATGCACAAATCATAAAGTTGCAATCTCATTGACAACTATCTGAAAAGCGATTGACCCTGCAGGCCATAACTGAAGCTTCCCGCTACTTTCGGGCTCGGAGCGCTCGAAAATGTAGGAACTTGGGATTATCAAGCTTTTTGAATTCAAATTTTGATCCGCTTGGCGGCATTTAACGTAGTTTTTCGATCACAAATTTTTTTATATTAGGACAAAAATCGTTTGAATGAAAATTGTCAGTTATCTTAAAAAAATTAAAAGTAATTAGAAAAGCGGTAAACCCTGCAGTCCAATTCTGAAACTTTTTAATAATTGCAAGCTCCAAGCTTGCACGTTTTTGAGCTCTTCGTGTCCACAAAAATTAGTTTTTATGTTTTTGAGCTCTTGAAGACAGTTTTTTTTCGAAATTCTTATTTTTTGACTATCTTCGAAACCGCTCGACTGATTGACTTCAAAATCTTTTCAGCTCCAATTCTGCTGAATAGACCCTTTCGAACGCCGTGTCAGAAATCTCAATCGCTCGGTTTGTTCTTAAGATATCAGACATCAAATATAAGTTACACATATACACGGACATCTTATTAAAAATAGTCGGAACGGCTTCCTGGTACCTCAAAACGATCGGCTTTGATTTTCGAAGTAAAACATTAAAAACATGTAAATAATATCATTATGATAGTGAATTGCAGAGGTCAGTAGGGGCGGCAAAATTTGAATAGCCTACTGGCGGCGAATATGTAAATCCTCCGCTGGTCTTATGATTTATGTCAATTTCTTTGAGATGGTACACGCTTTCATTTTCGTTTCGAATCGGATACCATGAACAGGAAAATCCCGAAAATCGGAACATTTCTACGATCAGAGGATTCTCCGAACGGATACCATGATAGGGGGGATTAAAATAAAATGAACGACTGGGTCGCCCGAATTGACTCATATCTAAAAGTAAAAACCAATTCAAAAGAGAACTCAAATACCTTAATATATAAATTAAAAATTAGTCTTTTTTAATGGGTACCAATATCAAACATTTTTGTCAAGCTTTGTAAAATACATAAAAACAAATATTTATTAAAACATAGTGCGCTATTTAGATAAATTGAGCTTCCTAAATGTTCATAGGTACCTACAAGATGAAAATAAGCTTAACGTGAACACCTGACAATAAAGTCTTAATTTCACGACGAGCTTACTCGCATGCAGAGTCAAATTGGGCTTAGACCAGAGCCCTAAGATCTACCCCAAGGTAGAATCATAGTACCAATTTTATGGAACATGTTGAGGCATGTCCACACTCCTTGGTGATGGGCGAGGTCTATCTAACACCTTTTGCATCCAAAAATAAAATCCGTAGATAATATTACCCAATGCCATATGTTTCCGCTATGGAATAAACCACAACCACCACGATACTCCCACAAGGGGGCCTACCTCATAGATAGTCTCCCAGGTGACTCGGCCACCTGGGTGGGCACTATCTCCCGTGGTACCAGAATAAAGCTTCCGGTGGAGCTTCGCAACCGTGAGGTCACTTCCAGATGAGCACCATCAATACTCAAGGCCTGGCAGCCTTAGATATGCGCACTCAACCATCTGCCAAGTCAGAAGCAAACAGCCAAATACGCATACCAAGCCTTCCTCTCTTAGCCGCATACAAGTTTTACCTTGCATACGTTTCCAGTAAGGAATCAATACTTCAAGGAAAAGAAATATAGCTGTAGATACTCACTCCTATTTCAGTTACAACAATTTCCCTGCCATTCATATTGTTCCCCGGTTGCCACGTGGAGGCGGAGGATAGGCACGTCTATCCCTCTTAAGTTCCAAACTTCAATCTCAACCACATTCATGATTGGATTGTAGCCAGCTTACAAAATACCGACGATGCTAAGCCCGGCAGGGACCCTAAAGACGAAGAGGTGCCGCGGCCTCTACGCTCCAAGGATCTGCCGAACAGAAGGAGTATCGCAATCTCTATTTGTAGCCTTGGCTAAGCGTTCAAAGCACTTAAGAGGGTATAGTTAACCCCCACATAGGTACCTACAATATAATATGACATTCTGGAAGAACCGGTTAAGCCATTCTCGAGACGTTGTAAGTTATTTTTTCTAGCCATGCCTATGGAGTTACATTTGTTTTTTTTTCTTATTAAAATCTTTAGAATTCTATATTTGTTGAGTTAAAAAGTTTCTGTTTCCCGTCTGAAAAATATCTTTCCAAAAAAAAATTTGGGCACCATCGTTAAGGGTAATCGAACCACCTGTTTATGCTGTAGGTGCCTTTACAAATATACAGAAAGACATTCAGAAACCGACAAAATTCTTCGAACAACTTTTTTCATGTCCGCTATCAGCATTACGTATATATTATACCTACATATTATTATATTATTAGGTATATTATTATATTATTATATTATTTTGATTGTTATCTTAAGATTTTTTAACGAATACATAACTTGCCTTAAAGTACCTATAATTTCAAATAAAAACAAAAAACATATTTTGTTCATATAAATGACTTGAAATTCTTTAAATTGTGATGTTGCCAAATATCGCAATAGAGAACAGAACTTACACATTCAACAAATTCATAAGAAAATATGTTATTAAACACACACAAACACAATTTTTTTCTGATTTCATTATGACATATCCTCACCGTTGGCATGGCAATAACAGCTCAATAGCTAACTCCCTCATTCTGCTATACTCTATTCGAGTAATTTGTTCAGTACAAGGAAGATAGGACGTTTGCCTCTCAGTCTGGCTATATTGGCTTGCATACATCGGTCTCAAGTTAAAGCTCTCACAGGGTTTCCATACTTTGCATAGTAAATTGCCGCAAATCGAGTAAATTATACATTAGGGTTACCATCTTATGATTTAAAACAAAAAATCAAAAATTATTTATCTTCTTCCACACCACCAAGCGGTTATTCAGAAAGGATACAAAAACAAAAACAAATGACAACACCTCCCTATCAATCAAAAGCTGAAAAAGCTACAAAATCCAAATCTCAACATAGAAATGCAGTAGCGAGATCCCTTTTTTAAAATCATGGCAACACCTTTTAGATGTGCTTTGTGCGATGACGATGAGGGTTGTTTTTATTTATACTGAACAAAAAGAAACAAAAATTAGTCTGCTTTTTGCAGTCAAACTGAAAGGTTATGGGTGCGGCCAAATTTATCGAAAATCACAACAACAATTCTTGTGTGTTCAGTGGTTTGGGTTTAATTTCAGAGGCAGTTTCTGTTTTAGTTTGCCATTGGGATTACCTGCAGGCATCATTGGTAGATAAAAAGCTCCCTCATAAGGCATGTGCTGAACAAATTACTTGAATAGAGTATAGTAGTTATTATAAAATAAATAATATACATCTCTCTATCGCTTTCCCAGTACATCAACCCCTCTTCTACCAGTCTGCAAGTTCTGCTAAACCTATAAATGTAACATCCAGCGCCATCGGCGAAAAATCTCACAACAGAATATCGTGTTTCATGGTGTTACTATAGATTATATATACAAAGCTTGGTGCTCCGAAACGGTGTGATAGGATTTTTGTTTTCATTTTTTGACTTGAAGTTAGTCCTATAAAAAGTATATCTAACAATTTTTAAAGTGTTGTATCAAACCGTTAAAAAGCTACGATACTTAACGTAAAACGTCTGTTTTTTTGAAACTGTTTTTTTTTATTTCCATACACGTGGAACACAAAAAAAAATTCGTAATAACGAATATAATCAACTGTAATGGAGGTGGAACAAACCAATACTAAAATTTTGTTTGCCATTAGTGTTCCACATACATAGCTTTTCTTTAACACAAGTAAGTGCAAGTGGAACAAAACAATTGAGACAAAAAAATTTCGAAAAATTATATGAAAAATGTGTACCAAACGCCAAAGAATGGTTTATGGCACAAAACAATTCTAAAAACTGTTAATTTTGGTGGATATGGGAAAAAGTCGATGTTCAGTATCTCGGGATTGGAAATACATAGAGCAAATCGAATCACAGATTCAAAAAGAGCATACAAAATTACCATAGAATCCGTTTATAACTCAAAAACGACAAAAGTGGCGTATGGAACAAAACAATTCTCAGGCGACGTCATGGCATATTTAATTTAACCGTTAAAAACTTATTTCCGTTATGTATTTGCATTTTCATCCAAAAAGTGAAGACGCAGTTTTTCATAAAGTACAATATACAAAAAATTTAATCCGATTCGTTAGAGCAGTTTGTGAGCAAATTAAACCAAACAAGTGCGGTTTTGTCAAAAATGCCCAAAATTCTGTAAGTTTAATCAAAACCGTTAGTTTTTCTCGAGCAAATCCAATTCGGAAAAAAATGTAAAATGGAGTGTACCAGTTTAAACCGGGCTAAACGAAATAAAAAAAAAAAACCTCGATAACTTTTGCTAATCGGATCAGTATGCTGCGATGTAACGAAAAAACACGCCATGTAGTGTAGGTTGGTCCCCGTGAAATAGCTATAGCTCCAGCCTATGGTTGTAGCACACACAAGTTGTGGTTGTTTCATACAAAATCTTTATCCTATTTCTAATTTCGGGTAGCAGCCTAGCAGCGATTATAAGAATTTAAACAAAAAACCTCCTTGATTCGAAAATGTCGTCAATTAGGATGTAGCTTGATGTGAAAAAACGCACTTGGCGATAACAACTTTTTTTTTCTGTCATCGTAATTTCATGTTTATTAAAAAGTCGATTTTCTGCACGAAATTCACACGTGCCCTATAGAACAGATAACATCGTATTCAACGCTCAAGAGGGCTGGGTCATTTGGAGCGAATGGACGTCAACGCTTTAACTCGTGAGGTCTTAAACGCCGACCATGCCAGAGAGAGCCAAAAGCCTAGTAACTCATATTCGAGGAAGCAACCAGGGGGCAGATTCTGATCTTTCTGATCGTTTTTCAAAAACGAAAGAAATCGTGCGAGTATGCGGACAAGACATACTCACAATTGCATTGACAGACCGAAGTCATTTTCGTAACCTATCTTCGTTTTTAGATTTGATTAAAAGCCATTCTCACCTGTATCCTCGTACAGCAACGCATTTTCATTACTTAATATATCCTCTTCTTTATTGCGTTTTATTTGGCTAACAAGCAATTGTAATCTACCGTTGAGCCTACAAAAAAAAAAACTTAGATTTCACTTCATACAAATAAAACAAAAACCTTTACTTAGAAATCTCCATTAAACAATTAGATCTATGCTCAATGACACCAATACATGGCCCAAACTTGTCAAGCAAATCATCGGCTCCAAGAGCCATCAATTGACTTGAATGTGTGTGTGCAAGAACTTTCAGCCATTTTACCGATAATTCGACGCTAAAAGAAATTTGTTATAAATATAAAACAATTTTTAAATGTAGGTATGACAACAACCAACTTCATTCGCTTTTGCTGCATCATAAAAGTTAACTCATTTACAAGACTTCCAACATATTGCACCGGCAGTTTCTGCAATGTGATCTCTATTACATTTATGTCACTCATGCAAAGGACCATTTGCAGCAATCTAAAATATATTCGTTCGATTAGCAACGGAAATTAAAAACAGATTAAATTAACCAACCCAGGGTCCTTACTATGCAAGGCTTGTATAAGCAGTTGTACTTTGCTCTGTGCTTGCGGCTTTTCACCAACATTCAGATTAAGATTTTGTAGCCTAGATTCAAATGGCAGTTCCACTGCTTTAAGATTCTTCCTTGAAACCATCTCACCAGACATGTATTCAACATCATTTTCATTAACTAATGGAGTAATTGTCTTCAATGATGAACCAATTGGTTGATGCTCGGATATTTTTTTCGTTTTAAAACGATTCTTTGGATCAGCTCGCACGAGGACTTGTAACTTTTCACTATAGTTAGGAGCCTACAAATTGAAAATAAAAGATTTTTTAAGGCAAATGGAGTTCCAAAGGTTTTATAATAAACCTACAATCTGCTCAAAGTTCATAAAATGCTTGTTACCGTAGCAAAATAGAATTTGATTTTTCAAAGCATGATGTAGAGAAGCAGCTACGGCGGGAATGGGTTCAATGACAGAGGAACTATCCGAGGCGATTTCGATTGTAACCCTTGGCTTGATGGGCTTTTCTGCTTTAATGCTGAAATTTTTCGAGATTTGTAATATTTTGTATCAAAATTGATATACATTGGAGCTTACCTATCTAATGGAATCAAATAAAGGTGAATCACACCACTTCTAGTCACGCTGGCTAGTTTTAAATTGTCCTCTTTGTCCAGCTGACAACATAACGAATGGGCTATATCTTCCATTAGTAGGGTACACGTGGACGATTTGTTTTTACCCTTTTTTCCAATTTTCCACAAGCATATTATCCTTTCCATTCTTGAAGCAGAAACCGCATACTCGGTATTGCCTACTGCAAATGTACTCAAGGCAGTCACCTCTGATGTATGTCCTGTGAATGTTTGCACTAGCTCATGAGTCTCCAATGAGTAAACCTTAATTTGTCTTGCTCCAACTACAATATTGTTTGAATTTCTGAGATATGTTATGCTCTGGGGTTTCTCATTGCCGATAGAAAAGGAGTTGATTTGTTTTTCGTTCGGCAAATTCCAAGAAACCACTTGGCAATCTTCTCCGCAGGTATATAATGTTTCAACATTGTCAAAAAATATTGAAGTTATTCTGCCAGAATGTCCTTCACCTTTTAAATCACGTTCAATCTGAGCAAGTTCATGGTATAAACAAAAAAGTCTTCTGCACATTATTGACTTACCTTTCCAAGTGAAAAAGAATAAAGAGAAACTCCTCCGTTGCTGGTAGCTAAGGCAATGTATAGGGAGGCACTAGATTCAAGCGATTTTCGCTCCTTCTTAAACTGCTAAAAAGAAACAAGTTCACGCAAAAAACTTTGAATATAATCCAAATATTCACATGCGCACGAGGCAAATAAAATCCATATTTTAACACTAATATTAAATTTAATAAATAAAATTAATTCTTAACAACTTGAAAACACGTTCTTTTTTATTTTTCTTAGATGTACATTTCGGAAGCTATGCTTCAAATTTAAAATTTTAATAAACTCACTGAAGATTGAAGCATAGCTTCCGAAATTTACATCCGAGTAAAATAAAAAAAAACGTATTTTCAAGTTGTTAAAAAATTTAAACGAATTTTATTTAATAAATTAAAAAAAAAACACGCATGGTCCCTGGTATCAAATTGATTATTGTTAAATTGTAGAAACAAAAACTTATTGAATTTTTTTCTTCATTTCATGTCTCATGTGCAGGGCTTGAGGGTGCTTCATGGCTTACCTTCTTGTGTGGAGAAATTGCAACCCACGTTAGCGCACAACATGGATTAGTCAAATGCAGATTTGGAGTATATTCTTGTTTCAATTCATTGGTTTCTGTGTCCCAAAGCTTAAGAATTCCTTGGTCATTTACCAATGCAAAAAAATTTCCATCCGGAGAAAATCCCGACACGTGCTGGACACCGAGGGCCATAATTCTTTTTTATAAAAAAAATTAAAGAAATGGCAAACATTAGGTGTTTGTGTATTGTGTAGCGTGTAGCAGACAAACCAGAGAGAAGATACTAATAGAGAGAGGCAACTTCGACGATGGCTCTCTTTTAGCATACAAGCTGCGATTCGGGCAGCAACTTGCATCTGTATTAAACTCCATATACAAAAAATGTGGGGATAATACAGCTGCAAGTTGCTGTACATATTCACCATGTCGGGAAAATGTCAGATGTAGTCAGCTGTTGGGTTGTGTTCAGGAAATATGAGTTTCAGAATAATTTATATTTGCTCTAAATTAAAAAAAGTGTTCGATTGGGATTTAGTATTTTAAGTTAATTTACAACAGAGATATAAAATTAATTCTAGTTTAAGCTAGATGGAGCCACATTTTTTGCAGATAATGAAAACATTCGTGAAAATAAATCCTATCCAAATTATGGTAGTTCGACCAACTGAGAACTCTGAGATTTTTTAAGTGGAACAAAAATCGAATAATGTTTGTATTCGATATCTCACTCAGCTCTTTTGACAGCTGTCAGTGTTTGTTATTTGTAAAATTGATGGTGTTTTTACACTACGTTTTCAATAGAGCCGAAATGATGTCATTTGGAAATTTGCTAAAAAATGTGTTTTCATCTAATACTTAGAGACTGGGCAGAAGAATCAAAAACAGCCGCCAGTTCTTCAATTTATCCAAACAATCCCTGCGACCTGTGCCATTATATGGATGTTGTGAACGCAATTTCGACAAAATTGGATGTAGACACCATGCAACAGAAATGTTAATTAAGGAAACATGACAACATCGCGAAATAAATCTTGAAATTGAATCCTCAATATACACAAATAACAGGACACATGCTGTTCGGGTTAGAACATTCAATCATGACCATAGTTTACTCCAGTTGTGACAAATCGGGATAGATGCTTCAGGAGTGGTGGATGAGATGCTGTACATGCAGCAAGACACTATATCTTTCATCAATTGTCAAATTTTCGATGCAAACAGCATAATAATTTGCAGTCCTAATAGGAAGCATTTTGGATGACTCACCAAACGTACACACCCATTTAGCTGCTTGTGTCCAATTACGCCCTACAAGCAGGTTGAGGTCACTCTCCACTCGTGTCTTCATAAATATGTGTGTTTCCAATGCTTGGTTGCTTCACGAGAGGAATTTAGGACTCTGGTGCGTTTTCATCTTTTGCACCACAATGCCCAGATCAATATCACTAAAGAGACGTTCTTCTCAACACTTCATTGCTATTGTTAAATTACTGTATCTGCTTATATCGCAAGTAAAAAAGAAGATTAGTTATTTTAGAAAATACAATTTTTTAATGGAATTCAAGGAATGTTTTTATATCGTAAAGGGTAGTACGCAGCTCGAGCTAAATTTTAGTTCACGTTTTTCTCTCCAAACCTTAGCTAAAACCCCAGCTAAATTTTGACATAAGAGAGTTGTGGAGATTGAAATGGCGACTTTGTGTAGAAAATGTCAAAACAAATTTTGTTTGACAAATAAACACAAAAATGTTTTTATTTATTTTTTTAAAAGTTTTGGATGTTTACCTAAGGCTTCTCGTTAAGGTAAGTTTCTAAATAAAAAAGCTCTTATCAAGGTACATTACTAAATCTCGGTTGTTTCTGTTTTTTTCGTAGTTGTACCGCTTCGTTCAGCGTCGTACCCTCGTACCAACAAGGAGTTCAACAGAATTGTTCTTAAACGTTTGTTTATGAGCAAAATCAACTAGCCAACCAATGTCTCTGCAGCGTGTCAGCCATTTGTTCAAGAAGGCCAACCAACTCGGCTCAAACTGTTGTTGTTGGTACCATTACCAATGACTTGCGTCTTCTCATCGTCCCCAAGATGGCCATTTGTGCTCTGCACATCACCTAGAAGGTTCGTGAACATTTTGCTGGGAACACTATCCAACGATGAAGATGCTTATGGAAATGTGCATCACCAATCAATAGAACGAAACATCTGTCGCAAAGGAAGAACTACAGGTGAGTTACCTACGAATTTGAAAAAAAAAAATCTAACTAATTATTTTAATTTATCAGATAATGACTCTAGAGCGGGACAAGATCATGGAGTTCGAAACTCATCTAGCAGCTCAGACTTCTCAGGCTATCATCACAGAAGAGAATGCTATTCTTATATCCCGATTTCCAAATCATGCTTAGTTCAGAACAGCAAAGGTGACTTCAATCACCTGCCAGTTCAGTGTCTGTGAGTTCCTGCTTTCCAATTTCAATTAAGATTGAATAAAATACAGAAAACAAAGGGATATGTACATTTTATTTACGATGCAACAGCATATTGTAACACTTATGGGTAACATTACAGCACAAGTTTTTTTTTATTTGCTGGGACAAATCTTGTACACCTTCACATGACTTAAATGTTGGCCCTGCTTCCATCCAAGCCAAGACGATGGGGCGATGAGACGACGACAATAGCGGCCAACTATTGTTGTTGTGTTTGTTGTCTACCTATCTTATAGGAAATCGGAGAGGTAAATGTCTGAAACATGGGACTGTTGTGTTAAATTGGAACGACTTAAACGCTTCATATCCAAGGGATCAATGTACTTCTGGATCTAAAAGTTTGTCTTCCGGTTCTTCAATTGCCTTCAAACAGTTGCTTTCATCCACTGGCTTTTATATCTCTTCTTGAGATTCACTTGCACCGTTAGTTTCTTCTTCCATCTTAAAGTTATCTGTTTCTTGGATTTCAGGAGCTTTATCTGCTTTTCAAAGTATTTCTTCAGACTCCAAAGTTTTTTTGATTTCAGGTTGGTCGTCAACTGAAGCAGGACTATCTTTTTATTCGAGATGTGTTGCATTTTCTTTTTCGAGAACCTGAAATGTACAAAAGTATTGTTAAAAATATATTTTTTTAACTCACATTTACTCGATGACAGAAGCTTTAAAGAAATGCAATTAAAAATACAGCTGTTCTCTTATTCATAAGCGTACCTAGAGAAAAGTTTAAGAGGGGCATTAAAATATCATCGCTGGATTATTTTTGTGTAAGCTCTATTTTAAAATTTGTTCTTCTGTTTTGGCAGAACAATTTTTATTTTTATTAGCATTCTCTACTCAAAATAGCTTTTTTATGTCTTAAAACAAATTTACGGCTGAGATTCAACCCCTACGTTACCCCTTTTTAGCTACGACCCGAAAAGATCTGTCAAAATTTAGCTCGCAGGAAATGTGCCGAGCAATTAAATAGTCAGCTAAATTCTGACAGTACACTGGGAAACAAAAGTTTGAAATTTTAGCTGGAGCTGCGTACCACTCGGCTAAAATGCTTTGCTTAATTTTAGCTTGGCTACATTTTGGAGAGAATTTTGTATGGGAGCTAAATTTTAGCTCGAGCTGCATACTATGCTTAAAATGTAAGCTACTATAAAAACTTGAACTATGATGCAAAAATGGGGCTAATTCAGTCCATTTATTGTTTTTATTGTCGTACTCTTCGACTAAATCTTGAAATAAGGCAATAGGAGTAGGATTAGGAAGTTCAGGAACTTTGGGATAGCTAAACAGAGAACCATTCCTGTGGAAAATCCGAGAGGGGGAGGAAAGAGGAGTAGGAAGGGGAAGGGGACGAATGTCTGCTACGGGCGCAATGGCATGCTCGCGACGCTCGACTAAACTCGCCGGATAAGGGGGGATCTTGCCCCCGCAGCTAGACCACACCTATTTCAAAACATAAAACATGCCAAAACTTACTTCACATCCCACTACCACTCACAAATCTCACGCACACTTACTCTCATACACTGGCACACACGCGTCTTTTCTTCACTCACATGAACACGCTTCCACTCATTCTCACTCATACACACTCACTTCCCCCTCGGCCATCCACCCATACACTCGCTCACATGCTCGCTACCACCCACTCAAAACCACTCACTCTTACGCCCTTACCCACTCATACTCACTCTCACATACACCCTCACCCTTACACGCACACCCACACCCACGCACACACACACTCCCACACACACACACACTCCCACACGCTTTAGGAAATGAGCTGCCGCTGGAATGCAACTAGGCCATATCCCACCCTTCCTGGAATTCGGGAGCCTGGATATTCGGAATTCCCCTTACCAGATATTGAAGTACCGCTGTTAAACCATACTTACTTCACTGCAGCACTTTAGCCAGCCCTACCGCACCCCCCTGAAACGTCTCTTAAATTGCCATCATAACGCTAATAAACCGATAGTAAAAAGACATTAACTTCTCCAACATATGGCGTGATTTACAATGTTTATTTAAAAATGTAACTTTCAAAATCTTACTCGATATTAACTAGTATCTATTCCTAATCCTAACATATATGCTTCCTTATTGAAAACATAAAATAAAACATCAAACTTTATATCTTGGTTGGTAACATTAGGGGTTGGATTTTACAAACAAAATTAATGAATCAAAACGACCAAAAATTTAAAAATTACTTACAAATAGTAGCCACAACTCGTTATGAATCAGCTCGGAAGAGATCGGTAAGACAAAATTTAATAGTACAAAACAAAACTCAACGGATACCACCGCACAGAACGGATTCCCTGAAACCCTGCCAGTTAAACCAGCCTCCTCTTCCTTTTTTTTTTTTTGATCGGCTGACCTCTTTTCCCTACCTACAGAGAGCTCTTTGTGGGTAGCTAAGGGGGCGCAAAATCTTGCGGATCCGAGAGGGGGGTCAAGGAGCCCGAAACCTCACTTGGCAGTTCCTGTATAAAAACATTTAATTATTACTAACAAACCCGATCGCTTTCAACTAATCTTTAGCTCTAATGCGACTTAAAATAATAAAATATATAATTAAAAATAAAACAATCTTAATTAAATTTAAATCAATTTAACAAAAAAAAAACCAAGAAGAAAACTACAAATGCAATTGAATTCAAAAAAAAACTATCACGCCAATAAAAAAAAACTGTAACTTCGTATCTGCGGCACGTGATGTCCCCGCAGTAAGGTCGAAGGAGCACCCAAAAATACAGGAGCCTGAACTCCTCTTCTCCGTTAAGGCAGACTTCTCACTGCGACAATTTTCAATTTGAGCAGCTTTTGGGATGCCGACAAAACGTCTTAGCAACGCGTGCTCACTAACGTAGGTATATGTTTAACTAAAAGTTACTTGACGATCCGGGAATCCCACGGACCTTAATCCTCCGCTATCTAGCTGGCTCAGGATCTCGCACAGCAGTTTGACCTTGGATCTTCGGCTACTTTGTCGTTGCTTCCTGGTCCCACAACAAAAAAAAGTGGCGGTCACGACCTCTTCACTGTCGATGACCGCCGCTGACCACCTTCAATGAAAACCCGAATTACCCACCAAATTTGATAAAAAAAAAGGTTCACTCACTTTTTTAGGATCTTTACAAGAGTTAAATCCCCTTTTTATCGCGACTTTTGGAAGCAATCCTCAGGACACGAATTCGCCTTTTCAGATATTTGATAATACCGATTAATCACTTTTCAAAAAAAAATTGTCTTAATTGTCTGCACTATTCAAATAAAACTGCCAACTTCAACCTAGCTGATGAGCTATGAACGGAATGACTTTGCTTTTTGGAAGCTCGTCATCTGTTCCCGTTTTTTTTTGAATTTTTTTTCTTCGAAGCTCGAAAATCCACTTACGGGTTTTCGAGGTTCGACGACCTATGAATCTCACATTACAGCTTTCTCTGTATGTATTGGTTACCCCCACATAATCCAATGTACCAACTATCTGTTCCCATTAATCCACCCGAGCTTTCACCTCATCACTATCTTAAGCTCAAACCATTCCTCCTGGGGATTTGACCTCACATTCCACAGCTGTTGTAGGATCGGACGCACCTTTCTAATTATTATTGCTATTCCTGTCATCCCTTTCTACCCATTTTTCAAATGTCACTTGACATTTACATTCTTTCCTTCAAAACAAATCATTTCTTTTGCAAAACGTGCTCGCTGTTGTTTTCCTCTTTAATAAAACAAATTAATAAACGTAAAACCTTCTTTAGTTGAATTGAAACCGCGATACGACCCATGCCTAATACCCTACATGTGTTTTGATCACCTACCTATCCTAGAAGCGGTACCAGGCCAACCTTGAATATCTCCCTTCAATCAATTCAGCCTAGTGTAATTTTGGTGATTTTCGAGACCAAGGTCAGTGCATCTCGTTTAGTGTGCCCGTGTTTTAACTTTCCTTCCCCCCGGTCTAGTAATCCACCAATTATTCTTGGATGCTTGCTGGACGTTGAAGATCGGTAGCGCCTCTCCCGGTGAAAGAAGCTGGCCTGCGCTGGCTGAAAGGCCAGGTCCGAGATGAGCCCACCCTTATTAATCAGCACATGACCTCCTCCAGGGAATTCGTGAGAACGCCGCGAATCGGGTGCAGGCCCTCTTCAACCGTAACTGATGTCATGTATTTAGTCGAGAGTGTGACATGCCCAGCTGGAACAGTAAGTACATAGATGCATGGATAGAAAGGTGTTATCCACAACCACTTAAATTCCTCAATAAAAGAATAAATTAATCTTGTAGTCGATGTTATAGCCTTTTATTAATGAATTCGTGGTTGCGAATGGTGTTTAGTCGATTGAGGCGACCGCATCAAAACTCCGGATTCGGAGGTTTCTCATGAAATGACGTGGTCGGAGAAAGAGGTGCCTTGGTTTGTTTAAGAGTGGGGAAGAACCCATTTCATCAAGCCGGGCATTTGTATGCTCATCCCCTCACTGGTACTCTCCTCTAGAAGAGGAATTAATTTGATTATAATACCCTACCAGGTGAAGATTGTTATGGCTAGTATTATAGGTACTTAATCGAATTTGTTCAGTGATGTAAGTAAAAAAAATGTTCTTTCCCTTTTTTTTTTTTATTTATTTAACTGAACCTTGGAAACATACACTTGAAGGTAACTCTGCTTATATGTATCTTTCATCTCTGATTCTAAATCTGTAACCTTGCCGGGAAATGATGAGATCTCTTAGGCCTAGTTTTCTGGAGTAGTATAGTTTATTGTTTTAAGTCTTTTGCATGGAAAATCCCGACTCGTTTTCCAGCTAAGTTTTCTATCTCATACATACTTTTACCAACGGGTTTGACAATACGACACTTGTTGCCAAACCTGGCAGCACTTAATCTGTGCTGACAGTACAAGCGTCAGCTGTCACTGATAACCTGGACTGACAGTGAAAATGGCGGCTATCCTTCATTTTGTAAAATAATGAAGAAGACTAGTGTGCCAATTTTATTTTACTTTACACCAAACCTCATGGCTGAAACATCAATTCCAAGAGTCTTCTTGAAAGAGAAAACTTATTGTAAGTGATAATATTATATTTTGTATTACATACCTACATATTAAACCAGCTTATTTAAGAAATTATATATGAATTATTGAAATTACCTTTATACAAAAGAAAAAACTAAGTACAAATTTAAGAATTAACGAATTGTAAAATTATTCTACTTATAGGAATAAAAGTTTCTAATAAATCAAAGAAGCTGTTCATATCTATATCTTTCAAGATAGACAGTCGCAACAAAGCTTTTATTCAATAATAGACAAAACATAAAATCATCGCTTTCATCACCGCAACGAGTTCCTCATCGCCATAGACGTCAAACCGGCACCGATTTCATCATTGCTAGCATAGACTAAATCACAGCTAGCATCGAGCCCTTCATCGCCATCGACATCAAATCAGCATCGATTCATATAAAGCACCACCACCATCGAACCCTCAGAGCCAACACTGAGTTCTTCATCATCTCTCCCGCCATCATTGAGAATTACGTCTGCAGCACCGAGTTCTTCATCGCTCCAACACCCATTGCTTCACCACCTCCACACGCCTCATCATTGTCCCAAGCCACCGTCACATCAGCAAAGGAACGTAAGGTAAGTCCAAGTAGAAACGTTGTATTGTGTTATAATTATAACTCTACCTCTGCGTACATATGATTTAAAAAAAAAAAAAAAGCTCAATAAAACTCAAAATAAAATGGTTTCTGAGTCGGATAATCGTGATACATTCAATTGTAAGTCTTGCGCAAATGCTGACACTGATGAGATGGTACAGTGTGACACCTTGTAATGACTGGCACCATTTTCAATGCGTGGGTGTCAACTCCGATATAGAGGAAGAGGAGTGGAGCTGCGCAAAGTGTAAAATACTGTGCACTGATAACATCAATAGCACGTCGACCGCCGAAAACCTCCCTCCGTTGGCTTCTGCACCTACTACCAGTGGGCAGGGTAATATAATTACTAAAACTAAATCAAAACAAGTTACTATAGGTGGTAGTTCTACTAAATCACGCAGACCTTCAATTGTAAAAGAGCGTGCGCTCATTCTAGAACAGCTAGAGGAGGAAAGACGAATGAAGGAACAAAGGGATAGGGAATACATCGAAAAAAAATACGCAATGCTACGCCAATTGGAACTCGAAACATCCGACAGTGACACTGGAGAAAATCCAATCGACGGTCAGCATGATAAAACAAACGAATTCGTTCTTGGTCGCGGCTCAACTCCAGTGTCACGCAAGGTCAAAGACCCGCCATTAGTAGCACACCCTGTTAGTCAATCTAATATTCAATTCACTGAAACTTACAACGTTACCAGCGCCGGTTATATTCCCAATCAGCTCCCTTTATTAAGTAAAGATCAGTCATATACAACTTTATCATCGTTGTCGAACACGAAACCCCATACTTCGAGTGTATTCACTCATACCCATGGTGCTTCAATGCATAGTACAAACCCATACGTGTCGTGTGGCCTTTCAATGCACTCGGCTAAACCGTCGGCCCAGCCGACAATAAGCACCTCCGCTTCCTTTAATAACATGTCAACACAGTCTGGTAACCCAATACCCGCTTTTAATAACGCAGCCTCTTGCAGTATGTCAGCATCCAACTATTTTATGCCCGCTATAGCTTCTGAAGAATTTATTCCTAACAAAGCGCAAATGGCCGCACGCCAAGTAATGGTCAAGGAACAAGTTTATTTTAGTGGTCAACCAGAGGACTGGCCACTCTTTATAAGTTGGTATAACAGCACAACATTGTCGTGCGGTTATACAAACTCAGATAACCTTCGCCGACTGCAAAGCTGTTTAAAAGGCGAAGCACTTGAAAATGTAAGATATAGGTTGTTCATACCCGAACAAGTACCTGGTGTTATAAATACCCTCACACGACTTTATGGCCGCTCAGATGTCATCATCGATCACCTTATAGACAAGATGCGTAACGAGCCACCACCGCGTGAAGATAAACTGCAGTCTATTATAAAATTCTCCTTAGCAATTGAAAACATATGTGGAGTTATGATGGCAACTGGTCTACACAAACATTTAGCTGACCCAAGCCTACTCAGAGAGCTAGTCGATAAGCTTCCGCCTAGTCTTCGATTGGATTGGGGACACTTCTCTAGGAGCGTGAACGATGTGGACCTTTCGGTTTATAATTCCTGGTTGGCGGATAAAGCGTATTCTGCTTCTATAGTCACTCCACTCAACGTTGCTAAAACCGTGAGTAGAACCGGAAGGACCTCTGCCAGAGGAGCATTAAACATACATCAAACCGACAAAAGGTGTATAGTGTGCCAACAGAACTGTAGTACCGTAGAACAATGTGAAGAATTTATAAAATTGAACCTCAAAGGAAGATGGGATGTTGTAAAAAAATTTACTATTTGCAGAACCTGCCTCCGAGCCCATGGAAGAAATAGATGTTACTCGGATAAAGTGTGTGGCGTCAACGGCTGTACCTATAAACACCACAGAATGCTTCACAATGTTGCGAATGACCATCATGCTGAGCCTGTCACAAACCAGCAAACAATTTGTCTTCACAAAGGCAGTGAGACAAGCGTCCTATTTAAAATAATACCTGTCGTCTTACATAACAAAGATAAGGAAATAAATACTTTCGCCTTCCTCGACGATGGCTTGTCAATATCTCTTATCGACGAAGATCTCGCCATTGAACTGGACATTGAAGGGGAGCTGCAGCCGCTGTGTCTCAAGTGGACTTCGGATACGCATCGCACAGAAAATTCATCGCAGAAAATAAGAATAGAAATCTCGGCACCCGCCATCAACAAAAGGCACACAATAAATCTTCGCACTGTCAGTCATCTCGATCTTCCAAAACAATCCATCAACATCGAACAATTGTCCAATCAATACCCCTACCTTAGTGGCCTTCCGGTAAAGTCTTACTCTAAGGCGAAGCCTCGCTTGCTTATTGGACTAGACCAGTGGAAACTGTGCGTACCTTTGAGCTCTAAAGAAGGAAGAGAAGACCAACCAATAGCATCCAAAACCCGCTTGGGTTGGAGTATATACGGCCCGTTTAAACACGAGTCTAAAACAAACGAACAACCACAAAGTTTTGCCAACTTCCACATATGCGAATGCCAGAAATCCGAGGACAAGAACTTGAGTGCAATCTTTAAGGAATTTATCGCGATTGATACATTAGAATCGACCACTTCTAAAGCTTTACGCTCATGCGACGATGAAAAGGCCATATCAATATTGGAACGTAGCATATCGAGAAAAGGAAAACATTTTGTCGTTCCGTTATTATGGAAGTTCGATTACAAAGAGATGCCCAATAGCCGCCTGATGGCAGAGCGCCGATTATTATGCCTTGAAAAGAAAATGCTTCGAGACATGGAGTTGTCTGATAGACTTCACCAACAAATCGAAGAGTATGAAAAAAAACAGTACACCAGAAAATTAACTCCAATAGAGCTGCAAGAAAATGTGTCTCCAGTTTGGTACCTTCCAGTGTTCCCTGTAACAAATCCCAATAAGCCAGGGAAGGTAAGAATGGTATGGGACGCAGCTGCATGCGTGGATAATGTCTCATTAAACTCTATGCTCTTTTCTGGTCCAGATATTGTTCCCTCTCTTTTCTCTGTGCTTTTTCGATTCAGAGAACGAAAGATTGCAATATGCGCTGAGATACAAGAGATGTTCCATCAGGTATGGATAAAGGGAAGCGACCAACACGCTCAACGTTTTCTGTGGCGAAATAAGAATACTAATAAAATCGAAGAGTATATAATGCAAGTTATGACGTTCGGCTCAACATGCTCGCCCTTCTGCGCTCAATTCGTCAAAAATATGAATGCAGATAATTTCAAAGCTAAATACCCACGGGCATCACATGCCATAATCAAAAGACACTACGTCGATGACTACTTAGATAGTGTAGACTCTGAAGATGAGGCTGTGCAGCTGGTAAGAGACGTGATTTTCATACATGGCGAAGCTGGTTTCAATATACGAAATTTCATGTCAAATTCGTCAAAAGTACTTGATAGAGTTAAAGAAAGAGCAGCAAATTACGACGAAACTAAAAGCAAACTGAAACTCATATCCGGCCCCGAAAAGGTCCTTGGCGTGTGGTGGTCACCATGCTTCGATTCGTTCTCCTTCGCTCTTAAAACGCAGCATTTAAAGCTTAACGCTTTACTTGAAGATTTCTGGCCTACAAAAAGAGAACTGCTCCGAATCCTCATGTCGGTATTTGATCCTCTGGGATTCATAGCAAACTTTCTGGTATTATTAAAAATTCTCCTGCAAGAAGTCTGGAGCTCGGCTATTGAATGGGATCAGAAAATTCTTCCTCACCATTATGAAAAATGGTGCATTTGGATAAATTTAATACCGACCATCAAAAAAATCAGTATTAAGAGGCCATATCTGACGTAATTGTCCTTTAGAGATTACTACTCCCTGCAATTGCATATATTTGTTGATGCCAGCGAGATGGCATACTCAGCAGTAGGATATTTTCGAGTTACCAAAGACGACGTTATTGAGTGCTCCTTAGTGTGTGCCAAAACAAAAGTAGCACCTTTAAAGATGATCTCGATACCTCGACTAGAGTTGGAAGCAGCTGTCTTGGGTACGAAACTAGCACGAATGATAACAGAGGGCCACTCTATCGAAATAACAGAAAAGTATTTCTGGTCGGACTCTCGGACGGTTCTAAGTTGGATTAACTTGGATCATCGTAAGTACAAACAGTTTGTGGCGTTTAGAGTAGGAGGAATTCTTGAAGAGACGGAAGCAAAAAACTGGAGATGGCTACCTAGCAAAGAAAACGTGGCTGACGAGGCAACAAAGTGGAACGGTAAAAGCGAATTTCATTCAGAAAGTCGTTGGTATCGAGGTCCAAAGTTCTTGTACGGACCCAAGGAACAATGGCCAGGAGAAATTTCTCTGTTAGGATCGGTAACCGAAGAAATGAGACACATCAATGTACATCACGTCAAAGAAATCGACTTCGTTATAAATGTAACGAGATTCAGCTGCTGGAATAGACTATTGCGCACAATGGCCACAGCAATCAGATTCGTTTGGCAAAGAATTCTAAAGAAAGAAACATTCGGCACAATGTTAAGATCAACACACTTGGCGCAGGCAGAAATGTATCTTATGAAGATGTGTCAATATGATTTTTTCTCCGAAGAAATAGCGAGTCTAAAGATGGACGGAATGGAACAATCAACACTCCCTAAATTGAGTCCACTATACAAGCTATGCCCATATCTAGATGACAATGGACTATTGCGAATAAAAGGACGAATAGATGCGGTACCAGGAGTGCCACTGTGTACAAAACGCCCAATAATTCTACCGAGGCAACACAGAATAACCAATCTGCTTATCCACGACTATCATCAACGATTTTGTCACAAGAACAACGAAACAGTTATTAACGAAGTCCGCCAAAAGTTCTACATACCGAAGCTCCGGATCCTTTTAAAAACTATATTGAGAGAATGTCAACAGTGCAAAAACGACAGATGTCTTCCAGAGCCACCGTTGATGGGAAACCTACCATCTGCGAGGCTCCAACCCTTCACAAGACCGTTTTCCTTTATAGGCATAGACTACTTCGGACCACTATATGTCAAAGTTGGAAGACACTCCGAAAAACGTTGGGGAGTGCTTATAACATGCCTTACAATACGAGCAGTGCACATCGAAGTCGCGTCTAGCCTATCTGCAGATTCCTGCATTATGGCAATAAAACGCTTTATCGCAAGAAGAGGCTGGCCACTGGAAATCTTTAGCGATAACGGGACCAATTTTCGGGGTGCCAGCGTGGAGTTGAAGGAAGCGGTTAATAAGATCCAAGTTGAAAAATTGGCTGCTAGTTTTGTTAGACCAAACCTTAAGTGGAACTTTATCCCGCCTCTATCACCACACATGGGGGGGAGCTGGGAGAGATTGGTTCGCTCTGAAAAAGTGACCTTGAGTCATATTACTCCAACAAGAAACCCTTCGGATGAGCTTTTAGGTACAATGATGTCTGAGGTAGAGAAAATAATAAATACACGACCCCTTACTTATGTTCCCTTAGATAGTGACGAAGATGAAGCGCTGACCCCAAATCACTTCCTGTTGGGATCATCAAACGGAGACAAACTTGCAGGAGAAATCACTGATGAAGCAGATCTACTGCGAAAAAACTGGAAAACAAGCGAACAGTTCGCTAATCGATCTTGGAACCGATGGGTGAACGAATATCTCCCTGACCTAACCAGAAGAACTAAGTGGTTCTCGAAGACAAAGCCCATAAACGAAGGGGATATTGTTATCATTACTGACCCAGCTAACCCAAGAAGCTCTTGGCCAAAAGGTCTGGTTCTCAAAACATATCCCGGAAAAGATGGCATAGTACGGAGTGCGACTATAAAAACCCAAAACGGCATCTATACTAGACCCACAGCTAAGCTCGCAATCCTAGACGTCGGCAGGTTTGGCGACGATGGAAAGCCAGTTCCAGGAACCAGCTTACCAGGGGGGAGTGTTGCCAAACCTGGCAGCACTTAATCTGTGCTGACAGTACAAGCGTCAGCTGTCACTGATAACCTGGACTGACAGTGAAAATGGCGGCTATCCTTCATTTTGTAAAATAATGAAGAAGACTAGTGTGCCAATTTTATTTTACTTTACACCAAACCTCATGGCTGAAACATCAATTCCAAGAGTCTTCTTGAAAGAGAAAACTTATTGTAAGTGATAATATTATATTTTGTATTACATACCTACATATTAAACCAGCTTATTTAAGAAATTATATATGAATTATTGAAATTACCTTTATACAAAAGAAAAAACTAAGTACAAATTTAAGAATTAACGAATTGTAAAATTATTCTACTTATAGGAATAAAAGTTTCTAATAAATCAAAGAAGCTGTTCATATTTATATCTTTCAAGATAGACAGTCGCAACAACACTTAACATATTTGGGACATAGTTTGGCTGATAGGCGTTTAGAAGAGTCGCTGAGAACGAAATTACGTTTATACACTTCCTGTCCTGCAATGTATTGTGTTTTTCGGGATCGCAAGTTGTAAGTCTTTGCACTTCTCTCTTGTGCTCTGGCGATATTTTCTTTTATTTTTTCTCGTATGACTTGCAATCTGTTGTGCTTCGGTAGAGTCAGCAGCTCGCCGTCCTCTAACATGTTCAACTTGTTGGCCAGCTCATAGTTGCTGCCGTGTGTTATCATATTTGTCCCAAAGAGAGCAAAATATGGTGACACACCAATAGAAGAGTGCACCGAGCTTCTCAACGCTGCTGCGATATCACTTAGGTGTGCATCCCAGTCGCGTTGGTCCTCTTTCAGGTACGATCGTATTGCAGCCAAAACAGATTTATTTACCCTCTCTGACGCGTTGGACTGAGGTGAATAGTATGCCGTTTTAAAGTGACGTACTCCATATTTTTCTAAAAACATTTGAAACTCCTTTGACAAGAATTGTTTTCCATTGTCGGAATGAACAATTTGAGGCACTCCGAATGTGTTGAATAACTCATTTTTCATGAAAGATATTATGCTGTTGGAATTTGCAGACCGGAGTGGTTTTAGGAATATGAATTTGGATAAATGATCGAGAACGACAAAAACAAAACAGTTACCTGCTCTGGATCTAGGGTAGGGACCAATAAAATCTACATAGAGCTTTTGGAATGACCTATCTATAGCAAAACTATTACAAATCGGAGGACGCTCAACCTGATTAGTTGATTTTGATTGTTTACATACTGAACATGATAAAACGAAATGTCTTATTTGCACCGTCATATTTGGCCAATAGAAGTATTGTCGGATGCGGTACAGGGTTTTAGCTATCCCTCCGTGAGCTGCCTTGGGAGGGTCATGAGCTTTGGTTATGATGTCTTGGGTAAGACCTGAGGGTATCCACAGCCGCCAGGTATTTTCTAGCAAAGTTTCCTCTTCATTGAGTGGAGACGAGCGCTTGTACACATACGTGTCCTCGATCTTCAGGTCCGGCAATTCTTCTTGATTTTCTAGTATAGTACTTATCAAACTTATATATTCTTCTGAGTGAAATTCTTCAGAGTGCAGATCCACCAGCGGCGCTACTTCGTCCAGGACAAGGCTGTCCATGTGTGCACGAGACAGAGTATCTGGCACCACATTAAGTGAACCTTTCCGGTGCTCTATATCAAAGGCATAGGATTGCAACTCAAGTGACCATCTGGCCAAGCGGCCACTCAGGTCTTTCATCGTCATCAACCATTTAAGGCTTGAGTGGTCTGTGATGACGGTGAAATCCATGCCCTCGACATAGGGCCGGAATTTTTTTACTGCCATTACTGCCGCCATGCACTCCCTCTCCGTTACGCTATAATTTCTTTGACAGGCATTAAGTTTTTGGGAGAAGTAGGATATGGGGTACTCCTCTTCAGTATCATTCTTTTGGAAGAGCACCGCCCCTATACCCGTGTCGGAAGCGTCACACTGCACATAAAATCGTTTCGAGAAATCTAGATGTGTCAACACCGGAGCGGTCGTAAGCGCCCTTTTCAGTTGCTCGAATGCCGTCATCACTTCTTCTGTCATCGTGAATTTTGCATTCCTCTTCTTTAGGGTATCCGTCAGAGGAGCGGTCAAGCTGGAAAAATCCTTTATGAATCTTCTATACCACCCCGCTAGGCCAAGCAGCCTCCGCACTTGCCTCGCGTTCTTTGGGATGGGGAAGTCAACGACCGCTTCCACCTTAGTAGGGTCGGTCTTCACTTTCCCACCACCAACTATGAATCCAAGATATTTCAGTTCCTTGAAACAAAACTTAGATTTTTTTACGTTGATGGTGAGATTCGCTTTCCTGAGGCATTCGGCTACTTCGTCCAGCAGAGTTATATGGGTCTCGTAGTCCGGCGCTATGATGAGCAGATCGTCTAAATATACAAAGACACGGTCCCGGAGTCGTGCAGGGATAACCTTGTCCATTAGACGGCACAACCTTTGAGCCGCATTACACAACCCAAAGGGCATCACCGTAAACTGGTACAAGGGTCTCCCCGGTACCGCAAACGCAGTTTTCTCCCTACTCTCCTTCTCCAGCGGTATTTGCCAGAATGCTTCCTTTAGGTCAACGCTGCTGATGAAGTAGGTATCCGGTAGGCGACTGATCAGCCCTTCAATGTGGGGAAGAGGGTTGGCGTCCTTTTTGGTCAACGCGTTGACCCTCCGTGAATCCAAGCAAAAGCGATACTTGGTCGTATTGTTTGGACCTGGCTTCTTAATAAGGACCACCGGTGAGCACCAAGGACTCTCACTCTCTTCTATTACTCCCAGCTTAAGCATTCTATCTATTTCTTGGTATAAAATCGATTGTACCGCCGGAGAAACAGGGTAGTGTCTCTGCTTAACCCGAACCGCATCCCCGGTATCGATGACGTGCTCCATCAGCGAAGTCTTTCCGAGACCATGTCGATCGAAGTCCAGAAATTTCTGCTTGACCGCCTCTAGTTGGGTTTGATGCTCCTTCGACAGATCATGTGCGTTAAGTAGATCTGCCTCTTCTTCCAGAATGGAAACAGAACTCACTACATGCGGTGCTATCTGAAACTCCTTCCAAAAGTCCACTCCCAGGTACAACTCTTGATCCAGATTTGGTACTAAATAAAAAGTAATTGTCTTTTCCATGTTGTTATAATTCACTAGTGTATTAGTTTTCCCGATTATAGCTTGGTTCTTACCATCCGCTGTTTTGACACCAGACTTGTACGGTAGAATCGGTATTTCATTATCGCTCAAAAAGTTCAAACAGCCTTTCTCTCAAATACTCACGCTGGCCCCACTGTCCAACAACCTGAAAATGTATTTGTTAGCTATTCTGACTTTGGCGTATGGTCTAGGGTCTACATTGTTATCTATAACTGTTGCCGAAATATCCTTCCTCGCTTGCTTCCTATTCCTATATCTAATTCTTGTTTTTACTATCCTCTTCGAAACTTCACTTACCTTCCCATTAAATATTCTCTCTTTCGCTAGATAATAATCCCTAAGTCTTATGTGTAAGGGTTTAATCTATCTTATTTTCTCACGCTTATCTCCTACGGCAATTATATTTTCTTTCCTAACTAAAATTTTAATAGGTTGTTCGTTACAGCCTATTCGAGACTCAACATCTGTTACAACTCGTTTCGAGGTGTTTGTGACGAACGCGGCTCCCCCGAAGACATCGCGTTCCGAGCGCGGTTTTCCGGATTGCAGTGCTGGCACTTAGGGGTAATCACACCTTCTTGTCCACACTTGTAGCAGAAAATGTTTCTTTTAGCCGAGGGACAATCCACGAAAGAATGACCTGGCTCTCTACAATTCCAGCAGCAACCTTGTCTTCCGTCCCCAGTTCCACGGGTTGTCTTGGAACGAATTCCCAACTGTTGAAATGCGTCTACGTGCTCATCTTGATATGGCCTTTCTTCCGGTTCCAGCTCCAACTCGTTTGCCACGAACCGTGCCGGCGGTCTGTGGTGCTTTGGACCTTCTTTTTCACGATTCGGAAACACGTGCTCAGCATCCTTGCACGAAGTTCTCAACTGGTCCATGGAGAATATGGCTTGAGGATACACTAATCTGCCCACTCGTTCGTTTAAGTTTTTCTTAACAATTCTCACGAGCTCCGTTTCAGGAATCCGCATCCAGAGCTGAGATCGGATTTTGTTTATCGAAGCGAAATAAACTTCACTCGGCTCACAGGCGCCTTGCCGACGATCCATTAGCTCTTGCATAATCTCGAAGTCGGATTTTGAGTTGCGAAACTGCCGCATCAATGCTTCTCTCAACATTGGCCAGTCGGGTCTGTAATTAGAACGATGGTATTGCCAGTACCAATCACTAGCGGCACCTGATAGAAGGAGATGGAAGTCCCTCATGATTTCAGACCAGGAACAGTCATACTGGCTCTGGAGAATTTCCACTCTGAAAACAAAATCTTCCACACTAAAAATCTCCGGTTTGCCTTCGAAACATAACCCCCATTTGTCGATTCTTATAGGTGCTCTGCCGCCCTGACCCGGAAGTGGTTGATAATTGGGTGTTGTTTGTCCCAACGGGAAGTTGTTATCCCTATACGTATCTCTATGACCATTCGGTGGGTGAATTCCATTTGGACCGTCTCCATTTTCCCTCCGTGGTCTGGAATTCCAGCCATTGTGATGGTTTCTAAGCACTTGATTTGTTCTTGACCTAGGGTCCTGAAAAGTATTGCTGAGCTGTTCAGACGCCGGCCGCTGGACTGTTCGTCGATTCTGATGCGATTGGCCTGGCTGATTGTTTGGCCAATTTCATACTTAGCCTCGTCTGGGGCGTGGCCTTGAAGGCTGCTTGGAAGGTTACCTTGATTATTGTTTTGGTTAATGGGCTGCGGATTGCATTGAAGATTGTCTGGCCTGTTCCCAGATGGTAGCCTTACCCTTTCTTCTACCGGTGGCGTTGGACGGATGGTGTGGTTGATGTCCTGTAGGAAGTCAAGCAGCTGTCTTCTGATTTCTTCTTTCAATGACCCCGATATATCTTGGGCCAAGGACTGAGTATACGAGGAGTATGCGTCTACCACCACCATGTTAATTACTGTCCTGAGTTCCTGGGTTATCGGGTAGCTCTCAACCCCGTGCAGGTTATTTGCCCCTTCACTTTGAACCGACCCACTTTTAGATGGAGGCCCATCTTCGACGTTAATGTCCATTAAACAAGGTGACCCAACACCGGCCTCAGTTAGGTTGCTGTACGGCGGTGTAGTAATCGTTCCGGCGGACCGGCTGGTTTCGCTAGGATTATTCGAGTTGGGGTTTTGTAACCCCAGTGGCTCCGAGACGCTCTCTTGGAAGCCCCCAGTCCCACTTGATTCGACCCCTAGAGGACTTGTTTCTGGCAGCATTAAAGGTCTCGTAGCGATTATACCTCCGAATCCACTAGAACCTGCTGTTGTGGGGTTGGTGATTTCACTTTGTATTGGCCCTTTGTCCTTGACGCTTCCAACGGCTAAGGTGAGGCTCCCTGGATTTGGACTGCGCCTACTCGGATCAGTACCGATGGCTGCACTCGACTTCTTTTGCGGTGAGTGCGATATTTGAGGCATTTCGTACGAGTGCCCAAACAGTTCCGTACGTAACGATCTAGTGACTCTTCTATTTAGTAATAAGAACAGAAGCTTATTTTCGTCTTCCGCTTTTCTCATGGGATTCCTGAATAATATTAATACAGGCCACCCCCTTTAGCTATTTTTTTTTTTGCTTACCCTTAGTAGTGCTTATAATGATATAGTTCCCTTCGGTAGGATATAATGGGAACAGATAGACTTACCCTCCCTAAATCTAGTTAAAAGTATAACCGCGATGATCTTTCGACCTACTATTAATGTATAAGGCGCCTAAAAACAGAAAAAGTCTCTGAGTACCCTTGGTATTATTATTAATTTTTTTTTTGCTAGTTGTTTTTCTTCTATAAGAATAGTACCTATAATAAATGTGTGCCAATAACAAACGAATCTTAATACCAGATAACAATTCTTATATATTAATAACGAAAACAAATTGGAATAAAAAAAAGGTAATTATTAATTATACTGTGATCTTTAAAATCTTTTCTAATATGTTTATCTAATAGGTTTTATCATTTGAATAGGCGGCTTTCTTCAGTGAATTTGTATCTTTTCGTTGCGGTACGATTTAACAGCAAGAACAAAAAAAACTCTTTCAATTGCTCAATGAGCTAATTGGTTCTGATTATTTTATTTATTTTCCTAAAGCGTGATGGACACAAAACACAAGGAGATTGACGGGGGCACAAATCAAGCTTCCCCTCAGTATTCACTGTGATAAATGAACTCGGCTCGTCGCGATTGATTGGGCGTTCATATGAGCCATATTTCCCAAGACATACGATATGACTTCATCTCCGACACCAAGGAATTTTTGGGGAACACACACTATTTTCTTCACTACAACATCCGAAAATGTCTTGTCGCTATCCACTAAGTACGTGAAAACCTTATTAGTGGAGACTTACAGGACCGCAGATGTTACATTGAATGAACTCACTCACTGTTCCTAATTGCTGCTGTTGTCTACCTCCAGTTGCACCATCGCAAGTGACCAATCATTCTCAAAAGCTATCTCGACCACGACGTACACCGCGTCTGGACACCACTTTCACCAGCAGCAACCAGAAACCACATCTCTGACACAAGGACTAGACAAAACAATACGTTGGGCGCCATTTGAAATAAGGCAATAGGAGTAGGATAAGGAAGTTCAGGAACTTTGGGATAGCTAAACAAAGGACCATTCCTGTGGAAAATCCGAGAGGGGGAGGAAAGAGGAGTAGGAAGGGGAAGGGGACGAATATCTGCTACGGGCGCAATGGCATGCTCGCGACGCTCGACTAAACTCGCCGGATAATGGGGGGATCTTGCCCCCGCAGCTAGACCTCACCTATTTCAAAACATAAAACATGCCAAAACTTACTTCACATCCCACTACCACTCACAAATCTCACGCACACTTACTCTCATACACTGGCACACACGCGTCTTTTCTTCACTCACATGAACACGCTTCCACTCATTCTCACTCATACACACTCACTTCCACCCTCGGCCATCCACCCATACACTCGCTCACATGCTCGCTACCACCCACTCAAAACCACTCACTCTTACGCCCTTACCCACTCATACTCACTCTCACATACACCCTCACCCTTACACGCACACCCACACCCACGCACACACACACTCCCACACACACACACACTCCCACACGCTTTAGGAAATGAGCTGCCGCTGGAATGCAACTAGGCCATATCCCACTTACTTACTTACTTAAGGTGGCGCAGACAGTCCATTGTGGACCACGGCCTCAACCAACATTCCTCGCCAGCTAGGCCGGTCCCTAGCCAGTGGCCTCCAGTTGCGCACACCAAGTTGGTTGAGGTCGTTTACCACTTGATCGCGCCACCTTAGATGGGGTCTTCCAGAACTGCGTCGGCCCTCCGGGTTGGAATTGAAGACTCGTCGGGCAGGAGCGTTTTCGTCCATACGCTCCACATGACCCAGCCATCTAAGCCGCTGAATTTTCAGCTTCTTAACCAAGTCAATGTCGCTGTATAGCCCGTACAGTTCGTCATTGAATCTTCTCCTCCATACTCCATTGATACATACAGGCCCGAATATCACCCGAAGAATCTCTCTCTCAAAGCACCCCAGCCTGTATTCATCCGATTGTGTCAGTGTCCACGCTTCTGCCCCATACAGCAGGACTGGAATGATAAGGGTCTTGTATAGTGTCTCCTTGGTCCTTTGAGAGAGGGCTTTACTACTAAGATGCCTTCTTAGCCCGAAGAAACAGCGATTGGCAAGAGTGATTCTTCGACTGATCTCTTCACTGATGTTGTTCTGAGAGGTTATAGTGGAACCCAAATAGACAAAGTCCTTGACAACCTCAAAGTTATATCTGTCCATTGTGACGTTTTGTCCGAGCCTACGGTGATGATCTACTTCACCCGAGGACAGCATATACTTTGTTTTATCTTCATTTACAGCCAGACCCATTCGAGCCGCTTCCACTTCAATACTTGCGAATGCTCCACTGACAGCGCGCTTCGTTCTTCCAATAATGTCAATATCATCAGCATAGCCAAGTAGTTGAACGGATCTAAAAAAAATCGTACCGCTGGTGTTGACATGCGAGTTGCGTACGATTGCCTCAAAAATGATGTTGAAGAGGTTACATGACAGCGCGTCACCCTGTCGTAAGCCTTTCTCGACATTAAATGAGTCGGTGGTGTTCTTACCAATCTTGACGGAGCAGCGCGAGTTCTCCATAGTCATCCTGCACAATCGAACGAGTTTGGCAGGGATGCCAAGAAGCGACATGGCTCTGTATAGCTCGTTCCTGTTTACGCTGTCATAGGCGACTTTAAAATCGATAAAGAGGTGGTGAGTATCGATTTGGAATTCTTGGGTCTTTTCCAAAATCTGCCGAAGTGTGAAAATTTGGTCGACGGTTGACTTACCGGGCCTGAAACCACACTGATAGGGGCCAATCAGTTCACGTGCGAAAGGGTTCAGATGTTCACACAGAATGGCCGACAAGATTTTATAGGCGACATTTAGGAGACTTATACCTCTGTAGTTGGCGCAGTTTAGAGTATCTCCTTTCTTGTGGATAGGGCACACAATGCTGAGGTTCCATTCGTCAGGCATACTTTCATCCGACCAGATTGTACAGATGAGTTGGTGTATGCTCCTCACCAAGTCATCTCCCGCTGCTTTGAAGAGTTCAGCCGTAAGGCCATCAGCTCCAGCAGCCTTGTTGGGCTTTAGTTTAGATATTGCTATCCGAACTTCTTCTTGGTCGGGAGGACGGAAATTTTGTTCATCATCATCCAAATCGAATGGATCATTCTGCCTGACAGCGATTAGTTGGCTGCCTTCGCAGTTTAACAGTCTGCAGAAGTGTTCTTTCCAAATTCTCAGCACCGACTGTGTATCTACAACGACATTCCCACCCTCGTCTCTACATGCTTCCGCTCGGGCTTTGTAACCCTTGGACGAATGCTTTACCCTTTGGTAGAACTTTCGAACATTGCTTCTGCCGTAGCACCCCTCAATAGATTCAACCATTCGTTTTTCCAGTTCTCTTTTTTTTCTTCTGAAAAGCCGATGTTCCTCTTTCCTCTTTTGCTGGTATACCGCACGGGAAGCGCTCTTGGCAGCTCTAGTTCGGGCATTCAGAACTGCATGATAGGCTTCGTCTTTGGCCAAGTGTGCGAGCCTGCACTCATCATCGAACCAGGTGTTTCGTTGTGGTCGCCTAATGAAACCCAAAACATCCGTGGCAGCGGTTTTGATGGCCATTTTGCAATGTTGCCACTGGGCCTCTGGGTTTGGCGCAGGCGCCGGGCTTGTCAAGAGATAAGAGGAGACATGATTGGCAAAGGTTGTGGCGGTCTCTTGCGATTGTAACTTAGCAACATCAAACTTTCTCACAGTGGATGTTCGGTTCTGCGGTCTGGTGGAGATCCGCATTCGCACTTTAGCTACAACAAGGTAGTGGTCCGAGTCTATGTTGGCCCCTCGGAAAGTGCGGACATCCATGACATTGGAGGCATGTCTGCTATCAATCGCAATGTGATCAATTTGGTTGACGGTATTTTGATCAAGAGACCGCCAGGTCCCCTTGTGTATATTGAGGTGTGGGAAGTATGTGCTAGCTAAGATGACACTTCGCCCCGCAGCAAAGTCGATTAGCCTGTGTCCGTTACCGGAAGTGTTGTCGTGCAGGCAATACTTTCCGACTGTCGAGCCAAAGTTACCCTCCTTTCCGATTTTGGCGTTGAAGTCACCAAGAATAAACTTAGTGTCGTACTTCGGGCTTTCATCATACGTCTTCTCGAGAAGATCGTAGAATTCTTCTTTGGTCGTGTCATCTTTTTCCTCAGTGGGGGCGTGGACGCAGATCAGCGAGATGTTGTTGAATTTGGATTTAATGCGGATTGTGACAATGCGTTCGCTTATGCCACGAAACCCCAAGACTTCTTGCCTAAGCCTTCCTCTTACCACAAATCCGCATCCAAATAGCCGCTGGTTTCTTGTCCTGTAGCACTTGCCGTAGTAGATGTCACAGTTTTTCATCCTCCTTGTGCCTTCACCATCCCATCGCACTTCTTGGATGGCTGTGATGTCGGCTTTGACACCATCTAGGGCTTCCACTAATTGTTCGGCTGCACGTGGTCTGTTAAGGGTCCGGACATTCCACGTGCAGAACCGAAATTCGTTGTCCTTGTTTCGTTTGCTAGGGTCGTCATCAGTAGGGTCATCCATATCCGAGGCAATTGGTTGTTTCGGAGCTATTTTTTTTTTACGTGGTAGGGAAGTTACCCCGACGCACAACCCCCAACCTGGGGGACCAGGCCCTATGCTGCTCTCCTTGGACAAAAGGAGCTGGAGAAATCCAGAGTCAGTAACCCACTACGGGGATTTGAGAGCTGCCGTTGGTCCTATATGGGCTCATCCGCCACCTTCTCTATTTCACTACCCTGACTAATAGTAGTGAAAGGGCCATATCCCACCCTTCCTGGAATTCGGGAGCCTGGATATTCGGAATTCCCCTTACCAGATATTCAAGTACCGCTGTTAAACCATACTTACTTCACTGCAGCACTTTAGCCAGCCCTACCGCACCCCCCTGAAACGTCTCTTAAATTGCCATCATAACGCTAATAAACCGATAATAAAAAGACATTAACTTCTCCAACATATGGCGTGATTTACAATGTTTATTTAAAAATGTAACTTTCAAAATCTTACTCGATATTAACTAGTATCTATTCCTAATCCTAACATACGAGTATATGCTTCCTTATTGAAAACATCAAATAAAACATCAAACTTTATATCTTGGTTGGTAACATTAGGGGTTGGATTTTACAAACAAAATTAATGAATCAAAACGACCAAAAATTTAAAAATTACTTACAAATAGTAGCCACAACTCGCTATGAATCAGCTCGGAAGAGATCGGTAAGACAAAATTTAATAGTACAAAACAAAACTCAACGGATACCACCGCACAGAACGGATTCCCTGAAACCCTGCCAGTTAAACCAGCCTCCTCTTCCTTTTTTTTTTTTGATCGGCTGACCTCTTTTCCCTACCTACAGAGAGCTCTTTGTGGGTAGCTAAGGGGGCGCAAAATCTTGCGGATCCGAGAGGGGGGTCAAGGAGCCCGAAACCTCACTTGGCAGTTCCTGTATAAAAACATTTAATTATTACTAACAAACCCGATCGCTTTCAACTAATCTTTAGCTCTAATGCGACTTAAAATAATAAAATATATAATTAAAAATAAAACAATCTTAATTAAATTTAAATCAATTTAACAAAAAAAAAACCAAGAAGAAAACTACAAATGCAATTGAATTCAAAAAAAAACTATCACGCCAATAAAAAAAAACTGTAACTTCGTATCTGCGGCACGTGATGTCCCCGCAGTAAGGTCGAAGGAGCACCCAAAAATACAGGAGCCTGAACTCCTCTTCTCCGCTAAGGCAGACTTCTCACTGCGACAGTTTTCAATTTGAGCAGCTTTTGGGATGCCGACAAAACGTCTTAGCAACGCGTGCTCACTAACGTAGGTATATGTATAACTAAAAGTTACTTGACGATCCGGGAATCCCACGGACCTTAATCCTCCGCTATCTAGCTGGCTCAGGATCTCGCACAGCAGTTTGACCTTGGATCTTCGGCTACTTTGTCGTTGCTTCCTGGTTCCACAACAAAAAAAAGTGGCGGTCACGACCTCTTCACTGTCGATGACCGCCGCTGACCACCTTCAATGAAAACCCGAATTACCCACCAAATTTGATAAAAAAAAAGGTTCACTCACTTTTTTAGGATCTTTACAAGAGTTAAATCCCCTTTTTATCGCGACTTTTGGAAGCAATCCTCAGGAAACGAATTCGCCTTTTCAGATATTTGATAATACCGATTAATCACTTTTCAAAAAAAAATTGTCTTAATTGTCTGCACTATTCAAATAAAACTGCCAACTTCAACCTAGCTGATGAGCTATGAACGGAATGACTTTGCTTTTTGGAAGCTCGTCATCTGTTCCCGTTTTTTTTTGAATTTTTTTTCTTCGAAGCTCGAAAATCCACTTACGGGTTTTCGAGGTTCGACGACCTATGAATCTCACATTACAGCTTTCTCTGTATGTATTGGTTACCCCCACATAATCCAATGTACCAACTATCTGTTCCCATTAATCCACCCGAGCTTTCACCTCATCACTATCTTAAGCTCAAACCATTCCTCCTGGGGATTTGACCTCACATTCCACAGCTGTTGTAGGATCGGACGCACCTTTCTAATTATTATTGCTATTCCTGTCATCCCTTTCTACCCATTTTTCAAATGTCACTTGACATTTACATTCTTTCCTTCAAAACAAATCATTTCTTTTGCAAAACGTGCTCGCTGTTGTTTTCCTCTTTAATAAAACAAATTAATAAACGTAAAACCTTCTTTAGTTGAATTGAAACCGCGATACGACCCATGCCTAATACCCTACATGTGTTTTGATCACCTACCTATCCTAGAAGCGGTACCAGGCCAACCTTGAATATCTCCCTTCAATCAATTCAGCCTAGTGTAATTTTGGTGATTTTCGAGACCAAGGTCAGTGCATCTCGTTTAGTGTGCCCGTGTTTTAACTTTCCTTCCCCCCGGTCTAGTAATCCACCAATTATTCTCGGATGCTTGCTGGACGTTGAAGATCGGTAGCGCCTCTCCCGGTGAAAGAAGCTGGCCTGCGCTGGCTGAAAGGCCAGGTCCGAGATGAGCCCACCCTTATTAATCAGCACATGACCTCCTGACCAGGGTGCAGGCCCTCTTCAACCGTAACTGATGTCATGTATTTAGTCGAGAGTGTGACATGCCCAGCTGGAACAGTAAGTACATAGACGCATGGATAGAAAGGTGTTATCCACAACCACTTAAACTCCTCAATAAAAGAATAAATTGATCTTGTAGTCGATGTTATAGCCTTTTATTAATGAATTCGTGGTTGCGAATGGTGTTTAGTCTATTGAGGCGACCGCAACAATCTGTGAAATCTTTGTCTTCTGTTATGTATCCTCCTGCAACTATTAGTCGATCATTGAATTCTGTACAATAAACATTGGTACACTTCTTTTGTAATGGCTTTTTTCCATCCAATAATCCATGTTAAAATTGTAGCATTCTACTGTGCAAGAATCCTAGCCATTCTTAACTCCACCAACTGTGTACAGTTTTCCGCAAACTTCAGCAGGTGTAAACCAATCTATATTTGTCTTTGAACCAAATTTTTGAACCCATTTATTAGCCACAAAATCAGAGAATAGAATTTCTTCTGAGCTAATTACGTACAAGAGTGTCCCCGCAAGGCGTTTACATATGTATCCACAAAATTATTTGGTAAGGATTCTTAATACTGCCATTAATCCGTAGCAAAATCATATTTTTCAACAGATGTTCCGATCTTACACCCACCTAACACACAAATGTCCATCAATTTCAGTGGCTTCATGTTTTGAACGTGCCAACCCCATGGGAGATAAACTGGTCCATTTATTGGTCTGGAGGTTGAAGCAATCGACACTATTTGTTTTGACATCACCAATATCACCACCCGTGACAATGAGCTTATGATCAAAGTACGTTATTTTGTAGTCCAATTTATCTACCTCCAGTTGTGGAGCAGTAGTGAAAGACCAACTGTTTGCTACGGGATCAAAAGTCTGCAGTTTTAAATTGCTTGATGTTTTTCCGCTTATAAATGCTAGTTTTTTTTTTTAAGCTTTCGTGGTTGAGTTACCTGTAGACTGCTTTGTTGGCGTTTTTCTGGACACAAGTGCCATTTGTAGGGTAAACTTTCTCGCCAATACACAATCATTGTACACCGGCCGTGCCATCTACATGCGAGACCCCTACATTACTCGCAACGTGCTGAACGCACTCGATGAAATCCACCCAAAGAAGGTTCCACTTAAATTGGCATCCACACACACAAATGGATTCCAACCCCCATTTTTTACTCTGAAAATTCCCCACCCTATCTAATTTCCAGCATGTGTTCGTTCCAATACATTTTCGATGGAAAGACATGATGGAACGATAGAGCTAATACGCACTTTCTAAAATAACACCCCGTTCGCACCAAGTGAGGCAGGCGTTACAATCGCACCGATCAGAGTACAGCAAAGAAAATAAAGATACGTATGGCTCAGAGAATGCCGGAGTTGAATTAATATGACAGGCAGAATCTAGACTACAATTTGGAAGAAGTTAGTCGAAGCGGCCGAATAACTTTTTCCCAGTTGACAACCTGTCATGTGCGTCATAATTTCGATTCACCACACAAAAAGTGACTGTGACATCCCACCTGAGCATTCCGATAACAATCAGAGACAGACGCGTAAACTCCGACGAGTCTTGTACAATATTCGGAATAGAAATAATTGTTGCGACTGTTACTACCTCATACGAGATATACACAGACCTTTCTTTAAGTACAGGTATTTATCCTCACTAATTGGTGAGCGAAATGGCAACAGCTGCTACGTAGATCGTACCGGGTTAAGAAATAGGAAATATCGGTGATTTCGCATATGAAAACAAGATTATACAAAGAATTGCATCTGACAGATGTCAAGTCAGGGCAGATTTTATTAATGATACTAGCGACACCACATCGTTTCCATACTCCCTACCACCTATTCTGTCCAAATAGACATGACATAATTATGCCAGACATTCACGGCAATCAGAATTCTCTTACCGTTTCTACGGTACAACATTCGTTTCCCAATATCATACGTCACCAGAACCCTGGCTTAGCTGATTTAGTGAAAATATCCCTTCCTAATACTCCATGTGAACTATCGATACCATTACAAAATACTGTATTCGTATTACCAGTAATCACACTCATAAAAACGTCAACGCCGAAACCCCATCAACAGAGGAAATTTGATGTCGATGGCAATTCTGCAAAGATATAAGTGAAGTCTGTCAAAATGACCAACGCATGAGACGGAAATATCCACCTTTTCCATCGTCATTAAATATCATTTGACAGGAAGAGTTCAATTCTGAACAATCGGTACAGTGAAGTTGAGCCCTTAAGATTCAATATCTCTTTCAGTCAAACAATTGTTCACATTGGAAAACCGATTGGAAAGGAGGAAAAAAGAATGTTAAAATGGCGACGGCTACCTGGAAAGCAATAATAGAGGAGGAGAAATCCTATGTGGATTTCATTTAGAAGCCAGACACGAGCCGAGGAACATCACCCTCAGCAGAATTTTTTTATATTTGCAGCAAGTCGCGTCCATTTTTTTTTAATATTAAAATTTAATATATCACTTTAAAGTGATTTATACACTTCATCATCAATATTTGACCAATCCTGGGTGTTTTTTAACCCACAGAGAAAGGTAAGTTACGCATAATTTTGGAATTAAGAACCAGAGGCAATTTTTTTTGAAGACGCCGTCTTGGTACAAAGACGCAATCTTCGTCTACGACGTATACCACGTTGGCTAAACGCCCCATTTTCTTTTCCTTATTAGGATGGTCCATCTCTTGGAGATTATAGTGGTCTAGGACTTATAGACACTATCTAGGACGGACGAGGCTGCGGATTTTTCCACACACCTACACATTTTCGGAATTTTTTTTTGCACCAAGCTGCTTTTCTTCAGACACGTGCCGTCCGAGGAGTTTTACTTTCTTCCTTTTGACCTGGAGGAACCTACAATGTGCATCAAAGCATGAATAAAACTTGTGCATTATACACACGAATTCCTTTTTTGTTCATTGTAAGAATATTATTTTACACTGCGCCCTGGTGCCATACGCATATCGGTACAGACCAGACACCGATTTCTTTTTGCCGGGGAACACACGCTGTGTCTATCCATAGCAATCCATGTGGAGAGCGGATTGTTCTGTGTGCATTTTTCGCACCTTTTAACGTGGCATGGTGATACCACGCGATAGTTTTGTGGCGGTCCATTTACTCGGCCCACCCACGTGCCCGTCCACTTCTAGGATCCGTATAGGGGTTGATTTCATTGCGAACTCCCCTCCGGACACCTATTACAGTTGGCCAGAAGATTATCTACAGTCATCGAGACATCATCATCAAAGCAGAACCACATTTTGCAACCAGAAAACAAGGACACCCAGTCACGATTTGGCTGACGTCACTACCAGAGGATTGAGGAGCAATTACAATTACATCATTTGCAGTACAGCAGGACGCCTGGCGTATGTATCGACATAGATGGCGGTCCACAACACTCATATTTAAAATAAAATATTCACTGAGCATCGTAGGAGCATAGAAGCCCCACCAGTTCGAGATTTTAACAACTCGCATCAGTTCCTGGAAAAATATATGTATAACTTAGTATTCTAATGTGTATGATTTTAATGGATTGACCAGGTAAAGATTTTGATATTTTTATAATAATTTTGTGTGTGGTGTTTTATGAGCGAAGCATATTCCGCTCCATGCAAACCTGTCGACGAATATCTGTTGATCAGATTCAAGACGTCCAACGCTGTCGTCTGACGCCCACAACCACGGACGGTGGTTCCGCAATTTAATCCATTTACTGCCAAGTAACCGGATGGTAGGACTTCACGAGTCCTCCTCCGCACTCAATGTTTGAATCCCTGTTATTTAAGTAGGTATTTATAGGCATAATTACTTATATATCCTTTTTTTTTTAAAGTGCAAGATAAGAAGTCCATATTACTCTGTTCAATTGAATAATTTTCTTTCTTGAATTAAATGAGACAAAGATCGGTGCTTCCAAATTCCCATTTAAATTACCTATTACCGTGTTCGTGATCGTGTTATCTTTCTTTTTGTTAAAGTGATTAGAGTCACGACGCGAATTTCATTTTGTATTCGGTAGAAGCTCGTGTTTCCAAGTACACTTTGTGGTACTATATATTTTGAAGCAGGCACTCGGAAGAAGAAGTACCTTCACCGTACGATAGGTGATAACTTTTTTTATTTATTCGGTTAACAAAAGCAATCCGTTTTTACTTCGAGATTCGAAATATCATTTCACTATAAAACATTTTTATTTATCACTCACTTGGTCTAATAGACACATACCTTCAGCGTCGGTAGCGACCACCCGCGTTTGCGTTTAACGCCGCGAACGTTTGTTAACGTAAAGACACTTTCTACTCTAATATCACTCTTTTTCTTTTTCTTCACTCTTAATATACTTACTTTCCGTGATATCGTGTATCGTTTGAGCGTGCTGTTTGTTATCTTTTCCTATCCTCATACCCATGATAGTGTCCATCACATATATGACACTAGTATTATATCACACGCCAAAGCATTAAGCGTTTGTGTGGCGAGTACAATTTAGCAGTAGTTAACTCGCTGGCGTACAATAATAATATTTTTCAGCAACGTTAGAAGTCACATATATTTATACTAACCCTTTTCAGGCAATTCTGAAGTGCACTTCCGGAGCGTCGTAAAGTGGAGTTTTGATAAATTAACCTATCCAATTGGTAGACATTCATATTACATTAAATTTCATTACATTAACTTTTGCATGATTATATTATTATTGACATTAATTTCATAATTTCGAATATACGTGTGAACACTAATTGTTTTCATTCGTATAGGGTATATTTGTTTGTGATTGTGGACCTTTGCCACTGCTTCAAGTGTAATATCTTGAACAGTTTCCCTTTTTGTCCTTTTCGTTCTACTTTTTTTTTTTAAATGATCTTGACACTTTCAAACAAGGTTATTTCTCCGGGTTAGTTTCGCGAATACTGTTTAGATAGCGACACCCAAGTATCAAGTATCGACAACAATCAAATTAGATTCCTATGCTATATCCTTCTACACGTCGTCGATAATATTCTAACGCCGCGGTAAAAAGAAATTTTTTTTATTTTTTTTATATACGAATTTTATCTCGAGTCATATTCAACCGCGTTTCGAAAAGCATATCATAGAGATTAGAATTCATTTCGTTTTCTATACTGATCAACACTTTGACATTGGACCATGAGCCAAACAAGTTTATGAATGAAAGATTTATTAGCATACTTATTTAAATATAGTTAAGTTGTAAAACGCGTGATAAGACGCATAGAAACTTACAAGTAAAAAGTACTCTTTAATAATTAGATTTTCAATTTGAATTTCCTTGGAGATTTTTATAATTAACTAACGGAAGTTAAAGTTAAATCAAGTAAAATAATTTGGTAGCAAGTTAAGTATTGTAGCATAAGGTACAGATTATTAGATATAAGACCAACATATATATTATTTTCAATAAAATAGTTGAATATTATAACTGTAACGTAGAAATTTAAACATCACTCTTTTCGTTATTAGAGAAAGGAACATACCCACCAAACATCCCTGTAGACCGCTCAATAAATGATCCCAAATTCCTTGATCCTCATTAAGCGTCATCTATGTTATGGCAGACATACTACTCCCTCCATTCGCTTCCACCTACAGAAACTCCTTTTACTCCAGATATCTTAAACTCTTCCTCTGGTGAACCGACCATGCTTACCTTTCTCGTAGAACGCTGTCCCTCACCACTCTGGAATATGACACGTCACTACCCTCTTCTACGATCTCACCACTATAGAACCTAAGAAATCTAAGATATCTGCCAATGGACAAGCCTCGTTCTCCTGCTTGTCACACACAACCTAATGCACACAACTAAACCCTGTACACTTAACAACCAAAACCGAACAAACTCAGCCAAGGAAACTCTAGGACCATCGACATATGTCCCATTATCTCCTTAGAGAGTTTAAAGTGGAAGGCGGAACTCCTAGCTTGGATCGTCATGATGCTCAAGATTGAGAACTATCTCAACCTCAACTATCAGAGATTCGACAAACTAGAACTTCAAAAGAGAGGGCCGAGATCAACTATCGCAATTCGGTTCACACGTCGAGACCACAGACTAGCTCAGTTGGGTCGCGAGTCCTTGCTCTAGGATCTACTGGCGTTGTTACAATTTTTAACCTCTGCGAACCTGCTGAGTTTGGATGGAGAAAACTCAAAAATAATGTTTAAATATTATTTGCTAGGGCCCGATCAACTATGCGTAAGTACACTTAAGTGATAGATTTGAAAACAAAAAATTGTTGTTCGGTATAACCGAAAAGAGACCGATACGAGAGAAGACACGATTAGTGACCTACATGGGTGTTCTTAGATGGAAGAGAACACTGCGTAATTTAGCTCAGTCAACCTCACGTAACGCAACTTCAAGTGTATGGCTTTTTTTTTTTTTTATAATGCACACGCGCTCAAGGGGTTTGTTATAGCCCTTTTAATGATAAGTCACAGCGCGAGTGATAGGAAGTTAGGAAGGAAGGGAAAGGAGGTGTCGATGAACACTGATCTTGAATGTCTGAAGATCAAAATGGTAAGGAAAAATTGTGCCAGGCAATCCATTCCACATTCGTGTTGTACGGCTAAAGAAAGAATCTCCATATTTCACGGTACGTCCGAAATTGGGCTCTAGTGTAAACTGATGAGCGTTCCTAACAAGACGAGTATTACGGGGGAAATGTTTAAGGGGTGGAACGCAGCTGGCTACCTCGAGTGAGCATTTTTTGTAAAAGAATCTGTAAGATAAGGAAAGACATGAGACATTTCGACGATGTTCGAGTGACGGAAATGCTTCCATAATGCTTCTCTCCTATCAATTTTAACGCTTTTTTCTGAACTCTGTCGGGCAGGTGAAGAAAAGTTTGAGAAGCACCTGCCCAGAGATGGGAGTTATACTCGAGTTTAGGGCGTATAAACGCTTTGTAAATTGTAGCCAGATCAGAAGGGGTGAAAAACTTCTTGCATCTATTAAGAAAGCCTAAGCATCTTGCAGCATTCTTGGCAATCTCAAGTATATGATCATTCCAACGAAGATTGTCACTGATACACATACCGAGTACTGATAGCTTTACGGCCTCCTCGATGCAAGTACCATTCATGGATAATGGCATAGGGGGTATGTTTAGCTTCAACTACAAAAGACAGCATTGAGTTTTCGACGCATTAAACTCCACACGATTTCTAGTACCCCAATTCACAATGCTGTTTAAATCGGAGTTTAACGAGCTTATCATACGATTTCGTTGTAATAACACGTCCGAAGGCGAAGGCCGTATATGAAAAGCTGAGGGTTGAGTCGTCAGCAAAACAATTTAATGGATTAGAAGTCACAGACAAGAGATCATTTATAAAAATGAGAAAGAGAGTCGGAGACAGAACGGAGCCCTGGGGCACACCAGCATTTATTTTGTGGAGATCAGACTTGAAACCGTCTAATACAACTTGTATTGATCGGTCCAGAAGATAGCTTCTAATCCAACGAATAAGAGTATCATCGATACCAAATGCACGCATTTTCGATAAAAGAGCTTCATGCCAAACTCTATCAAATGCCTTTGAAATATCAAGCGCAATAATCTTGCTTTCGCCAAAGCGAGGAATAGATTTGTTCCACTGTTCGGTGAGATATGCCATCAGATCACCAGTGGAACGATTGCTGCGAAAGCCGTATTGCCGGTCATTTAAAAGCTCCCGATCTTCGAGATATTTCTTCAGCTGAGGATTTATCAGCGTTTCCATCGCCTTGGAAAGAAGGGACGTAAGTGCAATTGGTCGGTAGGAGGAGGGGGAGGAGGAGTCACCTTTTTTTGGGACGGGCTGGACAAATGCTGTTTTCCATCCACTAGGAAAGATTCCTGAACGATAGGAGCGATGAAAAAGCTTACGCAGTGGTTTTGCCAGCGATGAAGAACACTTCTTCAGAAGAATAGGGGGTATACCATCCGGGCCAGCGGATTTGTGTATATCAAGATCTTGAAGTACTCTTGCTACTGTACGAGTGCGGAAAAATATATGTCCCATAGAAAAATTAACGTTCTCAAGTACAGGAGGGGCATTGTTGCTTGCAGGCAACGTAGAACTTGCAGCAAAATGAGCTGCGAGCACATCCGCCTTCTCTGAAGAGCTGACAATAGGTTTATCGTCGACGATGAGCGTTGGAACTGATGATGACGTTGAGTTCTTGACGTTTTTTACAAATGACCAGAAGTTTTTACTGCCTTTGGGACATTGCAGAATTTTTTGCCGTAACTTCTGGTCATGTAAAAATTTCGTTTTATGTATAACGGAGTTGCACGAGTTCCTAACTTGTTTGTGTTTCTACCGATTTTCCTCAGTTGGGTTGGCTTTGTAGGATCGGAAGCTTACTTCTTTCAACCTGATAGCTTCTTTACACTCTTCGGAAAACCAAGACTTTTCTTTTGGTTTGATACATTTTGTTCTGTGAGGGACAAATGTTCTCATTCCAAGAAAAATCACTTCTGTAATCATTTCAGCACTGGCATCAATGTCATTATCGAGGAAGCATAATGACCATTTAAAGTTGCGAAAGAAATTATTCAGACCGTCCCAGTTGGCTTTCTCGTATTTTTTCTTTAACTGGATGGTTGGAGATCGAGAAATTAGCTGAAATGACACAATGGTCCGAGGTGCCAAATGGAGAAGTTACTTTAATAGTATATTTATCAGGATGGGAAGTAAGGAACAAGTCAAGAGTATGGGTGGAATGCCCATCAACATCCGGTATACGAGTAGGCTCATCGACAAGCTGGGTAAGATGGTTATACTCAGCAAAGATCTCGGTATACCTTCCTTCGAGTGTTGTCTGGCCAGAATAGCGGAGCCAACTTGAATTGTGTACATTGAAGTCGCCCGTAATCATGACTTCAGTGTGAGGACAATGGGAAACAATTCGGGAAATTGAATCTGACAAAACATCTAACTCATCACAAGTAGACATGCTGTCAAGATTCGGACTCCTGTAAAGAAAACAGTAATGAATGATATGCTTGCGGACAGTGAATTTGAGCCACAGGAAATTAAAGTTCGTATTAGAACAATGCCCATATTGGGGAAGGCTCTAGCAAGCAATATCATTCCTAACATAAACGACAAGACCATGGTGGGAAAAAAGTAATGGCACTAAGTTATATCCAAACAAACAAAATTCTGATAAATCAGTATTCTGTCCAACCTGGGTTTCACTTAATGCCAAAACAGCTGGCCTGTATTGCACAGTATGGGCGTACACAGAAAAGAAATTCTTTCTTAGCCCACGGACATTTGAATATACAACACAAAAATCACTTACCATTTTGAAAAACTAAACACAAAAGATTCAACTTTGACGAAACTAATTTCAGCCGTGCAGTATAGGCCCATATTAATTCCAATTATAAACAAACGGTCCTAGGTGTTATGCCCGTAAAAAAATTTGCAAACGGGAATTAAAATAGACAAAAAACACGAAAAAAATATACATCAAATGCTGCTCACCATCCAATGCAAAACCTCTTGCGATAAGCCTCACAAGAGGCTTGCATTGCATAGAAAGCAACAGTTATGGGTGGCGTGGGTCGAGAGGATGGGCATTATTGGATGCTGTGCTGCGAATGCGAGCGAGGTTTGGAGTTTGGTGTATATTTTTTTTCTTTTTCTTTTTCACTGGATTATTCTATTTCTTTTTTTTTTTTTTCTTGTTTTGGGTAACGTTAAGGGCTGAATTTAATTTCTCATTTTAATTTAATTGCACTATGTATTGTATGTGGTATATGAATTCGGTTTTGGTTTATTTATTTTTTTTTTTGATTATTTTTGGGTGACACACGCGCACAGAAGCAACGCGACCGCACACGACGAGTACTTGATCGACACTGACCAGTGGCTGACCAGTGATACGAATACGCTCAAGTATCACTGTGGTAAGAAGGGAGGGAACTAAGATGTTGACGTTCCTCCATAGCTTCGTAATCCACCCAGAGAAAGTATCTAAACCTCCTAGACTACTTCCACCATGATGTCTTAGGTAAGCTATTAGGGACAGTAATCCCTGAATTTTATCCTCTAAGACCCCTAAACATGAATGTGTAGACAACTAAAAGTCTACTCACATTCTATACTACATACTATCTGAACTATTATCACACACGAAATACACCAAACAACCTAACCATAAGGAATAAGAGAAACAGAACCCCTCATTCCTCTAACCACCTATTTCAGAGAGCGTTGTTACCAATCCATTTCTTACAAGAGCTGTTCACTCCTCCCGAACGTACTTACTTAACACTCCATGTCTGAAAAATAAAGTTGTCCAACTACTAAATAAACAACGTATGCTATCAGCATCAAAAACAACTTGGATTTTTTTTTAAACCTTATAAATTGCTTTTATTTATTAATTTTACCTTATTTATAAGTAAATCTTAACTTTTAACAAAGCTACCAAAAGAATGAAAATCGTTCACAAAAAAAAATAATATTCTATTATCTCCTTAAGATATATTGTCACAAATTGATTCTAATATGTAATCTTATGATTCGATAAATTTTCTTTTATGAATAAAAAAGTGTCACAACTGCTTTTTAGAAGTCTTACGATGTTCACAAATTGTCAAATAAAACTTTAATATCTAAACCTAAAAGTTAATCGAAATCTAAAACTATAGTAGAGATTCTTAAAAGAAGTTCCTTACGGTTTTAATCACAATAAAAAGAATTTAATGTTCGTCCAGGATGTAACATACGATTACATATCGTTACTCCAGGCTCGTTTAAAAGAAATCAAATCTTTAGTTATAGTGACTGTAAATTTTCTTTTCAATTGGGTCGTTACAAAATTCAAGTAAAAACGCCAATCAAATTTGAATCTGATTTAAAAAAAAATTATTAGAACCGACAAACGAAGTTTTAAATTGACAAGGACTAAACCGACTGTCGAACACATAAGCGCGATATAGCTACGAGAATTCTAAACCCGAGTCAAAGGGTGCAATGATTTTATCTAAACCCAAAATCAAACCACGAATAAAATAAAATGCACGACTGGGTCGCACGTACTTGCTCTGTGGGTGCAATAGTACGATGAAAACAAACTTCGACCAATGAGAAGAACTCATTTTTGAAAAAATTGGTAAAACCTAAAAAAATTTGACTGAAACTGGAAAAACCGACATACGGGAGCTAACGTTAAGAAACCTTTAATATTTAAAATTAAGACGTTATCTTTTGGGTGTTATAAATGATACAAATGTCCACTTATGGCCAAATTAATAATACTGTTAAAAGCAATTTCCGCTATTATCATGTGTAGCCAAAAACTAAAAATGCAGTTTTGTTTGAAGTATTCTATGTATGTTACATACAAAGTTTCATAAAAATCGGGGGAGCCTTTTTTGAGTAAATTAGAAAAAATGAAAAAATTGGCCAAAATCTAGTGGCTCTTTGTTATGGAGCCACCATTTAAAAAAAGAGAAAATGAAAGAAAATCAATGCCATCCGATAGGAAGCTGTAAGAAACTATACCAAACAAAGTTTGAGTGAATTCGATGCAACCGTTGACAACTTTTGGCCATTTGAAAAAAAGCCGTTAAGAGCAGATCTCCATTATTTGCATTTTTAGCCAAAAACTAAAAACGCAGTTCTCTTAAGAACACTAAAAGAATATAACACACAAGGTTTAACCAAAATCGTTAGAGCCATTTTTGAGCAAATTAGAAAAAACCAAAAAAAGTTGGCTAAAACTGAACGGCTCGTTGTATGGGAGCTACCATTTAGACAGGCTTCACTGAAAAATGTATAAAGCCATCATATAGAAGACTATAAAGAACTATGCCAAACGAAGTTTGAGTCAAATCAATCGAGCCGTTGCGAACTTATGGCCATTTGAAAAAAAGCCCTTTAAACCTGATTTTCGTTACGACCATTTGAGCCAAAAACAAAAAACGCAGTTTTGTTCGAAATGCTTAAAGTTAGCTAAATTTTAAGTTTAATCAAAATCGTTAGAGCCGTTTTCGAGAAAATCCAAATTGAAAAAAACCGTTACTTGAAAGGTACAAGTTTGAGCCGGGCTAAGACGAAATAAAAAAAATCTCGACAACCGTTTTTCTTGAAACTGATATATATCAAGTTTGAAGAAAATCCGTCAAGCCGTTTAGACTGTAGCATGACGTGAAAAAGAGCACAGACGCACATACGCACATCCGCACATCCGCACAGACAGACCGACGGACGGTATGGCGAAAACCACTTTTTTGGGCTTCTCTATCATCGTAATGTCATGTTTGATTAAAACCTCGATTTTTTTTTCTGCACGAAACCAATACTTGCCCTATAGAGCAAGTAAAAAAAAATAAGGGACGTTAGCCCTTGGGTTTATTTATATAGAAGGAGACCAGGGGCGGATAGTAGAAGAAAAAGTAAAAATATTCAATATAGTTATTATTAAATTCAATATAGTAATGTAAAAATCAATATAATGTAATGTATCAAACAGGCGATCCCAGGAGTGCACTGCTGAAAACCAGACGCTGTGGAAAAGAAAAAGTTATTTACCTACTAGAGCTACAATATAACTATAATGATATTAATACACTTTCGACTCTTCCATGAATCGAAAACAAAAACAAGCTTCACTCAACCGGGAGCAATAGAAGCTATGTCCTTTCTCTTAGCGCTCCTATACAAAGGATCTTCTTTAATATGTGGCTATGGTACCACTAGTGGATATTCAAGATAATGCGCGATAACAAAAAGTATACAAACACGAACAAGTAAGTGACTATATGTTGAAATCTTTCAACTAGAAAAGTGAACTCTCATTGGACAAGGAATCTCTATATGGATTCAGGATAAAACACAATGTCTTCTTCTGTAAACGGTACAGGAACAGTAATAAAGTAATTTAAATCTCGGACGAGAGAAAGATCTCTGAACCAGTAGTTCAAAACTTAAAAAAAATAAAGGAAGTGTTCTGCCGACAGGAATATCCTGGGAGAAAAAGTTAATGGAAAATATAAAAAAAAGTACCTAACGTGAACTGAGAACAAATGTTCTACAAGATGGATATGCCAACGCAAATTCCGAAGAAAGATGCGATACGTGGAGTATCTACACGGTTAGATTGACTAAATTCTCCATCAGAATCAGTAAATACGAGCCTAAACGGTGCTCTTAAAGTATGTACGAGGAAAAAATGCGTTTTCCTAACAAACGTCGGAACTAAGTAAAAAGAAACGCGACGGTAGGAACGGTGTGTGACGTCAACAACGTCGAAAACGCGTAACTACTAAAACTTTTTTTCTTGAATTTCAGGACTCCAAAGATTAGATTTCAATGAGGTCCTTCTTTGGACTAATAGTCACACAAACAATTAAATTACTGGACGTAAACGAACACTAGGTAAGTATGATTTAAAGTAAAAAAGATAAATTTCACTTGGAACTTCCGAAAAATTATTGTTAAATGCACACTCAAAGTTATTTTTAATAAAGTAAAAGTGTTAAAGATTGTATTGATTGTTATGTATTTCATAATAAGGATAAAGATATATATTGTGACGAACAAACTTTGCAAAAATCCACAAATAGCAATTGGGCTGCCATCCATTACCACAGCCACTGTCCCTGCCATCACCATCAGTACGAATTCCACGAAAATAACCTTCAAATTCAACATGTTTATTTTTTTAACCAAAATGAATTATTTAACTAAAAATAACTGAATTGTAATCAGTTTAATCATTCAATTAATTAGGTACTTACCTGGAGGTGTTATTTTGCGTAAATGGAATGACAGACCAAACGAAAATGTCAACTTAAACACCTGGACACACATGCGCTGAAGGCTTGATCCACAATCCACACAGCTGATCAAGTGAATTTATGAATGGACTATCATAATTGATGAATGGAGTAAAATGACACCGTTCAGTAATACAGTTATAAAACGGAAGCATTTATCGGAAATTTGATTCGAATGTGATTAAGCCCAAAATCGAAGTGTAGCCGTGTACAGACGTATGGCACATCAAACGACAGGGAATTTCACGGCGATTCCGATAAAAATAATGGGAAACTTAAAAAATAAAGGCAACACTGTAGTCATCATCAATGAACAAGATTACATCACAAAAACTACCACCTTCTTTAACGATAATAACATACTCAACTTGAACAATGATCCCACGAAAACCTACACTAAAGAAATAAATACAGCTATCAATAAATGCAAACACATCTTCTCTAACATTAGTCTAAATAAACTCAAACAACCTAACCCCAAAGCTCCTCAATTTACTGGATTACCAAAAATACACAAACAAGGAACACCGATTCGACCACTCATTAACTATACCACAGCACCAGGATATAAAGTTGCCAAAATCCTACAAAAAATAATAAAAAACAATATCAACTTACCTAACAACAAAAGCATCAAAAATAACATAGATCTAATCGACAAATTAAAAAACATTAACATTCTACCAAACTACAGATTAATTTCATTCGATGTCACCAATATGTATACCAACATTCCCGTAGAAGATACAATCAACCTCATACATGACAACCTATCCACCACAGCTACTATAAACAAACAACAAATAGATGAACTTATATACATACTAAAAATTTTACTCAAACAAAATTACTTTACTTTCAACAACAATTACTACACACAACAAGAAGGACTTGCTATGGGATCACCATTAAGCGGTCTCATCGCAGATATATACCTAAACTTCTTTGAAAACAAATACATCTTATCCACAATCAACCCACAACACAAGAACATAATATCATATTCCAGATATGTAGACGACACGTTCGTCATATTCGAAGGAACTAATAGACAAATAGACATCTTAACTAAATACATAAATAACATCAATACAAAAATAAAAGTCACCGCTGAAATAGAAAATAATAATTCAATCAACTTTCTAGATTTAACCATCACAAAACACAATAACAACCTCAAATTCAAAATTTATAGAAAACCTACCACAACAGATATTACCATACACAGAGACTCTCACCACCCTCACTCCCAAAAAATGGCAGCTTACAATGCGTTTATCAATAGATTAATCAACGTACCCATGGATAAACAAGATTACAACACAGAACTTAACACCATAAAATGCATCGCACAAGCCAATGGATACAATACAAACATAATAGATAAATTACTCACAAAAAAGAAAAAGAAAAATAAAAAGAGAATTTCCACCATTTCTACCACAACCGAAAACAAATACACTTCAATATCTTACACAAACTTACTACCTCAAACTTTGCAATACAAATTCAAAAAGCTAAACATTAACATCTCATTCAAAACAAACAATAACATAAATAATATTCTCAAACCCAAAACAGTCTCATCAATCAATTCACGATCTGGCGTTTACAAAATTACATGCAACGATTGTGATAAATTTTATATTGGTCAAACGGGAAGAACTTTCAACGATAGATTTAAAGAACACAGACCCAAACAAAATACTAAATCCACATACGCAATACACTTAATCGAAAATAACCACAACTACACTAACATTGACACAAACTTGATCCCATTGCACTTCTGCAAGAAAGGGAAACTATTAGACGCAACCGAAGAATACGAAATATATAAATCACATAAACTAGAACAGGACAAATTACTTAACGACAAATTAACACTAAAAACAAACCCATTGTTCGACACCGCAATCAAATACAATAACAATAAATACATAAGAAGATCAATAAACTATCCAAATTAAAATAAAAACAAATAAACCGGTTTTAAACACAACAAAAACAATAACAACACAGGGAAAGATGAAGACGATCTCAACCTCACACATTACACCTGGCCCACCAACGCAACAATTACATATACGATCGACATCAACACTCAGTACCAGCCCGATGATGGAGTAAACAGCTCCGAAACGCGTCGCTTAATCTCAAACAAATTTTAGCTAGTGATAATAATTAATTATAATTTAATAAAATAAGCAAAATAAATTACAAAAATTTTTAAAATATTTAAATATTAAAATCTTTGTGTTTCTTTTGTGTATTTGTTTTATTCAACATTGTTTAAAAAATAAGATGTTGAAAAATCTTCTTTTTTATTAAAAGGGCAGAAAATGGAGAAGATGGCGGTCCAAAGGAATTTTCCAGATGTTTTGACAGCGGAGACTGGAAAGCTGACAGAAGTCATCAAACCAACTATAAATAGCTGCTGTTTTTGTAAGGAAGAAGCAAGTTCGATTTCGAATAAAAACCAGCACTGTCTTAAGCAGTCAACACAAGAAATCTCACATACAAAAAAAAATCTTTAAAATTCAAAAACTAAATAAAATAAAAAATTAAATCAAACCCTCTCGGGAACCAGCCAAAATCAAATTTCTTTTATTTTTTTTCATTTCGCCTTCGCTTCAGGTTCAACTTTTGCTACACTGGTGTCAGATGTGGGGTATTATCGAATAGATTTCGACGTTCTATACCACGATAAAACAATGAACACTGAAGAGATGAAGGCGCTTCTGCAGGAGCAGACCATGAACCAGACTCTATTTTGGGAGGCCAAAATGGCTCAGTGGAAATCTGAGCTTGGAAATAGACAAACCTCGATGGAGAGAAGGTTGGAGGAACTTGAAAGGACTGTGGGCAATAGAGCTTTTGCTGCTGCAGTACCCTCTCACTCTTCACCCCGCTCGTCGTCATCAACCAACCCCTTTCTCCAAGATGATACCGAAATAGCAGGTCCTGTTTACAATAATACAGGTGACGAAGCGCCGCGTCACGTATTTTGGCGATCCGCGACCCAGCCAGATTTGTCCGATTTCCAACATCCGAATACTGAGCCCCTGTCGACTTGGCCCAGGAACATAGTAACTCCCATCGCTACCACGGCTCGTAACGAAACGGAGTTGTCGGAAACGCAAGGGACGCCAACCGGAATAGTGGGTGGACGTTCTTTATGGGTAACCATCCCTGACCCTGTCACTGGTGCTAGGACTAGCACCAAGCAAACTGCAAAAGAGTTTGCACCCTTTCATTCATCTGACTTTCTTCCACAACAGGCTTCTCATACTTTCAACCCAAGCCTCGTCCAACCGTATGATGGAAGCGTTTCATGGACAGACTACGAAACCCAGTTTGAAATCGTAGCCAAATTTCACGGGTGGACAGAAACTGAAAAGGCTCATGGACTCGCGATGCAACTCAGAGGAGAAGATTTATCTGTGCTAAGCGCCATACCTCGTGGAAAACCACTTATTTATGAGATTCTTCGAGGACTTCTTCGACAGCGCTTTAGCCTGGATGACCAGACAAGCTATACCCTTCTCCGGAATCGCCTGCAACGCCCGAAGGAGTCCCTAGCTGAATTTGCGATTCAGCTGCAGCGTTTGGCCACGTCTGCCTTCCCAGGTGGAGCAGAAAAAGTGGTGGAGGAGATTGTTTTGAGCCAATTCATTGACGGGATAAGAGAGGAGCAGATTCAAAATCTTGTTGCGGTAGGACGGCCCCATACCCTCCAAGAAGCTCTGCAAATCGCCCAGGAAATGACTTGTCGCTTTGAACGTCGAGTTCATCGCAATGTTTTCTCCGCCGCTATATCACCTACCCGCCGGCGAAACGAGACGAGACGGAACCGTGCTACAGTTGAAGAAACTTCAGCCCCATCTACACAAGCGGAAAACTAGATTCTGCCGGTGCCTCGAGGCGAACACCAGCAGAAATATTAGAATTCGCTTCAAAACCCTCAGCTTGTCCCACTACACCCAAAACCTTCCCATCAACTCATACCTCAAAATTTGACTCCGTATTTGCAGGAGTAGCCAATGGAGCTGGACTTTCACTAGAAGGATACATCGACAGGAAGAAACATCATTTTCTCATAGATTCCGGGGCGGATGTATCAATTATCAGTGAGAAGCACCTTCCGAAATCACTCCAACCATCGGGATATCCAGTTCGAATTGAAGGAATCTCTGGAGGAACGCTCTTATCACTGGGCACGGTGGACGTTTTACTGGTGCTTAAGCACAAGGAGTACATTCAAACCCTTGTCGTAGTAGGCCAGGAAGTGCCAACTATTCTTGGGATCGATTTCCTTCAGAAGAACTTTTGCAGCCTTGACTTCTCGGAAATGTCATTGGAAGTCCAGGGATGGAAACTCCAGCTTAATCTGCGTGCCACTTCACAAAACAGCATTCTTCTGACAAAACGCCCAGAAACCCTCCCCGCCCAATCAGAAGTCGTATTCCCCATTCCTCGACCGGCCGAGATGGGTGAAGGAACAACTCTCGTTGAGCCGTGTGACCAAAACCAATTACCGAAGGGGGTTTTCCTAGCCCGGACTTTCGTCAACGTAACCGATGGTAAAATTATGGTAAGAATGGTTAACACATCAAGAGATGAAATAACATTACCACAAGACCTTGTCATAGGGCGTGCTTGCGCAGCCGAAGTTTGCGACCTTCCTGCTATCAGTAGCTCTAGCGAAAAACATCTGCAGGTTCTTTTAGAAGCTACTCCCAAAGAAATGAACCAAGAACAGGTAATTCGTTACAAAAACCTTCTTCTTTCTTACCAAGATGTGTTTTCAGCTGGACCGAATGACAAAGGGAGAACCAACTTAACAAAACACACAATAGACACTGGCAGGACAAACCCCATCAAAGTCCCAGCAAGGAGGATTCCGCTGGCTAAGCGTAACGAAGTAGCCGAACTAGTCCAAGACATGCAGAGTCGAAATGTAATTGAACCCTGCTATGGACCATGGGCATCTCCTATCGTCCTAGTAAAAAAAAAAGACGGAACATACCGTTTCTGTATTGATTATAGACGCTTGAATGATCAGACGAAGAAGGACTCATACCCGTTACCCAGGATGGACGACATATTTGCAACGTTGGCCGAAGCAAAGTGGTTCTCTACTATGGACCTACAAAGCGGGTACTGGCAAGTAGAGATGGATGAAAAAGATAAAGAAAAGACGGCGTTCTCAACTGGAGATGGGTTATGGCAGTTCAATGTTATGCCTTTTGGACTCTGCAATGCTCCTGCCACGTTTGAAAGACTAATGGACAAAGTATTTCACGGCATGTCTTGGCAGACTGTGCTTATCTACCTGGATGACATTATAGCCTACTCTCGCACTTTTAATGAGCATCTTTCGATATTAGAAGAGATTTTCAAACGCCTTCGAGCTGCGAACCTCAAACTTAACCCCGTCAAGTGTCATTTATTGCGTAAGAGCGTTCGCTACTTAGGGCACATTGTATCCGAAGATGGACTAGTCACCGACCCCGAAAAGATTAAAGCCGTCCAGGAGTGGCCAATACCTCAAAATAAGAAACAAATTCATAGTTTCCTGGGTCTTTGTTCTTATTATCGCCGGTTCATCGAAGGATTTTCCACTATAGCCAAAATCCTCTCTGAACTCACCGAAGAAAATCGTCGCTTTGCTTGGAATTCTAGCTGTGATGCTGCTTTCAAAGAACTGAAAGAGAAACTAACGACTGCACCAATCCTAGCGTTTCCAACATCCAACGACGAGTTCATTTTAGATAATGACGCTTCCAATTATGGTATCGGAGCTATTCTTAGCCAAAGACAAGGAAATCAAGAAGTAGTAATCGAGTACTTCAGCAAAACCCTTAACCGCGCAGAACGAAATTACTGTGTAACAAGAAGAGAACTCTTAGCTGTTGTGTTGGCTACCCGGCACTTCCACCACTACCTCTTTGGGCGAACTTTTACTTTGCGAACAGACCATGCATCGTTGCGCTGGCTTCGCAACTTCAAGCAGCCTGAAGGACAAATGGCTAGGTGGTTGGAACGACTGCAAGAATACAGTTTTAACATCCAGAATCGACCAGGCCCGCGACATGGTAATGCAGATGCACTGTCCAGAAGGGTTTGTGGTAGCTGTAAGCATTGTACTAGGGCCGAAGAGCTGGAAGCAGAATCTTCAAAACGTGCCTTTATTACTTCCGTTTCAGGTAGCCTAGAACAAGAACAAAGGAAAGACCCGGTCCTTGCAATGGTAATCCAGTGGAAAGAAGAAAATAAGCGCCCTAATAAAGCAGACATCATCGGTGAAAATAAAGATTTGAAATCATATTGGACACTTTATGACCAACTCAGTCTGGAAAATGGAACCCTTATGCGACTGTGGGAAGAGACACCAGGTAATTTTACAAAACTAATAGCAGTTCCAAGAAATTGCATCCCAGCCATACTGACTTCGTTACATGACAGCCCTAGTGGTGGCCACTTAGGCCAAAAGAAGACGCTTTCAAAAGTTAAAAGTCGTTACTTTTGGATAGGTCGAACAACCGATGTCAAAGTTTGGTGCTTAACCTGCGAAACCTGCACTGCCCGTCGTGGCCCTCAACGGAAAACCCGTGGGGCTCTTCAACCTAGCTGACCAGGATGCCCATTTGAGAGAATTGCCATTGACATCCTCGGCCCACTTCCCCGGACGGTTGATGGAAACCGCTATATTGCCGTCGTTATGGACTATTTCACTAAATGGCCAGAATGTTTTGCGATACCCAACCAAACAGCTGAAGTTGTTCTTGGCCCTTTGATAGACCAAGTGTTCTGCCGTTTTGGAGTGCCACACGTCATACATTCCGACCAGGGTCGTAATTTTGAAGCCGAAGTCTTTCAAGCAACGCTCAAGGTTCTCGGTGTAGAAAAGACAAGAACGACACCTTTACACCCGCAATCAGATGGTATGGTAGAGAGGTTCAATCGAACGCTTTTAGATTACCTAGCGAAATTCGTAGACCGACAGCAAACGGACTGGGACCGCCACCTGCAGCCAGCCCTCTTAGCTTATCGGTCGGCAGAACATGAAGCTTACCTTAACCTTGGGCGGGAAGTCAAATTACCAGCTGACCTTGCTTTTGGAACCCCCAATACAAAAAATATGGATGTACCTCTCTACGCCCTAGAGCTCGGACAACATTTAGAAAAAACCCACGAAGTTGCCCGAAATAATCTGAAAATAGCAGCGGATGCAATGAAAACCCGGTACGACACAAAACAAAATTCACTTTATTTAATTCCAGGTGATAACGCATGGTTTCACAATCCGAAACGGAGGAAGGGAATTTCTCCCAAACTACAGAGCGACTGGGAAGGTCCAGTCCAAATCGTGGCGAAATTATCAGACCTGGTTTACCGCATCCAATGCAAGGGCAGCCGCAAGAAGAAAGTAGTGCACATTGACCGCCTAGCACCATACAAAAACCGACCAGGACTCAGCAGGAGCTCCGAGTCTTAAGGAGGGGGCAATGTGACGAACAAACTTTGCAAAAATCCACAAATAGCAATTAGGCTGCCATCCATTACCACAGCCACTGTCCCTGCCATCACCATCAGTACGAATTCCACGAAAATAACCTACAAATTCAACATGTTTATTTTTTTAACCAAAATGAATAATTTTACTAAAAATAACTGAATTGTAATCAGTTTCATCATTCAATTAATTAGGTACTTACCTGGAGGTGTTATTTTGCGTTAATGGAATGACAGACCAAACGAAAATGTCAACTTAAACACCTGGACACACATGCGCTGAAGGCTTGATCCACAATCCACACAGCTGATCAAGTGAATTTATGAATGGACTATCATAATTGATGAATGGAGTAAAATGACACCGTTCAGTAATGCAGTTATAAAACGGAAGCATTTATCGGAAATTTGATTCGAATGTGATTAAGCCCAAAATCGAAGTGTAGCCGTGTACAGACGTATGGCACATCAAACGACAGGGAATTTCACGGCGATTCCGATAAAAATAATGGGAAACTTAAAAAATAAGATGTTGAAAAATCTTCTTTTTTATTAAAAGGGCAGAAAATGGAGAAGATGGCGGTCCAAAGGAATTTTCCAGATGTTTTGACAGCGGAGACTGGAAAGCTGACAGAAGTCATCAAACCAACTATAAATAGCTGCTGTTTTTGTAAGGAAGAAGCAAGCTCGATTTCGAATAAGAACCAGCACTGTCTTAAGCAGCCAACACAAGAAATCTCACATACAAAAAAAATCTTTAAAATTCAAAAACTAAATAAAATAAAAAATTAAATCAAACCCTCTCGGGAACCAGCCAAAATCAAATTTCTTTTATCTTTTTTCATTTCGCCTTCGCTTCAGGTTCAACTTTTGCTACAATATATATATATTTAAGATAAGATATAATTGTGAAAAGTGAAAAGTGGGCGACTCCACCGTCCGTGGGCGCTTGAGTACAATGCCTTTGATGTATAAAGATTCTCTGAACTGGAATGCTGAAGTGCGCCAAGGTTGGCTCCTTGAGACGAAATTCTTCTTATGTTTTGGATGGGCGTTCTTTGGTGCCTCGGTCCAGTCAGTACTTTCTTCGAAAGTGACTTCTTACAAATAAGAAATAAAATTGTTACCTGAGAATTATTTAACGTGTTTTTTCTCATTTATTTATTCTCCTATTATTGCAGGAACTGAAGATAAATCGACGAGGTTACATGGATGTGGCCGTGGCCAAAGCAGATCCAGTGCCATGCGGATAAAATACAGGCGTTTCTGGCACGATATGTAACCCTAGGTTAACTTTTCCCACGTTGCTCCGTTTTATATTTGGAGATCTAATTCAGTTTTCTGTCAATATGACAGTTTCTAACCAGAAGTGTAACTGAACTTAATAAGTCAACATAAAATGATCCATACCAAACTGTCATTTGTCAACGGACTTTAATAAAGTATTTCAACTTAGAATACTTCTATTTCTGCGCGTAATATTTCATCGCAAATGGTTTTCGTAAAAGAAAGAAATTCAGATTTCTGTCCTACTCTGGGTTTACATGCGAAGTGTGAACGATTCATCTAACTAGTGTAGAGATAAGTTATGCTCTACCCTCCCATGATTTGAGATTCCTGAGAGTGGGAATAAGGATGAAGGAAATGACATAGCGTCCGATTATGAAGAAACCTAAAACCAAAAGTAGACAAAAATGCCGAAAGTCGGTTCCGCCATAATCTTGCAAAAAAGTAGCACGTCATGAGGAAAGAGGAAACAAGTGTGTTTGCACTCCTTCAAATTTCCTTCCTTTGGGATATTTATGTCTGAGGGAAGAATGCAATACCATAGGTGGATAATTGAAATTTCCTAAGAAAAGATGCCCTCTAGTGACAAGATATCGCAACTGAGAAATCCCTAATAGGACATTTTTTTTCCTCCTTCTGACAGGAAATGTCAGTTGGTGGTAACGACAAGTAGAGGATTGCCTCGCGTCGTCGCTTGGGTGACCTATATCGCCTAGTAGAAAAGTTTTCCCTACATAACGTTATAAAGAAAAATTTTGAAGTTGTTCTTTCTTTACATCTCTCTTTTTCTTGATGTTGGAATTTCCTTTTGAAGACTTATAAAATTTCAGGATGAGTTTGTGAGTTAAACATAGGGAGGGTGGGACCCCTCTCTCGTCTTTGAAACGGAACAAGGATGGTGTGCAATGAACTTTTAGTTTAGGTACTACTTCTAAGTCAGCAGTAGATTTCGAAATAAGGTACTATGTTTAGGTGAGATTAAGGTTTAGGCAAGCATTTATATGCTTGCTTATCATGTTAAGGGGCTGCCCATTAATAACAATGAGTCATGGGGACTCAAAGGTCCAAAGGTCAGCCAAGGTTGGTTCCCGGGAGAGATGATTTCCGGAATCAAATCGGGTGGGTTGTGAGACCGGGAGGATCGGATGACACCTTGGATTCTCCCTCCCCATTAGGTTAGTCACCTCTCTATCCCTGTCCAGCATATCATCGTGGCAGCTGGATGGGTAGATATTAGTTTCGTGCCACAGCAGCCATAAAGACCTATGGTCTGTTTGCGCGTTGATACTTACGGTTGCATTCTCCAGGGTTAGCAAAATGACTAGATTAGGGTTTCTTTCTTACAGTCTGGGTTCACTCGTAGCATTATGAGAGGTGCATTCATGAATCTTCTTCTATAAATATGTCAGTTCTTATCGCATCTTTTCTTCGGGAGTTATGAGGGCCAATAAGCTTTTAAAAATCATTATTCGAACTCGAACATCTGAGTTCAACGGTCGGCAGGATAATAAGAGGTTGTGTAGATCCCGGAGCAAGTGCCCATGGGCTGGCTGAGCTGGTTGTGGCTAGGGTGCTGCCGGCCACCGCGACGGTCGATCTCAACCACGACCTTACGTTGTCGCATGCCGTCCACTCCATCTATTCTTAACGAATAAGTTGTGAGGAAGGGGGCGTTGCCGACATAAGGTTGCTTCCATCCCAATAGACACGGAATCAGGGAACAGTATCTAGACGCTAAGGTGCAAACTGGAGTAGAAGCTCTGGGAGTTTGTTTGAAATCTTAAAAAATTGCATTACTGGTCTAGGTACGTTCGCTAGGGATATAAGTAGGGTCCTTTGTTCTTAGGTGTAGGCTACAGATTATACAAGCTGCAAGAAGAACATCTATGCTTGTAGCGGATAGGCATGAACATGGTGTCAGGTACCCTTTGGGCTGTTCTGCGGGACTTTGCAGTCAGTACCCATGGTAGGCTGATAGGTGTTTCTCGCTTCTGTGATGGAGATGGATAGGAAAATTAGAAGGAGAAGGGGAGAGGAGTAGGGAGAGCAGGTAGCCGTGTTAGCGAAGTATGAGTATGTCTTATATAGGGGTGCTGAATACACCGATACACGGGTGATGGACGATGATGTTGCAGTTCCGTGGTATAGGAGTCAAGGATATGTGGGGGTACTTGTCTCTTCCTGCTTCCTCTCCGGTTTGCGTTGTTGGTAAACATAGGGGTTGAGTCTTGGATATCCATAGGGTGTCTGGGAGACAGATTCGGATGCCTGCTTTCAATCGCAAATTGGAGCGTATATATTACAGGCTGGTAGTATATGGTGCGGTTTCTTCTTCTTCTGGGTTTTCAATTATATATAATTTTTACGTTACACATTGAAGCCAGGAGCAGATGAGCTTGCAATCACCAAACAGTTAGTGCTATCAAGCTTTTTCTCCATAAACTCACAACATGCTCCTATTAACGTTCTCATTTGGAAGAAGTCAGCTGCCTTCAAAATGGTTTCTATTGTTCCATAATGATGCTTAATACTCCCCTTGTACATAAAGTTCAATAAAGTCTTTAAGGTCTCACCGCTTACGTTTTTGAAAGTCTCCTCAGCAGCTTAAGCGTCTTTCAGGCTGCTCCGAAACATAACTAGGAAGTAGTCACTTGAGGCGGAAAGGACAATTCGGTGGGCAGAAAGTTGAATTTTATCAATGTCAGCAACCAAAACAATAGGTATCAAAGAAATCTTCATTCTTCTAAAACGTTTGAAGTTTTTGAGAAATATTGTGGTTGTGAGCTTGTGCATACGAGAGTTGAACCCTCATACTTGGCTATTAAAATATTTACTTCCTGGAACAGATTCATCTTCGATTATGTTCTGGATGGGAATGGATTTAGATTAGAACAAATAAAGAAGATAACATACCGCTGGTGGATACCAATACTCCATTTGTTGGTACGCTGCCGCATATGGATATTGGGCGGCTGATTGTGGTGTGATGACCTAACCTGGCAGTGTTTGCTGCTGCGATGGTACACCTCCAGGGCCTATTATCGCAGCCCCTGTAGCATTCATTGAATTATCACCGCCATTCTCTTTACCCCAGAAGCATTTCACTTGATTGCCATGCACTTCAGTATTGTGTGTGTGTTCAATAGCACGAGTCGCTCTTTTGTCATAAATGTAATGAACGCATATCCCTTGTCCTTGAACACTCGTACATCTTGTATCTGGCCAAATTGCATTAAATGTCTGTGCATTAATTCATCGCTAATAACATTCGGCGGGAATACACCACAGTAGACTGTCGTATTTTATTTGTTGGGCTAGATTGATTGTATACATCTTCGAATGTTTGCCGATTAGCAGACTTATTTGCATCGACTTTAGTCGATTCACGTGGCGGTGGTAGTTTTCTTGTTGACCAATTCGTTCGGATCGATCGTGATCCAATCCATTGGCCATTCGTTGCTTGTATCGCGGTTTCGGCTTCAGCTTTTTTACAAATGAAACAAAAGCATAACCCTTGGGTTTCATCGTTTGGGATCGCGAACAATTCGGCAGTTCAATATTTCGCCAAACGGTGCGAATGCTTCACGTAAAGTCTCAATTTCGATTTCGGGACTCAGATCACCAACGAATATGTGGTAATGTGCACTTATATCTGTCTATGGCTGATTGCCTGGACTTGTTGCCCAATTAACCTGTCAATAAAATAAATAAGAAAGGTTATTTTTAATAAATAAAACGGAGAAAAGGGAAGAGAGACATACTTAACCCAAATTCATATAGTAAGGTAACATTAACGAGACACCTTTGCAATTTTTAAGATTTCCTTGACCAATTTTGATAACAAAAATGTATGTGATCTCGGGGGTTCTATAAAAAAATGTTCAAATTTTGTCTACCTTATGCATTTAATGAATTTCTTTCAGGACAACTTCTGCCGAGGCAGCTAGTTTTCCAATACCCGTTGACGTATAAGCTTTTTTGGGAGATTAGTATACAATTAAACAATAGACACGGCACAAAATATATTCCCGAAAATTTAATATTTGCACATATGTACCTAGGTATAATACAATTTTTTTATATCTTAAAAACAAAAATCGATTATTTACTTCTTCATATTCGACTGTAAATAAAAAGCAAACCAGACGACATTTTGAAAACTAGGACATTGTTATACTGTTTTTCCCAAATTGTCACAACTTTTTTGTATGAATAAGCTGTCCAGTATAATATAGAGATCAGTGAGTAACACACATTAATTTTTCCCTCAAAAGCTGAAATTCATATTAGATGTGAGAGTGTACGTAAAACACACACCTACCTTCCGAAAGAAAATAAATGTTTAGTGGTGCGTCCTTTTTCTAACCATCGTCAACATTTGTTGTGTCAAAAAAAATTTGTTGGAGTGTGTCATTGTTAAGGGCTAACCATAATTGAAGAATGGTACTTACGTTGACTTACGAAACAGTAGAAATACATGTGAGTTGTATACCCAACCCGAAATGACTTTTTGTTCAGTTTCGGCAAGTTTCGTTCACTTGCGTTTTCGTACGTAATGTACGCTTTAAGTCGCACATTACGTACGAAAATCTGACATTCCTTTTTTTCTAAAGGGTATTCTTCTTCTTTCTTTCTTCTTATTTTTAAAGGCTATTATGGGCAACTGATGTACTTTACAAATGGGAAGGAAACTTTTCGTTCGGTTTTGACACGTGCTTACCTTTTCTTTCTTGTATTATGGTTGATCCTTTAGGATTTGTTGCATTTCTTACAAACTATTTAGGAACGATACAATTATTGTTGGGAATTGTTAAACTGTCAAACGACTACTTATAATTTATTATTCTGTGGATGGAAAAATTTTAGGTGCGCTTTTTTCACCAAAGATATACAAAAATTAAATTAATGAATTAAGTTTTTGAATACATTTTCAATTAAATATTTTACTATGTACCTACATATATTTACCTTGCAGAAAGAAAAACAAGCAGAACAAATGAAAGACAATAATTTTGTGATTGGAAATGAAAACTCATCGTCAGATTCTGAATATTTGTGTTTCTGGCCATATAGTAGGTCATTTTGGGGTAGTTTTTTTTCCCCGAAAACTTAATAGGCATTAAATCGAAATTGTTGTGCAGCAGTTAAAGCTGAACTATAATAGTCGGAACGGCGAGGACGGGCCCGTCCGTAAATGTGCTAAAACAAGAAATTCGTATCTCACGCCCGAAATAGCGGATTGCTCCGTTGTCAAGTTTCGATCAGTTTAATTTACGGACGTAAACTGCGCTCGCTATCGCACTTTACGGACGTAAATTTGCATCCGACTGTGAATGGATATGAGAGTGAGTGTGAGAGTGAGCGAGGTATGCTGACTTTGTGTGTGACTTCATAGCAGAGAGAATATATGAATTTTTTGTATGTATGCCCTCTCTGCTTCACAGTCATCTTATTGTTCAGAGAAAAATAAATATTTTGCTTCCGCGGCAATCCGTTCCATAATGGGTAGCGTGTTAATTTCACAGGTTGGACGGCAACGTTTCGTTCGGTTTTGACACTAGCATTCGTTTGTTTCCGACTATTATCAAGAAGATGACCATTATCAAGAAGATGAGTAACTTGCGAGATCTAGCCGTTTTTGAACCCCTGAGAAGCATATGGCCAAAGAAACAGTTCTTGTATGACAATTTTCTTAAATACATTTTTTAGGGGAAACGGGGGATGCATAAAACGGGGGATACAGCAGAACTAGGAAACATTAAAATCTTCACCATCGCATTAATAGATGCTGAGAAAAGTGAATACTTGTTTTGCTGGCAATATAATAATAGGTCATTTTGGGGTAGTTTCTATCCAAATATCTTAATATCAAAACTATGATGTAGTTAGTTAGGTTAGCTCATAAGTGTTTCGGCATGACAAAAATCAAGATTATCGGATTAGTAACTTCCGAGATTTAGCCTTTTTTGTACCCCTGAGACGCATATGGCCAACGAAACAATTTTTGTATGATATTTTCTTAAATACATTTTCAGGGTTAAACGTGGGATGCAGGAAGTAGCGGGGGATCTAGCAGAACTAAGAAACACCAAAGTCTTCAATATCTCATGGATAGGTGCTGAGAAATTGGGGATGCAGAAAGTAGCGTTTTGAACAAATCGCTTTGCCAATCCAAGAGTAAAATCCCAACGTTATGATTGTTGAACATTTATTGCTCCATTACAATTGCTTTGGATGTGTTTAAGTCGAGAATAACCTAAGCAACTTTCCCGATAAATATAAATATAAAATTTTTTGCCCACAAAAATCACAAATTTTAGAAAAGTAATTCATTTGACTTCTCGGAGCGAAAGAAAAAGAAATATATTGCCGTTCGCTTAAATGATTGTTGACAGATCAACAATCTCAACTCATATCATGAAGGTGAGTTGCAAATAGTAACAAATCGTAACTATTTGACACTTTAACGTGAACTTAGGAACGCTGTTATGATGTCATATAGTTAAAAATCGTAACTAATTTTGATTAAAAGAACGCCTTTTTGTTGGCTTTTCTTTAAAAAATGTTGACGATGGTTACAAAAAGAACACACCATAGCTCTGTTTTGTTTTTCTTTTTGGTTTTCACAACTTTATCACCAAACATTTTCCTCTTCTTTTCTTCTTATTCCTTTATGACGTGTAACGTAAAAATAAGAAAATTTATAATTAATGAATATATATATATATAGCGAACGAACCTATACATCTATACATCACCTGCAACTGTCAATAGACACCAAGCCTTACACTCAAACACCCTATGGATATTCAAGATCCAAACTGATGCCCACCAACAACACAGGCCGAAGAGGGAGCAGGAAGAGACAAGCACCAACCATATCCTTGACTCTTATACCAAGGAACAGCATTTTCATCTTCCTTCGTCCGTGTATCGGTGTATATAGCACCTCCTTGTATAGAAATACTTACACTTCGCTAACACTGCCTCCTGCTGCTCCTACTGCCAGCCGGAACGGCATGCGACAACGCAGGGTCGTGGTCGAGATCAACCGTCGCTGTGGCCGGCAGTACCCATAGCCACGATTAGCTCAGCCAGGCCGCGGGCACTTGCTCCGGGATCTACATGACCGGTGTTACCACTTATTTTTCACTGCCGACCGTTGAATTCGAGATGTGTGAATTCGAATAAAAATGTTGTAATGCTTGATGGCCCTCACGGTCTCCAAAGACAAGACTAATATGAATTGATTGTAAAGGAAGATTGATTCATGGACGCACCTCATAACAAATGTAGAGAGTGAACGTAGACCGAAAATAAGAAATCGCGGTTGAATTATCATATCAACCCGTAGAACGCAACACGTAAGTATTTGTAAACTAGCAAACCATAGATGTTAGTGGTCGCGATGGCACCTGATAACTTCTTTCCACTCTGCTACCACGATGTTGTGCAGAAAGTGGAGGATGAGGTGTCTAACTACGAGGGGAGGGAGGATCAAAGATGTTCAAGTGATCCCCCTGGTCTCTGAACCCACCCAAAACGAAAGCAAGAATCAACTCTCCTGCTATCGACCTTGCCTGTCTATTGACCTAAGAGTCCCCATGACTATTAATATTGTAGCTATGAAAGCAAGCAAAAACTTTGCCTGCTTACTACAACATCCTAACTAAATCATCATCTCTATCAACGATACTACATCAAAGAAAGAGAAACTTAAACTCCAACGTTGCAATCAGAATACGTCATAAGTATTCCCTCTTCACACCACCCTGTTCCGTCCGAAGATATGGTGGATCACCACTCTCCCCTAAAATAAATTACTCTGTCATACTAAAAATCCTGAAAATTCCAATGCAAAAACTTCAAAACCAAATGAATTAATCAACAGAAAATTTTCTTAAAACGTTATAACCTATAGTCATAAGATTTATTAGTAATAGTTTCTTAATATCTAACAGGAGAATATCTTAATTGTTAAAATCAAAACTCTTCTGAATGAAAATCTTATCATGAAAACATTTGATAGACTTGAAAAATTTAATCTATCCTGAAGATCTTACTAAAATTGTTTATATGGCTATTCAATAACCACAGAAAACTTACAAACTACCTTATGATTATAAATGTATTGAATCAATTGATTATTAAAAGTGCTTTTATATCTGAATAATTCTAAGATTCATGTGTCAAGAAAAAGGTAAATCTTCAAAATTTTATCTTGACTGTCTGAAACGCGATATTCGAAAGCGCAAGCAATTATTCAAGAATGAATGCGAAATATGTGGCCAAGGACTTGGCAATTCCAGCACTTCTGCAAACTATGATCTCTTTGGATCGCTTCGATACTAGTATTGGGCAAAGCTACGGTTAACTCCTGACAAGGCTCTTCCTCAATTTCATTGACGTATCGCCTTGCAGGTGAACGTTATGCACTTGGCACGAAATTCGGACGTGTGCTCTCATATTGAGATTGAGCTTTTTCGATAGCTCGACAATAGAAGGCTAATTCCCTTAAACTGGAAGACTATAAGTGATCAAGAGTTCACTCATACGTCGACGGACATTAGTTTTGATTATCTCTATAAGCTCCTTTCCAGGTCTGGGGACTCGCATCCTGGAATTCAGGTGTAGAATGGCATCATAGAAGTCATTGAAAGACTCGCCATTCAACACCTTGCGATCTGATAGTTTCCTGAAGAGCTCTGTGTCAGTCTCTAGACTGCGGTACTGTTCTACCAAAGCAGTTTTCAACTCATCCCACGTAGTGTGCTTGTTGCTTTTCAGGTACACCCAGTACCATGACTCTACGGAGCCTGACACGAAATGGTAAAAGTTTGTGGTAATATCATACCACGGCACACCATAACTACATCGAACGCAATCGAGGCGAAATAAGAAGTCATCGACCGACATGTTCCTGCCATCGAATTTTAATCCCCACTTGTGGAATGGATGAACGCGGTTCATAGAAGTCGCGTTCGAGGGAGGTGGCCTAGGTGGCGACGCAGCGGACTCGTCGTCAAAATTAAACGCAATTAAACGAGTCATGAACTCGTCTAGGTTCGAGCCTAGAGGCATTTGGGCTGGATTAACTTCCGGCAAAGGTGGCGCTCTAGTTGGCTCAAAATGAGGTGTAATTCGATTGGCGTCATCTTCATTGATTGGCCTATAAACGGACTGAAAATTTCTGGACGTAGTTGGTCCAGAAGGGATATTTTGGTTTACGACACGTGTAGTGTTTAGTTTACTTGTCGCATGACTTTTTGTGTAGAAGTAGCGTCTGGTGGAGCAAGTGTACTTGTAGGGGGGGCAACGGGTTGAGTAGTTTTGACAGTACGTTTTTGCAATAGTTGAGCGACTTGATCAAACAATCGTGCATGACTCCTCTCTAGCTCTTCTGCCATGAACTGTCTATCGTTGACCCTATGCAGGTCGATAGTAGCGGAAACTACTTGCTGTATATATGCAGAATGATCAACTGCATCTTTACGAAGTTGTTCTTCAGCTCTCGCCACTTCATCATCGTCCACTATGACACTTCTATTAACGGTGTTGTCACCGGCTTGAATCTCGTCTTGACTTTCTTCATCGTCGGAATGATTCTCCACGATATCGTTCTGGTTATGACCGGGTTTGGGTTTTGGAGCTGTAGGAGCCATGACTACAAAATCTTTGTACTTCAAAAGGTAAGTACTTCTAACAGCCCTTCTACGACTTCGGTCGTTCATTCAACCGTGAAGGTAAACGGACAGATGATACCAACTGAGTAATTCAAAAGATAAAAAGGATAATCCTTGTAGTCCGTGAGAATTTCCTCGAACGGATACTACTACAGGAATACAACAGTAAAAAGTGTAAGTCTGGGTATGAAAAGTTTCAATTATACCGTGAGCAAAACCTCAAACGGATAATTGACGAATAGATAATTCAAAAGTAAAAAAAATTTGGTTAATTTTAAAAGTGCTTAATAATAAGAGTAAGTATGTAAATATTTGTAGACAACTCGTCTATCAAAAACATTAATTCAAAAATGTTTTCAGAAATCCTAAAGTTTTTACTTGAGTGCTTAAATGTAATCTTAAAAAAAAGTATATGCTTAACTCTATCTGAAAAGTTCAATATCAGAAATCTATACTTAATTAGTAATCACTAACCCTTAATTCTTACTTAATGATTTAATGTTCTAAACTGTATTCAATAATGGCGGGCTCTTTCCCAAAAATATAGCTAAATACGGGCACTATCCCAAAAATCTATAAACTGTATACAGGCCCTATCCCAACTTACACGTCCAATCGAGAAGTTACGTCTAAACTAAAAACTAAAACTAGATACCTTGGAAACGGTCTCGTATTCCAACTACCTAAAACTCAAAAGATATTTAAACTGAACTATATCTCAAAAATAACTAAATATATAAACTTATGTATCATTAAAGATTCGGGAGAGGGTAACCCTCCCTTCTTTGGAACAAGGTGTGCAAATTCTTTCTTTCGGTTTTGCAACATAACCGACTCAAAAAAAAAGTTTAATCAAAAAAGGAAAATTTTAGTGTGTGTAGGTGTAGACTTAGTAAATTCCTCAAACGAAAAGTTGTTCAAGTATGAGAAGGCGACATTACGCTACTGCTGACGTACATCGGGTGTAAAACTCCAACTACCGGTTAGCGCTTCATGCCTCATCGCATACCGTCACTTCCTTACATCTAATTAAAATGACTATAATCTTCAAATACAAACTGGGTCTTATAATAATTAAAGGAAAACAAGTCGAGTTGTAGTTGACACAAGGAGGGTTGCAATTCGAGTGAATGACCAGCTTCTGCAGCTGACGTGCGTCGGGCAAAAAGCTCCAACCACCGGTCAGAAGACCTGCTCATACTGCTCTCACACGACCTGTGCAACAGACTGACTCGGGAACAATTTCACCAAATCACTGGACAAAATAGTGCCTACTCTGCTAACCCCAATGGTATTCCTCTGACTAAGAAACATCATCATCCGACAAACGACTTCTAATCGAAAACTGAAAAATTTCACAAAAAAACTGAAGAGAAATTTTCGAAAAAAGAAAAAAAATTCAAAAATTCCCAACTTTTTCCACGCTACTCTGAATCGACCTAACCTTCGTCAATTCTAATCTTATCTTTGTTAACTAGTTCGGGCACCATCTGTAACGTAAAAATTATTGAAGAATTAAATTTATATAGAAGAAGAAGATTCTAGAAAAGAGAAAAGAAGAATCTATTCACCGAGGTATATATTTAGAAAACATTCCGATTGGATTTCGAAAAATTCGCGGAATCCAGAAGTAGTTAAAGTCGACAACAAAAGGTAGTTGCCACACAATAACTCATCCCTGATTTCATGGATTCGGATTGGATTGAACTGAGTTACGATACAAGTGATAAAAAGGAAAAAAATCTTCGCGTATCTATTTCACACGACAACCGATAGAGAGTACGCAAAATGCACCCGCGGATTGACACGATTTTATGTTACCGATGACAGATAATTCAACACACTAATAGCACTGTTTTCACAATTATTTTGTTAAGGAATATCAAATAAATACCTATAGATCATATAAAGATATATGTGCATGCAATATAATGACGTACATATATATATGGAGGGGGAGGTGTTAGGTCCCACCTACCATCAAGTATTTAGTCCAATTACAAAGAAAATATGACCACTGGTACCACCGTCCGTGGACGTCAGCGTCAAACGTTATGTATAGCCCACAATATTCAAAATACACAAAACAATTGGCAAATATGTTACCTGAGTATAATAGTCTGGTACTATGGCACCATATAGAATCTTATTACTTTCTTTTTCACAATACAATTATCACAGGAACTGATGATGTACACATTTGATGCTTGTTAAAGATGAATCCTGGATATCCTTTGTTGCTTAACTGATGAAACTAAAGCTGGAGTGAAGCTGGCGGACCGGCATCGGTGAGCTAACTTGCTGCTTCTGTGTTGGAGCTGTCTCGTCTTCTGGATATAGATCCTTGTTGAGGTGGTTCCAAAATATTAGTGCCTATCTATGGGCAAGGTGTTTGCGTAGTATTGACGTGGCCGTTGACGAGCCAAAACGGATCAACGCCTGGACGGCTGCACGTGCTAATCCTATCGCCTATCGATGGTCAAGAACAAAATGTGTTCTGGGACGCCACGTGTGCGCGCCTTGGGAGCAAATCCAGCGCGTGTTGCACGAGCGTCAACAAAAATGAAGGCCACCAAAAACCGAATGCAATTTTATGCGCAGGCTGCGCTTATATGTTCATATAACCGAGCCGAGGTGGCATATATAAGTAAAAAAAAAACTTTTTCACATCTGTATGTATGTGCAGATGCACATGTTGCACCTATTCTATCATAAAAGGTGGTTCATGGAGCGTGTCGTACAATAATCCCACCACGAGATTCCTGCCTCACTCCCTCGAATTTTACTGATGGATGGTAAGTACTTTGTAGAAGCATCCAGGGATTTGGTGAACCTATGGGCACCAAAAAAAAAAAATTTTATTGAGTGACGCCACTCATCCTCATATTATCTAAAAGCGAGGAACTATGTCCCTCTGCTTAAAGATATGTTGCAACACAACTCTTACCTTCAATGAATTTCTTATTCCACGGATTATATAGTTATCTTTCCTAAATATCGTTAATAGATGTAATTTCTCCTCACACCAAAAAGTAAAAACTTAACAAAATGGCCACTGCCCACTGCGAATTTAGAAATGCGTTCTGCAGCAGTGTTGTTGATGAGTCGAATTCTTGCTTCAAAATGAAGTCCGCTGTCTGGTTTCCTCAGCCATCTTCCAGATAGCCAACACCTTACTTTCCAGTGTATTTCCTTCGTTCCAACGTTCGATCTGTTTGAATGTTGATACGCTAGGTGGCGTGTTAAGGGTTTGTATTCACTGGCACTTTTGGCCAAATGGGATTTAGGAAATTATAAGATGTACCTCAGATTGACATCTGACTATTCTAAGGGCCTGTTTACACGAAATGTCAGAATTAGATGTCATCTCGACAATTGAATTGTGAACATTTTAATCTGTATGGCAATTAAACATCATTTCGTCAAAATGAGAAGGTGGAAAATACTGACAGTGTAGGTGTGATGACATTTGCATCTACAATGAGGCTACATTGGTATAATTGGCTGCCTGAATTCCTGATGTGTATCAAAAATTCTGACTTGTTTTGATCTGACAGTTATTGCAAGTGGACCACAATAGAATAAGTGTTGACAACTGTGTTAACGAAATGGATTTTCTTTCGGTATGCTTTAACCAATATATGTTATTGTCACTTCACTCATTCGGGTTTCTAATATTTCAGTAAGTATGATGATGGAATAGACCTAAATTATTTAGGTGCCAAAAGCAAAGTGACAACTCTCAATATCCTTTATTTTGTCTTTAATTTTCAGAGCATTTAGCTTAACGCCCATTTTGTGTCATTCTGACATTTGAGTATTTCTGAAAGTGACATCATGAAATCTTGGACTGACATTGATCGTAATGCGTCGTTCAGTTTGACAAATGGCAAAATAAAATATTCGGGCGCATCGAGTATTTTAACCGCACTGTTCCCTGATGGTTACTTGTCACTAATTCTCATGTCGAATACTCTCCATGTCGAGCTATTCTCACTCTTGGCACTCTCATTAGTGTGATCACTATGATGGTGGTTAAGGTGTGATCGGAGTACAAAAATTGCTCTAGTGTGTATTCAATTCTGGATGGAATGTCTTTCCCATCGAATTTATGGAAAGGAGGACATTATGGAAAGCTGGCTTGCCTGGAAAATAAGTGGATTCCAATTTGGGAGTGGAATCTAATTCTCAAAATTGCTTCCTTTTAGTGGAACCTGATTTGGTGTTGGAACCTATTGGGTGCGTTCAGCATTGTGCGAGTAATGAAGAAGTCTCGCTGATAGATGGCAGTAGTGTCATTTACTCGTGCCAATGACTGGCGAGAAAGTTTTCCCTACAAAGCTTGGAATTTCGACTAAGTCCACTTAGTCTAATTTCCAAGAAAAAGGAGAACTTCTCGTAAAATAACTCTCTTATTTGAGGTTCCGCCACTCGTCGCATCGTGAAGACACTGCGACTCTTTTACGTCTAGTCGGTCGAGGACAAAAAAAAAGGTGAGACACGAAATGGAATGGTATTCGAGTTCTCTATTGGTTATCTGAAAAATATCGAAAAGAAGAGAGAGAAAAAAAATTGAAAACCAAGAGTCTCATGTACAGCTGAGAGCCGGGCATACGATTAAATTTTTGATAAGTACGGATTGTACTTTACGCTTGGGACATGGACATAGATATGGCAGGGAGATAAGTACTACAAGAACTTGTACGTAATGTCTGGTGAAAATCTTTACAATCTCAATGAATGACATTGTAAATAATATTGTTAAAAATTATATACCAATCACATACATACTAAGAACTTTGCAAATAATGTATGCTATCTCTTTTAATTTTTTCTCTATCTATTCTTAGTTTTTATGCTCAATGTAATTTACTTTAACTTTATAAAGTCAGTCACAAATCAAAGCTTGTAGAACAAGTACCTTCTTAATAAATACTTGAATTGTAATCGTGTCTTGGTCTTTCTCATTTAGCGTTCCGCCGGGTTTTCTTAGACAGTCATTTTTTTCCACATGGTGCCGAAACCCGGGAGAAAGGCGAACAAAGACATTTAAGTATAATCTGGTCTGTGTCTCAAAAAAAAAGTGTATAAATGGAGCTCTCTGCTCGATAGGCCTATAGAGGGCAAGTTACTAAAGTCGTTAAAGCTGCGTTGGAGTTTCTAAGCTCAAAAGAGTCCCTATTGAACGATCCAGATAAGTACGACGAAATAGAAGAGGAGCTCACTTCTTACATTCAACGATTGACTGCCGCACATGAAAGCCTTACGACAATGAACCAAGAAATATTGACAAGAAACCTAATCAAAGCAGATGGTGCTGATCTTGATCGAGAAATGGAGAAAATTGCAGAATATCAAGATTCTGCCATAGGTATGCTCGCAAAATTAAACTCTCGTCTGAATAAATTAAAAGAAAAGCAGTCTCCATCTTCTGACAACTGCCAGCATAATTCGTCATTCTCCTTTAAAGCAAACTGTTCATTAAAGCTCCTGTAAAATTCTGTATAGAATTTGTTCCAGAATAATTAAAACGAAACTTATTACCACGTTATAAATTCAATTTTTATTATTCCCAAGTAGCAACTCTAATCATACATGAGACTATTTATAAAAATTTCAATGATTAAGAAGGTACAATTTTTGAGTGTGGTGAATTTAATTATTGAGAGAAATGCAAACATATGTTTTGTACTAAACGCCATATTTATGTTAGGCGGCAAATTCAAATATTCTATGTTTTTTTTTAATTTATAATAATGTAAGGATTTACAATTTAATTTATTATAATGCATAACTTTAAGGCTGCAACATTCCGGCCCCATTGATAAGCTATGCTTTCAATCCAAGTGGAGTGGTGCGATTTTTGTGATTGGACGTCGAAATCTTCCAGATGCAGTCTTTAAATCGACAACTCGGACATAATTGTCATCGCCCCGGATAACTCGTTCAACCCTGGCAATGGCCCACTTGTAGGGTGGTAGATTTTCATCTTGCATTAGCACCAGGGAACCTTCTTCAACATTTGGTTTGATCTTGAACCACTTAGATCTCTCTTGTAGATTTCTCAGGTAGTCAGTTGACCACCTCTTCCAAAAGTGCTGTTTAAGAGCCGTTATTCTTTGCCACCTATGAAGAAAAGAAATTTGATTAATGTTTCTTTCCGGTTCCGGGAAGGAATTAATTGGACAGCCAATCAAAAAGTGGCCAGGTGTCAGAGCGGTGAAATCTGATGGATCTGACGACATCGCTGTAATCGGCCTTGAATTTAGTATGGCTTCAACTTCAACAAGTGCAGTGTTGAGCTCTTCAAAGGTAAGAAGAGCTCCTCCAAAGGTTCTCGTGAGTAAAGTTTTTGCCGACTTTACCGCTGCCTCCCAGAGGCCACCGAAATGGGGTGCTCGAGGTGGAATGAACTCGAACTGGATTCCTTTATCTGCAACGAACTGAAGAATAGTGTTTTTATTTGAATCTTTAAAAAAAGAATCTCTAAAATCTTTTAATTTAGATTTTGCGCCAACGAAATTGGTTGCATTATCGCAATAAATTTTTGTAGGGCAACCCCTTCTACCTATCAACCTCTTGAGGGCTGCGATAAATGCGTCAGAGCTAAGATCGGAAACAAGTTCCAAATGAACTGCTTTCGTAACAAAACATACAAATACAGAAACGTATGATTTGTATGGCACCTTGCCACGAATCTTCCAAGAGGTTAGCATGGGTCCGCAGAAATCAACACCACAGATTTCGAATGGTCTGCCAGGTGTAACTCGATCTTTAGGTAAATTTCCCATTACTTGGTCAAATAATTTTGGTTTGTATCTATTACAATTAATACATTTAAAGATTATCGATCTTACTAAGGGTCGTGCGTTGGTAACCCAAAATCTATCTCTTATAGAACTTAAAAGAGCTTGAGGTCCTGCGTGATAGTTTTGAATGTGAAGATGTCGAACGTACTGCTTAACAAGATGACTGTCACCCGGCAAAATAATCGGAAATTTAACGTCGTAATTCTCATCAGAATTTTGAATACGGCCTCCAACGCGAAGTAACTCCCTATTGCATGTGACATCCAGAAACGGAGATAGTTTTGCTAAGCCTTTTAAAGATGGGTTTGGGTTTTTTGAACTTATTTCTGCAATTTCTGTTGAAAAACTTTGCTGCTGAATAGACCACACCAGAGCCATGGTAGCCTCGTTCAATTCATCTGCAGAGAGTGGTATACTCTTTAATTCCTTTCTTCCCTTCGTTATTTTGCGAAATCGCAGGATATAGGCAATTATTCGAAGTGTTTTTCTTATGTCACTGTATTTTCCCAGGCGTTCCAAAAATTCCGTATCGACTTGGAAACAGGATAACACCGTTTTGATCTTCTTTGTTTCTAATATTGAAGAGTCGAGATTCAATTGATCGACCTTTGGATTTTCTGGCCATTTGTTTGGAGGATTTTTTAAAAATTCAGGGCCATCAAACCAAATTGATGAATTCAAGTCTTGAACAAGACTTCCTCGCGATATAAGATCAGCAGGGTTGTTTTCTGATCTAACATGTCTCCAGCAAACATTTGAGGTTAGAGACTGAACGTCACTGACTCTATTAGCTACGAACGTTCCGTACAGACTACTTGAAGACGAAATCCTATAAAGAACAATTTCGGAATCCACCCAAAAGAAAACTTGGCTATATTCTACTTTAAGTGCCTCTTCAACCTTTTTAAACAATTTTGCCAACAATTGGGCACCACAAAGCTCTAAGCGCGGTATGGATTGTATTCTTGTAGGAGCAACTCTCGACTTTCCAGTTATAAGCCTCACAGATACGTTACCAAACTTATCCACACAACGGGCGTACAGGCAACAGCCATATGCTTTCATCGAAGCATCAGAAAAACCATGTATTTGTAGAGTGTTAATTTCTGATTGAAAGATAAAACGAGGAATCTTAAGAATATTGAGATTTTTGAGATCTTCGAGGTACTTGATCCAACAGCTTCTTAATTCGTCAGGCAACTCATCATCCCACTTTAGTTGTGCAGCCCACAGTCTCTGTAGAATAGTAGGATCAAAAATTCTACTTGCATCAGAAAGAACAGTGCGTTTGGTCGAATGATTAATTGAAAAAGTGTCTTTTGAAAGGAAATTAAAGACATCGTCCTTAGGATTCCATTCGATTCCAAGGGTTTTCGTTTGTTCCATTTCGTTAATTGTCAATTCTAATTTGGTATCTTTTACTTCTGGATTTAATATAACATTTGAGTGCCACTTATGCAACTCAAAACCGGATTCACTTAGCAGTTGGGTTACATCTTCTTGGATTTTTCGAAGTTCTTCAATAGAATTGGCTCCAGTGATGAGATCATCCACATAGAAATCATTTTGAATGATTTTACTTGCAAGAGGATATTGGGTTTGATTTCGAATACCAATTTCATTTAGAGCACGCATTGCTAAAAATGGGGCAGATGCAGTTCCATATGTAACTGTATTTAGGCAATAGGTTTGTAGTCTTTCGTTGGAGTTAAATCTCCAAAGAATGAGTTGATAACGACGATCTTCAGGATCAACTTCAATTTGACGATACATTTTTTGTATGTCAGCTGTTAGTGCAAACTCATGACTTCTAAAACGTAAAATAATTGAAAACAATTCATCCTGTTGAGTTGATCCTACCATGAGCAAATTGTTGAGGGACAAATTGGACTTGGTTTTGCACGATGCATCGAAGACTACTCTTAATTTGGTGGACGAACTTTCAGGGCGAATAACACATTGATGCGGCATAAAATAATGGGGTGTACTCAATGCGATGTGCCTCACACGGGACATGTGTCCAAGGTCTAAATATTCTTGCATGAACTGAGAATACTGCGCTTTTATCTCAGGAGTTTTGTCCAATCTTTTTTCTAAAGAGTAAAATCTTTTCTTGGCTATATCCAAAGAATCACCTAATTGGTATGGACTGTCCTTAAATGGTAGTTTCACACGAATTCGTCCCGTTTCTAAAACCTTGTAATTTTCTTTAAAATGAGCTTCACAACGTTCTTGTTCAGGAGTGAGAAGAGAATTGGAAGGCACTTCTTCCAATGTCCAAAACCTTTCCACCATTTTGACAAGCTGCACCAAGAAGCAGCTCCGTTTCCCTTGTCCAGAACAGCTGACCGAGACTATCCAACCTACAGCTGTATTTTGCAGAACCGGTAAATTTGCGCCTAACTTAACTTGTCCTGATTTCATGAGATCAAAAAATAATTCAGCTCCTAGCAGCATGTCAACTCTTTGAGGTTTGTAGAACCATGGGTCGGCTAATTCAATATTTTTGGGTATATTCCAAGTTTCTATCATCAATTGCCTTTGGGGTTGGAAGTCTGTTATGGAACGAGCAATCCAAAACTCAACCTTCTTCTCATACCTTCCAAATCTAGATTGTAAAGTCGTTATAGTGTGAGAATCAATCTTAGTTCCTATAGCTTGAACACCGCTTATGTTGACTGGACAATGAATTAAATTCAGCTGAAGACTGTTTGCTAATGATTGGGTCATCAAGTTAATCTGGGATCCAGAATCTAATAAAGCTCTAGCTAATACGAATTCCCCTTTACTATTCCGAACCTTAACAACAACGGTAGCCAAAACTACTTGAGAGTCTGCATCATCGAATGTTGAATTTAGTAAAGAAGTCCGAGTCAATCCAGCAACTCCTTCAGGGCCTGAGGATTCAGGTTGAGTTTCTCCGTACCTATGCAGAAGTAGGTGATGAGGATCCGAACAAACATTGCATTTACTTGCAGAACACTCCTTAACTCCATGGCCTTTGCTTAGACAGTTGATACAAAGTGATAGAGTCTTTGCCTTCTTATAGCGGTCGTAGACACGTAGTTTTTTAAATTTGTTGCAATCTATAATCATATGATTTGAAGATTTACAATAAAGGCAAATTGATTTTGTCAATGACAAAGAAACATGCGAAGGCTTTTTCATCTGTGATTTAGGAAAACTAGAGACTTCCGAAACATTGGGAGTTTTTGATTCTTTGCTTTCCAAAAACTGGCAACGATTAATTAAAGTTTTTGCACATTGATCCCATGTTGGCAACTTGGAATGATCCAGAGATTCATTCCATTTGTTGTAGGTCTGGGTATCTACCTTCGACATTACTAAATGAATTATAATTCCAGTGCAAATCTCTTCGTGAGTAGCTAAGGATTTGAGTGAGTCATATAAAGCAGAAGTATCATCAACCAAACTTCTGAGCTGAGATGAAGAAACCCCATTTTAGGTAGATCAAAGAGCGACGAGATATATTCCATAAATATTAAGCCCTTTTTATCGTACCTCTCTTCGATTCGAGCGAGCGCCTTGGCATAATTTTCCTCCGTAACTTGAAATGATTTTATTGTCCCACAAGCTTGTTCACTCAAACAGGAAATCAAATGATTAAACTTTTCAATCGTTGCAATCGAATTATCGTTGTGGACTAAGGTTTTGAATAAGCCAATAAAATTTTTATAATCTGCATATTTGCCGGTAAACTTAGGGAGCTTTTGCAGAGGAAGACGAGACATAGGTGCCAAATTTGACAGTGTAGTATCTCCAGTTGTAATACTGCTTCGCCTATTATTGCCCATCAGGGATAATATTTTACTTTTGGTTGCACAATATAGTTCCTCTATTTCAGCACGACCTGTATCTGTAGGAATAGCCTCTTCTATCCTAGTTTGATAATTAAGAGCTTGTTTAAAATAAGACTCTAAGATACCCAAACGACATTCAAGCTCAGTAAACTCCAATGTTTTAGTTTCTAGAAGAGTTTTGATTCTTGAAATGCTACCCTTAGTTGAAGCACGATTTGTTTTCAAATTTTCTAACGATTTAGAATGATTTGCTTCGCCAGTCATAATGAATTGATGTAATTCGATTTGGAAATTAATGCAGAAAGTTTATGTTAAATAAAACGAGAAAGTTAAACTCGCATGCGACTAAACTTCAAACAGCTGCGACTAGCTTGATCCGACGAGCGAAGTGAGCTTTTGATGAGACAAGTTTGATGATAATAATGCTCTGATATATGTAGGTATGTCAACTATCTGCAGCAACAATGTTGCGATGATGCTAATGAATTGTACGATTAAGCTTCTAATTTCTCCAACATAAAAGAACTTAAGCAACCATATGCTCTTGAACGACGAATAAATGTATGTATGTATAAGGAGTATAGCGATGAATTTAGAAGTATGTATTAAGCTTTGAGTTAGAATTTCCCCACTACCGGAGGTGTTGATTGATGAGCTGCAGAGCGATGATGTGAAGATGATCGTGATGAACGAGAACCGATGAACACAAAGAGAAGAGAACTCTATTTTTTAGCGTGTTTTCTAATTTGTAAGAGAATTCCAATGTACATATTTATCCACTTTTTAATGTGTGACGTGTGAGTCACGTGGATGAATTGAGAATTATTTTGCAAGCGAAATTATGGAATTTTTACTTTTCTTTTTTTTTTATTATGTGGCGAGGAAAACTAATCTCAACAATATGAGATGAGCAACAAAATAATTTTTTCGATATTAGATATGTCTCATGCTAATTTTTAGAGTTGCCAAAAGTTTTTTATAGCATATATGCTTAAAGAACTTATTAGGTTAGATTTTGTATTAACTATATAAGTATAAACTATATATGTATTTATGAAAGCGTGAAATAATCCGTGAAAGTGCAATAATCGAAATCGACGATTAAATGATGATTTAGGTTTAAATGAGGAATTTAATGGATCAATGGTAATTTAATGATTTGATGGTAATTGAATGGTTTGCTGGCGCAGTAAATTTATTTTAAAATTAATAGAATAAATTGAACGATACAGACTCACCAATATTTTATAATTCCATAAATTATGTATTTTTCGATGAATTCCTAGATTTCTTTTTCGATGATTTCCTTGATGATGGGTACAGCTTCAACCGAACGCGAAACCGAGCACTTTCACTTAAAAGTTTTTAAATGTTTTTAGGGATTATTTCACTTTAATTGTCTGTAGTTTTTATTAAATTGGACTCTATATATGTCCTGTCACGGTCGCCATGTAAAATTCTGTATAGAATTTGTTCCAGAATAATTAAAACGAAACTTATTACCACGTTATAAATTCAATTTTTATTATTCCCAAGTAGCAACTCTAATCATACATGAGACTATTTATAAAAATTTCAATGATTAAGAAGGTACAATTTTTGAGTGTGGTGAATTTAATTATTGAGAGAAATGCAAACATATGTTTTGTACTAAACACCATATTTATGTTAGGCGGCAAATTCAAATATTCTATGTTTTTTTTTAATTTATAATAATGTAAGGATTTACAATTTAATTTATTATAATGCATAACTTTAAGGCTGCAACAGCTCCCAAAATTGCAGTTAAGAAAGTTCGATGGGAATTTCCAAGACTGGTTGCCTTTTTGGGAACAGTTCCGTACGGTAGTGCACGAAAATAACAGTTTAACATCATCTGACAAATTCAGCTACCTTGAGTCGGTGTTAGTAGGTAGTGCCAAAAAAGTCATCGCCGGTTTTACCGCTTCAGAGATGTGTTACGATGCAGCTGTCTCACTTTTACAGGAACAATTCGGAGACACTGAACGGCTTGTCGACAAACACATGCAGCAATTGATTTCCCTTCGCCCTGTACAATTGAAAACTGACGTCAATGGCTTAAGAAATTTGTATAACTGCATAACATCATGTAGTCCCACTCTGACTGCTTTGCAGATCCCCTCGCACCAGTATTACGTCATGCTAAAATCAATTTTGTTACGATGTTTGCCTGCAGATCTTCGTGTTGATTACCATCGTATGTCAGAACGAGAGAGTGATAATGGAGATACCGAAAATACAGAGTCAGGAAGCACTTCAACTCTATCACAAATTGGAGACAAACAAGTTCAAGGTCTAATGCGTTTTCTTAACCGAGAAGTAGAGTCATTGGAAAGAAGTCGAGTTTTCTCTCTCACAACAACTAACGTCAAACCAGCACTGTTCCCTGATGGTTACTTGTCACTAATTCCCATGTCGAATACTCTCCATGTCGAGCTATTCTCACTCTTGGCACTCTCATTAGTGTGATCACTATGGTGGTGGTTAAGGTGTGATCGGAGTACAAAAATTGCTCTAGTGTGTATTCAATTCTGGATGGAATGTCTTTCCCATCGAATTTATGGAAAGGAGGACATTATGGAAAGCTGGCTTGCCTGGAAAATAAGTGGATTCCAATTTGGGAGTGGAATCTAATTCTCAAAATTGCTTCCTTTTAGTGGAACCTGATTTGGTGTTGGAACCTATTGGGTGCGTTCAGCATTGTGCGAGTAATGAAGAAGTCTCGCTGATAGATGGCAGTAGTGTCATTTACTCGTGCCAATGACTGGCGAGAAAGTTTTCCCTACAAAGCTTGGAATTTCGACTAAGTCCACTTAGTCTAATTTCCAAGAAAAAGGAGAACTTCTCGTAAAATAACTCTCTTATTTGAGGTTCCGCCACTCGTCGCATCGTGAAGACACTGCGACTCTTTTACGTCTAGTCGGTCGAGGACAAAAAAAAAGGTGAGACACGAAATGGAATGGTATTCGAGTTCTCTATTGGTTATCTGAAAAATATCGAAAAGAAGAGAGAGAAAAAAAATTGAAAACCAAGAGTCTCATGTACAGCTGAGAGCCGGGCATACGATTAAATTTTTGATAAGTACGGATTGTACTTTACGCTTGGGACATGGACATAGATATGGCAGGGAGATAAGTACTACAAGAACTTGTACGTAATGTCTGGTGAAAATCTTTACAATCTCAATGAATGACATTGTAAATAATATTGTTAAAAATTATATACCAATCACATACATACTAAGAACTTTGCAAATAATGTATGCTATCTCTTTTAATTTTTTCTCTATCTATTCTTAGTTTTTATGCTCAATGTAATTTACTTTAACTTTATAAAGTCAGTCACAAATCAAAGCTTGTAGAACAAGTACCTTCTTAATAAATACTTGAATTGTAATCGTGTCTTGGTCTTTCTCATTTAGCGTTCCGCCGGGTTTTCTTAGACAGTCATTTTTTTCCACATGGTGCCGAAACCCGGGAGAAAGGCGAACAAAGACATTTAAGTATAATCTGGTCTGTGTCTCAAAAAAAAAAGTGTATAAATGGAGCTCTCTGCTCGATCGGCCTATAGAGGGCAAGTTACTAAAGTCGTTAAAGCTGCGTTGGAGTTTCTAAGCTCAAAAGAGTCCCTATTGAACGATCCAGATAAGTACGACGAAATAGAAGAGGAGCTCACTTCTTACATTCAACGATTGACTGCCGCACATGAAAGCCCTACGACAATGAACCAAGAAATATTGACAAGAAACCTAATCAAAGCAGATGGTGCTGATCTTGATCGAGAAATGGAGAAAATTGCAGAATATCAAGATTCTGCCATAGGTATGCTCGCAAAATTAAACTCTCGTCTGAATAAATTAAAAGAAAAGCAGTCTCCATCTTCTGACAACTGCCAGCATAATTCGTCATTCTCCTTTAAAGCAAACTGTTCATTAAAGCTCCCAAAATTGCAGTTAAGAAAGTTCGATGGGAATTTCCAAGACTGGTTGCCTTTTTGGGAACAGTTCCGTACGGTAGTGCACGAAAATAACAGTTTAACATCATCTGACAAATTCAGCTACCTTGAGTCGGTGTTAGTAGGTAGTGCCAAAAAAGTCATCGCCGGTTTTACCGCTTCAGAGATGTGTTACGATGCAGCTGTCTCACTTTTACAGGAACAATTCAGAGACACTGAACGGCTTGTCGACAAACACATGCAGCAATTGATTTCCCTTCGCCCTGTACAATTGAAAACTGACGTCAATGGCTTAAGAAATTTGTATAACTGCATAACATCATTTAGTCGCACTCTGACTGCTTTGCAGATCCCCTCGCACCAGTATTACGTCATGCTAAAATCAATTTTGTTACGATGTTTGCCTGCAGATCTTCGTGTTGATTACCATCGTATGTCAGAACGAGAGAGTGATAATGGAGATACCGAAAATACAGAGTCAGGAAGCACTTCAACTCTATCACAAATTGGAGACAAACAAGTTCAAGGTCTAATGCGTTTTCTTAACCGAGAAGTAGAGTCATTGGAAAGAAGTCGAGTTTTCTCTCTCACAACAAATAACGTCAAACCAGCTGCTTCACCCTCAATAAATAATACAGCAGCTAGCCTTGTCTCCTTAGGTGATAAAGACACATGCTTATTTTGTTCTTCTGACAAACATGCTACAAAGGAGTGCGACAGTCAGTTGTCACTCGAGAAAAAAAGAGATATATTACGGAAAGGTAATCGTTGTTTTCGTTGCACAAAACCCGGGCACTCGTCTAAAAAATGCCGCAGTGTAAAATTTATTTCGTGTACAAATTGCAAAGGCAAGCACTTTACATCTATGTGTGACCCGTCTTTTGCAAATAAAAACGCTTTAGTTGCACCTGCTATTACAACAACCAAAGACAATGCAATGCAGGATGTTTTAAATGTGTGCGCTTCCAATTCTGCCCCTCACGCATCGACGATATTTTTAAAGACGGCTCGTGGCATCGCTCTAGCTCCGGAAAAGAAAAAACAATTACTAATTCGCTGTATTATCGATGGCGGTAGTCAACACTCCTTCGTTCGCGAAAGTTTATTTCAAAAGTTAAATCTTGCTCCTATCGGTACAGTAAACATGTCTGTAATTCCCTTTGGATCTAAAAGCAAATCTCCCTGCCAAAAACTACTAAAAGTAAACCTCGTTATAAAAAGCCAATACAATAACAAACACGTCCAAATTGAAGCAGTCGTTGTACCAGACATCTGTGTTGACGTATTACCAGTGCCTGACTTTTCATGTCCATCTGTCAAAGGCTTACGTCTTGCAGATTCTCGTCATGTTGCCATCGAAGCTGAGGATGGACTAAGTGTTCTCATAGGATCTGATTATTATTGGACTGTAGTAACTGGTAAACATCACATCATCACACCTGCATTAAGAGCGGTTGAAACCGTCTTTGGGTGGACATTACAGGGGGCACATACCTCTGTCGGTAAGAACCTTGTTTCGAACGTTCACTTATGCACTTCGTCTTTTTCTAGTACCAGTTTGATGCTGCCCGTCCTGAGCGATCAGGACCTTAAGACATTTTGGTCCCTAGAAGCCATAGGTATTCAAAGTGAAGATGCTGAAAACCAAACGCTAGCTAACGATTTGATCTCTAAATGCATCAGCAAAAGGGGCTACCGCTACGAAGCATCACTACCTTGGAAGAATCCAGATGTCATAATAAAATTGAACAGAAACGAGGCACTAAAACGACTTGATTCTCTAAGAAGGCGCTTATCGAGGACTCCCGAAAAATTTCAAGAGTTTGATGATGCCGTCCGAAGAATGATTGTCGATGGAATAGCTGAAGAAGTTCCTCCTGGTTTTACATCAGAACGCGTTTTCTATTTACCACATCGTCCCGTCTACAAGGAAGAAAGCTTATCAACAAAGATGAGGATTGTGTTTGATGCCTCGGCCAGCAGTGTAGATTCTCCGTCACTCAACGATTTACTGCAAGTCGGTGCAAATTTGCTGCCAGATGTTCTTAAGGTGCTGCTTAACTTTCATCTAGGGCGTTTTGGAATAGTTTCTGACGTTGAAAAGGCCTTTTTGCAAATAATGCTAAATGTTAATGACCGTGACACCCACCGCTTTATTTGGTACGATGTACCTTCATCACCAGATCAGAAGCCCGAATACAAGGACTATAGGATGACCAGGATCACCTTTGGCGTCAACTCGAGCCCATTCCTTCTGACTGGCACCCTTCGTACGCATCTATCAACAGAAGAAGATCGCTTCCCTATAACTTGTAAGGTGTTGCAAGAATGCTTTTATATGGACGATTTAGTGATGAGTTGTGATACAGAAGATGAGGGAAAGCAGATTAGCAAGGAAGCTGTCATCATCATGAACAACGCCAGCATGAACCTGAGGAAGTGGAACTCCAATGGTTCTCAAATTCGAGAGTGCTTATGTCCATCTGATGCTCCAGTTACACAAAAGGTTTTGGGTATACAGTGGTATGTGATGACTGATGAAATCGCTGTGCCGTTACAGTCTGTTGAAAGCTTGCTCACATCGAATTGGATAAGAGGAACTAAACGTAGCGTACTTCAGTCAATAGCGAGGATTTTTGATCCATTGGGGATGCTTGGCCCAGCTGTAATAAAGCTCAAGATCTTATTTCAAGCCATATGGAGGAATAAACTTGGCTGGGATGAGGTTTTGCCAGCGGATTTAATGGCTGAATGGGAAGCTTGTGCCAGAAGTCTACTACAGCTAAAAGATGTCGTTATTCCAAGGTCAGCATTGACGTTTAGTGCTGCAAGTGTGGTGGATATCCACATATTCGCCGATGCCAGCCTGAAAGCATATGGTACTGTGGCATATATCAAGAGCACTTATCCAACAGGTGACAGCAACATCTCATTCCTGTGTGCAAAAAGCAGGGTGGCTCCACTTAAGGAGGATGGAGCAAAGGAACTCACTCTGCCTAAGTTGGAATTAACGGCAGCATTGATTGCAGCTCGACTACGTTCTTACTTGAGTCAATCTCTAAAGGTTCATGTACGCAAATACCATATGTGGACAGATTCAAAGATTTCCCTCAACTGGATTCAAGGAGAAGCGGATCGATGGAAGCCATATGTCCAGAGCCGGGTTTCTGAAATACGCCGCCACACTTTAGCCGTAGACTGGAAGCACTGTTCCGGTATAGAGAATCCTGCCGACCTCCTCACAAGGGGTATAACATCGGAGAATCTTCGAACTTCTTCGCTTTGGGCTAAAGGGCCAGCCTGGCTCGAATCTGGTGAGAACCCAAGTTGTGATGACATCAAAACAGTGTTGTACAATGCAGATCAGTTGGCTTTACTTACCAATACATCCGTTTCTGTGACTGAAATACTCGATCCTGTTATTTGCTATAAAAACTTCAGCACTTGGAAGCGATTGCTAAGAGTAACAGCCTACATATTGGGCTTCTGGAGATCTTGTCATAAAACGAATGTAAAGGCATCCTCTCTCGTCTTGACTGCTGAGGAGCTTGATCTCGCCGAATCCTATTGGCTTAGGTATATTCAATTTAAATTTTATTCTAACGAAATTTGTTTCTTGCAGAATGAAAGACCGATACCCAAGGGGTCCACCATTGCACAATTGTGTCCTTTTCTAGACTCCGATAGTATTATGAGGCTAGGTGGTCGCCTTCAGTGCTTAGAGGAATCTTTGGATCTCAAACATCCCATAATATTACCGAAAAATTCCTATATCACTGAACTCATAGCAAAGGACTACCACGAACGAACTATACATGGTGGAGTCAACATGGTCTTATCAGAGATGAGCTCGCGATTTTGGGTTCCCAAAGGACGCCAATTGATTAAACGATTGCTGCTAGCGTGTCCTGGTTGCCGAAGACTATGGGGAAAGCCAGCCTCACAGCCTTTTGGACCACTTCCTACTGAGAGGTTAACACTTTTAAGACCTTTCGATAATGTTGGCGTCGACTTCGCTGGTCCCCTCTATTGTTTCGACAACTCGTCAGGAGAGTTGACTAAAACTTATTTAATGGTTTTCACGTGCGCCGCTATTCGTTCAGTGCACTTAGAAATGGTGAGAAGCTTAACAACAGAGAGTTGCCTGATGGGATTAAGGCGTTTCATGGCTCGAAGGGGTACCCCTTTGGTTATCTATTCCGATAACGCCCGAACCTTTCGTAGAGCGGCATTGGAGTTAGGCGCTGTTAATCAACTTTTTGAAGATGAGCAAGTTCAAGGGTTGCTCTCAAATAAGCGCATCAAGTGGAAGTTCATAGTGGAACGGGCTCCATGGTGGGGTGGCTTCTGGGAGCGCCTCATACGTACAGTCAAAAACGTCCTCAAGATGGTTATAGGAAAGGCAAAGTTGTCGTTTGAGCAACTTAGAACCATAGTCGTTGAAGCTGAGGGCATAGTTAATGCTCGCCCACTTACATATATGAGTAGCAGTCCATTAGATTTAACACCAATTACTCCATCTCATTTTTTGATGAGTTACTGTGGACCATCTGTCCGTGAAGTGGAATCGGACTCACCGCAGATACAACTGCTGTGGAAGCAACGAATGAAGTATATTGGTATGCTGGAGAGGCGGTGGCGTACTGAGTATCTTCAGTTACTACGATCGTTCCACCACAATAAATGCAGTTCTTCGATACAACTAAAGAAAAATGATGTAGTTCTCGTTTTCGATCCCGCAAATCCAAGGATAAACTGGAGAATGGCTATCATTGAAAACACTTTCACCGGTCGTGATGGAAAAATAAGAGCGTGCGAGATACGCTATGCAGATCAGACTCGAACCCGGAGACCTGTCCAACTCTTGTATCCGTTAGAGCTTCCTTCTTCTTCGCCGGCCGGAGGATGTTAAAAATTATAAACTTATCACATACATACTAAGAACTTTGCAAATAATGTATGCTATCTCTTTTAATTTTTTCTCTATCTATTCTTAGTTTTTATGCTCAATGTAATTTACTTTAACTTTATAAAGTCAGTCACAAATCAAAGCTTGTAGAACAAGTACATTCTTAATAAATACTTGAATTGTAATCGTGTCTTGGTCTTTCTCATTTAGTGTTCCGCCGGGTTTTCTTAGACAGTCATTTTTTTCCACAAATATGTTTATGTCTGGGATGTGTTTGTAATTCAAGTGAACTTTCTTTTCAAATCTTTTGTGTGACAAGTTGACTTGTGACCGCACGGTCTTCAACTTCATACAAATTATTTCCGATTACTCGGTTTACACGAACTTTAATAAATTTCGGGCACAACTTAGCACTCAGATGCTTAGTTGCGTCACTCAGAACTTGATTTCTTTTGTAGATTTCGTCACCTACTTTGTACATGACTTTTCTACTCCGAAGATTGTAATTCTTCTCGTAGGCTTCGTGAGTTCGGATCAACGCTTGCTTCAGGTACGAGTGAATGATATTCATCTTTGCAACCTTGGGAAGCCAATCTATCTCCGAACAGTTCAGACCACCCAACTCTCTCAATAAACGATAATCTGCCCCGTGCTCTATCATCCGTTGTCCGAATAAGGCTTCGTATGGGGACATTGTGAGGGTTGAATGTACTGTCATGCGCAAGGCACTACTGATCGAAGACAGGTGGGCATCCCAATCCGTTTGTCGAGGATTGACGTACGATCTTATAGCTGCTAGAATTGAGCGATTCATTCGTTCACTAGCATTTGACTGGGGAGCATACACTGCCGTCCGGTAGTGTTTGACCCCGAAAACGTCCGTGAGTTTTTGGAGCTCCTTCCCAACAAATAGTGTGCCATTATCAGAGAGAATGCTCTCTGGCACTCCGTAAATCAGAAATACTTCGTCTTTCAAGAATTTGACTACGCTCACGGCTGTTGCCTTGCGAAGTGGTTTGATGAAGACAAATTTTGTTAGCTGATCTAACACGATGACGATGTAAACATTTCCGGATCTTGACCTGGGATACGGCCCGAGGAAATCAACGTATAAATGCTGAAACGGCCTATCGACCTCGAAACTGTTTCCCATCTCTGATCTTAGTGTCATGTTAGCTGCTTTACTGGTCTTGCATGTCTCACACCGGTCTACGTATAGTTTGACCTGAGTGTACATGCCGGGCCAATGAAATCTATCTTTCAATCTATAAACTGTCTTCACCACTCCACCATGCGAAGCACGCGGCGGATTGTGAGCTAATGAGATCAACGACTCCGTCATCTCTGAGGGGACCCACAACTTCCAAGTTAGATCGTCGGCCAAGGGATTACCAACCGCATGTTTAGTGCAATTGTATATGTACCCTCCCGACACTTTGAGGTCAGGTAACAGCTCCTGTTCCTTCCTGATACGGCTAATGATATCAAGATAACCTTCAGACTTAAAGGACGGATCCTCAAGATCGATGTGAAGTACCTCCGAGGTATCGATCTGTGGTAGACATGAAAGGAAAGCTCACACTGTCAACTCATCGTCTTCATATGCTCTAGATAAAGCATCTGGCACGACATTCAATGTACCCTTTCTATGCTCCACCACAAAATCGAAGCCCTGGAGTCGCATACTCCACCTCGCTAATCTTCCAGTTGGGTCCTTCATCGTCATCAGCCATTTAAGGCTGGAATGGTCCGTAATAATGCGAAAATGGTATCCCTCAACGTAAGATCTAAACTTCTGGATACCTTCAAAAGCTGCTAAGCACTCGCGTTCTGTCACCGAATAGTTTCTCTGTGCAGCATTCAGTTTCCGGGAGAAGTAGTATGTAGGCTGCTCCACCCCGGATTCGTCTCGCTGACAGAGTACACATCCGATGCCAGTCGCGGATGCGTCGCAGAGAATGAAGAATTCTTTGGAGAAGTCCGGATTGACTAGTAAAGGCGCTGAAGTCAAAGCTTGCTTGATTTGCAGGAATGCTTCAATAGCTTCTGGTCCTAACTTGAAAACTTTTCCCTTTTTCAGTGTCTCGGTCAAGCGTGCGGCTAGGGTGCTGAAATCCTTTTCAAATCGCCGATACCAACCTGCCATACCGAGAAATCGGCGGACTTGGCGAGTTGTGGTTGGTAAAGGGAAGCTAGTAATCGCTGCAATCTTATCAGGATCAGCTTTCAGACATCCCTGACCGACCTTATAACCGAGATAGTGAAGCTCATCAAAACGAAACTTCGACTTCTCGACGTTTATCGTCAGTCCTGCGTTCGTCAAACATTTTCCGACTATCTCCAGAGTCTCTATGTGTTCGTCGAAATCCTTCGACACAACCAACAGGTCATCCAGGTATACGAATACTTGATCTCGTAATCCCGAGGGGATTACGCGACTCATCAGGTAACTCAAACTTTGTGCCGCATTACATAGACCGAAAGGCATGACCTTAAATTGTTACAGTGGTCGGCCGGGTACCGTAAAAGCGGTCTTCTCCCTCGAACTTTGCTCCAGCGGTATCTCCCAAAACGCATCTTTCAGATCTATGCTAGAGATATAACGTGTCTCTGTCAGACGTGCCAGCAGCCCCTCTATATGCGCAATCGGACGAGCATCTTTCTTTGTTACGGAGTTCACCTTCCGAAAGTCCAGACACAATCAGTGTCGATCAAGTACTCGTCGTGTGCGGTCGCGTTGCTTCTGTGCGCGTGTGTCACTCAAAATAATCGAAAAAAAAATAACAAACCAAACCCAATTCATATATCACATACTTTTTCCTTTTTCCTTTTCGTTACACAAAATTAGAAAAAAAAATAAATAGAATAAATCAGTGGAAAATAAAAAGAAAAAAAAAAAAAAAAAAAAAAAAAAAAATATATATATACCTATACACCAAATACCTCGCTCGCATTCGCAGCACAGCATCCAACAATACCCATCCTCTCCACCCGCGCCACACATAACTGTTGCTTTCTATGCAATGCAAGCCTCTTGTGAGGCTTATCGCAAGAGGTTTTGCATTGGATGGTGAGCAGCATTTGATGTATATTCTTTCGTGTTTTTTTGTCTATATTAATTCCCGTTTGCAAATTGTTTTATGGGCATAACACCTAGGACAGTTTGTTTATAATTGGAATTAATATGGGCCTATATTGCACGGCTGAAATTAGTTTCGTCAAAGTTGAATCTTTTGTGTTTAGTTTTTCAAAATGGTGAGTGATTTTTGTGTTGTATATTCAAATGTTCGTGGGCTAAGAAAGAATTTCTTTTCTGTGTACGCCCATACTGTGCAATACAGGCCAGCTGTTTTGGCATTAAGTGAAACCCAGGTTGGACAGAATACTGATTTATCAGAATTTTGTTTGTTTGGATATAACTTAGTGCCATTACTTTTTTCCCACCATGGTCTTGTCGTTTATGTTAGGAATGATATTGCTTGCCAGAGCCTTCCCCAATGTGGGCATTGTTCTAATACGAACTTTAATTTCCTGTGGCTAAAATTCACTGTCCGCAAGCATATCATTCATTACTGTTTTCTTTACAGGAGTCCGAATCTTGACAGCATGTCTACTTGTGATGAGTTAGATGTTTTGTCAGATTCAATTTCCCGAATTGTTTCCCATTGTCCTCACACTGAAGTCGTGATTACGGGCGACTTCAATGTCCACAATTCAAGTTGGCTCCTATATTCTGGCCAGACAACACTCGAAGGAAGGTATACCGAGATCTTTGCTGAGTATAACCATCTTACCCAGCTTGTCGATGAGCCTACTCGTATACCGGATGTTAATGGGCATTCCGCCCATACTCTTGACTTGTTCCTTACTTCCCATCCTGATAAATATACTATTAAAGTAACTTCTCCATTTGGCACCTCGGACCATTGTGTCATTTCAGCTAATTTCTCGATCTCCAACCATCCAGTTAAAGAAAAAATTCCCACTAGGACCGTTTGGCAATACGAGAAAGCCAACTGGGACGGTCTGAATATTTTCTTTCGCAACTTTAACTGGTCATTATGCTTCCTCGATAACGACATTGATGCCAGTGCTGAAATGATTACAGAAGTGATTTTTCTTGGAATGAGAACTTTTGACCCTCACAGAACAAAATGTATCAAACCAAAAGAAAAGTCTTGGTTTTCCGAAGAGTGTAAAGAAGCTATCAGGTTGAAAGAAGTAAGCTTCCGATCCTACAAAGCCAACCCAACTGAGGAAAATCGGAAGAAACACAAACAAGTTAGGAACTCGTGCAACTCCGTTATACACAAAACGAAATTTTTACATGACCAGAAGTTACGGCAAAAAATTCTGCAATGTCCCAAAGGCAGTAAAAACTTCTGGTCATTTGTAAAAAACGTCAAGAACTCAACGTCATCATCAGTTCCAACGCTCATCGTCGACGATAAACCTATTGTCAGCTCTTCAGAGAAGGCGAATATGCTCGCAGCTCATTTTTCTGCAAGTTCTACGTTGCCTGCAAGTAACGATGCCCCTCCTGTACTTGAGAACGTTAATTCTTTTATGGGACAGATATTTTTCCGCACTCGTACAGTAGCAAGAGTACTTCAAGATCTTGATATACACAAATCCGCTGGCCCGGATGGTATACCCCCTATTCTTCTGAAGAAGTGTTCTTCATCTCTGGCAAAACCACTGCGTAAGCTTTTTCATCGCTCCTATCGTTCAGGAATCTTTCCTAGTAGATGGAAAACAGCATTTGTCCAGCCCGTCCCAAAGAAAGGTGACTCCTCCTCCCCTTCCTCCTACCGACCAATTGCACTTACGTCCCTTCTTTCTAAGGTCATGGAAACGCTGATAAATCGTCAGCTCAAGAAATATCTCGAAGATCGGGAGCTTTTAAATGACCGGCAATACGGCTTTCGCAGCAATCGTTCCACTGGTGATTTGATGGCATATCTCATCGAACAGTGGAACAAATCTGTTCATCGCTTTGGCGAAAGCAAGATTATTGCGCCTGATATTTCAAAGGCATTTGATAGAGTTTGGCATGAAGCTATTTTATCGAAAATGCGTGCATTTGGCATCGATGTTACTCTTATTCGTTGGATTAGAAGCTATCTTCTGGACCGTTCAATACAAGTTGTTTTAGACGGTTTCAAGTCTGATCTCCACAAAATAAATGCTGGTGTGCCCCAGGGCTCCGTTCTGTCTCCGACTCTCTTTCTCATTTTTATAAATGATCTCTTGTCTGTGACTTCTAATCCATTAAATTGTTTTGCTGACGACTCAACCCTCAGCTTTTCGTATACGTTTGATAATTCACGGCCTTCGCCTTCGGACGTGTTATTACAGCGAAATCGTATGATAAGCTCGTTAAACTCCGATTTAAACAGCATTGTAAATTGGGGTACTAGAAATCGTGTGGAGTTTAATGCGTCGAAAACTCAATGCTGTCTTTTGTCGATGAAGCTAAACATAAACCCTATGCCATTATCCATGAATGGTACTTGCATCGAGGAGGCCGAAAAGCTATCAGTACTCGGTATGTGTATCAGTGACAATCTTCGTTGGAATGATCATATACTTGAGATTGCTAAGAATGCTGCAAGATGCTTAGGCTTTCTTAATAGATGCAAGAAGTTTTTCACCCCTTCTGATCTGGCTACAATTTACAAAGCGTTTATACGTCCTAAACTCGAGTATAACTCCCATCTCTGGGCAGATGCTTCTCAAACTTTTCTCCACCTGCTCGACAGAGTTCAGAAAAAAGCGTTAAAATTGATAGGAGAGAGAAACACTATGGAAACATTTCCGTCACTCGAACATCGTCGAAATGTCTCATGGCTTTCCTTATTTTACAGGTTCTTTTACAAAAAATGCTCACTCGAGGTAGCCAGCTGCGTTCCACCCCTTAAACATTTCCCCCGTAATACTCGTCTTGCTAGGAACGCTCATCAGTTTACACTTGAGCCTTATTTCGGACGTACCGTGAAATATAGAGATTCTTTCTTTAGCCGTACAAAACGAATGTGGAATGGATTGCCTGGCACAATTTTTCCTTGCCATTTTGATCTTCAAACATTCAAGATCGATGTTCATCGACACCTCCTTTCCCTTCCTTCCTAACTTCCTATCGCTCGCGCTGTGACTTATCATTAAAAGGGCTATAACAAACCCCTTGAGCGCGTGTGCATTATAAAAAAAAAAAAAAAAAAAAAAAAAAAAATCGGTTCTTACCAGGTTTGCGAACAAGCACCACTGGGGAACTCCATGCGCTGGAACTTTCCTCGATGACTCCTAACGAAAGCATACGGTCAAACTCCGCATACATGAGAGTTTGTATCGCCGGAGATATGGGATAGTACCTTTGCTTTATAGGTACGGCATCACCCGTGTCTATATAATGCTGCACTAGATTTGTTTTCCCGAGTCCATGGACTGCGAAAGAAGGAAATCTACGAACAACAGCTTCTAGTCATTTAGACTCTTCATCATTCAACTTAATCTGGTTTGTGGGCCTCTCCTCTGACCCACCGGTCATAATTCCTGAAAGACCCGCAATTACATGAGGTGCGATCTGGAATTTCTGCCCAAAGTCAACGCATAAATATAGACGTTGGCTTTACGATGGCACAATGTACAGATCGATATCTTTAGTCACGTTCTTATATTGGATCGCTGTGGTGATCACTCCCACTATGGATTGCTTATGTCCATCGGCCGTGGACACGGTAGTCTCTACCTTCCTTACCGTAACGTTTTTGTCTTTTAAATAGGGAAGTATATTAGTGCCTAAGCTGCTTATGCTGGCCCCTGAATCGAGAAGACCTAAGAAATTGTCACCGAATAGACCGACCGTCACATAAGGACGTGGGTCATTCCATTCTCGGCCTATTGTTGCTGACGCTATGTTACGGTTAGTAGTCCGCTTCCTATGGAAGCGCTCCCTTGTCCGTCGTATCCGTTTGGACAACTCTGGAAAGGTGACTATTCTTTTTTGTACCTCGTTATAATTACGTAGCCTTTCATGGAAAGGTTTACAGTAAAATGGTTCAGCTATATTATTATCAGAATTCAAATTTGTGCCTGGTTTGAGTTCTTTATTCAAAATTGGGATTGTTCTACAATCATTAGTGTTATTGTTCGGTAATTCATCGTTCTTAACCGGTTTCAAAATTTTAATTTGTGGAAGTTCAAGAGGTTTTGTCGGCTTAGACACTTGAACTCCGGGTATATCTTATCGGAGCGAACCCCCCCGGTTGACGGGTTGTTCCTCCGTCCGTTTCCCGCTAAGCACATAGGGCACGTCGGACTGTAAGCATCAGCTAATCCGCAACGGAAACAAAATATCTTATCGATTGGCTTTGTGCAATCGCGAACGTTGTGGCCAAGGACTTGGCAATTCCAGCACTTCTGCAAACTACGATCTCTTTGGATCGCTTCGATACTAGTATTGGGCAAAGCTACGGTTAACTCCTGACAAGGCTCTTCCTCAATTTCATTGACGTATCGCCTTGCAGGTGGACGTTGTGCACTTGGCACGAAATTCGGACGTGTGCTCTCATATTGAGATTGAGCTTTTTCGATAGCTCGACAATAGAAGGCTCATTCCCTTAAACTGGACGAACTATAAGTGATCAAGAGTTCACTCATACGTCGACGGACATTAGTTTTGATTATCTCTATAAGCTCCTTTCCAGGTCTGGGGACTCGCATCCTGGAATTCAGGTGTAGAATGGCATCATAGAAGTCATTGAAAGACTCGCCATTCAACACCTTGCGATCTGATAGTTTCCTGAAGAGCTCTGTGTCAGTCTCTAGACTGCGGTACTGTTCTACCAAAGCAGTTTTCAACTCATCCCACGTAGTGTGCTTGTTGCTTTTCAGGTACACCCAGTACCATGACTCTACGGAGCCTGACACGAAATGGTAAAAGTTTGTGGTAATATCATACCACGGCACACCATAACTACATCGAACGCAATCGAGGCGAAACAAGAAGTCATCGACCGACATGTTCCTGCCATCGAATTTTAATCCCCACTTGTGGAATGGATGAACGTGGTTCATAGAAGTCGCGTTCGAGGGAGGTGGCCTAGGTGGCGACGCAGCGGACTCGTCGTCAAAATTAAACGCAATTAAACGAGTCATGAACTCGTCTAGGTTCGAGCCTAGAGGCATTTGGGCTGGATTAACTTCCGGCAAAGGTGGCGCTCTAGTTGGCTCGTAATGAGGTGTAATTCGATTGGCGTCATCTTCATTGATTGGCCTATAAACGGACTGAAAATTTCTGGACGTAGTTGGTCCAGAAGGGATATTTTGGTTTACGACACGTGTAGTGTTTAGTTTACTTGTCGCATGACTTTTTGTGTAGAAGTAGCGTCTGGTGGAGCAAGTGTACTTGTAGGGGGGGCAACGGGTTGAGTAGTTTTGACAGTACGTTTTTGCAATAGTTGAGCGACTTGATCAAACAATCGTGCATGACTCCTCTCTAGCTCTTCTGCCATGAACTGTCTATCGTTGACCCTATGCAGGTCGATAGTAGCGGAAACTACTTGCTGTATATATGCAGAATGATCAACTGCATCTTTACGAAGTTGTTCTTCAGCTCTCGCCACTTCATCATCGTCCACTATGACACTTCTATTAACGGTGTTGTCACCGGCTTGAATCTCGTCTTGACTTTCTTCATCGTCGGAATGATTCTCCACGATATCGTTCTGGTTATGACCGGGTTTGGGTTTTGGAGCTGTAGGAGCCATGACTACAAAATCTTTGTACTTCAAAAGGTAAGTACTTCTAACAGCCCTTCTACGACTTCGGTCGTTCATTCAACCGTGAAGGTAAACGGACAGATGATACCAACTGAGTAATTCAAAAGATAAAAAGGATAATCCTTGTAGTCCGTGAGAATTTCCTCGAACGGATACTACTACAGGAATACAACAGTAAAAAGTGTAAGTCTGGGTATGAAAAGTTTCAATTATACCGTGAGCAAAACCTCAAACGGATAATTGACGAATAGATAATTCAAAAGTAAAAAAAATTTGGTTAATTTTAAAAGTGCTTAATAATAAGAGTAAGTATGTAAATATTTGTAGACAACTCGTCTATCAAAAACATTAATTCAAAAATGTTTTCAGAAATCCTAAAGTTTTTACTTGAGTGCTTAAATGTAATCTTAAAAAAAAGTATATGCTTAACTCTATCTGAAAAGTTCAATATCAGAAATCTATACTTAATTAGTAATCACTAACCCTTAATTCTTACTTAATGATTTAATGTTCTAAACTGTATTCAATAATGGCGGGCTCTTTCCCAAAAATATAGCTAAATACGGGCACTATCCCAAAAATCTATAAACTGTATACAGGCCCTATCCCAACTTACACGTCCAATCGAGAAGTTACGTCTAAACTAAAAACTAAAACTAGATACCTTGGAAACGGTCTCGTATTCCAACTACCTAAAACTCAAAAGATATTTAAACTGAACTATATCTCAAAAATAACTAAATATATAAACTTATGTATCATTAAAGATTCGGGAGAGGGTAACCCTCCCTTCTTTGGAACAAGGTGTGCAAATTCTCTCGGTTTTGCAACATAACCGACTCAAAAAAAAAGTTTAATCAAAAAAGGAAAATTTTAGTGTGTGTAGACTTAGTAAATTCCTCAAACGAAAACTTGTTCAAGTATGAGAAGGCGACATTACGCTACTGCTGACGTACATCGGGTGTAAAACTCCAACTACCGGTTAGCGCTTCATGTCTCATCGCATACCGTCACTTCCTTACATCTAATTAAAATGACTATAATCTTCAAATACAAACTGGGTCTTATAATAATTAAAGGAAAACAAGTCGAGTTGTAGTTGACACAAGGAGGGTTGCAATTCGAGTGAATGACCAGCTTCTGCAGCTGACGTGCGTCGGGCAAAAAGCTCCAACCACCGGTCAGAAGACCTGCTCATACTGCTCTCACACGACCTGTGCAACAGACTGACTCGGGAACAATTTCACCAAATCACTGGACAAAATAGTGCCTACTCTGCTTACCCCGATGGTATTCCTCTGACTAAGAAACATCATCATCCGACAAACGACTTCTAATCGAAAACTGAAAAATTTCACAAAAAAACTGAAGAGAAATTTTCGAAAAAAGAAAAAAAATTCAAAAATTCCCAACTTTTTCCACGCTACTCTGAATCGACCTAACCTTCGTCAATTCTAATCTTATCTTTGTTAACTATTTCAGGCTCCACGTTGGGCACCATCTGTAACGTAAAAATTATTGAAGAAGGAAATTTATATAGAAGAAGAAGATTCTAGAAAAGAGAAAAGAAGAATCTATTCACCGAGGTATATATTTAGAAAACATTCCGATTGGATTTCGAAAAATTCGCGGAATCCAGGAGTAGTTAAAGTCGACAACAAAAGGTAGTTGCCACACAATAACTCATCCCTGATTTCATGGATTCGGATTGGATTGAACTGAGTTACGATACAAGTAATAAAAAGGAAAAAATCTTCGCGTATCTATTTCACACGACAACCGATAGAGAGTACGCAAAATGCACCGGCGGATTGACACGATTTTATGTTACCGATGACAGATAATTCAACACACTAATAGCACTGTTTTCACAATTATTTTGTTAAGGAATATCAAATAAATACCTATAGATCATATAAAGATATATTTGCATGCAACATAATGACGTTCATATATATATGGAGGGGGAGGCGTTAGGTCCCACCTACCATCAAGTATTTAGTCCAATTACAAAGAAAATATGACCACTGGTACCACCGTCCGTGGACGTCAGCGTCAAACGTTATGTATAGCGTTGGATCTGAGAGCTATGCTGCCCCCACAATATTCAAAATACACAAACAATTGGCAAATATGTTACCTGATTATAATAGTCTGGTACTATGGCACCATATAGAGTCTTATTACTTTCTTTTTCACAATACAATTATCACAGGAACTGATGATGTACGCATTTGATGCTTGTTAAAGATGAATCCTGGATATCCTTCGTTTCTTAACTGATGATTAAAGCTGGAGTGAAGCTGGCGGACCGGCATCGGTGAGCTAACACGCGCCAGACGTCCCGTGGAATTCTCGTAGAGGATTCTTGCTGCTTCTGTGTTGGAGCTGTCTCGTCTTCTGGATATAGATCCTTGTTGAGGTGGTTCCAAAATATTAGTGCCTATCTATGGGCAAGGTGTTTGCGTAGTATTGACGTGGCCGTTGACGAGCCAAAACGGATCAACGCCTGGACGGCTGCACGTGCTAATCCTATCGCCTATCGATGGTCAAGAACAAAATGTGTTCTGGGACGCCACGTGTGCGCGTCTTGGGAGCAAATCCAGCGCGTGTCGCACGAGCGTCAACAAAAATGAAGGCCACCAAAAACCGAATGCAATTTTATGCGCAGGCTGCGCTTATATGTTCATATAACCGAGCCGAGGTGGCATATATAAGTATAAAAAAACTTTTTCACATCTGTATGTATGTGCAGATGCACATGTTGCACCTATTCTATCATAAAAGGTGGTTCATGGAGCGTGTCGTACAATAATCCCACCACGAGATTCCTGCCTCACTCCCTCGAATTTTACTGATGGATGGTATGTACTTTGTAGAAGCATCCAGGGATTTGGTCAACCTATGGGCACCAAAAAAAAAATTTTATTGAGTGACGCCACTCATCCTCATATCTAAAAGCGAGGAACTATGTCCCTCTGCTTAAAGATATGTTGCAACACAACTTTTACCTTCAATGGATTTCTTATTCCACGGATTATATAGTTATCTTTCCTAAATATCGTTAGGAGATGTAATTTCTCCTCACACCAAAAAGTAAAAACTTAACAAAATGGCCACTGCCCACTGCGAATGTAGAAATGTGTTCTGCAGCAGTGTTGTTGATGAGTCGAATTCTTGCTTCAAAATGAAGTCCGCTGTCTGGTTTCCCCAGCCATATACCTATCTTCCAGATAGCCAACACCTTACTTTCCAGTGTATTTCCTTCGTTCCAACGTTCGATCTGTTTGAATGTTGATGCGCTAGGTGGCGTGTTAAGTGTTTGTTTTCACTGGCACTTTTGGCCAAATGGGATTTAGGAAATTGTAAGATGTACCCCAGATTGATAAATAGAATGACATCTGACTATTCTAAGGGCCTGTTTACACGAAATGTCAGAATTAGATGTCATCTCGACAATTGAATTGTGAACATTTTTATCTGTATGGCAATTAAACATCATTTCGTTTTGACCACATCTGTCAAAATGAGAAGGTGGAAAATACTGACAGTGTAGGTGTGATGACATTTGCATCTACAATGAGGCTACATTGGTATAATTGGCTGCCTGAATTCCTGATGTGTATCAAAAATTCTGACTTGTTTTGATCTGACAGTTATTGCAAGTGGACCACAATAGAATAAGTGTTGACAACTGTGTTAACGAAATGGATTTTCTTTCGGTATGCTTTAACCAATATATTTTATTGTCACTTCACTCATTCGGGTTTCTGATATTTCAGTAAGTATGATGATGGAATAGACCTAAATTATTTAGGTGCCAAAAGCAAAGTGACAACTCTCAATATCCTTTATTTTGTCTTTAATTTTCAGAGCATTTAGCTTAACGCCCATTTTGTGTCATGCTGACATTTGAGTATTTCTGAAAGTGACATCATGAAATCTTGGACTGACATTGATCGTAATGCGTCGTTCAGTTTGACAAATGGCAAAATAAAATATTCGGCCGCATCGAGTATTTTAACCGCATTGTTCCCTGATGGTTACTTGTCACTAATGCTCATGTCGAATACTCTCTATGTCGAGCTATGATGGTGGTTAAGGTGTGATCGGAGTACAAAAATTGCTCTAGTGTGTATTCAATTCTGGATGGAATGTCTTTCCCATCGAATTTATGGAAAGGAGGACATTATGGAAAGCTGACTTGCCTGGAAAATAAGTGGATTCCAATTTGGGAGTGGAATCTAATTCTCAAAATGGCTTCCTTTTAGTGGAACCTGATTTGGTGTTGGAACCTATTGGGTGCGTTTAGCATTGTACGAGTAATGAAGAAGTCTCGCTGGTAGATGGAAGTAGTGTCATTTACTCGTGCCAATGACTGGCGAGAAAGTTTTCCCTACAGATGCTAATTAAATAATAATAATACAAAAATGAAATCGGGTTGTGGTCAAAATCCTGCCGGGATCGAAACTCTTTTTACAAAATTCTGCTTTCAAAATTCTGCAGTTCAAAGTTCTTATCGACATTCTGCCAGGTTTGGAAAATGTTAAAAAGCGCGCGCTCTAAATTTGTCAAAAAGAAGTAAGATTTTGCAACAATTATAAAAAAGTAAATACCTACAAAAAAACATTGTTTGTCTGTAAAGTCGGTTTACGGGCGATAGTTTTACGTGATAACCGGTTCACAAAACAGTTCATATGTAGGTAGTATCCCTACAACCACCAACCACAAACCCCACCTACAACCAACCACCATTTTTGATTTTTTTTTCTCACACCTTCTCCTCAAACATCGGCCTCTCACCCCACGATACAACCAACAGCCCACCATTTTTGACAGTTTTTGACAATTTTTTCTTCCCACCCCAACACAATAAATCTCCCTTCCTTTTACCACCACCAACCAACCACCCACTATTTTTGACAATCCCCTCCCAAACACCAAATCCTGCCTCAAATCCAACCCACTCACCTACCATTTTTGACAATTTTTTTCTTTGCCCCCCCCCCCCCACACTAAAAATTAAAATTTAAATGAGAATTTTGACCCGCTCTCGATGAAATCATATAAGAGCATGGATGGAAAGTTGCGTTTACTAAGTCATATTTCTTTTGAAAGTTGCGATTACTGAGTCACTAATGGTCAAAATTTGGCTGTTGCTTTAACCGAGTTATTGCGTTAACCAAGGGTTGCTTTTACCGAGGGCGTGCTGTATTTGTGTTTCTAGCCATATAATAGGTCATTTTGGTAGTTTTTATTTTATAAAATCAAAATTGTGGTGATGCAGTTAGTTAGATGCGCACATTAGTGACTCAGCATGACAGTAATGAAGATGATCTGATAAGTAACTTGCGAGATCTAGGCGTTTTTGTTCTCTTGAGAGGCATAATATGGCCAAGGAAACAGTCCTTGTATAACAATTTTCTTATACAATTTTTAGGGAAAACGGGTGATGCAGAAAGTAGCGGGTGATCCAGTGGAATTAGGAAACACACTTCAACATCGTATGGATAAATGCTGTTAAAAGGGGATGCAGAAAGTAGCCTTTTGAACATGTAGGGAAAACTTTCTCGCCAATCACTGGCATATAGTAAATGTCTCTGGTGCCATCTATGTGCGAAACCCCAACTTTACTCGCAATGTGCTGAACGCACCCGATGAGTTTCACCAGAGAAGGTTCCACAAAAAGGAAGCCATTTTGGAAGATAGATTCCACTTCGAAATTATAATCCACACGATTTCCAGTTAAAATCAGACTTCCAGTGTGGTCTGGTTTCCATAAAGTCAGTGGAAAGGAAATTGGACAGCATGCGACAAGTACTCGCTAGTTTGGGTTAGGTAGTGCTCACACCATGTTCACAGGCGTAGTGGTCACACTAGGTAATTTTGCAGTAAGTGGTGACAGTCACGTCACATCGTATGTTGGAAACACAAAATTGACAGATAGCTGTCAGAGAACCAATTTAAAGAAAAAAGTCGATGCCGCCGAGTATTTACTCAAATTGTCAATCTGAATCTACAACTAAGCTGTCAGTCCACTACTCGAAATTGTATATCGCCATCGCAGGTCTGTCTAGAAAATATGACATAAGTATCACGACGGCCTAGGGAACAAACTTCATCTATTGAACAACAAAAGTCGAACACTTGTTCCATACTGCTACATGTTTCAGGAACTAGATATCTCACACTTAACATTTCTTACAAATTGTCATACACTCAGGTCGAGAAATAGAGTAATGGCAGATACTCACCATATATATACCAATTTTCATACTAGACGCCTAACAGGCAACGTGACATAACGAAGTCACTAAGTCCATGTCATATTGAGGGTTCTTTTAACTAAAAACATCTATTAGTAACCCGAGCAAAAATACTAGCACTGTCAGAATTCAATTTCCTAAAGACTGACAGGAATGCCAGGAAACCATTTACTCTGAAAAGTCGTTGACAACTCAGTATTTTTGTCACCAGTATTTTACTCACCAAGTAAAATCCCTGGCCTCTAGTGGAACCAGAGCCTCAGTTTATGACATTCCGTTCAAATGTTTATCACAACATATAATTATATGTGTAACTCATATCTTGACAGAAATAATGTAGTATGAACAGAACGTTAACATTCGTTACTTCAGCCCATCTAACTCGCTATGTCAACTGGAACGGCATTCTGGAAAGAGGAAATATGACGGGAAATCAGGGCGTTGGCTGATAAGAATAGACTATTGTGGAACTCAACTTTGTCTACAGACTTCATTTTGAAGACGTACCTAGACTGGAGAACAACTCCAATATAGAACCGAAAAGTTTATTTAATGCAGCTGAACCACGCCCACCCTTATTCTTTTTACTCAGGATTATTCTAATCGCATAGTCAATTAGATAATCCAATACGATATATGGAATTTTTACTAGTAATATCAGGTAAGACTGTTCTATTAGAAATTGTCATTGGAGCAGAATTTTTTTTTGCTCCGACGAATTCAATTTCAAGCGGCGACACATGGCGACGCGCTGTAACCTCGTTCTTTCTTTTTGTTCGTAGGAATATTCATCCTGCAGAAGGAACTGCAGTAATCATCATCACCAGTGGGATCGGGCAGGCGAGGCTACGCATTTTTTTTTGCATCATTTTTTACCCCACCCAGAAGGATTTCTTCATCAAGGAAACTCATTACGCCCCATGTAATCGTGTATTTTTGTATCACACACTTTTTTTGCCTACCTGGCAGACCATTTGTACGCGCTTATTTATACCTTAAAATAAACTTTAATAAGCACGATTCGTGCTGTATCCATGAAGTGGTCATCTTCATTTGCGTTGGACCACACCCAAACCACTGAGGCGCACGTTTTTGCGCAACATTCAGGACGTTGTCCTGAATCCAAGCGAGCTATATACGTTTGTCCGTACGACGTCGATCCGCTCGCCGGCCCGTCGACGGCCGCGTTCGCACACAGGGATTTGTCTCACCCCCTGGTACCATTTTCTACTTATATATCGTGACACGCGGCCACTCACTTTCAACTTTGGCTACTAGGCCCAACGACCCCAGTAAGATATACTGGTCATCCTACCTTCAACACTGGCTACTGAGCCCAACATTTCTATTGAAGAACACAGGACACCCAGTCTCGAAAAGGCTGAAGACCACCTCGGATTTAAGAAGGAAGTTTCTTTGTTGAATCGACAGGACGGTTGGCGCGTGCACAAGCACGGATGCCGGTCCCCAGCAGTGCATCAACTCCAAGATTAATTTATCGGAGCAACGTGGGAAGTAGCTGAGAAATACACCATCTATAACCACCCCCAGGAGCATCAGATCCGGAAAAAGTTATTTATGTATTTAAGGAACTATAAATAAGTGAAACACATATAAAATCCAGGTAACAAAATTTTTCTTTATTTACTTTTGTGAGATTTTGAGTGGGAGCAGTTAAGCTCGTACCACTCCGTTGAATTGTGCATCTTCGGATCCAAATCCTTGATCCACGCTGCGATTGTCGCTGCGTTTAACGCTAGCGTCCCACGCACGTCAACCACGGACGGTGGTACTAAGCCTCAGGCAAAATTTTTTTTTTGTTAAGCACAAAGAAAGAGTGTGAGGGCTTCACGCCCCCTCCACCCTATTGCGCCAATTGATTATCATGTGCATGGACATACCAATAGAATCATATATATATTTAGAACTTGTGTTATAATGCATGGGGATTAACTATGTGCATGGAGAGTGAAATATTACTTTTTTTTTTAACTATAAGAAGAATCATAATTAGTGTCTGTTGATATTATTATATCAACATAGGTCATGTAGCTTCTCTGCATGTCATTTCATTTAATGCATTTGCATATCAACATTAGTCATGTAGCTTCTCTGCATGTTATTTAATTTAACGCCTTTTGCAATGCTTTTATTTTCGTAGCCAATGTGTGTATCTTGTATCATTCAATAGCCAATTCCCATAGAATGAATAATTTTGTGCATCTGTCAGCAAAATTATTGCATTCGAATATTGGATATGGTTATTGAACCTTATGAGTTTTTTCGTTTATTTTTTAGAAGTCAGCATTATGCGACTATTATTATTGTTAATTAATTTTAGCTTAGTTTGCAAAAACTGTGTATAAATAGTATTGTAAGGAAATAAAAATTATCATTCACGATCAAACTCTCTTCGATTATTTCTGCTATTGCTTCCCCCCACCAGAGGTAAGGGGCATTGGTTTAAAATTATTTCTGCTATTGCTTCCCCCCACCAGAGGTAAGGGGCATTGGTATAAAAAAAAGAACATATTCGACGATAATACACCGGTACATAGAACCGGGTGTATTTATTACTACGGCTGGTCAAGGTTTATGTACCCTGTCCAGCAAGATAATACAAAAGAGTACTATCCTTAAACATTGGTGACCCCGACGTGATTTCTACGTGAGTGCGTTGCCAGGGCTTTAACACTGGCTGTCAGCGAAGCGTTACCAGGGCTTTTAAACACTGGTATAAGCAATCAAGGTTTCTGAGTTGCAGAGTTCCAGCTCGAAGTGTAGCAGCGTTCCAGGTCGCAGAGTTCCAGGTTGCAGTGCTCCAGGAAGCAGCGTTCTAGTACCAAACATTCACTACACCTACCAAGTGGCCAGGGTCCACAGCAGTGCATTGATTCACAGCTAATTATTTGAACCAACCATTTGAACCACCGTAAAAAGTACCATGGATGAGATGCAGGTTTTCAAAATAATAGCCCGGCAGAAGGCTATCGCTGAGGAACTTCAGAAACTAAAAACAAACATGAGCAAAGACAGTGCTGACCGCAAAACACTGCAATACAAACAAAAAAGATTGCAAATTCTGGAAGCACTATGGGTGGAATTCCACCAAAACCATGAATCTGTAAAGAATTGTGTTAAGGCGGATACGCCATATATTCAAGGAAAAACGTATGAAAATTTCTAAAGAATTGACCTCGAATTTAAACAAAGTCTCCATTTAATTTTGCCTGAGCCAACTGAATATGATGGCAATGGAACAACTGGTATTGCAATCCCGACAAGCAGTGGAACCATTCCTAAGGCTCCAGCTCCAGTTCAATTGAAGCCCACATTGCCTGAGCATACGGAAAAGACAATCCACACAACCACTGGAACCATTCCTAAGGCTCCAGCTCCAGCTCAAGCTAAGCCCACATTGCCTGAGCTTACGGAAAAGACAAAATGGTCATCCAACATGCCTGTTGCCTCTGTGGAATTATTAAGGCTGATAAAAAAACAGTCATCAATGATCGTAATGTTCGAAAACTCAATTAAGCGCCTGATTCAAGACCAAGAACAACATTCTGAGGAGTTCTATTTGATAAGGCTTAAATCAATTGAACAGGACTGGGAGGCAATACGAGGCTTCCATCATAAAATATGGGAACTACTAGATGAACAGTCTTCAGTCTATGATGTCGAACAATTTCTCTCCATAGAAGATGAAGTGCATACTGCACTTACGACACTTTATAACCGATCAAGATCGAATTCTGGATCCGGGACAACTATAACCCAAAATCAAGGGACGAAATTACCAAGAGTAGTATTGCCGAAATTCAATGGTGACTACTCAAAGTGGATATAGTTTCGCGATCTATATACGGAGCTTATCCACAATCAACCCATTTCACCATGCCAGAAGATGTGGTATCTAAAGACCACAATCACAGGAGAAGCTGAAAGGCTGATTCAGCACTTCTCCATATTTGACGCCAACTACATTGCTGCTTGGAAAACGATCACAAGCCGTTATGAAAACACTCGACTTATGGTAACAGCCTTACTGAACAAATTATAGCACAACCTAAAAGTCAAAACGAAAGTTCTTCCGCCATAAAGTCACTGCATGACACTACGGAAGAATGCCTCCGCAACCTGCAAAACCTTGGCATAGAGACAGCCAATTCTCTTGCACATTCTCATCAAGCGGTTGGATCGAAATTCTCTCACTCTTTGAGAACAATCATTAAAAACCCCAAAACTCATGCCCACATTTAAGGAGTTCCTATCATTCTTGGAGCTGCGGTTCCAATCATTGGAGGCATTATCAACAACCACAAGGGAAGGTTCAGATGAACAACGAAAAAGATTAAGACCCAATAAGGCCTTAACCACGGTCGCTGCAGCGGGCCCCAAATGTATTTCCTGCAAGGGCAATCATCAGCTGTACGCCTGCCAGAAATTTCTACAGTTAAGTCCAAAACACCGATTGCGCCTAGTTCAAAGACCAAGACACTGTGCAAATTGTCTGAAATCAGGGCACTTCACTAAAGACTGTTCGGTCGGAGGGTGCGCCAAGTGCCAAAAGGGGCACAATACACTCCTTCATTTGGATTACCCCGAAAACCAGAGGGCTTAAAAACATCAACACTAGAAGGTACCCCAAGTTTTGTCGCTGACTCGCCAAAGATCTGCACTTCGGCGACAGAGCCCACACCTCCTAGCACAAACACAGCAATCAAAACTAAAAGTGTGCTGTTAAGTACAGCTATTGTTCAACTGAAAAATCAATCGGGAGAACAAATATCATGTCGAGCTTTATTGGACTCTGGATCGCAGGTTAATTTAATAACTGAAAGGCTGGCCAAAACCTTGGGACTAAGACAAATGCACGAGACGCTGCTTGCTGAGGGGATCGGTCAAAGCAAGAGGTCATCCCATCGAAGAATCAATTTGGAGATTGGTTCCAAAATAAATGGATTCTGCACGAGAATTGAAGCAAACGTATTGTCAAAAATTGTCTCACCGCAACCATCACGAGCAATAATAACCTCGAATTGGTCGATTCCAAGGAGTTTCGTTTTGGCTGATTCGCAATTTAATCAGCCAGGGCCAATCGATCTTCTAATTGGTGCGGAAATTTTCTATGCTACCTTAGCTGTTGGTCAAATTAGCTTAGGTGAAGATCTACCAACACTTCAAAATACTGTGTTTGGATGGACAGTAGCAGAAAAGGTGCCCTTTACTAATGATGGACTTTTAGCATCGTGCGGAATATGCACTGAGGATGAAGCCCTTGATCTTGATCAGCAGATAGAGAAATTTTGGCGCTTAGAAGAAACCACCCCCTCCAGATAATTTCACCCAAGCAGAAAGACGTTGTGAAGCTCATTTTGTCCAAACATCAACAAAAGACTCGAATGGCCGATTTGTGGTTCGCTTACCATTCAAGGAAGCCCCAACTTGCTTAGGTGAATCAAAAGACATTGCTTTCCGGAGGTTCATATCTCTTGAACGAAGGTTAGCCAATTCAAAAGAACTGACAAACTCTACACAGAGTTTATGGTGGAGTACCAGAAATTGGGCCACATGCAGGAAGTTAATTTCCAACAAAAAACAAAGCCCTACTATTTCTTGCCCCATCATTGCGTCCAAAAGCCCGATAGTAGCACTACAAAGCTAAGGGTAGTTTTTGATGGTTCCGCAAAATCCTCATCAAATATATCACTGAACGACATCCTGTCCACGGGCCCACCAATACAAGATGACGTTTTTACGATGCTATTGCGATACCAAGATTTGTATTTACCGCAGACATAGAGAAAATGTACCGTCAAATACTTGTAAACGATGAGGACCGAAAGTTCCAACTAATATGGTGGAGGAACAGCCCAAATGACCCGTTAAAGTGCTTCCAGCTCAACACCGTCACCTACGGAACTACATCTGCATCGTACTTGGCAACAAAGTGCATCGGGGTCAAAGGTATTATCTCGTGACTTCTACGTAGATGATATTTTAACCGGTGCAGATAAGTTGACTGAACTTCTGAATACCCAAACTGAACTCCTGACTATCCTTCACAATAGCGGCTTCAAGCTAAGGAAATGGTGCGCTAATCATGAATCCTTATTAAAAGGAGTACCAATGGAGGACCGAGAAACAGAATTGGACTTCAACACCAATATTGAAGATCATGTGAAAACAATTGGTCTTACGTGGATGCCGAAATCTGACCAACTCTGCGTTAAAACATCTTGGCTAAAAAGAGATCGAGTGACCAAACGAACAGCTTACAGTGACATAGCACATCTATTTGACCCCTCGGTATCATGGCACCTGTCGTTGTAGTGGCAAAAATATTCTTACAAAGGTTGTGGGAATTGAAGTTTGATTGGGATGCTGCATTACCTCAGGAAATGCAAACAACTTGGATAAAATTTCGCGAAGGACTGCAGTCACTAAACAATATAAAGATTGCTAGGCATATATTTTCACACAAAACACCAAAAAAGATTCAGTATCACGTATTTGTCGATGCTTCAGAAAAGCCTTATGGTGCTGCGGCCTACGTTCGTTCCACCAGTAGTGACAACGTCATAACGGTCCGACTACTTTGCGCTAAATCAAGAGTAGCACCATCGAAGAAAACAAAGACATCTTTACAGGCAACTATTCCCCAGCTAGAGCTTTGCGCCTGCTGCCTTGCTGTCGAGCTTCTAGGGCGCTTACAAAAAGACCTAAACATTAAAAATGACGCAATATTCCTCTGGACGGATTCGGAAATTGCACTTGCATGGATTAATTCTTCATCCTCCGCAACTCTTCCCATCTTCATCGCAAATAGGGTATCAAGAATACAAGAAAATACAATTTGTGTGCAGTGGAGGCATGTGCCTTCAAAGGAAAATCCTGCAGATGTCTTTCACGTGGAATAGCTCCAGATCGCCTTGAGAATTGCAACATTTGGTTCTATAGACCGAAATTCTTACACGGTTCAACTTCAATCTGGCCACCTATATACGACGCCAAAACAATTAAAGCAACAATAAAAATGAGCATATATCTTTGGGAGCCACAATCCCTGATTCCCAAGATGATCTTCCTATAAGTATCATCAATCATAAAAACTCATTCAAAAGAGTTCAAAGAATTATTGCGTACGCCTTACGATCTATCAACAATTTTAAGGAAAAATACCTTAAGTCGAGAAAGGACTTCAAAATGAGAAGAGGCCCCTTAACTGTTTCCGAATTAAGTCAATCGAAGAAGGCAGTATTTAAACAAATGCAGCAATTGGAGATGGAAGAAGACATCCTAAATTTAAGAGATAAAAGTGTGGTTTCAGATAAAGGTTCACTCAAGAGCCTAACCCCATTTCTCGATGCGGAAGATATCATTAGAGTCGGTGGGCGTTTGGAAGCATCGGCATTAGCATTAGACGCTAAGCACCCAGTACTCCTACCACATCGTCACCCGCTTACAAAAATGATACTCCATGACATTCATATTGAGAATAATCATGCTGGACCACAAACTATGCTTTCAATTGCCGGGCAGGCAATCTGGCCACTTAGAGGGAAGACCTTGGCACGATCTGTGACGCACAATTGCGTTAAATGCGCCCGTGCCAGCCCGAAGCTTCTGAACCAAAAAATGGGAAATATACCTGCTAACCGAATACAACCGGCCAGGCCATTCGTAAATACAGGCATAGATTTTTGTAGCCCAGTTTTAACGCATAACAAAATAAGAGGCAAGCACCCGCAGAAATCATATATCTCAATTTGTTGCTGTTTTTCCACAAAGGCCTGTCACTTGGAGCTCGTGACTGATCTCACAACTCAAGGATTTTTGGGTGCACTCATACGATTCATGGCAAGGCGAGGCCATTGCAGAAATATTTGCTGTGACAATGCAACAAACTTCGTGGGAGCGAGGAACCAGCTAAAGGAGCTATTATCATTTATTGATGTTGAAAGTGAAAGAAACAAGATTGCATCTACATGTTCTACAAAGGGCTGTGATTTTCATTTCATTCCGCCACGCTCCCCACATTTCGGAGGTCTATGGGAGGCTGCAGTTAAATCATCAAAGCTTTTACTACAGCACACCTTAGCAGGAGCTTCGCTCACTTATGAAGAGCTTGAAACAGCCGTTATTCAGGTCGAAGCCATACTCAATTCAAGGCCAATATTTCCAATGTCTGAATCTCCAAATGACCTGAGAGCTCTCACTCCAGGGCATTTTCTCATCGGAGAGCCTCTCATCAGCAATGTCGATCCTGATGCTTCACCATCTAACTCAGGCCCAAATGCTCGCTGGAACCTCGTTAGTAATCTCAAGAACGAATTCTGGCGCCAGTGGTCCCGAGATTATCTAAACCAACTACAACATAGATACAAATGGAAGGACTGGTGTCAAAATGCAGAACCGAGAATGACGGTCATTATAAAGGACGACAATGCACCCAGTTTAAAGTGGCGACTTGGACGCATTACAAACGTCATCACTGGAGAAGACGGGTTGGTTCGTGTAGCTGATGTAAAAACGGCTACTGGTATTTTTCGTCGGGCCATACATAGACTGGCTCCACTTCCAATACCCATCGATGAGAACGTCTGCATCAGCTCAGCCGCAGATCAACGAACATGTGAAGCAGCTAAAATTTCTCCATCCAGCTCCTCAGTTCGCCTAATTGACGAGACTGACATTACGTCCGTTCCAAAAAAGAAACGTAAGCCCACCTTTGGATCTGCAGTTGTAACGTTACTGCTAGTGTGCTGCCTCGTTCCAGGTTTTAAATGTACGCCCATTTAAATCGCAACCCGGAATATATTTTGAGAATCTGGGGACCTCTTCACTTACGTCAAGCAGTTGGGATATCATCGCCTATTACGACATGAACTCCTATTGGACGGAGTATCAAACTGTAAAGAACTACAGCGAGAGACTTGTAAACATCTGCCATTTGTTACCAAACAAAACCGAAACCTGCAAGGGAACGATATCCCATTTCAACAGAATAAATGAGGACTTCAAGAAAGGAAATGAGTTGTTGGCTGACACATCCACCAATCGAAGAATTTGCCGTGGAGCGCTCAATGTCGTAGGAAATGTAGCTAATGCCCTATTTGGAGTTTTGGACTCTGAATACGCTGATAAAATGTCCGCCTCAATTAATAAAATTCAGCAGGATGAAGGACATCTCGTCAACCTAATTCGAAACCAAACAGCAATAATTGACTCAACCATTAACATAATAAGGCGAAATGAACAGGAAAAAAGCTCTAGGTTTCAAGAAATTGACGCAAATCTTCAACACTTTGCCGCGTTGATTAACGGCATTAAACTAGAGCATCATGAAGAAAAACTGCGCCAGCCATTTAATTCACTAGCACTGCAATTGATCTTAGCCTTGTCGCAGATACAAAAAAACACAAGCTTCCTTAATAGATGTTCTAATCGACACCCACCACGGAAAGATAAATCCCCAACTCATATCACCTGATCAATTACGTGATGAACTTCAGCGAAATAAAGCCCACAGCCCTTAGGCTTCCAGTAGCACAAGATGATATACTTAAATTGTATCAACTCATGAGCATTCACGGCAGGGTACTTTCCGATCATATCATATTTAAGCTCACATTGCCATTACTAAGCCTTGATGAATTTGAGCTATTCAAGGTGACGCCAGTTCCAGTATCTGTAAATGGTACATTCTTCACCATCAGTCGATCCACGGAGTATATCATGTTTACATTACACCGTGATCAGTACTATCCGCTGTCAGAAGGAGAGTTTCAAAAATGCTTTTCACTTACTCACGAAAATCACTTGTGTAATCAACGTCATCCAATATACACTAAGGGATCAGAAATAATTTCTTGAGAAATCCATTACCTGAGCCATATTCACAATCTCAATCATGCAAGATAACGAAGACCATCGAAGGACCTCATTAGATTCAGCTTTGTTCTCCAAACGAATGGATTTACGTTCTAAAGAAAAGAATTACTTTAAACTTCGTCTGCAATGGAACTGCAACACCGAGCATTTTAGAGGGCTCAGGAATACTTCAAATTCAACCCAACTGTGTAATCAAGGATGACCTAATGACGCTGCGTGGTTATTCAATACATTCAACTTACTCAAGAATGTCACTGTCGCCCCTAGCAAACCTTTCGGATTATGCTATTCCAGACAAATTCAATCCGGTAGTTCACCAATCCTCGAGCTACAAAAACCATTTGCTAGAGCTTGATGAGCTAAAGCAGCAACTGTTAAACATAACCAATAATTTGTCGTTCTCCACATTCTCTAACGATACACACCAATTTGCAGTGGGTTTTATATGGGACTTCTCATATCAATCACGGCACTGATCCTCCTACTGTGGAAATTGTTTAGCATGTACCGTTCTGATACCAACAAGACAGCTCCGACAAGGCAGAATACGAAAACTGAAGAGGAAGAACCCAACATTGAGGACCCTAACACCGTCACATTCGAAGTTTTGGTATAGTTTCGAACATAGTTCAACGCGCGGAGAATGTTGATATTATTATATCAACATAGGTCATGTAGCTTCTCTGCATGTCATTTCATTTAATGCATTTCCATATCAACATTAGTCATGAAGCTTCTCTGCATGTTATTTAATTTAACGCCTTTTGCATTGCTTTTATTTTCGTAGCCAATGTGTGTATCTTGTATCATTCAATAGCCAATTCCCATAGAATGAATAATTTTGTGCATCTGTCAGCAAAATTATTGCATTCGAATATTGGATTTGGTTATTGAACCTTACGAGTTTTTTTGTTTATTTTTTAGAAGTCAGCATTATGCGACTATTGTTATTGTTAATTAATTTTAGCTTAGTTTGCAAAAATTGTGTATAAATAGTATTGTAAGGAAATAAAAATTATCATTCACGATCAAACTCTCTTCGATTATTTCTGCTATTGCTTCCCCCCACCAGAGGTAAGGGGCATTGGTTTTAAATTATTTCTGCTATTGCTTTCCCCCCCCCCCCAGAGGTAAGGGGCATTGGTATAAAATAAAGCACATATTCGACGATAATGCACCGGTACATAGAACCGGGTGTATTTATTACTACGACTGGTCAAGGTTTATGTACCCTGTCCAGCAAGATAATACAAAAGAGTACTATCTTTAAACAGTGTCTTTGTAACAATCTATCCTATTAATATTCGTGTCGAATTCGAGTTTTAGAAGTGACGGGAGTGTAACTTAATAATATTATAACTTACTTGCATGACGTCGTCGCATTTATTTGAAGCGCGGTAGCTCGTAACCTTTTTGCGTACGCCTCATTAATTAATTTGTTTACCTTTGTAACCGAGGGTCTGTTTTGAAACCTAATAGTAGAGTTCCCACGAGTAATGTTAGTACTCTATTACGGTACGCTTCCCTAACAAGTTGGTTAATATTATTTACTCACTCTGTCTTCGTGACATACTCTTTTTTTTTACTATAGCGTCGGTAGCGACCATACTTAACGCATTTCAATGCCGCGTCGAGATTAGAATCATTTTGAACTTTTAACTTTGAACAATTACTCACTTCTATATACTCACTTACCTTGAATTACTCACTTTTTTTTTTATTGATCGTGTTTCGTCTCTGTTATGGTACATCTGACGTGTCATATCCTTTAAGCGCGGTAATTTTGTATATCTTGTACCTCATTTCGTTGATCGATTTGATTTTACCGGTCACAAAACACTCATTAAAGTAAAGGCACGCACTCAATGTACTAGGTATCTTCGTTAAACTGATATCCATCGCTCCATAGCTCAAAGAAGCTATATGAAGAAGAGTGAGCATATGATGATATAGTGTTAATAGTAGTTAAATCAATCTACAATCTCTTAACTTTCACAGGAACTTTCAGGAGTGCACTTCCGGAACGACGCTGAGTGAATTTATATTTCTTTTTGAGATTTTTAACTACCCTATTGGTAGAAGTCTCATACTTGAAATCACATTATATTGAACATATAACATTATATTTATTATTACACTATATTAACATATATTTTGCGATCGATTATGTATATGAAGTCGAATTGGATTCATATATATATGGTACCTTTTTATTCATTGTTGACTTGTACATTGTCTTGGGTGGGAATTCTTGACCATCTCGCTTTTCCTTCTTGTCTTGTTTTACTCTTGTTTCGGTGTCGTCTTAATCGCGTATCAGAATTATTGGAATAATTCTCACGGAATTAAAGGATCGTTTATCCAAGTTTATTTTTTTTTTGTTATTATCCATCGGTGGAAAATTTCTTTTGAGATTTTAAATTATTCCCGATATTACGCATCAGCACGTTGCAGATGCCTTAACGCCGCGGTAAGAAGATTAATAGTTCGGATATAAACGTATATCATTAATTGAATTAAAAGATCACGATCCGCATATCGTTTAGCCAACGATATCAGTTCATTATAAAAGTTATTCTAATATTATTAACCGCATTTCACTTTTCATAGGACTTCAATTTACATATTAGAATATAAGCAGAATATTAAACAGCTGGTTAAGCTTTAGTTGCGCATAATAAGAAAGCGCAGATAATTTAACCCATTTAACTTTCTTTTGAATAAAAACAATTAACTAAGATTTTTGTTTCAAGAATATTAAAAGATCGGTTGAGGTCTCTTTTAAAAATTATAATATACCAGTAGATAAGAATTTAAGCTAGAGATTTTAAGATTTATTTGTGATAATTTTAATAAATAAGACATCTAGTTGTAACGATTTCTGAAATTTTTGTAGTTGTATTCATTTCTTTGGAATTTACTTGAAGTTTTACAGAATTTTCAGGATGTCAGGTTGAGATAATTAAAGGGAGGGTGGTAACCCTCGCAAACCCATTGGACGGAACGAGTTGGTGTGTGTTTTGAGGATGTAGTTTGGTATAACTCTGAAACTTAATTAGCTTTCGACGTTAGGTACCATGTTTCAGGTTGAGTAAAAGTTTAAGCAGTTTTATTGCTTGCTTATTGCATCAGGGGCTGCCCACAATCATTTTTGAGTCCTGGGGACTCATTGGTCCAGGGACGGCCAAGGTCGAGATCAGAAGAGATGATTTCTGAGATCGTTTTGGGCGGGTTGTGAGACCAAGGGGTCTGTTTACCACCTTAGATCCTCCCTCCCCACATAGTTAGACACCTCTTCTTCCACCTTCTGCACATCATCGTGGCAGCAGAAGGGGCGGAAGTTAATAATACGCCACAGCAGTCACGTACGTCTATGACTTGCTTGCGTTTAAATACTTACGAGTCGCGTTCATCGGGTCGGTAGAGTAATTCAACCTTGAAGTTTTTGCCTTCTAATTACGTTTTCACTCGTTGCAAAAAGGAGGTGCAACCTTGAATCAACTTTTTCTTCACAATAAATTCTTGTACGTCTTTGCTTCAACGGCTAAGAGGGCCCTTAAGCATATTAAAATTTATTATTTGAACTTGCACATCATAAGTTCAACGGTCGGCTGTTAAAAATAAGAGGTAACACCGGTTGTGTAGATCCCGCAGCAAGTGCCCACGGCCTGGCTGAGCTGGTTGCGGCTAGGGTACTGCCAGCCACCACGACGGTCGATCTCAACCACGGTTCTACGTTGTCGCATGGGGGCGTTGCCGGCATAGGATCGCTTCCATCCCTTCAATACATTAATAGGTAGCCATAGCTAGAGTAGAGGATGCGATCTGGAGTGAAGACTCTGGAAGAGTGTGAATTGATCCTAATTTCAGCATTTCAGTTCTAGTTATGAGTATGGGGTTTAAGTAGAGACCATGGTTTTTGGTGTAGGCTACAATACGATATTGCTACGAAGAGAACATCTAAGCTTTGTAGCGGATAGGCGTGAACATACTATCAGGTACCCTCTAGGCTATTCTACGGGACTTTGTAGTCTGTACCTATGGTAGGCTGGTGGATAATTCTCACTTCTGTGATGGGGATGGATAGGAAATTTGAAGAATGGGAGGGGAGTAGGAAGAGCAGGAGGCCGTGTTAGCGAAGTGTAAGTATGTCTTATTTAGGGGTGCTAGATACACCGATGCACGGACGAAGGATGATGGAGTTGCTGTTCCTTGGTATAGGAGTCAAGGATAAGTGGGGTGCTTGTCTCTTCCTGCTTCCTCTCTGGTTTGTGTTGTTGATAGGCATTGGGCTTGGATCTTGGATATCCATAGTGTAGGGAAAAACTTTCTCACCATTCGAATTACAAGTAACATTTACCTCTGGTGCCATCTATTGGAGAATGCCCTAATTCGCAAACCATGCTGAACGCATTCATTACGATCCACCTGAAAGACATCCCACAAATATAACCCACACCTTCAGAAAAATCCACTTCCAGAACAGAATCTACATGATTTCCAATCTGACTTGGAAATTTCTCAGACATGCGCACAGCGCACTGCGCAAAATTTTTCAGTGGAAGTACTTGAAAGAGACAAACTACAAGCGAAAATTCTAGAAGTTATACCTAGGTTGCACCAAAGCCACATTCGAAATGTTCACACAAGGGAACTTGAAAAGATGTTAGACGTACTAGATGAGTAGTAAGTGCTATTTAATTCGTTGGCTGACCGATAAATGTCCGTCAAACAATTATGACAGACAAAGCCGATGAGGACTATCTTGATTTAAACACTTGTCATTTTGTCTGCTTCCGCAATATTCTAGGCGAGTCAAACAGTATTTGTGTATGAGCACGCTTAAAATCGTCTATCACCTTACCCAGTATTATTTATAGGCCCGAGGTGAAGCTACTTGACAAGAAGCTAGCACTTCTGACGTCATTCGTGACCAAAGCTTCAGTAGCATTAACGACATTAGGCAAAGGAATTAGGTGCTAAAGTACTTACCTTTTTGTTTACCCTGCGCCTTAGAAAAGTCTTGTATCTGCACATATTAATTCATCGACGAGTACATCGAAACCAAAGGTGACATGTGTGCAATCAAATTTCAGTTTCAGTACTTATTGCAAAATTGACATCTACCTCAGTAGGACCGGACATACAATTTGACGCCATACCTAGCACTGAAGGAAATTGATCAGAAATCCATGGTGACAATACTCTTACCATCGAATTTAATGTCACATCTGACGTCAATTTCAGTCAGAGACAAGCGTCGCACAATTGATATTTATCTACCGAATTGTGACATTTACGATATCTCGATATGCAAACTAACCACTTTTAGTGTGATCAGAGCCTTAAAATCTGAATATATTACTTACCTCTCGGCCTCGGCACAATTATTATTCAGACAGATTTCGTGTTAGCAAAAACGGCACCGTGCGCACTGCACCTAAGTTTCTTAGCTACATTTCTGTGGTCATACTACAATCAAACTGGAACGTTTTTCTTGCAAACTTTCGGGCACGGGCACACGTGGCGACGAAGGCACGTTCCGCTACATTCCTTTGTTGGCGACCACACCCAGTTGCACAATTCAAAACGCACAGGCCGTCGACGCAACGACAACCTTGGCCACGCGCAACGTCCGTGCAACATTATTCCTTTTTCTGGTACAACAATTAAACACTGTACCCCAAGCTAGTGGTGATAACGCTCCATTAACAGAAGCAGACGTTACATCAGACGCTTCATTCAGCCACGCGGCTGCCACCCAATTTTTTTTTGGATGACATCCATCAACTATAGGCACGGGGCTACCTCCTCTTTAGCCCATATCGAAGCTATCATCTGTCTATGACATCCCGTAGGCGTCAGTGAGAATTTTCATCATCCCTGTGAAGAATCAGCGAGTGCGAATCGTCGCGGCGTTGATCCGCCAGTAAAGTTTTTGGTTTTGGGATAGCGGTGGCTGATAAGTTATACGTGCTTGTCGACTGTGAGTCCTGTACGGTTTGTGTGTTTAACTGTGGCTGTACGGTTCTGCGTGCCGGCAGGTTGTTATAACACGTTTAGTTTAGTTGAAGCTTAAGTGCTTCTGTTTGAAGTCTTTGCCTTGCGGCGTACGGTTTAGTTTAGTTAAGGTTAGATTTGTTGAGTTGAAGTTTAAGTACTTCTGAAATATAGTTATTCGGAATTTTTGAAATTTTTGGTAAGCGTAAGTATTCTAAGTTAAGTTTAGTTATCGTTAAGTTGGAATTTGGTAAGGTCAAGAATTTTTTTTTGAGAATCTTTGAACTTAGTAGTTTTTTTAGAGTTTAAGTATTTCCGAATTTAAGTATTGTTGAGCTTAGGAAGTAATCAAAACATTTCCGTTGCGAATTTAGCAGTCATTAAGTTCCTTTAAGTTAAATATTTGCGAGAAGCGAGGGAGAAGTATCCGAGCTTGTTTGCGAATTGAGCAAAACCCAAGAGTATAATTTTAAGTTTTTTTTTTACTATTAAATATTTACCCTGAAACGAACCCTTAAGAAGTAAAGCTATTTCTTGAACATTTTTAAATTACCCAATTAGTGTCAATAGTCTTATTATTATCTTAATGGCTGATAATGGGGATGACCTAATTATCGATGTAACGAGCTTTTTTTCTGTGGCTGAGGTAAAGCTCGTCGGGTCCAGGGTTTAACTAAAGTAGCTCTAACTCCAGTTTTGAGGGTTAAGTATTCTTTATTCCTTTTCTTAATATATTTACAAGTCAGGGTTGTTCTAATTCATTGAATTGCTTATATCTACGTATTCTTCAGTACATTTGATTCTTAATCTAGCTTAGAATACAATATATGTTTTTTACGGTAGCTTACAATAGTCTTAACATAATATTATATATATATATTTTTAATACGTCTCACGGCTATTCTTACGTCTACGGATAATGAACCATGAGGTGGCAGGTTTACCAATAATGAACCATGAGGTGGCAGGTTGACCAATAATGAACCATGAGGTGGCAGGTTTACCAATTATTGAACCATGAGGTGGCAGGTTTACCAATAATGAACCATGAGGTGGCAGGTTTACCAATAAAGAACCATGAGTTGGCAGGTTGACCAATAATGAACCTTGAGATGGCAGGTTTACCAATAATGAACCTTGAGGTGGCAGGTTTACCAATAAAGAACCATGAGTTGGCAGGTTGACCAAGAATGAACCATGAGATGGCAGGTTTACCAATTATGAACCATGAGATGGCAGGTTTACCAATAAAGAACCATGAGTTGGCAGGTTGACCAATAATGAACCATGAGATGGCAGGTTTACCAATAATGAACCATGAGGTGGCAGGTTTACCAATAAAGAACCATGATTTGGCAGGTTGACCAATAATGAACCATGAGATGGCAGGTTTACCAATAATTGATCCGAAACTACTCAACTTAGTATGAGCGTCAGACCTAAAAATTGTTGGTGGAGGATCTGTATATATATAAGTATATATTACTCCAAAAGGTCAAAGCAAACAGAGTACACGAGATTGGTACTACCCATACTGCTGCTTTTCTCGATTTGCTTTGAATTTCATACTTCTACTTAGTACTTTTTCACCAAGAACGCAGTGTGAATTATAAAACGAATGATAAATTTGTATTGAAATTCATTGTTTACATCATTTCTATCCAATTCCTGTTTGGATGATTAATAGTTGTCATGGTAAAGTACACGTCAGTGGCGTCGGTGAAAAATCAGTGGTGCCGTGACTTTTTTTTAGGGGCTTATATAAGTTTCATTGACGGGTAGGGGTTTGTATGGGACTTTGCTCAAGGGTGTATATTTGATTGATTGGAAGTATGGGAGCGGTTATTTAAGGAGTCTGACGAGTCTGTGACGGATTTCTATAGGAATTCTAATTGCCATAGAAACGGTTCGTTACACTCCCCCCCCCCTCTTCGTAACACGAGAACCTTCTCGGCCAAGTCTGTATTTTATTCAAATGAATTCTGATCTTAACTTATTTAAAACTAACTTAAATACTTAATTCCTATATCAGGTCTTCTTTGTGTTGTTGCAGCCATGTAACGGGTGTTTTGAGGTAACAATGTTGTTATCTTAGAGCTTTGCTCTGTCCCACGGTGTCCCAAGGTGCTATCCGCAAATGGCGCAATAGGTTTTTTCATTGTTTTTGTGGTCGTCCGACGGTTTGTTTTGGTTTCAGATAGTAATGATAGAGCTTTGCTCTGTCCCTCGTTGTCCCACGGTGCTATCCGCAAATGGCGCGATAGGTTTCTGCATTGTTGTGGTGGTCGTCAGACGGTTAGTTGTGACTTAGCCTAAACATTTTTTTTTCTTTTTTTTTCTTTCATATATTTTTTTCTTTAATTTTTTTTTTTTTTTTTTTATTCTTTCATTTTTGTTTTTCTTTCATTAATTTTTTTTCTAAAACGTTATAAAAATAAAAAAAAAAACTAACATCTCCGTAAGGTTGAACTAAACTTTCCAATTATTCATAAAACAAAAAAAAATAAACATAAAAAAGAAACTAAACTATCGAGTTCATAATAAATTTTACTTAACTACGGTAAGGTGACGATTTCTTTCTTATCGCCATAGATCATGGTTGCACGTTTGCGCATAATTTTAATGGTTATGGTTCCAAAAGTCCTCTTCACTTTTAGTGTTTGGTGTCGGTAGGTGGGATTATACACCTTTAATTTAGGGATATCCAATCCCCTAAATGGGTCTTCCGGTGTTGCCAGCTGGGTATGGCGGTGCGGCCATAATTTCCTATCGGGTGATCGGATTCTTGGCTGAGGCTTCTTTGTGATTCTCCGAGTTGTTGTTGCCGATACCTGGAGCTGTTGTGATGTCGATGACCTCCCTGGTGTATTCGGATTTGCTTGGTAGTTTGGACGTGTATTACGTTCTTCGGCTTGAACGAACTCTAGTTCCTCAGCCAGTTCGGTTAATTCATCTAACGTCTTAAAGTCTCTTCGTCTGATGTAACGGCGGTATTCAGGACGGAGGCTGTCATAAATCCGGTCAATATTTTCTGCTATCTTCATATGTGGATGTTGTCGGATGAGGTACTGAGCGGCCAAAATGTAATCCTTGGCTTTTTCCCTCGGCCCCTGTTTCTTCCTCATTATTTCGTCCTCTAGTTTGTGTAGATAGCGACTGGGGAGGAAATAATGGAGGAAAGTGGTTCGAAATTGCTCCCACGTTCGGAATTCGTCACGATTTATTCGGAACCACTGTAAGGCCGTACCTCTAAAGATTTCCGTCAGTGTAGGCAATACTTGGTCTTCTGGTACTCGGTAGCATTGCATAAGTTCTTCTATGCGTTCCATGAACTCTGATGCATTAGCGGAGGCGTCATATCGGAGACCCCATTTGCGGACTTTATCCATAATATCTTCTTCGTTGAAGCTGGTTCTTCTCGGGAGTACTGTATTTTTGTTTTCAGGTGGAACGGTCCTGGTTGCTACTTGGGAGTTGACGTACGGGCCACAAACTGATGCGTTGTTCTTTGGATTGGTGAGGTTGACTGCTAATTCTGTAACATGTGTAGCAAACGGGAACGGGAACTCGAACCTAGTTTCGGTGTATAACGGTGTTTTCTTTTCTGTCTCTTCGGTCGGTTCTGTGGCTGACGTAAGTTTCTGGGGTTCATCTTCAGGAACAAATCTATCAATGACTAGTTTTGACATTTCTTCGGCTAAATTTTGGGTTGAGGCGCTAGTACGGGATTCCTTTATATAGGCGCTAAATCGTTGACGGATATCACTAGCGCATCCGTCCGTCTCTAGGCCTGCTGCGGTCATTATTTCAATGAGTTCACTTTTTTTGAGCAGGTATATCCAATATAGATTGCGGGTGATGTCTGATTCTTCTAATTCTGTCATCTTGGGAATTGGTTATAAACGACGAGTTGTAAGAAATGGTTACACTACGTGGTTCCTTGGAGTAGACGGGGACGGCCAAATAAATCTTTGTGTCGGAATCGGGTTCTGACCTTAAGGGATATGCTTTTTCAGCTTGGTTCAAATAACGGGTTGTGGTATCCAGTCCTACGAAGACTCAACTAGGTGCGGGATCGGTAAACGGTACGGTACGGTAGGATTCCTTGATGAGTTGTTGGATCTGATATAACACGTCGGCTAGAGTAGAAGTGTGCTGAAGTGGTCGGTTATCCCTTGGTCAGGTAGCGGGAACGGCGGGAACGGTAGAATAAATTTAGTGCGGGATCGGATTAACGGTGGAATACCTCAATGAGGTCCCTGCTCGGGTGCCATTTGTAACGAGCTTTTTTTCTGTGGCTGAGGTAAAGCTCGTCGGGTCCAGGGTTTAACTAAAGTAGCTCTAACTCCAGTTTTGAGGGTTAAGTATTCTTTATTCCTTTTCTTAATATATTTACAAGTCAGGGTTGTTCTAATTCATTGAATTGCTTATATCTACGTATTCTTCAGTACATTTGATTCTTAATCTAGCTTAGAATACAATATATATTTTTTACGGTAGCTTACAATAGTCTTAACATAATATTATATATATATATTTTTAATACGTCTTACGGCTATGCTTACGTCTACGGATAATGAACCATGAGGTGGCAGGTTTACCAATAATGAACCATTAGGTGGCAGGTTGACCAATAATGAACCATGAGGTGGCACGTTTACCAATTATTGAACCATGAGGTGGCAGGTTTACCAATAATGAACCATGAGGTGGCAGGTTTACCAATAAAGAACCATGAGTTGGCAGGTTGACCAATAATGAACCTTGAGATGGCAGGTTTACCACGCGCAACGTCCGTGCAACATTATTCCTTTTTCTGTTACAACAATTAAACACTGTACCCCAAGCTAGTGGTGATAACGCTCCATTAACAGAAGCAGACGTTACGTCAGACGCTTCATTCAGCCACGCGGCTGCCACCCAATTTTTTTTGGATGACATCCATCAACTATAGGCACGAGGCTACCTCCTCTTTAGCCCATATCGAAGCTATCATCTGTCTATGACATCCCGTAGGCGTCAGTGAGAATTTTCATCATCCCTGTGAAGAATCAGCGAGTGCGAATCGTCGCGGCGTTGATCCGCCAGTAAAGTTTTTGGTTTTGGGAAAGCGGTGGCTGATAAGTTATACGTGCTTGTCGACTGTGAGTCCTGTACGGTTTGTGTGTTTAACTGTGGCTGTACGGTTCTGCGTGCCGGCAGGTTGTTATAACACGTTTAGTTTAGTTGAAGCTTAAGTGCTTCTGTTTGAAGTCTTTGCCTTGCGGCGTACGGTTTAGTTTAGTTAAGGTTAGATTTGTTGAGTTGAAGTTTAAGTACTTCTGAAATATAGTTATTCGGAATTTTTGAAATTTTTGGTAAGCGTAAGTATTCTAAGTTAAGTTTAGGTATCGTTAAGTTGGAATTTGGTAAGGTCAAGAATTTTTTTTTTGAGAATCTTTGAACTTTGTAGTTTTTTTAGAGTTTAAGTATTTCCGAATTTAAGTATTGTTGAGCTTAGGAAGTAATCAAAACATTTCCGTTGCGAATTTAGCAGTCATTAAGTTCCTTTAAGTTAAATATTTGCGAGAAGCGAGGGAGAAGTATCCGAGCTTGTTTGCGAATTGAGCAAAACCCAAGAGTATAATTTTAAGTTTTTTTTTACTATTAAATATTTACCCTGAAACGAACCCTTAAGAAGTAAAGCTATTTCTTGAACATTTTTAAATTACCCAATTAGTGTCAATAGTCTTATTATTGTCTTAAATCATGGCTGATAATGGGGATGACCTAATTATCGATGTAAAGAGCTTTTTTTCTGTGGCTGAGGTAAAGCTCGTCGGGTCCAGGGTTTAACTAAAGTAGCTCTAACTCCAGTTTTGAGGGTTCAGTATTCTTTATTCCTTTTCTTAATATATTTACAAGTCAGGGTTGTTCTAATTCATTGAATTGCTTATATCTACGTATTCTTCAGTACATTTGATTATTAATCTAGCTTAGAATACAATAAATGTCTTTTACGGTAGCTTACAATAGTCTTAACATAATATTATATATATATATTTTTAATACGTCTTACGGCTATTCTTACGTCTACGGATAATGAACCATGAGGTGGCAGGTTTACCAATAATGAACCATGAGGTGGCAGGTTGACCAATAATGAACCATGAGGTGGCAGGTTTACCAATTATTGAACCATGAGGTGGCAGGTTTACCAATAATGAACCATGAGGTGGCAGGTTTACCAATAAAGAACCATGAGTTGGCAGGTTGACCAATAATGAACCTTGAGATGGCAGGTTTACCAATAATGAACCTTGAGGTGGCAGGTTTACCAATAAAGAACCATGAGTTGGCAGGTTGACCAAGAATGAACCATGAGATGGCAGGTTTACCAATTATGAACCATGAGATGGCAGGTTTACCAATAAAGAACCCTGAGTTGGCAGGTTGACCAATAATGAACCATGAGATGGCAGGTTTACCAATAATGAACCATGAGGTGGCAGGTTTACCAATAAAGAACCATGAGTTGGCAGGTTGACCAATAATGAACCATGAGATGGCAGGTTTACCAATAATTGATCCGAAACTACTCAACTTAGTATGAGCGTCAGACCTAAAAATTGTTGGTGGAGGATCTGTATATATATAAGTATATATTACTCCAAAAGGTCAAAGCAAACAGAGTACACGAGATTGGTACTACCCATACTGCTGCTTTTCTCGATTTGCTTTGAATTTCATACTTCTTAGTACTTTTTCACCAAGAACGCAGTGTGAATTATAAAACGAATGATAAATTTGTATTGAAATTCATTGTTTACATCATTTCTATCCAATTCCTGTTTGGATGATTAATAGTTGTCATGGTAAAGTACACGTCAGTGGCGTCGGTGAAAAATCAGTGGTGCCGTGACTTTTTTTAAGGGGCTTATATAAGTTTCATTGACGGGTAGGGGTTTGTATGGGACTTTGCTCAAGGGTGTATATTTGATTGATTGGAAGTATGGGAGCGGTTATTTAAGGAGTCTGACGAGTCTGTGACGGATATCAATAGGAATTCTAATTGCCATAGAAACGGTTCGTTACAGTAACAATGAAGACCCGCAATATGCAGCGATGGAGCAAGCGGCAATGGAAATCTTATTAGATGAAAATTCACCATCTCCAAGAATTGATGGGAATGCAGCGAATGCGCCCCCTCAAAACGTACTCATTGCAGACAGGCATGGTTGGTCAAATTATGTCCATGACGTGGTAAGTGCCTCAATAAATTCTCAGTTAGAGGGAGAAAGAAGATTCTTCCAGCAAGAACTCGCAAGGAGCCAGAATGAACTCTTAGAGAAGATGGCTAACCTAATGCGCAGTTCAACATCCGCTCCTAAAGTACAACGACAATCAACAGCAAGCACTTCACGTGCAGCGTTAAACCAAAATAGTAAATCTAGGACCACCTTCCTGCCTGCAGAATCAATCCATTCCACCGCATCGCATTTCATTAATGCGGACCCCCTTAGAGCAAACTTGAACATTCCTGGAGTCTCAAACAGTAGAAGTAGGGAAAATAACCTACCCCAGAATCCAACGAACCCAATTTTGTTGAGAAACAGAAGATCTGTGTCACAGAGAAGTGACCTGCCAAATGGCACCTCCAGTAACACCAATCAAGCAAGAAACCCGAGTGACCCAGTAGTGCATCCAGTAGATATGGCCCAAGCGGCCGATGTAGAAGCGTTCCTTAATCGCATCAATGGGATGCAATACGAAAATAATTCCGTAACAAATTCGCCTCCACGGCCACCAACCGCGTCAAATTCTCATTTCCCAGGCAGATATCCGTTGTATCACAAATGGGGAATAAACTTCGACGGTCGAAATATACCGGTAGACGACTTCCTGTTTCGTCTGGAAGTTATAAGAAGTAGCTATAATGTCCCATGGGACGATATAGTTCTCAATTTCCACCATTTCGTCTCAGGACCTGTGGAAACGTGGTACTGGATGTACTTGAAGAACAATCCTAACGTGCCTTGGACTAATTTGAAATCAGCGTTTTTGGAACAGTATAGGAGCTTAGAGACCGACGGCGAGCTATCGAGGAAAATAAATGACCGTAAGCAACTGCCTGGAGAATCATTCAATGAGTTCTATGACGCATTGATGATACTTAACTCCAGAATGCGTGTTCCCAAGCCATCTAGCGAGATGGTAGACGTCATCAAGAATAACGTAAATAGGCGTATGGGCGAATTGCTCATAACGTTTAATACGAGCAGCCTTCCTCAAATGGCTTACTTTTTTCGCACAATAGAGAAATTCATGGATAAAAGAGAGTCTGCACGACCGAAATTTGTACCTGGTACTTGGAACACGCAACAGAAGCGTGTAGTAAGCGAAGTAGAACCAGCAATCGATTCCCAGGCAGTAGCTACTCCGGCTCAAATTGAAGCATTAAGAAGAGAGTCTGCGAACGTCGTATGCTGGAAATGTAAGGGCGTGGGTCATATCCATAGAGACTGTACTAACCCGAGAAGCGGCTTGTTTTGCTACAAGTGTGGTCTGCCAGACTATGTAACACAGAACTGTCCGAAATGTTCGGAGAACCACCAGCAGAACAATCTTTCTTCCGGGGGGATTCGTTCGGGTCTCCAAAACCCGGAACAGTAAGTCAAGAACCCCGTAAAGATTGTAATATCTCTAGTAATATAAGTAACCAAAACCCCAAGTTGAATTCTACTACTAATGAAAAGCCTATTAAAATTTTGAAAGCTGATAAGCCTATCACAATTTTGTAGTCGAATAAACCTAAGTTAAATACCGATAATAATAATGAATTAATTAACAAAACAAAAGTTGAATTACCGCGGAAGTCATTCCATACACGCCTAAGGGAGTATTATGAGGCCAGAAAACGCATCATGAACATTCCAACAGTGTCCAGGAAGATCCGCGATACAAGAGAACGATTCCAAGCTAAGAGGAGAACTTATAGAAACATTGCAACAGCCACCATAAAGAACAAATCAAGCGACCCCAGACCATACGTGACCGTAGAAATCTTCGGAGACGAATGGCTCGGCTTGCTCGATTCGGGAGCGAGTATAAGTTGCATCGGTACAAACAAACTGGAATTCCTCAAAGCGAAGAACATCAGCATAAAGAAAGTTTCGTCCTCAGTCTCTACAGCGGACGGGAGCAAACAGGACATTGTTGGAATGATCACGACGATCGTACAATACAAAGGATTAAGTAAATCTATGGATTTCTACTTAGTCCCGACCTTATCACAGCGCCTTTACCTCGGAGTTGATTTCTGGAGCAACTTCCAGTTAGCTCCCCACATTGTTACGCAGCTCAATCTCTTTCCTACCTGATGAGCCGCGTGATTCCTTCAGCCCTCAGAGAGCAAGTCTTCGTCTACCTAGACGATCTGTTAGTTGTTTCAAAATCTTTTGAAGAACATGTGAGAATTCTTAAAATAGTTAGCAACCGTTTGAGTGAGGCAGGTCTGACAATAAATGTTGAGAAATCGAAGTTCTGTTTTAGCGAGCTCCATTATTTAGGGTATAAGGTAGGACAAGGATGCCTAGAGGCCGACCCAGCGAAAATTGCGGCCATCGTAGACTTTCCGGTACCATCAACCCAACGTCAAGTACGACGATTTCTTGGAATGGCGGGATGGTACCGAAGATTCGTAAAGGACTTTTCTACGTTAGCATCCTCATTAACCGACACCCTAAAGAAGGGTAAATCATTTTGCTTCAACGAAGAAGCTGTAAAAGCATTCGCCGACATCAAGTCAGCCCTGACCTCCGCACCAATTCTGGTGAATCCGGATTTTGAGAAAGAATTCATAATTCTGTGCGATGCATCCGCGTCTGGTATCGGATGTGTTCTCTGCCAGCGGGATGAGAACGGAGCTGAACGCCCCATTTATTACTTCTCTCAAAAATTAAACGCTGCGCAGAGGAACTATTCCGTTACCGAACGCGAATGCCTCGCCGCCTTCCAAGGTATACAGAAGTTCCGTGCATACGTGGAAGGTTATCGGTTCAGAGTCATCACTGATCACTCTAGCTTGGAGTGGTTGATGAGTCTGAAAGATCCAACTGGTAGACTAGCCAGGTGGAGTGTGAGGCTTCAAGGCTTCGACTTTGTGGTTGAACACCGCAAGGGTACACTGAACGTGGTACCAGATGCTCTCTCTAGAGTGTACGAAACCGAGTCGATAGACTATCAGTATCTAGCATCAGTGTCAACCCAAGTCGACCCAGCCGAAGTCCTCCATATCGACCTGGATAGTCCACATTTTAAGTCTACCGAGTATCAGAAACTCATCGACCACATCAATTCAAACCAAGAGCGGTTACCCGAGCTCAAAGTTTCAGATGGCTTCATCTACAAGCAGACGAGTCATGTAGTGGGGAATCCTCTACAGGCTGACCTAGTCTGGAAGCTCTGGGTACCGTCAGTGATGACCGATGAACTGATAACTCTCGCGCACAATCCACCACGAGCTGCACACGGAGGGATCACCAAAACTCTTTATCGGTTGAGAAACCAATTTTATTGGCCCAATATGTATACACAGGTTAAAACTTACATCAACAGGTGCGAAACTTGCAAAGCTAGCAAAGCTTCTAACGTGACGTTGCGAGCCGAGATGGGTCAAGGATTCATTGTGGAGAGGCCATTTCAGCATCTCTACATTGACTTCCTTGGTCCCTATCCTCGTTCAAAAAGTGGAAATTCATACATCATTATTGTTCTCGACCAATTAACTAAATTTGTCATTATAAAGCCCCTACGGAAGGCTAATGCTGTAAGTGCGGTACGTTTTCTACAAGAGGAAGTATTCTTAGTGTTCGGTGTCCCTGAGAGCATCATGTCTGACAACGGAACTCAGTTCGTCGGACACGAATTTGCAAAGTTATTAGAGACGTTTGGCGTTAATCACATCAAGACAGCGGCCTATTCTCCGCAGCCAAATGCGAGTGAGAGAGTTAATCGCTCGATATTGGCGGCCATCAGGTCATATGTCGATCCAAAACAAACGAACTGGGACGTCCATTTGTCTTCTATAAGTAGCGCCCTAAGAACAACCATCCATTTCGCTCTGACCATATCGCCGTATGAAGCTCTCTTCGGTCAACGCATGATCGAGCATGGGCATGACTATAAGCTACTCAGAAAATTAGGCGGACTAAATCAGTCACAAATAAGTTGGTTGCCGAAAGTAGCTAAGATGAACATCCTACACAATCATTTGAAAACCACCCTTGAAAACGCGCATGAGAAGTATGAACACACCTACAACCTCCGTAGCAGACAAGTCACATTTAACGTAGGTGAATCAGTTTTTAAAAGAAATATGGTTTTGAGCGACGCATCGAAACATTTCAATGCAAAGCTCAGCCCGAAATTTATAAAGGTAGAAATTCTCAAGGTAAAAGGTAATAATCTTTACGAAGTAATTGATAACAAAGGTCACATATCCACAGCACATACGAAAGACCTGAAAAGATAACAACAAGTTTCCTTTTTCTGTGATATAGATATTCCTTTTTTTAATATACCCAGTTAGGAGTAAATAAGCCCGGCGTCAGCTGTGCATGAGACTCCAGGGGTGGGCAAGTGGGCTCATCCAGATTTTTTTTTCAGTCAAAACTACAAATTCCAAATCATTTATGTTTCATTAAAATTTTTCTGCTTCTTGTCCGTTGAAACCAGTTGAAAACTGCTCGTAAACGAACAAGTTTTGTAAGGAAAGATAATTTTTGCATGCCACCACCTCCATATACACCAACCTGCAAAAATACCACCACCTCTATTTTCATAATTCTTAACCAACAAACGAAATTATATCTCCTACCATCATTAAAGAACGATAGTCTTCTAATTTACACGCCAAAACCATCCATCTAACCACACAACAAATGTCCTGCAGAAAAACTTTCTGTCTCAAAATAAAATATCGATGCTATGAGAGGAATACCTACTTGCCAGTAAAATCTAAAATCCTACACGGAAATAATGGCGAAACGTCAAGAGTAATGCTTATTATTCTCATATTATGCAGAATAAAACTTATTTTATTTGCACCCATCTCTAGCACACCATAATGTAAAAATGATTGGCACGCATTTACCATACGTTCGTAGCGAACTAGTAAATTCATTCACTACCTTACCTACCGATATATTTTCCGAGCGCACCCATATTTTCTTTTTTGCCGTCACAACTAGCACCAACTTCGCTGATTTTGTCACCAGCAATAAGCCAGCATGGCTGGCCTCCCCACTAAATTAATTTTATTCATGTGAGCAATTGTGGCCAAACGAATAGAAAAAGGCCCCACCGAAGTTACTTGGGACTGGCGACGGATGTGCAAATTCCTTTTCCGTTCACCAGCCACACCAAGAACATCGGCCCCCTCAGAAATTTTGGTGACGCCAACATCATATCCATATATGGATTATATCCAAGGTGAGTGATTTCTTTCGTAGAACTTTTTAGAACAATCTGTTGTTCACGTGGCTAAACGCCGATGTAAAATAGGTTATTTTTATAAAAGACATTGGTAATCTGTTATAGGTAGATGAGGAACATAGGACAGCTAAATATTTGAAGGAAAAATCGACAAGACACAACAATTTATGAAACCCGGCGTGCCCCTGGAAGTGATCAACGCAGCCAAAGGCGTCATCGCCACTCGGTTGTCGCAACCACCATTCCACAGCCCAAGAAAAAACACGCTCCAATCCCAGCTAATAACGAGCATCACGAGCGAGGAAGCCCTTTTCAACGCAATCGGAAGGGTTCCGCAGAATTTAGTTTTTTTTTGAGATAAATAAGAGTCCTGTGTGATTTTTTTTGTGGAATAAAAAGGTATGGTGAATGTGCTAACAAAACGTTTAATGTGGTATTGCTCTGGAGTAACAGAACGTTTTTTTTTTTTACCCTCCCCCTAGATCGATTCCCTTCCGGAGACACGCCGATTTTTTTTCTTGATTTAAAATTTGTTTTATAAAAATTTTCTCACATCATTGTCGAGTGCAGGAGATACCGCATTCTTTTGCGATAGCTACGAAATAAAGACTTGATACTACATTGGTTTCATTGTGTCCTTCCTCCTGCCATCGACGGACGAGAATTGTGCCAGGTTTCGTTTGCACCAAACTCCAGATTTCATCGTATGACTACGGTTTTATACGACCAGTACGATCCACGTATTGGATCACGTGCCACTGCAAAACACGTGCCTTGAACGTACGACACCTCAGCTCATGTGGGACATACCTACTACAGCATCGTCACGCGGTTCCATTGGTGATAATACTGAAGCTAAGTAGCGGCGCTTAGCTCGGTCCAGCATTCAACCTTCCAAAACATCATACCAGCATCATCATCGTCAGCAACATCAATTTGTATCTATGTACCTTATTATATCGATAAGTATTTTAGATTATAATATACGATTGTAGATAGTAGAGATCTGAGTAGAATTTTGATAAATTTTTGGAATCTTTTGTAGACAGGGTATACTAGCCATTGGTTAAAATATTCCCAAGTTCCAGGTTTATATGAGCGAATGTTCATAGCAAAGGTAGAGCAGTGTAAACCAAAGATCTAGCGAAGCAGATGAGTTAAGCCAGACACAATTTACGAGATTTATAAAGAGACACCAAAGGGGATAAGAAAGCAAACACACCAGAGATACACAGTCAACAATAATTCAGTGAAAAGCAAATCAATTAAAGTGTAATGTAATTTATAATACTGGACTTTACCATAGTTCAGTTTTGCATATTTGGAAACAGTATACTTTTAACTTTGTTTTGAAAAGCCAGTAAGGCAATAACGTAGAGTCAGTGAATATCTTAACGAGCATACATCATCAAATTATGTCAAAGTGATATATATATTTAGTATCATCTAACAACAGATACGCCGTTCCAACTTTACTTGTCGGAGTGCACTGCAGCAGCAAAGTTTTGGGTGAGTTCGTTCCTATATGTTATATTGCAAATTATATATATATCAATTTTGACCAAACATTTGTTGATGAGAGTATAGTAAAACTAAATCAGAAAGCAGTTTTTTTTGTGAATTACCTACTTAAAGATTACGTTGCAAACGATCAAGAAGAATTTCAAACAACATCAGGAACAAGCGAGACTGAGTTCAGTGGTAATATTCCTGCACAGTCGTACTTTTTTTTGAATTTTACTGTTTACAAAGATATTTATTCTGAATCAGGTTTGGGATAAAAGTAGCATACTCCGCTTGAGAGTTTTCAAGTGTTTTCTGAGAGTTTTTGAAAGTAATATACGTCCGAGAATTCGATCAACTGTAAATTGAAAGATTACAGTTTTACATTTTGTTTTTGTGATTTAAGATTTATATGATTACCCGAGTGTCAAGAACAGAGACACGCATTTGGGAATAGTTAACATAATATTTTGGTGTAGATAAAATATTTGAATTTGGTTTAGTGTTGAACATTACAGATCTATTACTGGTGTCGATAGGAATTTGAAGATTTAGATATAATTTTAAGATAATTTTAAGATTTATAACAAGATTTGAGTAAGTTTGTTGTTGGTTATTAAAGAACTTTTTTTATAACGATTTCCGAAAATTTACAAGTGTTATTATTCGTAATTAGTTAAGGGATATGATTGATCCCTGTGAGTTATTTTCGTATATTGGTGATGCATAAAGTATCAGTATGAGTTTGTAAGGTTTCAGGTTTATGGAGTCGGCAGGAGCCGAAGCGCAGCAGCGGACATGGGAAGCCAATTCCCCGTACGGTAATTTTTGGTACGTTTTGAGTTTGTGAGTTAAGTTTAGTATGTTGTTTAGCATGGAGTAAGGAGTTTTCCTTACGTCTTGTTTGATTTTGGGGGATTCGCCGAACATTTCTATAAGCCAATGCGAATCCGCAGGAACGAACATGGATCTTTCCATGTTCTGTTCATGGGTGGGTATAGAAGGCTTGAGGGACATCAACTCCTTGTTCCCTCACCCTCAGTTCTGAGTTCTACGCTTTTAACAACCTTTCTTGAGTGATAGTAGATCCCATCGAACCTTTCTTTTTTTTTTATACTCAGGGGCCACGACCACCTATGGTCCCCATTCTTCTTCTTCCTTGACAGGATTCTAAACAGCTACGTGTATACATCCTTTTCGTTTGCGAGACAGATGATCCAACAATCCAAAAACAACTTGCTATAGCTCCATGAATACTTCGGGCCCCAGCTCAACAAAAATAGCCCCCAAGGTCAAGACCACCCTGGCCGTAGATCCGTTATGTAACAATGTAACACAAGCCTATCTTCCTGTAGCAAGGACCACTCCCCACCCGGCGAGCTTAAGCGATGGCACCCCACAACGGATCGATGCGACTGTGGAAGAGAAGGCACCGTCGAGGCGTTTTTGGCTTGTACGCGCCAGAGGGTAATTATACCTCTGGTGCTAAAAGTCATAATAGTCTTGGCGGCAGAAGGAGACATTTTCATCTCAAAGGAAGAATTCACATGGCTTAAAAACCGGTAACCCTGAATGTATTTGAGGGAAGGCGAGTAACATCGGCTTGAATAGGCACATCAATGGTTGGTAGTTATTGGTGATTCTTTCCTAAGGTTGTGAATGGTACACATCCCGTATGAGTTAAGTTCTGGTTAGTTTATGTTATGGCTTGGTATGTTGAGTTTGAGTTTGATTATCGGATGGGTTGACAGCGCAACCTCCGAGTTCCGTTTATATGAGTTATAATTTGCTAATATGAGAATAATTTTGTTTTTGTTTTGTTCCAGTTCAGATTTGTGTTGGCGATACGGTATATTAGAACACCTACGTGTACCAAACCTTTTTAAGCAATTACACGTGTCACAGTGGTACAAAGCTGAGAGATGGCACATTATTCCTGGACCTGCTGAGTATAGATGTTAGGTGGAATGTGTGAGCTGTCAGTGGAGTGTGACTGTGATACGTGTGAGCTGTGATGAGATGGACAAGTTTTGTGAGAATGAGCAGGAGGAATGTTTGTGATGATGTCTCAGTTTGCCATGTTACAGATGTTTCTGTTTCTTGTTCATTCTTATTTTTATAATATCATTTATGATTATATTAATAATCATAAATGATATTTTTTTTCTTTCTTCAACGTTACAGATGGTGCCCAACGTGGGGCCCGAAGACTTAGAGCCTGTAAGATTTTTGATTAGTTAAATTTGGGATTAGTTGTTCAGAATTAGCGATTATGTTGTTTTAGGCAAACATTTTTTTTTTGCAGATTTGTTTTTGCGCGAAGTATTCTAGAGTTATTCCGCAAAGTGTATCCTAGCATTTCATTGTCCGGGGGATTATTGTGACTGAGTCGTGATCCTCGTCTGTCGCTATGAGCTAATGCACTCTGGCGGAACCTCATTTTTTTTAAGGAACGTTTCTGTCCGGGCCGGATTTGAAGTTGTTCGTCCAGTCGTCAGTTGCTGAAGCGCACACTTAGAAAAATGGAATAGGAGTATAGAGTTGGCCTAGTGAACCTTTTGACCGGTAATTAGTGATGTTATTCCTGATGTACGTCTGTTGCAGAAGCAGCTAGTTTGGCTTGATTACTCCGCTTCGAATTCAAAACCCTTTTTACACCTTTCATAATTTCGTTTTGCAGTTTAAGATTTTCTCGTTTGTGTAGTAGAAGTCAAGAGAATTCTGATACATTGACCGGTGGCTGATGACGTAATCTCGGCGCACGTCTTTTGCAGTGGTAAGATTCTCTTGATCAAGCTTCATGTTTGAGTTGTCTGTCGTCTTCAAGGAAGAAGCAAGTTTTTTATTAAAGTTAAATTTAAATTTTTTTTGGACTTCGTGAACCATGTCGCTGAAGGCGAATGTTTCATTGGTCCTGTCCCGCTGCTGCTGAAGGTGATGGTCGACTCTCCGACCGTTTATATGATTAGTTTTTTTTGATAATATACAAGTATTATTGAGTTAGTTTTGAAGTCAGTATTAGAGTTAGTCTTGAAGTCAAGTAGAAGTTAGTATACATTCAGTTAAGTTTTGGTTTTGAATATAGTTCATGCAGAATTTTAAGTATTGCCAGTTGGCGTAAGTTAAGTATAGTTAAGTTATATTAAGTTTTGGATTTGAATTTAGTATTTGGTTTAACGGTGGCTGATAGGTTCTGCGTGCCTGTCGATCGAAGAGCTGTCAAGTTTAGTTAGTTTTTGGTTTTGGGGATAGCGGTGGCTGACAAGTTATACGTGCTTGTCGACTGTGAGTCCTGTACGGTTTGTGTGTTTAACTGTGGCTGTACGGTTCTGCGTGCCGGCAGGTTGTTATAACACGTTTAGTTTAGTTGAAGTTGAAGCTTAAGTGCTTCTGTTTGAAGTCTTTGCCTTGCGGCGTACGGTTTAGTTTAGTTAAGGTTAGATTTGTTGAGTTGAAGTTTAAGTACTTCTGAAATATAGTTATTCGGAATTTTTGAAATTTTTGGTAAGCGTAAGTATTCTAAGTTAAGTTTAGGTATCGTTAAGTTGGAATTTGGTAAGGTCAAGAATTTTTTTTTTGAGATTCTTTGAACTTAGTAGTTTTTTTAGAGTTTAAGTATTTCCGAATTTAAGTATTGTTGAGCTTAGGCATTGTCAAGTTACTTAACTTTGGTTTAAGTTTGAGAATTTTTGCGAAGTTTTAGGAAGTAATCAAAACATTTCCGTTGCGAATTTAGCAGTCTCTTTAAGTTAAATATTTGCGAGAAGCGAGGGAGAAGTATCCGAGCTTGTTTGCGAATTGAGCAAAACCCAAGAGTATAATTTTAAGTTTTTTTTGTACTATTAAATATTTACCCTGAAACGAACCCTTAAGAAGTAAAGCTATTTCTTGAACATTTTTAAATTACCCAATTAGTGTCAATAGTCTTATTATTATCTTAAATCATGGCTGATAATGGGGATGACCTAATTATCGATGTTGGTAACAATGAAGACCCGCAATATGCAGCGATGGAGCAAGCGGCAATGGAAATCTTATTAGATGAAAATTCACCATCTCCAAGAATTGATGGGAATGCAGCGAATGCGCCCCCACAAAACGTACTCATTGCAGACAGGCATGGTTGGTCAAATTATGTCCATGACGTGGTAAGTGCGTCAATAAATTCTCAGTTAGAGGAAGAAAGAAGAATCTTCCAGCAAGAACTCGCAAGGAGCCAAAATGAACTCTTAGAGAAGATGGCTAACCTAATGCGCAGTTCAACATCCGCTCCTAACGTACAACGACAATCAACAGCAAGCACTTCACGTGCAGCGTTAAACCAAAATAGTAAATCTAGGACCACCTTCCTGCCTGCAGAATCAATCCATTCCACCGCATCACATTTCATTAATGCGGACCCCCTTAGAGCAAACTTGAACATTCCTGGAGTCTCAAACAGTAGAAGTAGGGAAAATAACCTACCCCAGAATCCAACGAACCCAATTTTGTTGAGAAACAGAAGATCTGTGTCACAGAGAAGTGACCTGCCAAATGGCACCTCCAGTAACACCAATCAAGCAAGAAACCCGAGTGACCCAGTAGTGCATCCAGTAGATATGGCCCAAGCGGCCGATGTAGAAGCGTTCCTTAATCGCATCAATGGGATGCAATACGAAAATAATTCCGTAACAAATTCGCCTCCACGGCCACCAACCGCGTCAAATTCTCATTTCCCAGGCAGATATCCGTTGTATCACAAATGGGGAATAAACTTCGACGGTCGAAATATACCGGTAGACGACTTCCTGTTTCGTCTGGAAGTTATAAGAAGTAGCTATAATGTCCCATGGGACGATATAGTTCTCAATTTCCACCATTTCGTCTCAGGACCTGTGGAAACGTGGTACTGGATGTACTTGAAGAACAATCCTAACGTGCCTTGGACTAATTTGAAATCAGCGTTTTTGGAACAGTATAGGAGCTTAGAGACCGACGGCGAGCTATCGAGGAAAATAAATGACCGTAAGCAACTGCCTGGAGAATCATTCAATGAGTTCTATGACGCATTGATGATACTTAACTCCAGAATGCGTGTTCCCAAGCCATCTAGCGAGATGGTAGACGTCATCAAGAATAACGTAAATAGGCGTATGGGCGAATTGCTCATAACGTTTAATACGAGCAGCCTTCCTCAAATGGCTTACTTTTTTCGCACAATAGAGAAATTCATGGATAAAAGAGAGTCTGCACGACCGAAATTTGTACCTGGTACTTGGAACACGCAACAGAAGCGTGTAGTAAGCGAAGTAGAACCAGCAATCGATTCCCAGGCAGTAGCTACTCCGGCTCAAATTGAAGCATTAAGAAGAGAGTCTGCGAACGTCGTATGCTGGAAATGTAAGGGCGTGGGTCATATCCATAGAGACTGTACTAACCCGAGAAGCGGCTTGTTTTGCTACAAGTGTGGTCTGCCAGACTATGTAACACAGAACTGTCCGAAATGTTCGGAGAACCACCAGCAGAACAATCTTTCTTCCGGGGGGATTCGTTCGGGTCTCCAAAACCCGGAACAGTAAGTCAAGAACCCCGTAAAGATTGTAATATCTCTAGTAATATAAGTAACCAAAACCCCAAGTTGAATTCTACTACTAATGAAAAGCCTATTAAAATTTTGAAAGCTGATAAGCCTATCACAATTTTGTAGTCGAATAAACCTAAGTTAAATACCGATAATAATAATGAATTAATTAACAAAACAAAAGTTGAATTACCGCGGAAGTCATTCCATACACGCCTAAGGGAGTATTATGAGGCCAGAAAACGCATCATGAACATTCCAACAGTGTCCAGGAAGATCCGCGATACAAGAGAACGATTCCAAGCTAAGAGGAGAACTTATAGAAACATTGCAACAGCCACCATAAAGAACAAATCAAGCGACCCCAGACCATACGTGACCGTAGAAATCTTCGGAGACGAATGGCTCGGCCTGCTCGATTCGGGAGCGAGTATAAGTTGCATCGGTACAAACAAACTGGAATTCCTCAAAGCGAAGAACATCAGCATAAAGAAAGTTTCGTCCTCAGTCTCTACAGCGCCGGACGGGAGCAAACAGGACATTGTTGGAATGATCACGACGATCGTACAATACAAAGGATTAAGTAAATCTATGGATTTCTACTTAGTCCCGACCTTATCACAGTGCCTTTACCTCGGAGTTGATTTCTGGAGCAACTTCCAGTTAGCTCCCCACATAACCTCCGGAATGAGCGTTAGTCCGTCACCTTACGAAAACGAAGAATATAAGAATAAATGCAAGCTATCTCGATCTGAAGAAAAGAGGCTGAAGGAAGTCATCGATGGATTTCCGTCATTTGCAGCCAAAGGACTAGGGAGAACGAGCTTGCTTGAACACGTTATAGATACAGGAGACGCATTGCCTATTAAGCAAAGGCATTATCCCGTGTCTCCAGCAATTCAGGCCCTCATGTATGCGGAATTGGACCGCATGTTAGAGTTGGGAGTCATAGAAGAAAGTAATAGTTCCTGGAGTTCACCGGTAGTTCCAGTTCGGAAACCGGGTAAGAACAGGCTATGTCTTGACTTCCGAAAAGTTAATTCAGTGACCAAAAAGAATGCGGGCCCAATTGCGCATATCGAGGGTCTGTTGTCGCGTCTTTCAGATACACATTATATCTCGAGTGTAGATCTGAAAGACGCATTTTGGCAAATTCCGTTGGAGGCGGGATCCAGGGAAAAAACAGCGTTTACAGTACCTGGGCGTCCCCTCTATCAGGTCAAAGTAATGCCATTTGGCCTTTGTAACGCAGCTCAATCTCTTTCCTACCTGATGAGCCGCGTGATTCCTTCAGCCCTCAGAGAGCAAGTCTTCGTCTACCTAGACGATCTGTTAGTTGTTTCAAAATCTTTTGAAGAACATGTGAGAATTCTTAAAATAGTTAGCAACCGTTTGAGTGAGGCAGGTCTGACAATAAATGTTGAGAAATCGAAGTTCTGTTTTAGCGAGCTCCATTATTTAGGGTATAAGGTAGGACAAGGATGCCTAGAGGCCGACCCAGCGAAAATTGCGGCCATCGTAGACTTTCCGGTACCATCAACCCAACGTCAAGTACGACGATTTCTTGGAATGGCGGGATGGTACCGAAGATTCGTAAAGGACTTTTCTACGTTAGCATCCTCATTAACCGACACCCTAAAGAAGGGTAAATCATTTTGCTTCAACGAAGAAGCTGTAAAAGCATTCGCCGACATCAAGTCAGCCCTGACCTCCGCACCAATTCTGGTGAATCCGGATTTTGAGAAAGAATTCATAATTCTGTGCGATGCATCCGCGTCCGGTATCGGATGTGTTCTCTGCCAGCGGGATGAGAACGGAGCTGAACGCCCCATTTATTACTTCTCTCAAAAATTAAACGCTGCGCAGAGGAACTATTCCGTTACCGAACGCGAATGCCTCGCCGCCTTCCAAGGTATACAGAAGTTCCGTGCATACGTGGAAGGTTATCGGTTCAGAGTCATCACTGATCACTCTAGCTTGAAGTGGTTGATGAGTCTGAAAGATCCAACTGGTAGACTAGCCAGGTGGAGTGTGAGGCTTCAAGGCTTCGACTTTGTGGTTGAACACCGCAAGGGTACACTGAACGTGGTACCAGATGCTCTCTCTAGAGTGTACGAAACCGAGTCGATAGACTATCAGTATCTAGCATCAGTGTCAACCCAAGTCGACCCAGCCGAAGTCCTCCATATCGACCTGGATAGTCCACATTTTAAGTCTACCGAGTATCAGAAACTCATCGACCACATCAATTCAAACCAAGAGCGGTTACCCGAGCTCAAAGTTTCAGATGGCTTCATCTACAAGCAGACGAGTCATGTAGTGGGGAATCCTCTACAGGCTGACCTAGTCTGGAAGCTCTGGGTACCGTCAGTGATGACCGATGAACTGATAACCCTCGCGAACAATCCACCACGAGCTGCACACGGAGGGATCACCAAAACTCTTTATCGGTTGAGAAACCAATTTTATTGGCCCAATATGTATACACAGGTTAAAACTTACATCAACAGGTGCGAAACTTGCAAAGCTAGCAAAGCTTCTAACGTGACGTTGCGAGCCGAGATGGGTCAAGGATTCATTGTGGAGAGGCCATTTCAGCATCTCTACATTGACTTCCTTGGTCCCTATCCTCGTTCAAAAAGTGGAAATTCATACATCATTATTGTTCTCGACCAATTAACTAAATTTGTCATTATAAAGCCCCTACGGAAGGCTAATGCTGTAAGTGCGGTACGTTTTCTACAAGAGGAAGTATTCTTAGTGTTCGGTGTCCCTGAGAGCATCATGTCTGACAACGGAACTCAGTTCGTCGGACACGAATTTGCAAAGTTATTAGAGACGTTTGGCGTTAATCACATCAAGACAGCGGCCTATTCTCCGCAGCCAAATGCGAGTGAGAGAGTTAATCGCTCGATATTGGCGGCCATCAGGTCATATGTCGATCCAAAACAAACGAACTGGGACGTCCATTTGTCTTCTATAAGTAGCGCCCTAAGAACAACCATCCATTTCGCTCTGACCATATCGCCGTATGAAGCTCTCTTCGGTCAACGCATGATCGAGCATGGGCATGACTATAAGCTACTCAGAAAATTAGGCGGACTAAATCAGTCACAAATAAGTTGGTTGCCGAAAGTAGCTAAGATGAACATCCTACACAATCATTTGAAAACCACCCTTGAAAACGCGCATGAGAAGTATGAACACACCTACAACCTCCGTAGCAGACAAGTCACATTTAACGTAGGTGAATCAGTTTTTAAAAGAAATATGGTTTTGAGCGACGCATCGAAACATTTCAATGCAAAGCTCAGCCCGAAATTTATAAAGGTAGAAATTCTCAAGGTAAAAGGTAATAATCTTTACGAAGTAATTGATAACAAAGGTCACATATCCACAGCACATACGAAAGACCTGAAAAGATAACAACAAGTTTCCTTTTTCTGTGATATAGATATTCCTTTTTTTTAATATACCCAGTTAGGAGTAAATAAGCCCGGCGTCAGCTGTGCATGAGACTCCAGGGGTGGGCAAGTGGGCTCATCCAGATTTTTTTTTTCAGTCAAAACTACAAATTCCAAATCATTTATGTTTCATTAAAATTTTTCTGCTTCTTGTCCGTTGAAACCAGTTGAAAACTGCTCGTAAACGAACAAGTTTTGTAAGGAAAGATAATTTTTGCATGCCACCACCTCCATATACACCAACCTGCAAAAATACCACCACCTCTATTTTCATAATTCTTAACCAACAAACGAAATTATATCTCCTACCATCATTAAAGAACGATAGTCTTCTAATTTACACGCCAAAACCATCCATCTAACCACACAACAAATGTCCTGCAGAAAAACTTTCTGTCTCAAAATAAAATATCGATGCTATGAGAGGAATACCTACTTGCCAGTAAAATCTAAAATCCTACACGGAAATAATGGCGAAACGTCAAGAGTAATGCTTATTATTCTCATATTATGCAGAATAAAACTTATTTTATTTGCACCCATCTCTAGCACACCATAATGTAAAAATGATTGGCACGCATTTACCATACGTTCGTAGCGAACTAGTAAATTCATTCACTACCTTACCTACCGATATATTTTCCGAGCGCACCCATATTTTCTTTTTTGCCGTCACAACTAGCACCAACTTCGCTGATTTTGTCACCAGCAATAAGCCAGCATGGCTGGCCTCCCCACTAAATTAATTTTATTCATGTGAGCAATTGTGGCCAAACGAATAGAAAAAGGCCCCACCGAAGTTACTTGGGACTGGCGACGGATGTGCAAATTCCTTTTCCGTTCACCAGCCACACCAAGAACATCGGCCCCCTCAGAAATTTTGGTGACGCCAACATCATATCCATATATGGATTATATCCAAGGTGAGTGATTTCTTTCGTAGAACTTTTTAGAACAATCTGTTGTTCACGTGGCTAAACGCCGATGTAAAATAGGTTATTTTTATAAAAGACATTGGTAATCTGTTATAGGTAGATGAGGAACATAGGACAGCTAAATATTTGAAGGAAAAATCGACAAGACACAACAATTTATGAAACCCGGCGTGCCCCTGGAAGTGATCAACGCAGCCAAAGGCGTCATCGCCACTCGGTTGTCGCAACCACCATTCCACAGCCCAAGAAAAAACACGCTCCAATCCCAGCTAATAACGAGCATCACGAGCGAGGAAGCCCTTTTCAACGCAATCGGAAGGGTTCCGCAGAATTTAGTTTTTTTTTGAGATAAAGAAGAGTCCTGTGTGATTTTTTTTGTGGAATAAAAAGGTATGGTGAATGTGCTAACAAAACGTTTAATGTGGTATTGCTCTGGAGTAACAGAACGTTTTTTTTTTTTACCCTCCCCCTAGATCGATTAACTTCCGGAGACACGCCGATTTTTTTTCTTGATTTAAAATTTGTTTTATAAAAATTTTCTCACATCATTGTCGAGTGCAGGAGATACCGCATTCTTTTGCGATAGCTACGAAATAAAGACTTGATACTACATTGGTTTCATTGTGTCCTTCCTCCTGCCATCGACGGACGAGAATTGTGCCAGGTTTCGTTTGCACCAAACTCCAGATTTCATCGTATGACTACGGTTTTATACGACCAGTACGATCCACGTATTGGATCACGTGCCACTGCAAAACACGTGCCTTGAACGTACGACACCTCAGCTCATGTGGGACATACCTACTACAGCATCGTCACGCGGTTCCATTGGTGATAATACTGAAGCTAAGTAGCGGCGCTTAGCTCGGTCCAGCATTCAACCTTCCAAAACATCATACCAGCATCATCATCGTCAGCAACATCAATTTGTATCTATGTACCTTATTATATCGATAAGTATTTTAGATTATAATATACGATTGTAGATAGTAGAGATCTGAGTAGAATTTTGATAAATTTTTGGAATCTTTTGTAGACAGGGTATACTAGCCATTGGTTAAAATATTCCCAAGTTCCAGGTTTATATGAGCGAATGTTCATAGCAAAGGTAGAGCAGTGTAAACCAAATATCTAGCGAAGCAGATGAGTTAAGCCAGACACAATTTACGAGATTTATAAAGAGACACCAAAGGGGATAAGAAAGCAAACACACCAGAGATACACAGTCAACAATAATTCAGTGAAAAGCAAATCAATTAAAGTGTAATGTAATTTATAATACTGGACTTTACCATAGTTCAGTTTTGCATATTTGGAAACAGTATACTTTTAACTTTGTTTTGAAAAGCCAGTAAGGCAATAACGTAGAGTCAGTGAATATCTTAACGAGCATACATCATCAAATTATGTCAAAGTGATATATATATTTAGTATCATCTAACAACAGATACGCCGTTTCAACTTTACTTGTCGGAGTGCACTGCAGCAGCAAAGTTTTGGGTGAGTTCGTTCCTATATATTATATTGCAAATTATATATATATCAATTTTGACCAAACATTTGTTGATGAGAGTATAGTAAAACTAAATCAGAAAGTAGTTTTTTTTTTGTGAATTACCTACTTAAAGATTACGTTGCATACGATCAAGAAGAATTTCAAACAACATCAAGAACAAGAGACTGAGTTCAGTGGTAATATTCCTGCACAGTCGTACTTTTTTTTGAATTTTACTGTTTACAACGATATTTATTCTGAATCAGATTTGGGATAAAAGTAGCATACTCCACTTGAGAGTTTTCAAGTGTTTTCTGAGAGTTTTTGAAAGTAATATACGTCCGAGAATTCGATCAACTGTAAATTGAAAGATTACAGTTTTACATTTTTTTTTGTGATTTAAGATTTATATGACTACCCGAGTGTCAAGAACAGAGACACGCATTTGGGAATAGTTAACATAATATTTTGGTGTAGATAAAATATTTGAATTTGGTTTAGTGTTGAACATTACAGATCTATTACTGGTGTCGATAGGAATTTGAAGATTTAGATATAATTTTAAGATAATTTTAAGATTTATAACAAGATTTGAGTAAGTTTGTTGTTGGTTATTAAAGAACTTTTTTTATAACGATTTCCGAAAATTTACAAGTGTTATTATTCGTAATTAGTTAAGGGATATGATTGATCCCTGTGAGTTATTTTCGTATATTGGTGATGCATAAAGTATCAGTATGAGTTTGAAAGGTTTCAGGTTTATGGAGTCGGCAGGAGCCGAAGCGCAGCAGCGGACATGGGAAGCCAATTCCCCGTACGGTAATTTTTGGTACGTTTTGAGTTTGTGAGTTAAGTTTAGTATGTTGTTTAGCATGGAGTAAGGAGTTTTCCTTACGTCTTGTTTGATTTTGGGGGATTCGCCGAACATTTCTATAAGCCAATGCGAATCCGCAGGAACGAACATGGATCTTTCCATGTTCTGTTCATGGGTGGGTATAGAAGGCTTGAGGGACATCAACTCCTTGTTCCCTCACCCTCAGTTCTGAGTTCTACGCTTTTAACAACCTTTCTTGAGTGATAGTAGATCCCATCGAACCTTTCTTTTTTTTTATACTCAGGGGCCACGACCACCTATGGTCCCCATTCTTCTTCTTCCTTGACAGGATTCTAAACAGCTACGTGTATACATCCTTTTCGTTTGCGAGACAGATGATCCAACAATCCAAAAACAACTTGTTATAGCTCCATGAATACTTCGGGCCCCAGCTCAACAAAAATAGCCCCCAAGGTCAAGACCACCCTGGCCGTAGATCCGTTATTTAACAATGTAACACAAGCCTATCTTCCTGTAGCAAGGACCACTTCCCACCCGGCGAGCGTAAGCGATGGCACCCCACAACGGATCAATGCGACTGTGGAAGAGAAGGCACCGTCGAGGCGTTTTTGGCTTGTACGCGCCAGAGGGTAATTATACCTGTTTTGTGAAATCAGAATTGTCCAATACAATTGACTGATTTAAGGTTCTCTTACTGTCCAATGCAGTGAGAACGATGATTGTGACGTATCTTACTGTGCATAAACAATAAGATTGATGATGATTCAAGATCCAAGCACTTGAACTTGTTCTTGTGGAATGAAGATTCGTAAAATGATAACAATAGTACACTACTGGTGTTAATGAACGAATGAATTTATTATAGACATTATGTCTCTTTTATACTTAAATAACAAACAATTGATTACAAACAATTCATTATAAATCAAATATAAATTAGGTCAAACAATTTGTTTACAATAACATTTAATATATTGAATATGTCAACATAAAATAAAAACAATAAAAACAAAATAGAATGCGCTGGTCATTGCCTCCTGCTGTGTCATCAGTATTTTGTTGTAGGTCGTGAAGGCAATGAACATTGCTTGTGTCGTCAACATTTGTTGTATGTAGGTCGTGAAGGCAATGAACAATACCTCTGGTGCTAAAAGTCATAATAGTCTTGGCGGCAGAAGGAGACATTTTAATCTCAAAGGAAGAATTCACATGGCTTAACCACCGGTAACCCTGAATGTATTTGAGGGAAGGCGAGTAACATCGGCTTGAATAGGCACATCAATGGTTGGTAGTTATTGGTGATTCTTTCCTAAGGTTGTGAATGGTACACATCCCGTATGAGTTAAGTTCTGGTTAGTTTATGTTATGGCTTGGTATGTTGAGTTTGAGTTTGATTATCGGATGGGTTGACAGCGCAACCTCCGAGTTCCGTTTATATGAGTTATAATTTGCTAATATGAGAATAATTTTTGGGTTTGTTTTGTTCAAGTTCAGATTTGTGTTGGCGATACGGTATATTAGAACACCTACGTGTACCAAACCTTTTTAAACAATTACACGTGTCACAGTGGTACAAAGCTGAGAGATGGCACATTATTCCTGGACCTGCTGAGTATAGATGTTAGGTGGAATGTGTGAGCTGTCAGTGGAGTGTGACTGTGATACGTGTGAGCTGTAATGAGATGGACAAGTTTTGTGAGAATGAGCAGGAGGAATGTTTGTGATGATGTCTCGGTTTGCCATGTTACAGATGTTTCTGTTTCTTGTTCATTCTTATTTTTATAATATCATTTATGATTATATTAATAATCATAAATGATATTTTCTTTCTTTCTTCAACGTTATAAAACCAATCTCCTTTTAGTAATTACCATATGTATTGTCACCATGGATTTCTGATCAATTTCCTTCAGTGCTAGGTATGGCGTCAAATTGTATGTCCGGTCCCACTGAGGTAGATGTCAATTCTGCAATAAGTACTGAAACTGAAATTTGATTGCACACATGTCACCTTTGGTTTCGATGTACTCGTCGATGAATTAATATGTGCAGATACAAGACTTTTCTAAGGCGCAGGGTAAACAAAAAGGTAAGTACTTTAGCACCTAATTCCTTTGCCTAATGTCGTGAATGCTACTGAAGCTTTGGTCACGAATGACGTCAGAAGTGCTAGCTTCTTGTCAAGTAGCTTCACCTCGGGCCTATAAATAATACTGGGTAAGGTGATAGACGATTTTAAGCGTGCTCATACACAAATACTGTTTGGCTCGCCTAGAATATTGCGGACACAGACAAAATGACAAGTGTTTAAATCAAGATAATCCTCATCGGCTTTGTCTGTCATAATTGTTTGACGGACATGTATCGGTCAGCCAACGAATTAAATAGCATTTACTACTCATCTAGTACGTCTAACATTCTTTCAAGTTCCCTTGTGTGAACATTTCGTATGTGGCTTTGGTGCAACCTAGGTATAACTTCTAGAATTTTCGCTTGTAGTTTGTCTCTTTCAAGTACTTCCACTGAAAAATTTTGCGCAGTGCGCTGTGCGCATGTCTGAGAAATTTCCAAGTCAGATTGGAAATCATGTAGATTCTGTTCTGGAAGTGGATTTTTCTGAAGGTGTGGGTTACATTCGTGGGATGTCTTTCAGCATGGTTTGCGAATTGGGGCATTCTCCAATAGATGGCACCAGAGGTAAATGTTACTTGTAATTCGAGTGGTGAGAAAGTTTTTCCCTACAAAACTTGGAAAAGGAGAACTCGCGAATAGGACATCGTGTCTGAAACCTATTACTCTTCGTGTCGTGAAGACACTGCGACTCTTTCACGTCTAGTCGAAGACAAAAAAAAATTTTCTAGGGTGAATACTCTATTGACACTTCATGGGTTGGGTATTCTGATGAACGACTGAAAATTACATAAAGACAACAAAAATATAGACCAAGAGTCTCATGCACAGCTGAGAGCCGGGCATCAGATTAAATTTATAAATCAGAATAATGTATCTTCAAGTACTGTAAGGTACTTGTATGGAACGTCAGGTAAAAATATTTAAATTGTCCTAGCTGGGGAATGTAAAGAGAAAATGTATTCAAGGTATGTGTTCGGGTGGTGTATGTAGCACAAGTGTTTTATCTCTTTAAATCTTTAGTGTGGCAAGTCGATTTATGGCCTCGCCTATCTTCCACTTCGTATAAGTTGTTGCCGATTTTTTTGCTTACTCGAACTTTGATAAATTTTGGACACAAATTCGCACTTAGATGCTTAGTAGCGTCACTCAAAATCTGGTTTCTTTTGTATATTTCATCTCCTATTCTGAACATTATTTTCCTACTCCGAAGATTGTAGTTCTTCTCGTAGTCTTCATGTGTCTTAATCAACGCTTGTTTAAAGTACGAATGCACGATGTTCATCTTGGCAACCTTGGGAAGCCAACCTATCTCCGAGCAGTTCAGTCCACCCAACTCTCTCAAAAGACGATAATCTGCCCCGTGCTCTATCATACGTTGTCCGAATAGGGCTTCGTATGGGGACATCGAAAGAGTTGAATGTACCGTCGTGCGCAGGGCACTACTGATCGAGGACAGATGGGCATCCCAATCCGTCTGTCGAGGGTTGACATACGAACGAATGGCTGCAAGAATTGACCGGTTTACGCGTTCGCTTGCGTTTGACTGGGGATTATACACTGCCGTCCGGTAGTGTTTTACCCCGAAAACATCTAAGAACTTTTGGAATTCCTTACCCACAAACTGTGTACCGTTGTCAGAGAGCAGACTCTCTGGTACACCATAAATCAAGAAAACGTCGTCCTTCATTAATTTGACCACGCTCGCGGCTGTTGCCTTGCGTAGTGGCTTGATGAAGACGAATTTGGTTAGTTGGTCTAACACGATCGCGATATAAACGTTGCCAGACCTTGATCTGGGATACGGTCCGAGGAAGTCCACATACAAATGCTGGAATGGCCTATCTACATACGGAAAATTTTTGGACGTGGTTGGTCCAGAAGGTGCATATAAATTCACGACACGTGTAGTGTCTGGGTTGGCTGCGTTCACTTGTCGCGGGGCTTGTTGTGTTGAAGTCATGTTAAGTGGCACCGGTGGTCTGGGTGGAGCAGAAACATGAGTAGACTTGACAGTGCGTTTTTGAAGTAACTGCGCAACTTGATCAAGCAGACGTGCGTGACTTTTGTCTAGTTCTTCTGCCATAAATTGTCTATCGTTGACTCTATGCAGATCAATAGTAGCGGAAACTACTTGCTGAATATAAGCAGAATGATCAGCTGCATCTTTACGGAGTTGTTCTTCGGCTCTCGCCACTTCATCGTCGTCTACTATTATGCTTCTATCAACTATATCATCTCCAGCTTGATTCTCGGCTTGACTGCCTTCGTCATCGGAGTGATTCTCCACGATATCGTTCTGGACGCGACCGGGTTTCGGTTTTGGAGCTGTAGGAGCCATACCTACGAAGTCTTTGTACTTTGTAAGGTAAGTACTTCTTGTAGCTCTTTTGCGACCTGTGTTGCTCATTCAACCGTACAAATACACGGACGGACAACTAAGGACTCGTAGTTTGAGACTCCAAAAGAATAATAAAAAGGTATAGTAACCCGTGAGAAATTCCTCGAACGGATGCTGCTCAAGCAATATAACAATAAAAAAAAATTGAAAGGGTAAGTAAAAAAAAAATCAATTAGTGAAAAATTTCAAATACACCGTGAGCAATTCCTCGAACGGTTATTTGTTAATACAATTCAATGTAAGTTCGTAAATCTGGTAGGTTGAAATAAAATTTTCAAGTAGTCCTTTTGAGATCCTCAATCGGATACTACTTGGGATAAACAAGGTTGATTTGATAAAATCAAAAAGTGAAAATTCAAAATATTCCGTGAGCAACTGCTTCCAACGAATATTTTGTCAATCAAGTAATTCAAAAGAAAAAATGTTCGTCCTTTTTTTTTTTAAATTATAAAGGTGCTTATTAATAAAGGTATGTTATGTATTGGTAATTTGTCTATCGAAAACGTTATTTCAAAAATGTTTTCAGAAATACTAAAGTTTATTCTAATTTTCTTAACTGAATACTTAGCTAAATATAAAGTTCAATACATAAGCTTATATTTTCATTAAAAAGAACTCAAAGTTAGAAAACTACACTTTATCAGTGATCAAAACTTAAATTCTACTGAATAGTCTAAAGTTCTAAACTATCTTTAAGAAATGTGGGCTCTATCCCAAGGTATGTCTAAATGTGGGCTCTATCCCAAAAATCTAAAAAAACTGTAATACGGGCTCTATCCCAAAAATTCTCAAAACTGTAAACTCAACAAATGGTGGGCTCTATCCCAAAAGTAAACATCAATTGAGAAGTTACGTCTCGACTCAATTGACGGAAACTCAACAAAAAAAAATTACTAGATATCTTGGAAACAATCTGGTTTTCCAACTATCTGAAAATTCATACTATGACTATACTACGATATATCTCAAAAGAAATTAGTATAAATTATAAATATGTAACTGTTGTATCATAAAAGATTCAGGAGGTGGTAGCCCTCCCTTCTGTGGAACAAGGTATGTATGTTGTTTCGGTTTGCAACTCAACCGACTCAAAAAAAAAAATAATTGAAAAGAAAAAGAAAAGTTTTAGTGTGTGTAGACTCAAAGAAACTTACGGCGTTATCGTTATTAGAGGAAAAACATCTTCACTAAACGAAAAGATGATCAGGCATGCGAAGGTAACATTACGTTACTGCAGACGTACATCGGGTATAAAACACCAACTACCGGTTAACGCTTCATGTCCCATCACATGCTATCACTCCCTAACATTCAATGAAAATGCTTGAAAATCCTGAAACAATCTGGGTAATACATATGGTAATTACTAAAAGAAGATTGGTTTTGTAACGTTGAAGAAAGAAAGAAAATATCATTTATGATTATATTAATGATTATATTAATAATCATAAATGATATTTTCTTTCTTTCTTCAACGTTACAAAACCAATCTTCTTTTAGTAATTACCATATGTATTACCCAGATTGTTTCAGGATTTTCAAGCATTTTCATTGAATGTTAGGGAGTGATAGCATGTGATGGGACATGAAGCGTTAACCGGTAGTTGGTGTTTTATACCTGATGTACGTCTGCAGTAACGTAATGTTACCTTCGCATGCCTGATCATCTTTTCGTTTAGTGAAGATGTTTTTCCTCTAATAACGATAACGCCGTAAGTTTCTTTGAGTCTACACACACTAAAACTTTTCTTTTTCTTTTCAATTATTTTTTTTTGAGTCGGTTGAGTTGCAAACCGAAACAACATACATACCTTGTTCCACAGAAGGGAGGGCTACCACCTCCTGAATCTTTTATGATACAACAGTTACATATTTATAATTTATACTAATTTCTTTTGAGATATATCGTAGTATAGTCATAGTATGAATTTTCAGATAGTTGGAAAACCAGATTGTTTCCAAGATATCTAGTAATTTTTTTTTGTTGAGTTTCCGTCAATTGAGTCGAGACGTAACTTCTCAATTGATGTTTACTTTTGGGATAGAGCCCACCATTTGTTGAGTTTACAGTTTTGAGAATTTTTGGGATAGAGCCCGTATTACAGTTTTTTTAGATTTTTGGGATAGAGCCCACATTTAGACATACCTTGGGATAGAGCCCACATTTCTTTAAGATAGTTTAGAACTTTAGACTATTCAGTAGAATTTAAGTTTTGATCACTGATAAAGTGTAGTTTTCTAACTTTGAGTTCTTTTTAATGAAAATATAAGCTTATGTATTGAACTTTATATTTAGCTAAGTATTCAGTTAAGAAAATTAGAATAAACTTTAGTATTTCTGAAAACATTTTTGAAATAACGTTTTCGATAGACAAATTACCAATACATAACATACCTTTATTAATAAGCACCTTTATAATTTAAAAAAAAAAGGACGAACATTTTTTCTTTTGAATTACTTGATTGACAAAATATTCGTTGGAAGCAGTTGCTCACGGAATATTTTGAATTTTCACTTTTTGATTTTATCAAATCAACCTTGTTTATCCCAAGTAGTATCCGATTGAGGATCTCAAAAGGACTACTTGAAAATTTTATTTCAACCTACCAGATTTACGAACTTACATTGAATTGTATTAACAAATAACCGTTCGAGGAATTGCTCACGGTGTATTTGAAATTTTTCACTAATTGATTTTTTTTTTACTTACCCTTTCAATTTTTTTTTATTGTTATATTGCTTGAGCAGCATCCGTTCGAGGAATTTCTCACGGGTTACTATACCTTTTTATTATTCTTTTGGAGTCTCAAACTACGAGTCCTTAGTTGTCCGTCCGTGTATTTGTACGGTTGAATGAGCAACACAGGTCGCAAAAGAGCTACAAGAAGTACTTACCTTACAAAGTACAAAGACTTCGTAGGTATGGCTCCTACAGCTCCAAAACCGAAACCCGGTCGCGTCCAGAACGATATCGTGGAGAATCACTCCGATGACGAAGGCAGTCAAGCCGAGAATCAAGCTGGAGATGATATAGTTGATAGAAGCATAATAGTAGACGACGATGAAGTGGCGAGAGCCGAAGAACAACTCCGTAAAGATGCAGCTGATCATTCTGCTTATATTCAGCAAGTAGTTTCCGCTACTATTGATCTGCATAGAGTCAACGATAGACAATTTATGGCAGAAGAACTAGACAAAAGTCACGCACGTCTGCTTGATCAAGTTGCGCAGTTACTTCAAAAACGCACTGTCAAGTCTACTCATGTTTCTGCTCCACCCAGACCACCGGTGCCACTTAACATGACTTCAACACAACAAGCCCCGCGACAAGTGAACGCAGCCAACCCAGACACTACACGTGTCGTGAATTTATATGCACCTTCTGGACCAACCACGTCCAAAAATTTTCCGTATGTAGATAGGCCATTCCAGCATTTGTATGTGGACTTCCTCGGACCGTATCCCAGATCAAGGTCTGGCAACGTTTATATCGCGATCGTGTTAGACCAACTAACCAAATTCGTCTTCATCAAGCCACTACGCAAGGCAACAGCCGCGAGCGTGGTCAAATTAATGAAGGACGACGTTTTCTTGATTTATGGTGTACCAGAGAGTCTGCTCTCTGACAACGGTACACAGTTTGTGGGTAAGGAATTCCAAAAGTTCTTAGATGTTTTCGGGGTAAAACACTACCGGACGGCAGTGTATAATCCCCAGTCAAACGCAAGCGAACGCGTAAACCGGTCAATTCTTGCAGCCATTCGTTCGTATGTCAACCCTCGACAGACGGATTGGGATGCCCATCTGTCCTCGATCAGTAGTGCCCTGCGCACGACGGTACATTCAACTCTTTCGATGTCCCCATACGAAGCCCTATTCGGACAACGTATGATAGAGCACGGGGCAGATTATCGTCTTTTGAGAGAGTTGGGTGGACTGAACTGCTCGGAGATAGGTTGGCTTCCCAAGGTTGCCAAGATGAACATCGTGCATTCGTACTTTAAACAAGCGTTGATTAAGACACATGAAGACTACGAGAAGAACTACAATCTTCGGAGTAGGAAAATAATGTTCAGAATAGGAGATGAAATATACAAAAGAAACCAGATTTTGAGTGACGCTACTAAGCATCTAAGTGCGAATTTGTGTCCAAAATTTATCAAAGTTCGAGTAAGCAAAAAAATCGGCAACAACTTATACGAAGTGGAAGATAGGCGAGGCCATAAATCGACTTGCCACACTAAAGATTTAAAGAGATGAAACACTTGTGCTACATACACCACCCGAACACATACCTTGAACACATTTTCTCTTTACATTCCCCAGATAGGACAATTTAAATATTTTTACCTGACGTTCCATACAAGTACCTTACAGTACTTGAAGATACATTATTCTGATTTATAAATTTAATCTGATGCCCGGCTCTCAGCTGTGCATGAGACTCTTGGTCTATATTTTTGTTGTCTTTATGTAATTTTCAGTCGTTCATCAGAATACCCAACCCATGAAGTGTCAATAGAGTATTCACCCTAGAAAATTTTTTTTGTCTTCGACTAGACGTGAAAGAGTCGCAGTGTCTTCACGACACGAAGAGTAATAGGTTTCAGACACGATGTCCTATTCGCGAGTTCTCCTTTTCCAAGTTTTGTAGGGAAAAACTTTCTCACCACTCGAATTACAAGTAACATTTACCTCTGGTGCCATCTATTGGAGAATGCCCTAATTCGCAAACCATGCTGAAAGACATCCCACGAATGTAACCCACACCTTCAGAAAAATCCACTTCCAGAACAGAATCTACATGATTTCCAATCTGACTTGGAAATTTCTCAGACATGCGCACAGCGCACTGCGCAAAATTTTTCAGTGGAAGTACTTGAAAGAGACAAACTACAAGCGAAAATTCTAGAAGTTATACCTAGGTTGCACCAAAGCCACATACGAAATGTTCACACAAGGGAACTTGAAAGGATGTTAGACGTACTAGATGAGTAGTAAATGCTATTTAATTCGTTGGCTGACCGATACATGTCCGTCAAACAATTATAACAGACAAAGCCGATGAGGATTATCTTGATTTAAACACTTGTCATTTTGTCTGTGTCCGCAATATTCTAGGCGAGTCAGACAGTATTTGTGTATGAGCACGCTTAAAATCGTCTATCACCTTACCCAGTATTATTTATAGGCCCGAGGTGAAGCTACTTGACAAGAAGCTAGCACTTCTGACGTCATTCGTGACCAAAGCTTCAGTAGCATTCACGACATTAGGCAAAGGAATTAGGTGCTAAAGTACTTACCTTTTTGTTTACCCTGCACCTTAGAAAAGTCTTGTATCTGCACATATTAATTTATCGACGAGTACATCGAAACCAAAGGTGACATGTGTGCAATCAAATTTCAGTTTCAGTACTTATTGCAAAATTGACATCTACCTCAGTAGGACCGGACATACAATTTGACGCCATACCTAGCACTGAAGGAAATTGATCAGAAATCCATGGTGACAATACTCTTACCATCGAATTTAATGTCACATCTGACGTCAATTTCAGTCAGAGACAGCTGTCGCACAATTGATATTTATCTACCGAATTGTGACATTTACGATATCTCGATATGCAAACTAACCACTTTTAGTGTGATCAGAGCCTTAAAATCTGAATATATTACTTACCTCTCGGCCTCGGCACAATTATTATTCAGACAGATTTCGTGTTAGCAAAAACGGCACCGTGCGCACTGCACCTAAGTTTCTTAGCTACATTTCTGTGGTCATACTACAATCAAACTGGAACGTTTTTCTTGCAAACTTTCGGGCACGGGCACACGTGGCGACGAAGGCACGTTCCGCTACATTCCTTTGTTGGCGACCACACCCAGTTGCACAATTCAAAACGCACAGGCCGTCGACGCAACGACAACCTTGGCCACGCGCAACGTCCTTGCAACATTATTCCTTTTTCTGGTACAACAATTAAACACTGTACCCCAAGCTAGTGGTGATAACGCTCCATTAACAGAAGCAGACGTTACGTCAGACGCTTCATTCAGCCACGCGGCTGCCACCCAATTTTTTTTTGGATGACATCCATCAACTATAGGCACGAGGCTACCTCCTCTTTAGCCCATATCGAAGCTATCATCTGTCTATGACATCCCGTAGGCGTCAGTGAGAATTTTCATCATCCCTGTGAAGAATCAGCGAGTGCGAATCGTCGCGGCGTTGATCCGCCAGTCGGCTCGTCGACGATCCCACACCATTCAAGCAGTATCGACTACCAAGAGGCGCGATGAATCCCATCTCGTGTTTCATCTGATGCACAGCCAACAGGCTAAGGATCATATCTGTGGATTCAACAGTTTTTTTTACTTTCTACAGGACGTCTGGCGGCCCATTTTATGTCGATGCCGGTCCACAAAATTCACAATTCAACAAGAACATCATTAGCACGTCGTGGGAGCAAGAGTATAAACCTCACTTACGACATCTAGATGCAGTACCATCGAGGGACTTATACTTGAGATTGTCCATACAACAATACATCTACACCTTCACCATGCAGCCGATCCAGAATTATATCTTGTAAGGAAGTTTATAAATAATGAAAGTGTTCTATTCAGTACAACAGGTAACCAATTTGAATTTTTTTCTTTTCTGTGTTTATGATTATTAGTGAAGATTAAGGGAGCCTTAACGCTCAACCATAAATATATTCATTGGCGACATATCTACGCCACACTCATACAGCGTACGACGCTGGCGTTAGCCACCAGCGACCACGGACGGTGGTACCTTTAGAATTTCCCTTTGGTGGACATTGTTGCGTTAGCTACATGCCACACCCATAGAAATATATTTTGCTATTGAGTCATATTATCTTATCTTTATGAATATTATTATCTTTATACACTGTAAAACCTTGTCGTCTTATTCGTGTTAACGCAACACCTTCTGGAAGAAAGCTTAATTACTTACCAAACTCCGAGTTAGTATCGGGAATATAGTCGATTGTATAGTGTTGCGATTTGTTTTCTTTTTACTTGCGATTATAGGTACTATAAGGCAAGTTATGGATTCGTGCAGAAAAAAAATTTCGAGATAACAATCACACATGACATTACGATGATGGAGAAGTCGAAAAAAATGGGTCTGGGAATTCCGTCCGTCTGTCTGTCTGTCTGTCTGTCTGTCTGTCTGTTCGCGCTTCTAGAGCCTGAACAAATGGGCCGATTTGCTTCAAATTTGGTATCTAGGATTTATTTGGCCGTCCCTCGGAACATATTTTTTATTTTTGCTCTAGGCCCAAAAATAACGGCACCTGCCATACAATCGTGAAGAAAAAAATTGATTTTCTCAAAAACGGCTCTAACGATTTTAATAAAACTTTCAGGATGCTATTTTTGTAAGACAATCTATCTTTGGGTTGGAAAATATTTTTCAAAATTTGTCTTATAACGGTACCTCTCATAGAACCAGTATTTTCAAATCAAATTTTCTCGTAAACTATACATTCGATTTCAATAAAATTTTGGCCACAGGAAGTCATTTATAATTTTATTAATATGGCATTTCAAATTTTTCAAAAACTTTTTTTTTTGATTTTTTATAATTTTTTCAAAAAAAATTGTGGTTTTCGAAATATGTTGGAAACGGGTATATTGATTTTTTTTTTAAGTTATTTTTTCAAATGTAAACTACAGATTGCCATATATTTGCATACCCAAATAAATTTCAAAATATTTTTTGGAAAAGTTTTTCAAAAATAACCTTTTTAAAAAAAAACTGGTCGAACGATTTTCAATATTTTTTTTTCCTAGATTTACGTATAGCTTCGAAATTTTATTGCATACTTTGTTTTTCCGAGAAAACTCTTAAACTAATTTAAAAAATCAAAGAATTTTCGAAATTATTTAAATTTTTTTAATAGCCATATTATGCAGCCACAATAAGCAATTGCTTATCATAAGAGCAAGTTCGTGCGACCCAGTCGTGCATTTTATTTTTTATATAATATCATATTATTTATATAGCAATTAGATCCTCCTTATTGGGACGGGTTTGAAACCGCGTACTATCCACTAATTCCTTGTGGTAATATTTTTTTTATTATTTTTCACTTGGTCTTTTAGACCACACTTACTTATCCTTGCGTTGGTAGCGACCACCTTCACTCGCGTTACAACGCCGCGTTCTCGCATATTGTTTTCAAGATTAAATGTTTAAGTTCTACTTCATTACTTTCATAAAATCGTGTAGTCTTTTCGTGTATCGAGTTCTACGTGTAATTAAAAAGCGAACCAGTAGTATCGCAACCTTACGGCCTCATATATAAGCGTGTTTATATGATACTTATCACCTTAACGCAATCAATCAAAGCATTAATTTAACGATTGTTCCATATAAACGGTGAACATTCGAACGTAGATTCGTAAAACCCTATTAAGAAAATCAAAAGTTACAATATATGGTTATCAGCAAATAGTACAGACCTTGAATGTTTAACCAACATTCTTTCACAGCTACCCCTGGAGTGCACTTCCGGAACAGCATTAAATAGACTCAACTCTCTTTTCTCTACCCCATTGGTAGAAAAGGAAGTCTATTGAAACATTTTTGAACTAAATTATATTTTCTTTATTACTATATTGATATATTGCTTTAACTTATCGAACATACAATTGAACGCGAACTGTGTTCAGGCGTATGGGGTATTGATATATTTACATTTGAATTTATTTGATTTCTTTGATATGGTTGTGGGATCTTTGAGAATTATCGCGTCAGTAATCTTTCATTGCAATTGATTAGAAAGATACTTTCACTCCGTAAGCTTTTTATTGTTATTCGTGGTAGTCATTTGTGTTTTACAAACATTCGCGGACGAACAAAATTTAACTTTAAACTTTTTATAATCTGAAATTGAGAGATTTCTTAACGAACATTTTTGACGTTAAGACCTCAACGCCGCGTCAGATTTACTCAGTTCTTCGGTTGATTCGTTACAGTTATCAACCTCGGTTTGCGTCCTTATTATACGCGATCGTCTTAAAGGCTAGCAACAATCATTTCTACTCTTATTCGCATTCAGTGCTAGATGGGCTTGATATTAAGATTATAAAACGTTGTAGATCTCATTCAGAAGAACAAAATCATGATATGTATAGATTCAGAAGAGTACTTACAGGAATTTAATCATTTTGCAAACGGTGAATCTAGTTGTCACTTCAAATAAATCCTCTGCGAGGATACATTCATTAGAAATATATTTTTTTTATTTTACGATAAACAAAAGAAAAAGAACAATATTTTGAAATAATAAAGTTAAGACCAATTTTAGACATTATATTTAAACAATTACTTTTAGTCCGGTCAAAATAGACAACAAAATAGTGCTAGGTTTGCAAAAATTCGCATAAAGCTGAAAATTGGTACAGACGTTGGGAACGCCATTTCAAATAAACTAAGCAACATCCCCATCGATCCGACTGGTGCGTTAGAAGTTATTCAAGGTCAAAAGGTCAAATAAACGGTTTTTACAATTTTTCTCGTAAACGGTAGGTTTTATCATAAAAATAGAAAAAGAGAAGGGGGAGGTTGAATAGGTAACTGCAAAATGTTCGACCTTGCAACGGTTTTTCCTCAGTAACATTTTTTCCTTACGTTCTATAGCAAAAGCATTTCCATTTTGTAGTAGAACATCAAATTTCCTACAATTTTGTTGGTACCAAAGTTGTTGTATGTTAATTCTTTACCGAGATATAGCTCTTTGAAAAGCAGGTAATTTTTCAGAATTTGCTGAAAAAATTCCAAAAAATTCAGCTTATTTCTTCTAATAGACGAAAACTAGTGCGAGGTTTTTGTATGACGGACTTTTTTTTAGCAAATTCTGAAAAATGACCTGTTTTTCAAAGAGCTAAATCTCGGTAAAGAATTAACATACAGCAACTTTGGTACCAACAAAATTGTAGGAAATTTGACGTTCTACTATAAAATCGAAATGCTTTTGCTATAGAACGTAAGGAAAAAAAGTTACTGAGGAAAAACCGTTGCAAGGTCGAACATTTTGCAGTTACACCTTCAACCTCCCCCTTCTCTTTTTCCATAGGGCCCTCGAGGTCAAAAACTTCGTAAAATATTTATTAACTATCCTTCAACAATATTTGATAGTTTCATTAGCTTCCATCCTTTTTCCACCTTTCACCCACTTTTTCCAACCTGTCGACTGGACTAAATGTATGCATGTGGCATATATGTGCATATCATATAGAACGTGACTCCTTCAAGTTTTAAAATCACGATATCTCCGAAATGGTTATTCTAACAAAAAAATGATATTAACAAGTTTTGTAGATAATTTCATGGTCTACAACATTGTCTCATGTATTTTTATGATAAAACCTACCGTTTACAAGAAAAATTGTAAAAACCGTTTATTTGACCTTTTGACCTTGAATAACTTCTAACGCACCAGTCGGATCGATGGGGATGTTGCTTAGTTTATTTAAAATGGTGTTCCCAACGTCTGTACCAATTTTCAGCTTTATGCGAATTTTTGCAAACCGAAATGTCTATTTTGACCGGACTATTTTGTTAGATTTTAAGGATTTATTTAATAAACAAAATTCAATATTTTTATAGCGTTCTGAAAATTTCGCATTTGCTTTTCATTTTGAGAATATCTTTTTCCGTGAAGAATTTTGCAGATTTTCCAATATGATTGAGTAGGCTTTCTCTTAGGGAGGGTGGTATACCTCGCCTCCTTTTGTCTTGGAACATGGTATGGTATGAGTTAGAGTATTGCTACTTTTAGATGCAACGTTGGAGGTACAGAATATGGTATCTAGATTTAGATTTTGTATTGAGTCCAGGGTAGTGAAGTAAGCGAGCAGTTTTTGCTTACTTTATCATATAAAGGGGCTGCCCATTAATTTTCATCGAGTCTTGGGGACTCGTAAGTCCAAAGGACAGCCAAGGTTAAATCCGAGAGAGATGATTTTCTGATCCAAATTTGGGTGGGTTGTGAGACCAGGGGGATCATCTGTCAGAGGTTAGACACCTCTTCATCGTCATTCAGCACTTCATCGTGGCCGCTGAATGACTTGATGTTAGTAATAGGCCATAACAACCACGGCGATCTATGGTTGGGTTTTTTTATATGAAATACTTACGTATGACGTTCAACAAGGTAGATATGTTAGTTCAACCTTGAAAATTCTTCTAGAACTATGTTCTCACTCAATATATAGAGTAAGAGGTGCGATCAATGATCAATCTCTCTCGATAATCAATTCATTCACGTCTTGCCTTCAATAATTATGAGGGCCCTTAAGCACATTAACATTAGTATTCGAACTCGAACACCAGAGTTCAACGGTCGGCAGTGCAAAAAAAGAGGTAACACCGGTTGTGTATATCCCGGAGCAAGTGCCCACGGACTGGCTGAGCTGGTTGAGGCTAGGGTACTGCCGGCCACCGCAACGGTCGATCTTAACCACGACCCTGCGTTGTCGCATGCCGTTCTTGACGACTATTCTCATCCAATAGTTAACGAGAGAGGGGGCGTTGCCGGCATAGGGTTGCTTCCATCCCATTCACACGGAACCATATGAGAGTAGCTAGACATACAAGTGCTATCTGGAGTAGAAGCTCTGGAAAATTGTTTGAAGATTTTCGAAATAGCAACACAAGTCTAGATACGGTTGTGGGGATTTAAGTAGGGTCCTTGGTTTTCAGGTGTAGGCTACCATGAGAAGCAGCTGCAAGCGGAACATCTAGTACTTGCAGCGGATAGGCGGGAACATGCTATCAGGTACCCTCTAGGCTGTTCTACGGGACTTTGTAGTCAGTACCTATGGTAGGCTGGTGGATGGTTCTCGCTTCTGTGATGGGGATGGATAGGGAGTTTAGAGAACGGGAAGAGGAGTGGGAAGAGCAGGTGACCGTGTTTGCGAAGTGTAAGTATGTCTAATATAGGGATGCTAGCTGCACCGATACATGGTTGGTTGCTGATGGAGATGCAGTGAATGTCTATTGACAATGACAGGTGGTGTGTATAATTGCATTCTATCGATTAATTTTTTTTTTAAATTTCTATATTTACGTTACAGATGGCGCCCAACGTGGGCTAGAATTAGTCTGAGAAGTAAAGATTAGAAGTGATTAAAGTTAGGTCGATTCAGAGTGGCGTAGATGGAAGTTAAGAATTTTTGAGAACTTTTCAGAATTTTTCAGTTTTTGAGTTAAAGTTTTTTTTGTTGTTCAGGTTTCTTAGATGGAGGAATACCATCTGGGCTAGCAGTGTAGGCACTATTTTGTCCAGTGATTTAGTGAATTTTTCCTGAGTGAGCTGTTGCATTAGGTCTACCTACTTGTCCTCTACCTCTTGTCACTTAGGTATGTCTTCGATCTCTGTCCGGATTGAGCTGTAATTTTGCTTGATCGTCAGTAGCTGAGGTGTAGATAATGTCCTGAATGTGATGTCTGAGAATCCGGTCGAACGAGAGTAGAATGATCAGGTCTTCTGACCGGTGGTCGGAGCTCTTTGCCCGACGCACGTCAGCTGCAGAAGCTGGTCACTCACTCAAGGTGGACCCAATTTGTTTCAGCTACAAATCAACTTGTTTCTTTTAATTATTATACTACCCAAATTGTTGTTTTAGAAGTTTTCAGTCGTTTTTGATAGATGTTAGGAAGTGACGGTATGTGTTGAGACATGAAGCGCTAACCGGTAGTTGGAGTTTTATACCCGATGTACGTCAGCAGTAGCGTTATGTCGTCTTCACATACCTGAACAACTTATCGTTTAGGAGGAAATGTCTTTCCTCTTACAATTGAACGCCGTAAAGTTTTACTATGTCTACCCACACTAAAGTTTTCTTTTTGATGCATTGTTCTTTTTTTGAGTCGGTTTATTATCACGGTTGAATGAGCGACTCAGGTCGAAAAAGGGCCGTTAAGAGTACTTTTATTTCGAGGTACAAGGACTTTATTGTCATGGCTCCAGGGGCACCAAAACCTAAGCCTGGTCGTAGCCAGGATGATCCTGTGGACAATCAGTCCGACGATGGAATCAATCAGGCAGAGAATAACACCATCGAGAGAAGTATCGAAGTGGACGATGACGAGTTAGAGGCAGCCGAAGATCAGCTTCGCAAAGATGCGGCTGATCATTCAGCATACATTCAGCAGGTAGTTTCTGCCACCATAGATCTAGTCAAGCACGTCTGCTTGAGCAAGTTGCACAGCTACTTCAGAACCGTACTGTCAAAGCTCCTCAACCTGCTGCTCCTTCGAAAAAACCTGCTCCACCGACTGCTACTTCAACGAAAAAGATCGCACGGCAGGTCAATGTAGCCAACCCAGACACTACACGTGTCGTAAACCTTAATGTCCCTTCTGGGCCAACTACGTCCAGAAATTATCAGTCCGCTTTTATGCCAGTCGACAAACAGTTGGCAAATCGAGCCACACCCAATTACGAGCCAGCTAGAGTGCCTCCCTTGCCGGAAGTTAATCCAGCCCAAATGCCTTTAGGCTCGAATTTAGACGAGTTCATGACGCGTTTAAACGCATTAAACCTCGATGATACCTCGAATTCCTCGCCACGCAGACCACCACCGTCAAATGTAACATCAGTAAACCGAAACCATCAATTCCACAAATGGGGTTTGAAATTCGACGGAAGGAACATGTCAGTTGACGATTTCCTGTTCCGCTTAGACTGCATTCGTTACAGTTACGGTGTGCCGTGGGATGAAATCGCAATGAACTTTTATCATTTCGTGTCAGATTCCGTAGAGTCATGGTACTGGGTTGTAGGGAAAACTTTGTCACCGCAACACTAGTGACACCTTGCGGCAATTTTAGGAAATTATAGTTGTCCATCAACATACGGACATTTCCCTTCGAAATGTCAGGGAATTCCCAAAATTTTAAGAAACCTATTCAGTTGCTCAATTTTCTCACTAGGAGGCGGAATTCGATAAGAAGTTATCCTAAATCAGAACCATTGTTACCTTATCTTTCACTGAACTCATCCTGAAATGAAAAAATTCTAAGCGAGAATATTTCTATCAAGCTCAGACGCACTCTCTCTCTAGCACATACAATTGCTACATGCAGGTGTGCAGAAGGATTATGGCTGACGAACACTTCCGGCATTTTCGTCTTTGCTTTATGGTTATTGTCCGCACTAATAGACGCTTCGTCTCATTTCTTTTCTGCTATCTTTCTGTTTTCTCTTGGAAGTCTTATTGGAATGAACTTTAAAATGCATGTCCAATACTAAAATAGAGCCCGTTCCGACCAAACATACAATTAGGGTCTGTTTGATGAAAACAAGTTTATTTCATTTTTTTTGACAGATTGTGACAGTTAGTTGATGTATTTTCCATATATTTTATGTATTCCATAGGAAACAGGATCTATGTGTACTATACAGTCACCTAGCAAAGAAACTTTTAGTCCACTTTGATATTTGTATTCAGTTTCTTCATTACATCATGACTGACAGATGGACATAACTAAAATTAGCTATTTGTCCGTTTAAAATGTGTAACGGCATATGCATGACGGTATTGGTGATTGAGAAACAAATGTGTCAAATTGTGATCAATTTCCAACAAAAATAAGTCAAATGTCAAAAATTGACATGTACAAAAATTCTTTCATACTTGAGAAAACTTGACACAAAATTGTTCTGTAATGCTCTGCGAACATTAAATTATCAAAATAAAGTGACAGAAATGAATATGAATGACATTTAAGTCAACTTTCATACTCACATAATTGTCAGTGCGAAGTAGCCTTACGTTGCTACGTAACACAAAACGCACTTGGTATCGTTAACTTTTTAGAACGCAAATCTATTGTTGACAAAAAGAACGCGGTAAAAACCATGTTCAGTCATTATGATTTCCAATGAAAAGCCAGACATAGGCGGGGCCTATAGGATTTGTCTATGGCTCTTTCATTAACATTTCAACCCTCTTCAAGAAATCATCTCGAAAACTTCTACGAAATTTATAAAGTATTTTTACATGCAGCTGAATTGAAACAAATTAACTTTTTTTTTGCTCGCGTGTGCATTTTATTATACATAGATATAAAGTCTATAATTATTTATTGCTAAAAGCACAAAATTCATCTTTAAATATTGGAGAAATCACCCTCAATAGGTAGGTAAAAATAATTTTTAGAAATTCTTTTTTTTTTGTGTCGGCCATGATTCATGAGCGCGACACATGCATTTCATTTCGTTGAGCATGATTCCTAGTTGTTCTAGAACATGCTAAATATTACTAAAACTAGTATCAATAAGTTTTTCCTTTATTAATAACTAGGGTTTTAGTCTGGGACAAGGATCTAGTCCCCAGTAGACTCATAATTTTGTATTGTCTATGGCACTCAGAGCCATAGAGCAGCACGTGAAGAGTACATCAATGTGGTTGCCACAACCTCGGAATTCTACACAGCTTCACAGCTACCTACTCATATCACGCATAACATTTTTGTTGCCGATTTGCAACACCAGATCATACTCCACGGACGGTGGAGCGACGTATCATAGAATCTAAAAAGATTTCCTGACATTACATACTGCCAGAAGAGCACCCTAAATTATATTTATAATAATATCTATATCTATATATATATGTATCTGCATATTACTATCATGAAGTAGCGAGTAGTTTTTGAGATTTCTTTTTTTTACAAAATTTTTATCTTTTTGAAAGTGAAATGAATAATAATCTTACTTATATGTGTAAATTTTGTGTTTGTCTTACGATTGATAATCTACTTACCGGTTTTTGAGCTATATTTTGGAGCTCCCATTCGCCAGTTTTACTTGGCTTTTTCACTGTTTTAACGACGTCATTATACTTGGAGTTATCCAATGTACCTTTTTTTTGAGTATCTTTACTCAAGTTTATTGAAAGTTCACAGAACATTCGGCATATTGGATAATCACTTCTTTCATTGAATTCAGAATCATTTCAGGGATTCATATTGTTGATACTTTACGTATCCTGCCTGTACTCCCGTACAAAGTTACTTTATATCACTGTCCATAAGGACCCTCACTCTTCTTAAAGCTTATATCTGTTCGTCTGTACTATCCTGTACTCGTATCTACACGGTACCACTTTACTTAGTTTCCTTTTTTTTTGTTTTCACTAATCTAGTTGATGATCATTTGAGAATCCTAGATACTTTTTAGTTTACATTTTTGAACTTAACGTTCACACTCACTGTTAATATACTCTTTTGATTACTTGACTTGTATCATTTGGAAGTCCTTTGAAGCTTACTGCCATTATTCCTCAAGAAGATTCTTTTTCTCTTGGTGGAGACTCGAAGTCTATATAGTAGACCTACCGAATACAATCGTGTGTACATTTGTGTACGTGTTCCTGTTTCAACCTTTTTGTTTGTGGATAACACTAAAGAATATCGAATACAATTATAATTGAGTGATATTATATAACACTCACTCTCAAGATACGTCATCTTTTTGAGACAATATCTCAGAACGAGTAAAAGAATATTTCCTTTTTACTGTTTTGGAGAAAGATAGAAGAATCGATACAGAGTGGTATTATAGGTGCATGATACTATTTGTGGTCTCTTATATAAAGTTACTTATTACCTTTAATAACTTTTAAACTTTTCAGCGTCTGGTTCCAGAGAGCTCTCCTGATCCATCGACTATTTTTAATAACATCTTTAACTATATTTGATTTATATTGAATGACCATGTTTATTATCTTATCATATCATATTTTACTCTTTCTTTTTCTCTGACTATCTCCCTGTCTGCTTCAACACATAAACCCATGGGCTAACGTCCCCATGGGCTAACGTCCCATTTAGTTGTATCAGAAGCATATTTCTTGTTTTCTTTTGAGATTCGTTAGGTTTCATATTCAGTATTATCCAGTTGTGAAGTTTGTTCCTTGTGTCCGTTTCGATTTTGGTAAAACCAACATCAACTTTTTTTTTATGAGTGACTATTTGAGTCACATTTGATAGTTTCGTTTTTTTTTAAGAGTTAAACGAAACTCGGTAAGCGAAATTTAAATAGTAAGACAAGTACTTACCTTTTTTTTTATTCCACTCCAAGGAGAGTGAAGAACCGAGCTGAGATTGATGTTACCTTTGGTACATTCTTCGTAAGCGAACATAACTTTTTTTTGAATACATAAAGACAATAAGACAATAAACTTGTATGAAGCAGAAAAATTGCTTCACATACAAGAGAGTTAGTTTATATTTTTCAATTTCGATATTGAGGAAATTCCTTTTGACTTTCCAATAACAATATTAATAATCATTAAGGTTAAGTCATTTTGATAAAGTCAGTCATTATTAGTATAGGTTCTAGATAAATACTTTGTTAGATTTAGGAGATTCATAAATAAAATAACGGCTTTATAACGTTTTGGAGAAAGAAATCTGATGGTGTTATTAATACTGTCGTGTAGACAGTGGTTCTTTTCTTTGGATATTTTAAAGTTTTGTTTAGATACAATGGTATTTAAGTAAGTACGTTGGGAGGGGTGGACATGCTTCTCGATGCGGATGGATAAAGAAGATTAACATATCAGGATGTGTGTGGAGTGTAGTGTAGGTGTAGTGTAGTTTAGTTTGGTTTAAGGTTTTGGATAACGGATAGGTTGTTATAGAATTGTAGTGTGATGATATAAGCAAGTCTTTTGCTTGTCTTTTATCATGTATGGGGACCCTAAACATTTTTACAGTGACATACCTTTATGATCACTTGGCACCGCGGGTCAATGGTGGAAGTTAGATTCGAGATGATGAATCGATTCCTCATGGGTGGGTACAGAGGCCAGAGGGAGGTAAATTATAACATCTTCTCCTCCTTCCCAGTTTATAAGAGTGTGAGTAGGTGCTGACCTACTCCACTAGTCAGCTGCGGTCATTAATTACTTGCGCTTGATAAGCTGACTGAGCCTTAGCGCTTTATCCTCGAACATCCAAGGATACTTCTTGTATAGCGGCTCGCTATTAGTGCTGTTCTCTCTTGTGTCTTTTACATTACACGTTCTAGGTTGAGTCGACCTTCCAACTCAATTATACTTTCGGAGCTACTTATGTCTCAGCGTTTGTTGATCAGGCCCTAGCAAAGAATATTTAAATTAGTTTTTCTGAGTTTTCAAACATCTAAACTTCAGTAGGTTCGCACTGGTTAAAAGAGGTAACAACGTTGTCGATCCCTGAGCAAGAATGCACGACCCTTGTGAGCTAGTTGAGGGCGTGCGTGCAAACCGGATGCGAAGGTCGATCACAACCCAATTGTTTCTCTGTCTCTACCAAGTGGATCTGTGGTCATAGAGAGAGTTCTCTATGAGCAAGTCTTGTGGTTTGAACAGAGTTACAGCCTTTCCACTTTGGATTCTTTGAGGAATCACATTGGAACTAGTGTCCAAGGCGACCGAACCAGTGCACATTTCTTAAAGAATTTGGTATTGTAGTGAGTTATTAGGATTTGTCTTTGGGTTATGTTGTAGGTACAATAGTAGGATGGCAAACTGGTTTATCTATAGTTTGCAATGGTAGGTTTTACTTGACGGTCTGTAAGAAGTTTATGGAACAGATCGAAGAGAGTAAGTTTCTGTGAGTGGAAAGGGGGATGAGGGAATACAAAGGAAATGAACCAATGCTTAGAAGGAAGTAGAGCAGTTGTTGGTATGAGTAAAAGTATCGCAGGTCTCTGGCAGGAACCAGGGAGGTCTCTAACTGTTACTGTGGTAAGTTTCATTCAGCACAGGAGGACACTGTCTATAGAAGACTGTAGGTTGTTCCTCTAAGGTTTATTCACTTGTAAGCGTTGCAGGCGTCAGCTGATAGAGGCCGTGGTCTCTCATCAGCAGGTTTGATGGTAAAGTATATTTCATTTCACATTTGTATCTTTCCTTACATTCCAAGGTTTAGGTCGTTGTTGACGTTACTTAATGGCGTCTAATATGGGGTCACTGTGTGGGATCTTATAGGAGATTGCCTGTAGTAACGTGAATAATGGTTCTATAATTTTTATTTACGTTACAGAATGGCGCCCAACGTGGGGCCTGAAGAACGTCTAGAGATAGCTTTTGAAAGTTTAGATTTTGTATTGTATTAGGTTGATTCGAAAAAATTTTTTTTGGGGAAGTTAATTTTTCTTTTGGAAATTTTTCATTATTGAAATTTGTTTTGAGGAAGTTTTTTTTTGAAGTAGTATTTTTCTTTTGCTAGAGGAACGTCATCGGAGTTTAGTATTGGAGACTATATGTCCGGGAAGTTGATCGATAGATTCCTGACTTCTGTCTGTTGCGTTAGCTTCACTATTATTCCTCTACCTCTCGTGATAGGTATATTTGAGTCATTTGTCCGGACCGAAGAGTTATTATTCTTGGTTGACTGTTGCTAATGATCACTTTACTTAAAGCGATAGCATAGAAAGGGTAAGGAAGTGGTAGATAATTGAGTCTTTTGACCGGTGGTGGATGATTCTAGTCTCTACGCACGTCAGCTGCAGAAGCTACTTTATCGTCACTGAATAATCCATGCTTTCTACTCCAATAATACTTTTTCACTTTTTACTTTTTTTTTTAGAGAATTTTATGAAGATTTTTGACGGTTAGATTTGATGAATAGTTGATAATTCATTTTATGAAGTGCTAACCGATGGTGGGTGATCAATAGTCCCTTCGCACGTCTGCAGTAGCATAATGAAATGAAGAGTCACTATCTATTGAATTTAGCAGATTTAGTTTTTGTGTTGAGCACGAATAGTTTAAAGACACACACACTAAGTTCTTTTTTGTTAGTTGATTGTTGTGTAACAATCAAGCTAACGTCTTTTTTTTTGATATGTTGTTAATCCATAACGCACGGGGGGAATGTCCACTCCCAAACGTGAATGAATTATTGTGAGATTTAAGAATTTAATTTTGAGTATAGTTTTAGAATTATTTTTCAGGGACGTAACTGAAAAAGGAATTTTGGTAGGGATTTTTCTTTTAGAGACGTTAACTAAAAGGAAGTCCTGAGTTTTTTTGTGAGTTTGAAGTTTGTCTTAGAGACGTTAACTAAGATAAATTCTGGTAATTTTTCGCGGTGTCGCGGTTTTTGAGATTTTAGTGGCAGTGTTGCCCAGTTTTTGAGATATTTTTGCAGAGTTGCAATTGTTATAGTTTAGAATTTTGGCGGTGACGCCACCCAAATAATATTTACCTTATTTTTAAGTTTAATAACTTTCAGACTAGTTTCTGAGAAGTTAGTTTAGTTAGTAGAACAAACTTTTAGGTTGTTTTAATCTGAGTCAGTAATTTTTGAAATTCAAATTACGATTCAAAAGCAAGATAGTAGTTTAGTTTATCTTTAAGCGAAATATTTACTTTTTGACTTTAAAGAATTCTTGAAATATTTTCTTTAAGAGTCAAACTTTTTTTTTGTAGGATCTTTTCTAGTCTACAAGGAGCCTTCTCTTTGTAGGACTATATCTTTGATTGAATTACTAAGTGATCCGTTTCACTACAAATACTTTAAGTTTAAGCACTGTTTAATTTTTTTTATTGTCACTTCGATTGTGTTTCATTAGTTTTGTGTTTATACAAGAGTTTCACAATCACAGTTGAATGAGTAGTGGAAATAGGAGATTAATCCGTCCGAGCACTTATAATTCAAGGTTTTTAGACGTTATAATCATGGCTGATGCACAAGCTGCAGGTAACGGTGAAGATCAGAGAAGAGAAGAAATGAGACTTGAAGATGTATCCAGGCCCTTAGGAATTAATGATGGAACTATTCCTCTTGGTAATGTCAATGGTCGTGTCGTCAACGATAGTTTTGACAATAGACGCAATGTTACTGAAGATTCTCTTACTCTTCAAGAGATGATTACAGCGACAGTTGAATCACACCGAGAAGAGGATAGGCGAGTGATGAAAGAGGAAATACGGCAAAGTCATGCTCAACTTCTCGAGCAATTGACAAATCTTTTTCAATCTATACCTCCTTCATCTAACAATCAACCATCTACCTCTCAAAATCTCGCACCTAGGCAAGCAGTTAGTCAAGCGACAAATAGAGTCAGAATAGCTGACGTTCCAAACGGAACAAATACTGGCAATCCTACAAACCAAATACGTAATTTATCTAGAAATTTGGAAAACTATCCAACCCCAAACAATGAACCAGGTCTTACTCGGAATGCTCCTTCAGGATATCCAGTAGATATGGCTAACGGTTCTTACTTAGACGATTTTCTTACGCAAATGAATGCGATTAATTTAGATAATTCTACGGAAGCTTCATCACCCAGGAGACAAGTACCTTCTAACGCCACGTCTTATAGCAAATTTCCACAATATCACAAGTGGGGAATCAGATTTGATGGTCGTAACATGTCTGTTGACGATTTTCTATTTCGCTTAGAACGCGTTAGGTACAGTTATGGTGTTCCATGGGACGAGTTGACGGTGAATTTTCATCACTTTGTGTCAGGACAAGCGGAGTCATGGTACTGGATGTACTTAAAGAGTAATCCACACACTTCTTGGAGTTCGCTTCAGTCCAGTTTGATCGAACAATTTCGAAGTCTCGAAACAGACTCCGAGTTGTCTCGAAAGCTTTCAGACCGAAAGCAGCAATCAGGTGAATCGTTTAATGATTTTTACGACTCACTGATGTCGATTAATTCGAGGATGCGTGTTCCGAAGTCTGAGAGAGAACTTATAGAAATTATTAAGACGAATGTAAAGAGACGTATGGGTGAGTTACTCATCACTTTCAGTACTCACAGTCTTAGACAGATGGCATATGTATGCCGAACTATTGAAAAGTTTCTCGATCGACAGGAGAGCACGCGACCCTCTTTTGTGCCGAACACGCACCGAATTCCGACAAAACGTTTCGTAAACGAAGTTGTGGAAGAATCTAATGATTTAGCTGTAGCTTTAACTTCAAGTGTAGAAGCTGTACATAACGTACACAGAGATAAGAACACTTGGAAGTGTTGGAATTGCTTAAGTGTAGGGCATGGGTTCAGGGAATGTAATAAACTTGTGGATAGAAAATTTTGTTTCCGTTGTGGTTTGGAGAACGTTATTTTTCCTACTTGTCCAAAATGTCAGGGAAACTTAAGGAGGAACAACCCAATATCCGGGGGGGTTCGCTCCGAACAGATGAACCCGGAGTTTTAAGTGCTGAAGAATCTTCTACTTTCAAAACTCCTGTTACGATTTTAAAACCATTGAATAAACTTGTTGTTAATGCAACAACACCAAATGATTTGAATATTAATATTAAGAAAAATGAATTATTAAGAAAGCCATTTCACGAAAGGCTTAGAAATTATTATGAAGTCCGTAAGCGAATAATGAATTATCCTAAATTGTCTAATCGTATTAGACGAACTCGAATCAGATTTAAGGAAAAAAGACTATTGTATAAGAATATTGCTTCAACGACATTAGAAAGAGAATCTGGAGATCCTCGCCCTTATGTCAACGTTGAAATTTTTGGAGACAAGATATTGGGTCTATTAGACTCTGGCGCAAGTATCAGTTGCCTTGGCGCTGATGTTTTAACTTACTTGTCCAATAAAGATATTAAGATTAAAAAGGTTAATTCAAGTGTTTCAACCGCTGACGGGCAGAAACAACAAATTTGTGGATTAATTACCACGGACGTTAAGTATAAAGGTGCTACTCATAGCATGAGTTTTTATGTCGTTCCGACATTAGCCCAGCGTTTATACTTAGGTGTCGATTTTTGGTCGAAATTCCAAATTGCACCAAATGTAATTTCCAGTTTGTCATTTCAACATGATGTTGAAGTTAAAGATAAGTTAGTCAATAAGTGTAAGTTGACGAATGTAGAGAATGCTAAACTCGAAGATGTGATACGAAGTTTTCCGTCGTTCACACTAAAGGGTTTAGGCAAAACAGATTGGGTAAAACACGGTATTGATACGGGGGATGCTCCTCCAATCAAGCAAAGGTATTATCCGGTCTCCCCAGTGGTGCAGTCTCTGATGTACGCAGAAGTAGACCGCATGCTTTCACTAGGGGTAATTGAAGAAAGTAATAGTCCATGGCCCTCACCTGTTGTGCTTGTACGCAAGCCTGGCAAGGATCGACTTTGTTTGGACTTCAGAAAAGTCAATATGGTTACCAGGAAAGATGCGCGACCTATTGCGCACATCGAGGGACTGTTGTCACGTCTTTCAGAGACACGTTTCATATCAAGCGTGGATTTGAAAGATGCGTACTGGCAGATACCACTGGAGGAGAGCGCGAAGGAAAAGACAGCCTTTACGGTTCCAGGAAGGCCGTTGTACCAATTCAACGTGATGCCTTTCGGTCTTTGCAACGCCGCTCAGAGTTTAACATATTTGATGAATTTAGTAGTTCCACGCGAGTTGCAGGACCGAGTCTTCGTTTATTTAGACGACCTTTTGGTTGTGACGAAAACTTTCGAGGAACATTTAGCAGTTTTGAAGATCATTAGTAGAGAGTTGGATAGAGCAGGACTCACTATTAATGTGGAAAAATCGAAGTTTTGTTTCGAAGAGTTACAATACTTAGGATACAAAGTGGGACAAGGATGTTTGAAAGCAGATCCTGATAAGGTTGCTGCTATTATGTATCAACTTCCCGATGCCGACAACCACTCGCCAAGTTAGGCGTTTCTTAGGAATGGCTGGTTGGTATCGGAGGTTTGTGGAAAATTTTTCAACCTTGGCTGCCCCACTCACTGACACTCTTAAGAAAGGTAAGGCTTTCGATTTCAATTCCGAAGCTCAGACAGCGTTCGAAAACATTAAGAAAGCACTTACATCTACACCTGTTCTGATAAACCCTGATTTCGAGAAGGAGTTTATTATTTTATGCGATGCATCAGCGTCCGGTATCGGATGTGTACTCTGCCAGCGTTGAAGTTGAATGCTGCGCAGAGGAACTACACCGTTACCGAACGCGAATGCCTCGCTGCGTTTTTAGGAATTCAAAAATTATGTTCGTATATCGAAGGATATAAGTTTAAGGTAATTACTGATCACTCAAGCCTGAAGTGGCTGATGAACATGAAGGACCCTACCGGTCGTCTGGCCAGGTGGAGTATGAGACTTCAAGGGTTCGACTTCGTGGTTGAACACAGGAAAGGAACACTTAACGTGGTACCCGACGCTCTTTCTAGAGTGTACGAAGCCGATGCTTAAATGGCAGAGAGCTACATATCCAGTGTTGCACAAGTCGAAACCGAGGAGGTGCTCCACATTGACCTAGACGATCCGGGATTCAAGTCCGAAGAATATTCACAACTCATCAGTCATATCAGCAAGGAGCAGGATCGTTTACCAGACTTGAAGATATCTGAAGGATATATATATAAGAGAACAAAACATGCAGTTGGGAATCCTCTATTGGATGATCTGGCATGGAAGTTATGGTTACCGTCCAGTATGTCAGAATCCGTAATTTCCATGGCGCATAATCCACCTAGAGCTTCTCACGGTGGTGTCGTTAAGACGTTGTATAGGTTAAGGGAAAGATTGTATTGGCCTGGTATGTTTTCACAGGTGAAACAATTTGTTGATCGCTGCGAAACATGCAAGACAACCAAAGCTTCCAACCAGACTTTACGAGCTGAAATGGGAGAAAGTTTTAAGGTGGAAAGGCCCTTCCAGCATTTATATGTGGATTTCCATGGTCCTTATCCAAGATCCAGGAATGGGAATGCTTTCATTGTTATTGCCTTAGACCAACTCACTAAGTTTGTGTTTGTTAAACCCCTTAAGAGAGCCACAGCTGCAGAAGTTATCAAGTTCTTACGTGAAGATATTTTTCTTTTATATGGTGTACCTGAGAGTATCCTATCCGATAACGGTTCGCAATTTATTTCTAAGGATTTTAGAGAAATGTTGAAAATGTTTGGTGTCAAACATTACAAGACGGCGATTTATGCACCTCAAGCTAATGCCAGCGAGAGGGTTAATAGGTCCATATTAGCAGCAATAAGATCTTATGTAGATCCGAAGCAAACTAATTGGGATATATATTTGTCATCCATTAGTAGTGCTTTACGCACGACAGTCCATTCAGCTTTGACAATGTCGCCATATGAGGCTTTATTCGGTCAAAGGATGATTGAACACGGAGCGGATTACAAGCTATTGCGCGAGTTGGGAGGACTTAATAACTCTGAAATCGATTGGTTGCCTAAAGTGGCAAAGATGAATATACTCCATACTTACTTAAAGACGGCATTAGAAAAGACACACGATGCTTATGAGAAAGTTTATAATCTCAGAAGTCGTGCGGTTGATTTTAAGGTGGGGGATATCATTTAAAAACGGGATATTGATTTGAGTGATGCGAATAAACATTTTAACGCTAAGCTATCGCCAAAGTTTATTAAAGTAACAGTTTTTAAAGTTATAGGTAACAACTTATACGATGTAGAAGATGAGAAAGGTTACGTAACCACTTCTCATACTAAGGATTTAAACAAATAAATCATACTGTGATAAAAATAGTTTTATTTTTCTCACGCCCGGCTACTCAGCTGTGCATGAGACTCTTGTTTATTTTATAGTCCGGTCAAAATAGACAAAAAAATAGTGCTAGGTTTGCAAAAATTCGCATAAAGCTGAAAATTGGTACAGACGTTGGGAACACCATTTCAAATAAACTAAGCAACATCCCCATCGATCCGACTGGTGCGTTAGAAGTTATTCAAAGTCAAAAGGTCAAATAAACGGTTTGTACAAATTTTCTTGTAAACGGTAGGTTTTATCATAAAAATACATGAGACAATGTTGTAGACCACGAAATTATCTACAAAACTTGTTAATATCATTTTTTTGTTAGAATAACCATTTCGGAGATATCGTGATTTTTAAACTTGAAGGAGTCACGTTCTATATGATATGCACATATATGCCACATGCATACATTTAGTCCAGTCGACAGGTTGGAAAAAGTGGGTGAAAGGTGGAAAAAGGACGGAAGCTAATGAAACTATCAGATATTGTTGAAGGATAGTTAATAAATATTTTACGAAGTTTTGGACCTCGAGGGCCCTATAGAAAAAGAGAAAGGGGAGGTTGAAGGGGTAACTGCAAAATTTTCGACCTTGCAACGGTTTTTCCTCATTAACATTTTGTCCTTACGTTCTATAGCAAAAGCATTTCCATTTTATAGTAGAACGTCAAATTTCCTACAATTTTGTTGGTACCAAAGTTGTTGTATGTTAATTCTTTACCGAGATATAGCTCTTTGAAAAACAGGTAATTTTTCAGAATTTGCTAAAAAAATTCCAAAAAATTCAGCTTATTTCTTCTAATAGACGAAAACTAGTGCGAGGTTTTTGTATGACGAGATTTTCAAACGACATTTTTTAGAAACTATTAAACAGCACAAATAGTAGCAAGAAAATCTCGTCATACAAAAACCTCGCACTAGTTTTCGTCTATTAGAAGCAATAAGCTGAATTTTTTGGAATTTTTTTTAGCAAATTCTGAAAAATTACCTGTTTTTCAAAGAGCTATATCTCGGTAAAGAATTAACATACAACAACTTTGGTACCAACAAAATTGTAGGAAATTTGACGTTCTACTATAAAATGGAAATGCTTTTGCTATAGAACGTAAGGAAAAAAAGTTACTGATGAAAAACCGTTGCAAGGTCGAAAATTTTGCAGTTACACCTTCAACCTCCCCCTTCCCTTTTTCCATATTGCCCTCGAGGTCCAAAACTTCGTAAAATATTTATTACCTATCCTTCAACAATATCTGATAGTTTCATTAACTTCTGTCCTTTTTCCACCTTTCACCCACTTTTTCCAACCTGTCGACTGGACTAAATGTATGCATGTGGCATATATGTGCATATCATATAGAACGTGACTCCTTCAAGTTTTAAAATCACGATATCTCCGAAATGGTTATTCTAACAAAAAAATGATATTAACAAGTTTTGTAGATAATTTCATGGTCTACAACATTGTCTCATGTATTTTTATGATAAAACCTACCGTTTACAAAAAAAATTGTAAAAACCGTTTATTTGACCTTTTGACCTTAAATAACTTCTAACGCACCAGTCGGATCAATGAGGATGTTGCTTAGTTTATTTGAAATGGTGTTCCCAACGTCTGTACCAATTTTCAGCTTTATGCGAGTTTTTGCAAACCGAAATGTCTATTTTGACCGGACTATTATGTGTATTTGTTCCATGTTATTTCACTTTTATGAAGAGGTAATGTAGAGCAATGGTAAGATGATAGAAGAAGAAGTTAGGAGAATTGATAGTTGAGACTAGGATTTAGGAATCGCGAATATCTTTTTTTTTGTCAGGAAGAAGTTTGATCAGAGTAGTAAAGGTATATGTAGATACAAGTTGTCCTTTTTCACAAGCATCTAGTCAAGTGGTACTTGTCTCGATCCTTGAGATTTGTAGGGAAAACTTTGTCACCGCAACACTAGTGATACCTTGCGGCAATTTCAGGAAATTATAGTCGTCCATCAACATACGGACATTTCCCTTCGAAATGTCAGGGAATTCCCAAAATTTTAAGAAACCTATCAGTTGCTCAATTTTCTCACTAGGAGGCGGAATTCGATAAGAAGTTATCCTAAATCAGAACCATTGTTACCTTATCTTTCACTGAACTCATACTGAAATGAAAAAATTCTAAGCGAGAATATTTCTATCAAGCTCAGACGCACTCTCTCTAGCACATTCGATTGCTACATGCAAGTGTGCAGAAGGATTATGGCTGACGAAAACTTCCGGCATTTTCGTCTTTGCTTTATGGTTATTGTCCGCACTAATAGACGCTTCGTCTCATCTCTTTTCTGCTATCTTTCTGTTTTCTCTTGGAAGTCTTATTGGAATGAACTTTAAAATGCATGTCCAATACTAAAATAGAGCCCGTTCCGACCAAACATACAATTAGGGTCTGTTTGATGAAAACGAGTTTATTTCATTTTTTTTGACAGATTGTGACAGTTAGTTGATGTATTGTCCATATATTTTATGTATTCCATAGGAAACAGGATCTATGTGTACTATACAGTCACCTAGCGAAGAAACTTTTAGTCCACTTTGATATTCAGTATTCAGTTTCTTCATTACATCATGACTGACAGATGGACATAACTAAAATTAGCTATTTGTCCGTTTAAAATGTGTAACGGCATAAACATGACGGTATTGGTGATTGAGAAACAAATGTGTCAAATTGTGATCAATTTCCAACAAAAATAAGTCAAATGTCAAAAATTGACATGTACAAAAATTCTTTCATACTTGAGAAAACTTGACACAAAATTGTTCTGTCAACCTCTACGAACATTAAATTATCAAAATAAAGTGACAGAAATGAATATGAATGACATTTAATTCAACTTTCATACTCACATAATTGTCAGTGCGAAGTAGCCTTACGTTGCTACGTAACACAAAACGCACTTGGTATCGTTAACTTTTTAGAACGCAAATCTATTGTTGACAAAAAGAACGCGGTAAAAACCATGTTCAGTCATTATGATTGCCAATGAAAAGCCAGACATAGGCGGGGCCTATAGGATTTGTCTATGGCTCTTTCATTAACATTTCAACCCTCTTCAAGAAATCATCTCGAAAACTTCTAAGAAATTTATAAAGTATTTTTACATGCAGCTGAATTGAAACAAATTAACTTTTTTTTTGCTCGCGTGTGCATTTTATTATACATAGATATAAAGTCTATAATTATTTATTGCTAAAAGCACAAAATTCATCTTTAAATATTGGAGAAATCACCCTCAATAGGTAGGTAAAAATAATTTTTAGAAATTCTTTTTTTTTTGTGTCGGCCATGATTCATGAGCGCGACACATGCATTTCATTTCGTTGAGCATGATTCCTAGTTGTTCTAGAACATGCTAAATATTACTAAAACTAGTATTAATAAGTTTTTCCTTTATTAATAACTAGGGTTTTAGTCTGGGACAAGGATCTAGTCCCCAGTAGACTCATAATTTTGTATTGTCTATGGCACTCAGAGCCATAGAGCAGCACGTGAAGAGTGCATCAATGTGGTTGCCACAACCTCGGAATTCTACACCAGAATCATCTTTAATCACTTCGATCTTCAAGTAGTTAAAGTGAAGTAGGAGTACTAAGCATAAATAGTACGTCCGAAGCATTTGCTACCAACGTGGGAGCAACAGCTTTTCTTTTTTTTTCTTTACGTAAACCACATGGTTCCTACGTTCGACGGAGCCGAACCACATGTTTCTTAATCGTTGATATACGACCATGGTACATCCTTCGTTTTGGTACCTACATATCCTTAAATAAAGAAAAAGAAAAAAAGAAAATGCCACATTTAATTTGCCTATATTAATCGGCCTCCAGGTAACTCATACATTTGCCTTTATTTAAATTACTGCGCACGTCCGCATCCTTGACGGATACTATGCTCTAAAAGTCTACATGAATGGAATTCACTCGTAGCGCTTCACACCTACCTACTCATATCACGCATAACATTTTTGTTGCCGATTTGCAACACCAGATCATACTCCACGGACGGTGGAGCGACGTATCATAGAATCTAAAAAGATTTCCTGACATTACATACTGCCAGAAGAGCACCCTATATTATATTTATAATAATATCTATATCTATATATATATGTATCTGCATATTACTATCATGAAGTAGCGAGTAGTTTTTGAGACTTCTTTTTTTTAAAAAATTTTTATCTTTTTGAAAGTGAAATGAATAATAATCTTACTTATATGTGTAAATTGTGTGTTTGTCTTACGATTGATAATCTACTTACCGGTTTTTGAGCTATATTTTGGAGCTCCCATTCGCCAGTTTTACTTGGCTTTTTCACTGTTTTAACGACGTCATTATACTTGGAGTTATCCAATGTACCTTTTTTTTGAGTATCTTTACTCAAGTTTATTGAAAGTTCACAGAACATTCGGCATATTGGATAATCACTTCTTTCATTGAATTCAGAATCATTTCAGGGATTCATATTGTTGATACTTTACGTATCCTGCCTGTACTCCCGTACAAAGTTACTTTATATCACTGTCCATAAGGACCCTCACTCTTCTTAAAGCTTATATCTGTTCGTCTGTACTATCCTGTACTCGTATCTACACGGTACCACTTTACTTAGTTTCCTTTTTTTTTGTTTTCACTAATCAAGTTGATGATCATTTGAGAATCCTAGATACTTTTTAGTTTACATTTTTGAACTTAACGTTCACACTCACTGTTAATATACTCTTTTGATAACTTGATTTGTATCATTTGGAAGTCCTTTGAAGCTTACTGCCATTATTCCTCAAGAAGATTCTTTTTCTCTTGGTGGAGACTCGAAGTCTATATAGTAGACCTACCGAATACAATCGTGTGTACATTTGTGTACGTGTTCCTGTTTCAACCTTTTTGTTTGTGGATAACACTAAAGAATATCAAATACAATTATAATTGAGTGATATTATATAACACTCACTCTCAAGATACGTCATCTTTTTGAGACAATATCTCAGAACGAGTAAAAGAATATTTCCTTTTTACTGTTTTGGAGAAAGAGAAGAATCGATACAGAGTGGTATTATAGGTGCATGATACTATTTGTGGTCTCTTATATAAAGTTACTTATTACCCTTTAATAACTTTTAAACTTTTCAGCGTCTGGTTCCAGAGAGCTCTCCTGATCCATCGACTATTTTTAATAACATCTTTAACTATATTTGATTTAAATTGAATGACCATATTTATTATCTTATCACATCATATTTTACTCTTTCTTTTTCTCTGACTATCTCCCTATCTCCTTCAACACATAAACCCATGGGCTAACGTCCCATTTAGTTGTATCAGAAGCATATTTCTTGTTTTCTTTTGAGATTCGTTAGGTTTCATATTCAGTATTACCCAGTTGTGAAGTTTGTTCCTTGTGTCCGTTTCGATTTTGGTAAAACCAACATCAACTTTTTTTTTATGAGTGACTATTTGAGTCACATTTGTTAGTTTCTTTTTTTAAAGAGTTAAACGAAACTCGGTAAACGAAATTTAAATAGTAAGACAAGTACTTACCTTTTTTTTATTCCACTCCAAGGAGAGTGAAGAACCGAGCTGAGATTGATGTTACCTTTGGTACATTCTTCGTAAGCGAACATATTTTTTTTTTTGAATGCATTAAGACAATAAGACAATAAACTTGTATGAAGCAGAGAAATTGCTTCACAAACAAGAGAGTTAGTTTATATTTTTCAATTTCGATATTGAGGAAATTCCTTTTGACTTTCCAATAACAATATTAATAATCATTAAGGTTAAGTCATTTTGATAAAGTCAGTCATTATTAGTATAGGTTCTAGATAAATACTTTGTTAGATTTAGGAGATTCATAAATAAAATAACGGCTTTATAACGTTTTGGAGAAAGAAATCTGATGGTGTTATTAATACTGTCGTGTAGACAGTTGTTCTTTTCTTTGGATATTTTGAAGTTTTGTTTAGATACAATGGTATTTAAGTAAGTACGTTGGGAGGGGTGGACATGCTTCTCGATGCGGATGGATAAAGAAGATTAACATATCAGGATGTGTGTGGAGTGTAGTGTAGGTGTAGTGTAGTTTAGTTTGGTTTAAGGTTTTGGATAACGGATAGGTTGTTATAGAATTGTAGTGTGATGATATAAGCAAGTCTTTTGTTTGTATTTTATCATGTATGGGGACCCTAAACATTTTTACAGTGACATACCTTTATGATCACTTGGCACCGCGGGTCAATGGTGGAAGTTAGATTCGAGATGATGAATCAATTTCTCATGGGTGGGTACAGAGGCCAGAGGGAGGTAAATTATAACATCTTCTCCTTCCCAGTTTATAAGAGTGTGAGTAGGTGCTGACCTACTCCACTAGTCAGCTGCGGTCATTAATTACTTGCGCTTGATAAGCTGACTGAGCCTTAGCGCTTTATCCTCGAACATCCAAGGATACTTCTTGTATAGCGGCTCGCTATTAGTGCTGTTCTCTCTTGTGTCTTTTACATTACACTTTCTAGGTTGAGTCGGCCTTCCAACTCAATTATACTTTCGGAGCTACTTATGTCTCAGCGTTTGTTGATCAGGCCCTAGCAAAGAATATTTAAATTAGTTTTTCTGAGTTTTCAAACATCTAAAACTTCAGTAGGTTCGCACTGGTTAAAAGAGGTAACAACGTTGTCGATCCCTGAGCAAGAATGCACGACCCTTGTGAGCTAGTTGAGGGCGTGCGTGCAAACCGGATGCGAAGGTCGATCACAACCCAATTGTTTCTCTGTCTCTACCAAGTGGATCTGTGGTCATAGAGAGAGTTCTCTATGAGCAAGTCTTGTGGTTTGAACAGAGTTACAGCCTTTCCACTTTGGATTCTTTGAGGAATCACATTGGAACTAGTGTCCAAGGCGACCGAACCAGTGCACATTTCTTAAAGAATTTGGTATTGTAGTGAGTTATTAGGATTTGTCTTTGGGTTATGTTGTAGGTACAATAGTAGGATGGCAAACTGGTTCATCTATAGTTCGCAATGGTAGGTTTTACTTGACGGTATGTAAGAAGTTTATGGAACAGATCGAAGAGAGTAAGTTTCTGTGAGTGGATAGGGGGATGAGGGAATACAAAGGAAATGAACCAATGCTTAGAAGGAAGTAGAGCAGTTGTTGGTATGAGTAAAAGTATCGGAGGTCTCTGGCAGGAACCAGGGAGGTCTCTAACTGTTACTGTGGTAAGTTTCATTCAGCACAGGAGGACACTGTCTATAGAAGACTGTAGGTTGTTCCTCTAAGGTTTATTCACTTGTAAGCGTTGCAGGCGTCAGCTGATAGAGGCCGTGGTCTCTCATCAGCAGGTTTGATGGTAAAGTATATTTCATTTCACATTTGTATCTTTCCTTACATTCCAAGGTTCAGGTCGTTTTTGACGTTATTTAATGGCGTCTAATATGGGATCACTGTGTGGGATCTTATAGGAGATTGCCTGTAGTAACGTGAATAATGGTTCTATAATTTTTTATTTACGTTACAGGGTGTACCTTAAAAGCAACAAACACACTTCGTGGGATGCTTTAAAAACTGCTTTGGTGGAGCAATACCGCAGTTTAGAGACTGAAACAGAGCTCTTCAGAAAGCTTTCAGACCGCAAGATGTTGAATGGTGAGTCTTTTAATGACTTCTACGATGCCATTCTACACCTGAACTCCAAGATGCGCGTTCCCAGACCTGAAAGAGAGCTCATTGAAATAGTCAAAACAAATGTCCGTAGGCGTATGAGTGAACTTCTGATCACTTACAGCCCGTCTAGTTTAAGGCAACTAGCTTATTATTGTCGAGCTATCGAGAAAGCTCACTCCCAATATGAGAACGCGCGTCCGAGTTTCGTGCCGAGTGCGCAACGTCCACCTGCAAAGCGATACGTCAACGAAATCGAAGAAGAGCCTTGTCAGGATCTAACTGTGGCATTGCCCACTACCAACATCGAAGCAATCAAGAGAGATCGTAAGGTGCAGAAATGCTATAATTGTCAAGTCCTTGGTCACAATTTTCATGATTGCGCTAAGCCGATAGATAAGGTATTTTGTTTCCGCTGTGGATTGGCAGATGCCTATAGCCCGACTTGTCCGAAGTGCGCAGCGGGAAACGAGAATAGGAACAACCCATCAACCGAAGGGGTTCGCTCCGACTAGACCTATGCGGATTTCAAGTGCCTAAGCCGACAAAGCCTCTTGAGCTTCCACAAATTAAAATTTTGAAACCGATTAAGAACCATAATGAATTACCGAATAATAAGATAAATGATTGTAGAACAATCCCTATTTCAGATAAAGAACCCAATCCAGATAAGAAATTGAATTTTACAAACAATTTTACTGAACCATTATATCGTAAACCATTCCATGAAAGGTTACGCAATTATAATGAAGTGCGTAGAAAGATCGTCACTTTTCCAGAATTATGCAAACGGATACGACGGACAAGGGAGCGCTTCCATCGCAAGCGGACTACTTACCGTAGCATAGCTTCAGCATCCATAGGCCGAGAATCGAATGACCCACATCCTTATGTAACGGTTGGTCTATTCGGACACAGTTTCCTAGGTTTCCTCGATTCTGGGGCAAGTATCACTGACATACTTCCATATTTGAAAGCTAAAAATGCTGTGGTAAGGAAGGTAGAGACTACCGTGTCCACGGCCGATGGACACAAGCAATCAATAGTGGGGGTGATCACTACGGCGATCCAATATAAAAACGTGACAAAAGATATAGATCCGTATATTGTGCCATCCTTAAGCCAACGTCTATATTCAGGCGTCGACTTTTGGCAGAAGTTTCAGATCGCACCTCATATAATTGCGGGTCTTTCAGGAGTTACGACCGGTGGGCAAGATGAGAGACCCACCAACCAGATTAAGTTGAATGATGAAGAGTCTAAACGACTAGAAGCAGTTGTTCGTAGATTCCCTTCTTTCGCAGTCAATGGACTCGGGAAGACGAATCTAGTACAGCATTACATAGATACGGGTGATGCCGTACCAATAAAGCAGAGGTATTATCCTGTATCTCCAGCGATACAAACTCTTATGTGCGGAGTTCGACCGCATGCTTTCGTTAGGAGTCATCGAGGAAAGTTCCAGTGCATGGAGTTCCCCAGTGGTGCTTGTACGCAAACCTGGTAAAAACCGATTGTGTCTGGACTTTCGGAAGGTGAACTCAGTGACCAAGAAAGATGCTCGTCCCATTGTGCATATAGAGGGGCTGCTAGCACGTCTGAAGAGACAAGGATGCGTTTTGGCAGATACCGCTGGAGCAAAGTTCGAGGGAGAAGACCGCTTTTACGGTACCTGGCCGACAACTGCACCAATTTAAGTTAATGCCCTTCGGTCTATGTAATACGGCACAAAGTTTGAGCTACCTGATGAGTCGCGTAATCCCATCAGGATTACGAGATCATGTTTTCGTATACTTGGACGATTTATTGGTTGTGTCGAAGGAATTTCGACGAACACATGGAGACTCTGGAGATAGTTGGAAAGTGCTTGACTAATGCAGGACTGACGATAAACGTCGATAAGTCGAAGTTTTGTTTCGATGAGCTTCACTATCTTGGTTATAAGGTCGGTCAATGTTATCTGAAATCTGATCGAGATAAGATCGCAGCTATTACTAGCTTTCCTTTACCAGCCACAACTCGCCAAGTTTGCCGAATTCTCGGTATGGCAGGTTGGTATCGGCAATTCGTTAAGGATTTCAGCACCCTAGTCGCACCCTTGACCGAGACACTGAAAAAGGGAAAGGTTTTCAAGCTAGGTCCAGAAGCTATTGAAGCATTCCTGCAAATCAAACAAGCTTTGACTTCAGCGCCTGTACTAGTCAATCCAGACCTCTCCAAAGAGTTCACCATTCTCTGCGACGCATCCGCGACTGGCATCGGATGTGTACTCTGTCAGCGGGACGAATCCGGGCGGAGCAGCCCATATACTACTTCTCCCGGAAACTGAATGCGGCACAGAGAAACTATTCGGTGACAGAGCGCGAGTGCTAAGCAGCTTTTGAAGGTATCCAGAAGTTTAGGTCTTATGTTAAGGGGTACCATTTTCGTGTCATTACGGACCATTCCAGCCTGAAATGGCTGATGACTATGAGGTGGGGTATGCGTCTCGAAGGCTTCGATTTCGTGGTGGAGCACAGAAAGGGGACAGTGAATTTCGTGCCAGATGCTTTATCTAGAGCATATAAAGACGATGAGTTGACAGTCAGCTTTCCTTTCATGTCTACCACAGATCGATGCCTCGGAGGTACTCCACATCGATCTTGAGGATCCGACCTTTAAGTCCGAAGGTTATCTCGATATCATCAGTCATATCAGGAAGGAACAGGAACGGTTACCTGACCTCAAAGTGTCGGAAGGGTACATATACAAATGCACTAAACATGCGATTGGTACTCCCTTGGCCGACGATCTAACCTGGAAGTTGTGGGTTCCCTCAGAGATGACGGAATCGTTAATCTCATTGGCCCACAATCCGCCGCGTGCATCGCATGGTAGAGTGGTGAAGACTATTTACAGGTTGAAAGATGGATTTTACTGGCCGGGAATGTTCACTCAGGTCAAACTATACGTAGACCGGTGTGAAACGTGCAAGACCAGCAAAGCAGCTTACATGACATTGAGAGCAGAAATGGGAAACAGTTTCGAGGTGGATAGGCCGTTTCAGCATTTATATGTTGATTTTCCCGGGCTGTACCCCAGATCGAGAACTGGTAATGTTTATATTGTCATCGTGTTGGATCAACTGACTAAATTTGTCTTGATCAAACCACTGCGCAAGGCAACAGCCGCGAGCGTGGTCAAATTCCTGAAGGACGAAATTTTTTTGATTTACGGAGTACCAGAGAGTATTCTCTCTGACAATGGTACACAATTTGTTGGGAAGGAGTTCCAAAAACTCATTGATGTTTTTGGGGTCAAACACTACCGGACGGCAGTGTATGCTCCCCAGTCGAATGCTAGTGAGCGAGTTAATCGTTCCATCCTGGCGGCCATACGGTCGTATGTCAATCCTCGGCAGACGGATTGGGATGCCCATCTGTCCTCGATCAGTAGTGCCCTGCGCACGACGGTACATTCAACTCTTTCGATGTCCCCATACGAAGCCCTATTCGGACAACGTATGATAGAGCACGGGGCAGATTATCGTCTTCTGAGAGAGTTGGGTGGACTGAACTGTTCGGAGATAGATTGGCTTCCCAAAGTCGCCAAGATGCACATCATTCATTCGTATCTAAAACAAGCCTTAATAAAAACTCATGAGGCATATGAGAAAACTTACAATCTACGGAGTAGGAACGTAACTTTCAAAGTAGGTGATGAGATTTACAAACGAAATCATATCTTAAGCGACGCAACTAAGCATTTGAGTGCGAAGTTGTGTCCCAAGTTCATTAAAGTTCGTGTAAGCCAAGTCATTGGTAATAATTTGTATGAGGTAGAACATAGGCGAGGACACAAATCAACGTGTCATACCAAGGACCTGAAGAGGTAAATCATATTTATCAAAACCATATCTCAGACTTTCTTTCAATTAACTGGACTTTATCAAAAATATTAATCGATGAGAACTTAAACCTATTTTCGATCACGATGTTCAAATGCTTTTTAGTATTTAAAGAAACATAGATTTTCTATAGTAATTTCTTTTTTTATCTTATGCCCGGCGCTCAGCTGTGCATGAGACACTTGGTTTAACGCCAACTTTTATTTCTGGCATATTTTCAGAAAATCTATAGAGCGCTCAAGTGTTGTCAATTCGTTGTAAAAATATTTTTTTTGTCTTTGACCGACTAGACGTAAAAGAGTCGCAGTGTCATCACGATACGACGTATGAGGGAGCCCAGGTTTGAAGGATATTTTTCCTTATATATATTCTTTTTTTTTTGAGAAGTTCTCCTTTTTCTTGGAAATTAGACCAAGTAGACTCGGTCTAAATTCCAAGCTTTGTAGGGAAAACTTTCTCGCCAATCACTGGCATATAGTAAATGTCTCTGGTGCCATCTATGTGCGAAACCCCAGCTAGTTTGGGTTAGGTAATGCTCACACCATGTTCACAGGCGTAGTGGTCACACTAGGTAATTTTGCAGTAAGTGGTGACAGTCACGTCACGTATGTTGGAAACACAAAATTGACAGATAGCTGTCAGAGAACCAATTTAAAGAAAAAAGTTGATGCGGCCGAGTATTTACTCAAATTTTCAATCTGAACCTACAACTAAGCTGTCAGTCCACTACTCGAAATTGTATATCGCCATCGCAGGTCTGTCTAGAAAATATGACATAAGTATCACGACGGCCTAGGGAACAAACCTCATCTATTGAACAACAAAAGTCGAACACTTGTGCCATACTGCTACATGTTTCAGGAACTAGAGATCTCACACTTAACATTTCTTACAAATTGTCATACACTCAGGTCCCATACTAGACGCCTAACAGGCAACGTGACATAACGAAGTCACTAAGTCCATGTCATATTGAGGGTTCTATTTGTAGGGAAAAACTTTCTCGCCAGTGCACATGAGTAGTGTACTCAACTGGTGCCACCTATGAGAGAAACCTCACGGTTACTCACACAGTGCTGAACGCACACAATACAATCCACCAGTATGATATTCCACAAATAGAATCCACCCAGACAATTGAATCCATTTAAAGGAAGGAGTCCACAGACACTTCCAATTTTATTTGTAGCTTTCCAAGTCATGCGCAATCCACCATTTTGATGAAAACGCACTTCCATCAGACAGAAACCAGGTCGCACTATTCTTGAAATTATACTATGTCCACACTAAAACTGCAGGTTCATTGTTTACACTAGGAGTGAAACGAAGTGAAGGAACTAAAAACTTGAGAATTGTCAGACTAGTATAAATGACACCACGTTATTACTGCTAGATACGTTTAATCTGAAAAAAAATTACTAAAGACCATGTAAACCCTTTCGGGTGAAATAAAATTTTGACAGCGCAATTTGTTTTCGGACTATATAACCGAACCAATCGTTTGACAGCGGTAAAAGTACGTCATAGATGTCGTGTCGATATCAGTGATGTCAGGTGTAGCGTTGGATTAGTTATCTGTAAGTCTGACGTTTTTAATGTCAGTTACATGTTGTCGCAAATACACTCGCCCAATACAGTCTGACAGATGTCCAAGGACCAGTAGGTCTCACTGAGACGTCTGCCACGGTAGAAACACTTGAATTGTATTAACCCTAGGAACCTAGAACCAATATGTGGTTTCACACTTTAGAGTTAAAAGACGTTTCATTGGTATCAATACTTTCCTTCCAAAATGATACTGATCACGCCGAGGTCGGATAATCGATACAACGATGTGTCATATATATGGCAACTAAATTTCTAAAAATCAAGTATTCAGTACCTTTACCACCGACTTAATCAGCTGTATTCCCTTTTCTTCCCTTTAATTCTGGTGACATCCAAGATTGACCATTACAATTTGGGATTGCCTAGCAAACCTTATGTAGTCATAACACCTCATGTGTCATAAAACATTATCCTATAGTGTAACCAGCGCTTTAGTATAGACATTTACCACCAACTTATGTGAATAGTAACATCTGTCAAATGGCAGAACTTTCATCTTTACGAAAGTGGTACAATGCGTACTTACCCTAGACACTTATATCAACACGCCACCTATCTTGTCACCGACAAACTACAAATATTGGAAGAAAGGAAATTAAACTGGAAAACAGGGCGTTGGCTACCTGGAAAACAGGAAAGCCAACGACAAATTAGAATGTGGACTTCATTTTGAAGAAACCACCCGATCAAGAAACATCTCAATAGCAGAACTTAAATTCATTCGCAGATATATCGCGTCCTTTAATTATTTTTTTTGTGTTGAATAATCACTTTAAGTGATTAACGCAAACAAATTACTGGCATCGGACCTATCCTGAAAGCAGATTATTCAGCGAGAAAAGGTAAGTTGGAAAATGTGTTACATTTCCGAAGCAAGGAAACATATACGGGCTGGCGCCATTTTCAACGCGTCGTGCTAGTGAGTCTTCATGTTTGGTTATCTGGGACTTCATCCCTGAATTATTCGTGTTTTATGTGACCAATTTGTACTTCGCTAAAAGGAATTTTTTTTATTAAATCAGCTTTGACTCTGTATACGTGGAAGAGTATCGGATCATCGGTAAGATCCTAACGTTGCGTTAAATAACTTCGTTCTTTTGATAGAATCGTTCATGCGAATAATATCATCGGTCCGCTTTACTTTGAAATACACTTAAACCTTATCACTTTGTAATTTTCTTGATCTTCTTTTTATTATCACGTAAATTTACGAGTAATAAATATTATTTGTGTCCATTTAGAACAAAGTTCAATATTATTGAAGAACTATGATCCTAGCTTTTGATTGATTGTATGCAAATTAGTGGTTTGAAATTATTTTCTTTGTAATCAATGAAGGATATTTAACTTCCCGATTCTTAAAGAATTTCGAGTGTTAGGTTAAAAACCTATTGAGAATTTTGTACGAATAGGTTTATATATTTTTCTATTTTTTTTTATGATAAGAATAAGTATCCCATAAATATGATAACTTTTGTTAGATTTAAGATTCACTTTAATAAACAGAATTTCCGTTTTATAAAGTAAAAGAAATCTTTTCTGAAGTTGAAGTTTATTTCCGTTCAGGTTTATTTTCTTGAAGACGTTACAGGTTTACATTATGGCAGTATAAATTATCCATAGGGAGGATTGTACCCCTCTCAATACTTTGGACAGGACAAGGCGACGTACTTTAAGAGTTGAATTGATGCAACAGTGTAGGATGAAGATTTAGGTTTCGATGTTAGGAACCGTGTTTAGATAGGGTAAGAAAGTAAGCAAGCGGTTTCTGCTTGCTTGTTATGTAAAGGGGTTGCCCAATAAAATTATTAAGTCGTGGGGGCTCATAGGTCCATGGACAACCAAGGGCGAACATAAGAGAGTTGATTTCTGTGTTCGTTTTGGGTGGGTTGAGATACCAGGGGGATCAATCGACATCTTGTAGGGAAAACTTGTCCACTAGGCGATATAGGTCACCCTAGCGGCGATGCGAGGCAATCCTCTACGTGTCGCTACCACCAACTGACATTTCCTGTCAGAAGGATTAAAAAAATATAATGTCCTACTAGGGATTTCTCAGTTGCGATATCTTGTCACTAGAGGGCATATTTTCTTAGGAAATTTCAATTATCCACCTATGGTACTGCATTCTTCACTCAGACATAAATATCCCAAAGGAAGGAAATTAAGTTCAGTCACACTGCTGGTTAGAAACTGTCGTATTGATAGAAAACCGAATAGTGTCTTGCTAGTCTTTTCAAAGGAATAATGATCACTTTAATGATCATGTGCAAGACCGTGGCGGTAATATCTACCAGAAAATGCCAACTTTGACATCTTTCCGTAAAAAGAGATGAACTATCTGACAGTGGCGACATCTAGTTACCTGATAGTTGCTCGACAATAAAAAGATCCAAACATATATAGAGTCAACACCAACCTATAAGCATTATTCTGACACATAGAATTTGACATTTAAGTCAGTAAGAATTTACTATATAGCACTTGACAGTCTGTGTCAGCCTTATTCTATTGTTTAAGTAAGAAAATAGGAGTATAACAGATGAAGCGCAAGTTAACAATAGTTAACGAAAGAACGCAATACTTACCTAAATACTCTATGAATTTCTACTAGTGGAGAGATACTGTTCTCCAAAATCGAAAGCAGACACCAGACTTCTACAATATTCTGTGTGTTCGCCATTCAAATTACAAATTTCATCCGATACGCATCTTCAAAAAGTTTTGTGAGTTTTCCTAGGGTAAAAAGGAATGGAATATAATTAATATAACTTTGATCGCGTGTGTATATTGAAATATCAGTGAAAAATTAATGAAATTGCAAGAAGCAATTAATTATCCATCAGGAATTCCAGAATTAGACCCTATTAAGGTAAAATGAATTCATAAATTTTTTTTTGTTCGCGGGCCACATTTGTATGGACGCGGCATGTCTTTTTTTTTTAATGCATATATATTTCTTCAATCTTTGAAGGAATATGCATTAATTTATATAGAATCTAGTGATTAAACAAGATTTCTTTCTTTTTTATTGCTAGGGTTCTTACGTCTGGGCAGAAAATTTGCCTCAACATCTTGGTTTCATTCATCTTCGATTCCTGAATAGGAATATTGGACAACGTGTTCCAATTGGAACAGACATATGCACAACGCATGTTATCCGTGCATGGCGTGCAGCAAGTCCATCACATCGTAGCATTATTTGGCTGACGAAGATATCCTCAACGACACATCGATCTCCAGATATATATATCTAAGGAGCAACGTGGGATTTCGTATCGTGCCAGAGACGCGTGTTCAAGTTTGATCCGTATGGTACTCAATCTGCTTTGACAGAATCAATTTTATATTTGTCCGCATGGATCTATCCCTGATCCCGAAATTAAATGAGATAACCAACGTTTCTCAGGTAACAATTTTGATTTCTTATTATTAAGAAGACACTTTCGAGGAAAGTGCCGATTGTATTCAGACGCCAAAGAACCTCTGTACGATCCCCTGTGAAGAATTCCTGTTCGAAGAACATTAAATGGTGCATTCCAGCACCCCAATTTTGAACTACACTTTATACATTGGAGCACTGTACTCAAGCGCCCACGGACGGTGGAGTCGCCACCCTACGCATCTTATATTAAGTTATATCTTTATATATTTATAGGTACAGTTTATCCTTTTTGATTATGAAATACATACTTTATTATGTTCATATTACTGAAATAACATTAAATAGTGTATTTACTAATAATTTTTGAAAGTTCAAAGAGAAATTTACTTTGGTTATATACTTACTTGCCTAGTGTTCAGTGTATATTAAATCTGTGTTGTTTGTGTGACTATTTGTCCAAAGAAGGACCTTGATAAAGTCCATTCATTTAAGTTCAAGATCCAATAAAAAGTTTTCTTAAGTGCGCGTATCCTACTTGCCTTCGCGTTTCGAATTCAGTTTTTTCTGGTTTCGACGCGTAGGAAGGACGAAGTTATCCACACTAGCGTTTCAAAGGCATCGTTTATGCTCGTATTTAATGATTCAAGTTGAGAATTCGATCATGCTAACCGTGTAGATACTTCTAGCGGAATATCTTTCCTCAAAATTTTTGGATTATTTGTATCCAACTGGTAGAACGTTCGTTCGCAGTTCTCGTTAAGCACTTCTTTTGTTTTTGATTTATTATCACTTTTCTCCCAGGATATTCCTGTCGGCAGAACACTTTCTTTTTACTTGCGATTATAGGTACTTTAAGGCAAGTTATGGATTCGTGCAGAAAAAAAAATTTGAGATAACAATCACACATGACATTACGATGATGGAGAAGTCGAAATAAAATGCACGACTGGGTCGCACGAACTTGCTCCAATGAGTGACAGTGGTTTATGGGCTTGAGATTTTGATAAAAATAAAATTTTCAAAATTCTTAAATAAATACTTAAACTAATTTGAGCTGAAAAAAAAGTACGCCATTTTATTTCTTGGATAAATTTGAATTTATGAGAATAAATTTAGAAAAATCTGTGGAGCGGTTTTTGAGAAAAAAAGTTTTTTTTGAAAAACTTTTTGAAAAAAATTTTCAAAAAAAAAACAAAAACGCCAGTTCATAGGTATTCAGCAAATACATTTACTTAAAATTTCAAAAAAATATTTAATAAGCAGTTTTCAAAATATTAATTTTTAAATTTTTTTTTTTTAAAATGCTTTTAAAAATACAAAAAAATATTTTTCAAAAATATTGGTATGCAATACAAATTAAGCTACCTACAGCTATATGTGTGTGAAATTTCGAAAGAATCGGTTGAGTCGTTTTCGAGATAGTCGAAAGCAAAAAAAACGGTCCTATGGAAAGTACCGTTCTTAGTCATTTTTTAAAACTTTTTTTTCAGCCATATGATTGGTCGTACCTAAAAAGCAACACTGATTTTTTTAATTAAAAATCGTTAGAGCCGTTTTTGAGAAAAATAAGCTTTAACGTAACGGTTGTATGGCAGGTACCGTTATTTTTTGAGCTAAAAAAAAAATTTCAATTTCCTTTCTGTACAATACCTAAAAAAGTCTATATACCAAGTTTGAAGCAATTCGGCCCACCGGTTTGGGCTGTAGGTCTCATACAGACAGACAGACAGACAGACAGACAGACAGACATACAGACGGACAGAATTTTTAGACCATCTTTTTTCGTCTTCGCTATCATCGTAATGTCATGTTTGATTGTTATCTCAAAACTTTTTTTTTCGACGAATGCATAACTTGCCTTATAGTACCTATAATCGCAAGTAAAAAGTGGGTCTGGGAATTCCGTCCGTCTGTCTGTCTGTCTGTCTGTCTGTATGTCTGTTCGCGCCTCTGGAAGCTGAACGGATGGGCCGATTTGCTTCAAATTTGGTATTTAGGATTTATTTGGCCGTCCCTCGGAACATATTTTTTATTTTTGCCCTAGGTCCAAAAATAACGGCACCTGCCATACAATCTTGAAGACAAAAATTGATTTTCTCAAAAACGGCTCTAACGATTTTGATAAAACTTTCAGAATGCTATTTTTGCAAAAAAATCTATCTTTTGGTTTGAAATTTTTTTTCAAAATTTGTCTTATAACGGTACCTTTCATAGAACCAATATTTTCAATTCAAATTTTCTCGTAAACTATACATTCGATTTCAATAAAATTTCGGCCACAGGAAGTCATTTATAATTTTATTAATATGGCATTTCAAAATTTTCAAAAACTTTTTTTTTTTGATTTTTTATAATTTTTTCAAAAAAATGTTTGGTTTTCGAAATATGTTGGAAACGGGTACATTGATTTTTTTTTAAATTATTTTTCAAATGTAAACTACAGATTGCCATATATTTGCATACTCAAACAAATTTCAAAATATTTTTTGAAAAAGTTTTTCAAAAATAACTTTTAAAAAAAAAAAACTGGTCCAACGATTTTCAATATTTTTTTTTCCTAAATTGCCGTATAGCTTTGAAATTTTATTGCATACTTAGCTTTTCCGAGAAAACTCTTAAACTAATTTAAAAAATAAAAGAATTTTCGAAATTATTTAATTTTTTTTAATATCCATATATGCAGCCACTATTATTCTCTATTATCATAAGAGCAAGTTTGTGCGACCCAGTCGTGCATTTTATTTTACTTGCGATTATAGGTACTATAAGGCAAGTTATGGATTCGTGCAAAAAAAAAATTTCGAGATAACAATCACACATGACATTACGATAATGGAGAAGTCGAAAAAAGTGGGTCTGGGAATTCCGTCCGTCTGTCTGTCTGTCTGTCTGTTCGCGCTTCTAGAGCCTGAACGGATGGGCCGATTTGCTTCAAATTTGATATCTAGGATTTATTTGGCCGTCCCTCGGAACATATTTTTTATTTTTGCTCTAAGCCCAAAAATAACGGCACCTGCCATACAATCGTGAAGAAAAAAATTGATTTTCTCAAAAACGGCTTTAACGATTTTGATAAAACTTTCAGGATGCTATTTTTGTAAGACAGTCTATCTTTTGGTTGGAAAATATTTTTCAAAATTTGTCTTATAACGGTACCTCTCATAGAACCAGTATTTTCAAATCAAATTTTTTCGTAAACTATACATTCGATTTCAATAAAATTTTGGCCACAGGAAGTCATTTATAATTTTATTAATATGGCATTTCAAATTTTTCAAAAACTTTTTTTTTTTGATTTTTTATAATTTTTTCAAAAAAATTTTTGGTTTTCGAAATATGTTGGAAACGGGTATATTGATTTTTTTTAAATTATTTTTTCAAATGTAAACTACAGATTGCCATATATTTGCATACCCAAATAAATTTCAAAATATTTTTTGGAAAAGTTTTTCAAAAATAACCTTTTTAAAAAAAAACTGGTCTAACGATTTTCAATATTTTTTTTCCTAGATTTACGAATAGCTTCTAAATTTTATTACATACTTTGTTTTTCCGAGAAAACTCTTAAACTAATTTAAAAAATCAAAGAATTTTCGAAATTATTTAAATTTTCTTAATAGCCATATATGCAGCCACAATAAGCAATTGCTTATCATAAGAGCAAGTTCGTGCGACCCAGTCGTGCATTTTATTTGATTTTTGTATTTCGAACTATTAGTTCACCAATCTTTTACTCGTCTGAGATTATATTACCTTTTTGATTGTTCCTGTACCAGTTACATAAGAAGACGTGGTGTCTTATCCTGAATCCATTTTGAGATTCTTTGTCCAGTGAAACTTCACTTTCCATTGTTGAAAGAATTTCAACACATAGTCACTTACTTGTTCGTGTTTGCATACTTTTTTTTTGTACCGCGCGTTATCCTGAATACCCACCAGGGCTATATTTAGCCACATATAGAAGAGGATCCTCTGTATAGGAGATCCGTCACAAAAGACATAGCTTCCAATACTCATTGTTGAGTGAAGCTTATACTTTTTCTTTCGATTCATAAAAGAGTCGAAGGTGTATTAATTTCGTTATAGTTATATTGTAGTTTTAGTAGATAAATAACTTTTTCTTTTTCACAGCGTCTGGTTTCCAGCAGTGCACTCCTGGGATCGCCTGTTTGATACGTCATATTATATTGATTTATATATTACTATATTGAATTTGATAATAACTATATTGAATATTTTTACTTTTTCTTCTACTATCCGCCCCTGGTCTCCTTCCATATAAATAAACCCAAGGGCTAACGTCCCTTATATTTTTTTTTTGTGTTTTGGTTATAGGGTTTAAATAAAATCATTGCACCCTTTAACTCGGGCTTAGAGTTTTCATAACTTTTTGCGCTTTCGTCCTTTCGTATCGTCGGATTTAGTTTCTGTCGAAATTTAAAATTCTTTGGTCCGTCCTTAATTTTTTTTTATACTTTCAAAAGATTTTACAATCGTTTTACTTGAAATTCATAAACGATATATTTGAATGATCTCAATTCAATGGTCACTATAACAAAAGATAATTTTTTTTATAAGCGAGTCTGGAGTAACGATACGTAATCATACGTTGTTACCTTGACAATTATTTTTTTTTGTGATTAAAATTTTGAAGGACATCTTTTGAGAATCTTTACTATAGTTTTAGATTTCAATTAACTTTTAGGTATTAGATTATAAAGTTTTATTCGATAATTAGAAACATCGTAAGATTTCTTAAAGGCAGTTGTAAACTTTTTATTTACAAAAGAAAATTAAATCAGAATCATAAGAACACTAAATAAAATTAATTTGTGACAATATCCCTTAAGGGAAAGATAGAATATTTGGTGAAAGATTTTCACTCTCTTTCTAACTTTAATGAAAGTTAAACTTGTCTAGACTTAAGATAAAATCAATAAACACTAAACATTATAAAGTTTAAAGAAAATCTAAATTGTTTTCGATGCTTTATGTTATCTTTATTTTTCAGATATGGCGTGTTGAGTAAGTACGTCCGGGGGGAGTGAACAGCTCTTGTAAGACATGGATTGGTAACAGCAGTTTCTCAAATAGGTGGTTATAAGAATGAAGAGTTTAGTTTCTCTTATTCCTTATGGTTAGGTTGTTTGGAACTTTTTGTGTGTGATGATAGATCAGATAGTAGGTAGTATAGAATGTGAGTAGACTTTTGGTTGTCTACACATTCCTGTTTAGGGATCTTAGAGGATAAAATTCAGGGATGACTGTCCCTAATAGCTTACCTAAGACATTATGGTGGAAGTAGTCTAGGAGGTTTAGACACTTTCTCTGGGTGGGTTACGAAGCTATGGATTAACGTCAACATCTTAGTTCCCTCCCTTCTTACAACAGTGATACTTGTGCGTATTCGTATCACTGGTCAACCATACACTTAAAGTTGCGTTTCGTGAAGTTGACTGAGCTAAATTACGCCGTGTTCTCTTCTATCTAAGAACACCCATGAAGCTCACTAATCGTCTCTTCTCTCATATCGGTCTCTTTTCGGTTATACCGAAAAACAATTCTTTGTTCTCAAATCTATCACTTAAGTGTACTTACGCATAGTTGATCGGGCCCTAGCAAATAATATTTAAACATTATTTTTGAGTTTACTCCATCCAAACTCAGCAGGTTCGCAGAGGTTAAAAATTGTAACAACGCCAGTAGATCCTTGAGCAAGAACTCGCGACCCAACTGAGCTAGTCTGTGGTCTCGACATGCGAACCGAACTGCGATAGTTGATCTCGGCCCCCTCTTTTTGAATTTCTAGTTTGTCGAATCTCTGGTAGTTGAGGTTGAGATAGTTCTCAATCTTAAATATTATGATGATCCAAGCTAGAGGTTCCGCCTTCCACGTTGTACTCTCTGAGGAAGCAAGGGAACGTATGTCGATGGTTCCTCAGTTTACTTGGCAGAGTTTGTTATGGTCATGGTTGTTAAGTTGTGTAGTGTTTATTTGTGTGCATTAGGCAGTGAGTGACAAGCAGAAGAACGAGGCTTGTTCTTTAGCAGATATCTTAGATTCCATAGTGGTGTGATCATAGAAAAGGGTAGTGACCTGTCATTTTCCAGAGTGGTGAGGGACAGCGTGCTACGAGAAGGGTAAGCATAGTCGGTTCACCAGGGTAGGAGTTTAAGATATCTGGAGGTAAAGGAGTTTCTGTAAGTGGAAGCGAATGGAGGAGGTAATATGCTTGCTATTCTATAGATGGCGCTCAATGAGGAATAAAGGAATTGAGGTCTCTGGTTGAGCGGTCTACAGGGATGTTTAGTAGGTGTGTTCCTTTCTCTAATAACGAAGAGTCAATTATTCAGAGTCATATTGATAATTTTTTACGTTACAATCTTCGATCCTCCCTCCCCTCTAGGTTAGACACCTCTCCATCCACTTTCAGCACATCATCGTGGCAGCTGGTCGTGTAGATGATAATTATGTTCCATATCTACCATGAATACATATGGTATGCTTTTGTTACAATTACTTACGTGTCGCGTTCTACAGGTTAGTGTAGTAGTTCAAACAGGGTTTCTTTCTTTCAGTCTATGTTCGCTTACAATACGTAAAGAGGTGCATTGATGAATCATTTCCTCTTTTCTAACAATTCACATGAGTCTTTTCTTCGAAAGTTATGAGGGCCATCAAGCATTCAAACATCATTATTCGAACATGAACATCTTAAGTTCAACGGTCGGCAGGGTAAAATAAGAGGTAACACCGGTTGTGTAGATCCCGGAGCAAGTACCCACGGTCTGGCTGAGCTAATCGTGGCTAGGGTACTACGGGCCACCGCGACGGTCGATCTCAACCACGACCCTACGTTGTCGCATGCCGTTCTTATCGGCTATTCAGGATTTCAGAGATAGCATTACTGGTCTAGGTACGTTTGTGGGGATTTAAGTAGGGTCCTTTTTTTTCAGGTGTAGGCTACAGAATGTGAAGGCTGCGAGCAGAACAACTAGTACTCGCAGCGGATAGGCGTGAACATGCTATCAGGTACCCTCTAGGCTGTTCTACGGGACTTTGTAGTCAGTACCTATGGTAGGCTGGTGGATGGTTCTCGCTTCTGTGATGGGGATGGATATGAAATTTGGAGAACGGGAGAGAAGAAGGAAGAGCAGGAGGCCGTGTTAGCGAAGTGTAAGTATTTCTATATTAGGGGTACTAGATACACCGATACATGGGCGATGGACGATGGAGTTGCAGTTCCTTGGGATAGGAGTCAAGGATGTATGGGGTGCTTGTCTCTTCCTGCTTCTTTTCTGGCTTGGGTTGTTGATGGGCAGTAGGTTTAGAACCCAAATATCTATAGGGTATTTGGGTGACAGAGGTTAGATGTCCGTTGTCATTCACAGGTAGTATAGCATCGTTTCAAATATTCATTTATTATTATTTTACGTTACAGATGGCGCCCAACGTGGGGCCCGAATTAGCTTGAAAAGATTAGATTAGAATTGCCAGAAGTTAGGTCGATTCATAGTGACTTTGAAGAAGTTAGGAATTTTTGAGAATTTTGGAATTTTTTTTTTACTTTCTGAATCGAAGTTGTTGTTTTGCTTTTTATTTGAACAGGTCTCTTAGATAGAGGAATACCATCGAGATAAGCGGTGCAGACACTATTTTGTCCAGTGGTTTAGTGACCATATCCTGAGTCAGCTGTTGCATTAGGTCTACCCACTTTTTTTTTCTACCTCTTGTCACTTAGAAGTATCTTCGATCTCTGTCCGGATTGAGCTGTAGATTTGCTCAGTCGTCAGTAGCTGAGGTGTTGATACGTCCTCATAGTGAAGTCTATGATTCCCGATCGTGTGAGAGCAGGATGAGCAGGTTTTCTGACCGGTGGTTGGAGCTTTTTGCCCGACGCACGTCAGCTGCAGAAGCTGGTTATCCACTCAAACACGATTGCAATTGTTTCAACAGCAATCAGTATACTTTTTTAAGATTATTACACAACCCAGTTGTTTTAGGAGTTTTCAAGCATTTTTGTCGGATGTTGGGAAGTGACGGTATGCGACGGGACATGAAGCGCTAACCGGTAGTTGGTGTTTTATACCCGATGTACGTCAGCAGTAGCGTAATGTTACCTTCGCATACTTGATCAACCTATCATTTAAGGAAATTGTCTTTCCTCTAACGAACATAACGCCGTAAGTTTCGTTGAGACTACACACACTAATAATTTTTATTATGATTTTTTTTTTGAGTCGGTTATATTGCAAAATGAAACAGTATATATGCCTTGTTGCAAAGATGGGAGGGTTACTCCCTCTCGAATCTTTTATGAGACACCAGTTATATATATATTTAGTTCATATTATATTTTGTTTTTGAGATATAACACAATTTAGTTATCTTTTGAATTTTTGGCTAGTTAGAAGACAGCAGAACTTCTAAGGTGTCCAGTATATTTTTTTTAAGTATTCCGTCAATTAAGTCGGGACGTAACTTCTTCATTGTCGTGTAAGTTTGGGACAGAGCCCGCCATTACAGTTTCAAGTTATTTCCAGTTTGGGATAGTGCCCTCTAATAGTTTTCTTTTGGGATAGAGCCCACCATTTTTGAGTACACTAATATAGATTAGTTCATAGAGTATCCAAATTAAGTTTTGAGTACTATTTAAGTATTGATTTTGATATAGGATTTTTCTAGAAAAACATAAGTTTTTTTTTTTTGTAAGAAAATAGCTATGTTGGTATCCAGTTCAATTTAGGATTTCTGAAAACATTTTTGAAGTAACGTTTTCAGTAAACAAATTATCGATACATAACATACCTATATCATTAAGCACTCTTAAATTTTATAAATATTTTTTTATTTGAATTACTTGATTGAAGAATATCCGTTGGAGGTTTCTTGCTCACAGTGTATTTGAAGTTTTCCATACTCTGATTTACCCTTTTGTATTGATCTTATACTCGAGTAGTATCCGTTCGAGAAATTTTTCACGGACTACAATACCTTGTTTTTGGATTTTTTTTTTGAATCACTCTGCTGTTGTTATCCGTCCGAATATTTTCACGACTGAATGAGCGATTCAGGTCGTAAGAGAGCCGTTAAGAGTACTTTTATTTCGAAGTACAAAGACTTTATAGTCATGGCTCAAGGGGGATCGAAACCCAAACCTGGTCGTAAACAGAATGAACCCGTTGACCATCAATCCGACGATGGAGTCAACCAGGCAGAGAATAACACTATCGAAAGAAGCATTGTAGTGGACGACGACGAGTTAGAGGCAGCTGAAGAGCAGCTTCGCAAAGATGCGGCTGATCATTCAGCGTACATCCAGCAGGTAGTTTCTGCTACTATAGATCTACACAGGGTCAATGATAGACAATTCATGGCAGAGGAATTAGCTAAGAGCCAAGCTCGTTTGCTTGAAGAAGTTGCTCAGCTACTCCAAAACCGCACTGTCAGAGCAACCCAACCTGCTGCTCCCTCGAAGACACCTGCACCGCCCACTGCCACTTCAACGCAAAGGATCGCACGGCAAGTTAATTAAGCCAACCCCGACACTACACGTGTCGTAAATCTTAATGTCCCTCCTGGACCAACCACGTCCAGGAATTATCAGTCCGCGTTTGTGCCAATCTACGAAGAGTTGGCCAATCGAGCCACACCCAACTACGAGCCAGCTAGAGTGCCACCCTTGCCGGAAGTTAATCCAGCCCAAATGCCTCTAGGCTCAAATTTAGATGAGTTCATGACACGTTTAAACGCATTTAACCTAGATGATACTTCCACTTCATCGCTACGTAGACCACCACCGTCGAATGTTACATCAGTAAACCGGAACCATCAGTTCCACAAATGGGGTTTGAAATTCGATTATAGGCACATGTCAGTTGACGACTTCCTGTTCCGCCTCGATTGCATTCGTTTTAGTTACGGTGTGCCGTGGGATGAAATCGCAATGAATTTCTATCATTTCGTGTCAGGTTCCGTGGAATCATGGTACTGGGTGTACTTGAAAAGCAACAAGCATACTTCGTGGGATGCCTTGAAAACTGCTTTGGTAGAGCAATACCGCAGTTTGGAGACTGACAGGAAGCTTTCAGATCGCAAATTGCTGAATGGTGAGTCTTTCAATGACATTTATGATGCCATTCTGCACCTGAACTCCAGGATGCGTGTTCCCAGACCTGAAAGAGAGCTCATCGAGATAATTAAAACTAATGTCCGTAGGCGTATGAGTGAGCTTCTGATCACTTATAGTCCGTCTAGCTTAAGACAACTAGCCTATTATTGTCGAGCTATCGAGAAAGCTCAATGCAAGGCGATACGTCAGCGATATTTAAGAAGAGCCTTGTCAGGATCTAAATGTGGCATTGCCCACTACTAGCATCAAAGCAATCCAGAGGGATCGCAATTTGCAGAAATGCTGGAACTGCCAGGTCCTTGGCCATAACTGGCCGATGCTTCTAGACCGACTTGTTCAAAGTGTACAGCGGGAAACGAGAGGAGGAACAACCCATCAACCGGGGGGTTTGCTCCGATTAGAGTTACCCGGAGTTCAAGTGTCTAAGCCGACAAAGCCTCTTGGATTTCCAGAGATTACAATTTTGAAACCGAACCGAAACGATGAATTACCGAACAATATTAAAAATGATTGTAGAACAATCCCTATTTCGAATAAAGAACCCAATCCAGAAACAAACTTGAATTTTAAGAATAATTTTACTGAACCATTATACCTTAAACCTTTCCATGAAAGGCTGCGTAATTACAACGAGGTACGAAAAAGAATAGTCACCTTTCCAGAGTTGTCCAAGCGAATACGACGGACAAGGGAGCGCTTCCATCGGAAGCGGACTACTTATCGTAACATCGCGTCAGCAACGATAGGCCGAGAATCGAGTGATCCACGACCTTATGTGACAGTAGCTCTGTTTGGAGACAGTTCATTTCATTCCATTTCATTTTCATTTTATTAAAAAGCGAGCGTACAAGTAAGACTTACATCTTTTATAGTACTTAACAATAATTGGATAAATGGCAATAAATTACTTAATCTAAATAATGAAAGGCAAAAGAGAGAGGGAGAGAGAACTGAAAATAGAAAGTAGCTATAAATACTCAGTATACATAGAGTATTGAATTTATGTTTTTAAAATAAAAAAGAAAAAAAATTAAAAAAAAAAAATATATTTAATTGATATGCATAGATAGAAATCTTTAAGAAAATGCTGTTAAGAGTCCCGAAGAAAATGAACAGAAATTGCATTTTTAAAATTTGTTACACTAATTATTTTCTTGATATACATGGGGAGAGAGTTCCATAACTTTATTGCATAGATCATAAAGAGCCGCGAAGAGTTTAAGAAGTTAAAATTTGGTACCATAAGCGTAACAGTTCTTTTAGATTGAGCGAATCTAAGTTTTTCATAAATATAAGGAGGTGTTTTACTTTGAATAACTTTGTGCAAAAACTTACAGCACCTTGCATCAAGATATTGGTGAAGGGAACATCCAAGGATAAGCCGATGATAATGAGATATGTGTTCGTATCTCCGGAGTCCATATACGTATCTTACCATATCATTAAAAGCAACAAGAAGTTTGTGTTGGGAGTGGGAATCAGGTTTGCAATACACCGTACAACCATAGGTTATTAAATGTAAAAGCAAGGCTTTGACAAGTCTCAGCTTGGTATTAATTGGAGTTATGGTAGAAAAAAGCCACAGTTTACGCAGTCCAGTGTATATTCTTCCTACTATATAATTTGCATGGTTTTCGGCTGAAAGTGACTTATTTATTTTAATACCCAGACTGGTTACAGTTTCCACAAAAACAAGCTGAGATCGAGATAGATAAATTGGAGACAGAGATGAGGTATCAAAATGTTTTTTAGATATCGCAATTAGTTGGGACTTGGACGGGTTAAGTGTAAGACTTTTTTGGAGCGACCAATCATATATTGCAGTTAGATCTTCATTTAATCTACATACCAAATCTTCCTGCAAACCAATGGGGCGTGATATATAAACTTGTACACCATCTGCATAAAGATGCACCGTTACATTTGAACAAAATTTTGGAAGGTCATTTATGTAGATGCAGAACAGTATCGGTCCCAAAATAGAACCTTGCGGTACACCCATTTGCAAATTCAAAAACTCTGATTGTAAATCACCTAATTTAACTCTTTGGCTACGGTTAGAGATAATTTTTTACGAGGGATACAGCTCTGTCATGGAATCCAAAATAATATTTTAGTTTTTTTGCATAATATGTCATGATTAACCTTGTCAATAGCCTTTGAAAAATCTAGTAGACAGATTATAGTCACATAGTCAAGGTCATATTGCACCCGTATAGCTGTTTGACAACTATGATGTGGACGAAAACGAGACTGTAATGGTGACAATAATTTACAATTATTGAGGTGATCAGATATCTGTGAGGCTAGAATTTTCTCAAAGACCTTCGAAAGACAGGGAAGAATGCTAATAGGACGGAAATCCAAGCAAGAGCTGGCATTCGATTTTTTGGCTACAGGAATAACCTTAGTTCTTTTCCAGCTCTCAGGAAACGATGAGGAGATTATGCAAAAATTAATTAAGTGTGTCAAAGCACTTATAATATGTGGCAAGATTATTTTCATAAATTTTATTGGCACTCCATCTTCACCGGAAGCATCAGATTTGATAGAGCGAATGCTTTCAAAGACATCGTGTTCATGCACCACTTCAAACTCAAATTCAGTTGATGGTTCAAACAGAATTTCACTGTTGGGCACGAAACTGTGTTATTGGACGTCTCTCAAAACAAAGGTCTCGTTTAGTTCATTGGGATCAGGGAAATTATGGCAAATCTCTTTTTTACCGATTCCAATCGAACGTAGATTACTCCAAAGCTTATGAGACGGCTGATTAACTTCTCGCTTAGACATAAAAAAAACATTTTTTCGCTCTGCGTGTTACAAATGTTGCATAGTTACGATAACGGCAGTAAGATTCCCAATTGGCACTTGTGGGGTTAAGCTTCTACTTAGAGTAGTATTTTCTACGATTTTTGATGGACCTATGAACATCAGATGTAAACCAAGGACAGTTTTTGTTACGAACTGAGACCATTTTGAGAGGAACATGTTTGTCAAATAAATCAATAACCAGTGATTGAAAATAATCAACTTTATCATTGGGATTTGAGAAATTATAGCATACATGCCAGGGACAATTGGTTGCATCAGCTTGAAGAGCAGGAATATAAATAGATTTGAGGTCTCTGAACTGAAAGGTGAGAGGGATAGGTACTCTAGAAAAATCAATGTTGTACGTACAAAAAATCAAATCATGGTCTGATATTCCATCCAGGGTTAATTGATCTTGCAAGATAACGTTCGAGATGTCAGAAACGATCATAAGATCAAGTAAACTGGGAGTAGAGTTAGGCGCAAAACGAGTGGCATAAGAATTCGAAACGAAAAGTCCATTAGTCGCGATTGCATCCCTTAGTTGTTTGGCTCGACTGTCCATCAACAAAAGATCTGCATTAAAATCACCAAAAACTATGATATGTTCATAAGATGCAGAAAACTGTTGAAGGGCAGAAAAAAGGGTTCCGGAGAAAAATGTGTGTTGGGACACCTAAAATAGTTTTTATGTTACCGTCTGAAATCTCCAAGATCAAAAACTCGATTCCACCAAACCCAGACTTTGCCAAAACCCTGCTTCTAAGCGATTTACTACAATAAACTGCAACCCCACCCCCACAAGTATTCGTGATTCTATCGTTACGGATTAAATTATATCTGTTGATATTGATATCAATATCAATATCTGGTTTGAACCAAGTCTCAGTAACACATATGACATCTAATTCAGATGATTCGAAAACATACTTCATAAAATCCAGCTTTTCCAAGTTTAGGCTACGAGCATTAATACAGCAAACCTTAAAACCTTCGCTAGCTCGAGAAAGTATCTTTAAAATCGATTTAACTGAGATGTTTACCCACCATGTTGCAAGAATGAAACAAGATAACAAAAATAAAAGAAAAAAAAACTCTCAAAACAGCACCTCTGATGAAAATTAAGGAAAGCAATAGAAATTTTAAAAAGAAAGAAAAAAGGAAAAAGTATGAATATGTATAAGTATATAATAAAAAAAAATTCAAGAAATCAGAATCGAATCAGCAAAAATGCATATAAATAAATAATACTGATCATAAATGATGAAAAGCTCCATTAAACATTGAGTCAAAGGCAAGATGAGTGTAGAAAAAGTGATTGAGTCAATCTTCATTTCCTCATCGTCACTGGTTTTTTTTAGAAAAACAAACCCATTTTTCGTTCTTGCCGAAAATAATAAGCCCTCCTTGCGAAGTTTAACTGCATGCCGCATCAATGAGCTTTTCAACGGAGTTAAATTTTCGTTGATATATATACGACGATTTGGGCTATTGAGGTTGGAACGTGTGTTGTTTGTTTCATCATAGTCGTTGAAAAGCTCAGACGTTGATAAACCATTTAGTGAGTGGAATGCAGTAAGAAGATTTCGTTTTTCAGCAGGAGAGGAAAGCCGAATAAGAAGAGGGCTATCATTACTGTGGTTTCTTGTGTTGAAACGAAAAGCAACAAAGTGAGGAGTGAGTTGATGATTCAGTTTGACGGCCAGCTGTTTTGCAAGATTGACTGCATTAACATTCTTGGGTAGACCACAAACAATAACATCACTCAAACGATGAACACGCTGATGATCTTCAAACTGCTCTCTGATTTTATTATTTTCTTTTCTCAATTCCGTTATTTCGTTCTCGCACTCAAGCAAACGTTCATGCAGCGATAATATATTTTCACTTATATGACTCTTAATTTTATCTTCAAATTCTTTCAATGAAGCTGTCAGATTAGCCAAGAGACTTGTTTCAAGTTCACGTAGATTATTATTTTTATTTGTATTATTGTTATTAGCTGCAGTTAATTTTAAAGGCGCCAATTTAATACTAGAATCTTTGGCAGGCAATTACAACTTAAATCTATCGGGTGTAAGAACTTTAGATTTATCATGTTTAGTAGCAAACCTTGATCGTGTGTTTTGTGAACCAGAGGTGATAACAATTCCAGGGGAAACGGTGGTTTTTGTTGAAGAGCTCGTTTTGCTTGTAGATGTAGAGGCAGCGGCGGCGGTTTTATAGGTGGTGGCTGAAGTTATGGCGGTGGAGGCTGTGGTGTTGGTGGCGGTAGTGGTAGTAATAGTGTTGGTGGTGGTTGCGGCGGCGGTTATGATAGCGGTGGTGTAGGCGGGTGTGATAGTGCTTGTATTCATTGTAACAGTGATCGACAAAATAAAAATTGAACCGATAGAGCAGCACTCAATAAGAAATTCTTGTGATTTAAATTTAAAATTTTTAGCTATTATGACTTTAACGTAATATTAGCGTGAATAAGAAAATGACACAAAAATCTTTTTTAGAATTATTTTCTACTGCAATGTTTCTTAGGTCTTCTCGATTCAGGGGCCAGCATTAGTTGCCTAGGCACTAATATAGTTCACTATTTACAAGACAAAGACGTTACGATAAGGAAGGTAGAGACTACCGTGTCCACGGCCGATGGACACAAGCAATCCATAGTAGTATTCATCACTACGGCGATTCAGTACAAAAGAGTGAATAAAGATATCGATCTTTACATTGTGCCATCGTTGAGCCAACGTCTATATTTAGGCGTCGACTTTTGGCAAAAATTCCGAATCGCACCGAATGTAATTGCGGATCTTTCAGGAATTACGACCGGTGGTCCAGACGAGAGACCCACTAACCAAATAAAGTTGAGTGATGAAGAGTCTAAACGACTAGAAGCTGTTGTTTGTGGATTTCCTTCTTTCGCAGCAAATGGACTCGGGAAGACAAACCTAGTACAACATTATATAGACACGGGTGATGCCGTACCAATTAAGCAAAGGTACTATCCCGTTTCTCCGGCGATACAAACTCTTATGTATGCGGAGTTGGATCGCATGCTTTCGTTAGGAGTCATCGAGGAAAGTTCCAGGGCATGGAGTTCCCCAGTGGTGCTTGTTCGCAAACCTGCTAACAACCGATTGTGTCTGGACTTTCGGAAGGTGAACTCTGTAACCAAGAAAGTGTAACGTTAATATGAATTGAAATTTGAAAATAGGAATTTTGTTATATATGAACAAGGATTTGAATTGCCAACAGACACCAAACCTCTTCACCTAAATACCCTATGGATATCCAAGATCCAAACCAATGCCCATCAACAACACAAACTAAAGAGGAAGCAGGAAGAGACAAGCACCGCATACACCCTTGACTCCTATACCAAGGCACTGCATCTCCATCGGCAACCAGCCGTGTATCGGTGCAGTTAGCACCCCTATATTAGACATACTTACACTTCGCAAACACGGCCTCCTGTTCTTCCTTCTCCTCTCCCCATTCTTCAAACTTCCTATCCATCCACATCACAGAAGCGTAAACCATCCACCAACCTACCACAGGTACTGACTACAAAGTCCCATAGAACACCCTGGAGGGTATTTGGTAGCATGTCCACGCCTATCCGCTGCTAGTACTAGATGTTCCGCTTGCAGCTGCTTCTCACTGTAGCCTACACCTGAAAACCAAGGACCCTACTTAAATCCCCCACAACCGTATCTAGACATGAAATGCTATTTCATAAATCTTTAAACAAATCCCCAGAGGTCCTACTCCAGTCTGCATCTGTACGCCTAGGTACTTTCATATGGTTCCGTGTGAATGAGATGGAAGCAACCCTATGCCGACAACGCCCCCTTTCTCGTTAACTATTTGATGAGAACAGTCGTCAAGAATGGCATGCGACAACGCAGGGTCGTGGTTGAGATCGACCGTCGCGGTGGCCGGCAGTACCCAAGCCTCAACCAGCTCAGCCAGGCCGTGGGCATTTGCTCCGGGATCTACACAACCGGTGTTACCTCTTTTTTTTCTGCCGACTGTTGAACTCTGGTGTTCAAGTTCGAATATTGATGTTAATGTGCTTAAGGGCCCTCATAGTTATTGAAGACAAGATGTGAATGAATTGAATATCGAGAAAGATTGATCTTAGATCGCATCTCTTATTCTCCATTGAGTGAGAACATAGTCGAAGAAAGAAAAGATTCAAGGTTGAACTAACATATTCACCTTATTGAACGCTACATGTAAGTATTTCATAAAAAAAAAGGAAACCAACCATAGATCGTCGTGGTTGTTATGGCCTATCGCTAACATCAAATCATTCAGCGGCCACGATGAAGTGCTGAATGACGATGAAGAGGTGTCTAACCTGTAGGGGAGGGAGGATCTAAGCTGACATACGATCTCCCTGGTCTCACAACCCACCCGATTTGAATCTTAAAATCAGCTCTTTCAGAATCAACCTTGGCTGTCCTTTGGACCTACGAGTCCCCAAGACTCGATGAAATTACTGGGCAGCGACTTAACATGAAAAAGCAAGCAAAAACTGCTCGCTTACTTCACCACCATGAACTCAATACAGTATCTAAAACTAGATATCATATTCTAACCCTCCAACGTTGCATCTAAAAGTAACGATACCCTAAATCATACCATACCATGTTCCAAGACAAAGGGGGCGAGGATTACCACCCTCGCTAAGAGAAAGCTTACTCAAACATAATGGATAACCTGTTGGTTCCTCAAGAAACAAATAAATCTCCAATTGAAAAGTAAATGCAAAACTTTTTGTACGTTATAAAATAATTGAATTTTGTTTATTATCTGAAATCCTTAAAATCTAACAAAAGTAATGATTTAAGTACATTGTCTAAATTTTGATCTTATATTATTTCAAATTTTTTTTTTCAGTATGTCATTAACAAAACATTTCTAATTAATTGATTCTCAAAAGGATTTAGTTCAAGTGAAAGCTGAATTCACAAATTGAAAATACTTAAATTCCTAAAATAAGAAAAAAAATGCTCATATGAATCCATACATTAGGATTATGTTCTTCTACATGAAACCTCTTACAATATCATATGGACTTAATATGAACACAAATTATTGCAGAATGTGAATGCTAATCAAAATGATTGCAATTAGCAATTGTGTCTATTGCGATTAATAAAGACGCCAACCGAGGTTGATAACAGTAACGAATCAAACGAAGAACTGGATAATCTGACGCGGCGTCGAGATCTTAACGTTGAAAACGTTCGTTAAGAAATCTCTCGATTTCAGATTATATATGTGTAAGTTAAATTTTTGTTCGCCCGCGAATGTTTCTTAAACCTAACCGACTAAACGTAACACCAAGGCTTACGGAGTGAATGTATCTTACTACTCCATTGTAAAAGAATGAATAAACGCGGTTAAATTCTCATAGATCCCACAACCATACCAAAGAAATCAAAATATTTAAATATATATCAAATACCCCATACTCCTGAACACAATTTGCGTTCATTTGTATGTTCGATAAGTTAAAGCAATATGTCAGTATATATCAATGATGATGTCCGGTGTATTTGGGACATAAAATGAACCAATTATGAGAAAATTAATCTCTACTGAATAATTGAATCAATTAAATCAATACCACTCATAGCTTCACCCAGCTAAACGAACACGATATAGCAATAGCTAGTTCGTTAAGCGTCAATGGTAGTAATCGTGTGTAGCTTTAGAAATATATTTGTTTTTACTAATCATTTCCAGGTGATGTTGGAGTGCACTTCAGGATTACCGGTAAATGAATGCAGATCTAATCCTACCATATCCAATTGGTAGAACACTTGCCAATATAAACTTTTTTTTTTATATTTTATATTTTTGCACTATATTCTTTACACTATATTACTATTGACACTTAAATGATTTTATCGAATATACGTCTGGATGCGAAGTGTATCCATGCGTATAGGGTATTCTGCATGAAAATTGATTTATATATATACTTACTGCTTCAGAAGAATCTTTCTAAGCCAGTCCCTTTTGTCTTTTTTGTGAATTAGTTCATTTGTTCTATTCGTTCGTCTGTTTTAACACCGTCTCAATCAGGTGTTCTTATTAGTAGTCCCGCGCATTGAATTAATACTACATTGAGTATCCCCGGGGATACCATTTAAACCATTATCGTTTGGAGAACTTATAACGGTAACGTTTTGCAACGCCGCGGTAGGAAGTTTTACTTCTTTTTGTTATCAGCTTCCTTAAAGTAAATCGATACCGTGATTCGAATAGCAATCTTTTGGATTAGATATAGATAAATTTATATTTTATATTTTGCGATTAATATCCACTTGAATTCTCAAACTTCATTTATTACTGATAATTATATACTAAGTTTAGGTATTTAGGTCTCTTAGTTTTAAGAGGAACGTTTAGGTATGCTTCTCGCATAATAAGACGCTTAGTCTAATAGAGTAAATAGTTTTTTTTAGCAGTTTCGATAATTCGAATCCATTATACCTCTTTTGATAGGTATTATTGTTTCAAGATAAATTACAAAAGAAAATTTACATTTGAGTAAGATAAAGTTCAATAAGATTTTAAGCATCATTGAATACAGATCCGACTTCTTAGATATAAGATATATTTTAATAAAATTTTAAAGTTATATAACGATTTGAAAGAAAAAAAAATCTTGAAGTTGATTTCTGTTTTTGCTTTTGGGAATTAAATATTTCATGATGATAGGGTAAAATGATCATAGGGAGGGTGGTACCCCTCACTTTTCTCTGGAGCTGAACAAGGTGAAGTATGGTTGTGTATTCTTAAGCTTTTACTGATACGGTTTCGAAAGTTAGTTTAGATTTCGATGATAGGTACTGGGAATAAATAGTGAAAGTATGTAAGCAGGCAAATTATTGCTTGCTTTTCATGTCAAGGTGTTGTCCAATAAAATTATTGAGTCGTGGGGACTCATAGGTCCATGGACAACCAAGGTCGATGCCAAGAGAGTTGGTTTTTGCCATCGAAGTGGGTGGGTTGAGAGACCAGGGGAATCGGACTACATCTTAGATCCTCCCTCCCCTCATAGTTAGTCACCTCTACATCCACGGTCAGCATTTCATGGTGGCAGCTGACTGTGTAGATGATAACCATTTGCCATGGCTGCCACCAAGATCTATGGTTAGCTTTTGGTCCAAGCACTTGCGTGTCGCGTTCTTCGGGTAAGTATAATAACCCAAACAGAATTCTTTTCTTTCGATCTACGTTTACTCACAATCTACTAAGAGGTGCATCAACGAGTCATCTTATCTTGCAATCAATTCGTTTCAATCTTTTCTTCAAAGGTTATGAGGGCCCTTAAGCATTTTAACACTAATATTCGAACTCGAACATCAGAGTTCAACGGTCGGCAGAAAGAAAGAGGTAACACCGGTTGTGTAGATCCCGGAGCAAGTGCCCACGGCCTGGCTGAGCTGGTTGAGGCTAGGGTACTGCCGGCCACCGCGACGGTTGATCTCAACCACGGTTCTGCGTTGTCGCATGCCGTTCCTGTTGGTTGTTCTTAACGACCAGTTGCCAGGAAAGGGGGCGTTGCCGACATAGGATCGATACCATCCCTTCAAGTGTAGAAGTAGGTTATCATAACTAGGGTTGCAGAAGCAATCTGGAGTGAAGTCTCTGGAAAAGAACATATAGATCCACGAATCAGCATTACAATTACAGGTGGCGCCCAACGTGGGGCTCGAATTAGTTGGAGATCAGATAAGAATTGTTTTAAATTAGGTCGATTCAGAGTGACGTAGATGGACGTTAGGAATTTTTGAGAATTTTTCTAAGTTTTTCTGTTTTCGAGTTAAGTTGTTATTCGTTAGATGATTGGGTCTCTTAGATAGAGGAATGTCATCGAGATTAGCGGTGTAGGCACTATTTTGTCCAGTGGTTTAGTGATATTGTCTTGAGTCAGCTGTTGCATTAGGTCTACCCACTTTTCTTTACCTTTTTGTCACATAGGGATGTCTTCGATTTCTGTCCGGGTTGAGCAGTCTTCTTGCTTGATCGTCAGTTGCTGAAGTGTCGACATGTCCATAAGTGAAGTCTGATTTTCTGGTTATAGAATAGTAGAGTGAGCAGGTCTTCTGACCGGTGGTTGGTGCTTTTTGTCCGACGCACGTCAGCTGCAGAAGCTGGTTACTCGCTTGAATATGACCCCCATTGTTTCATCAACCAATCAATTTACTCTTGAATTATTATCACACCCAGTATATTGTTTAGAAGCTTTCAGTCAATCTTCGATATTCTTTAGGAAGTGACGGTTGGTGGTGTGACATGAAGCGCTAACCGGTAGTTGGTGTTTCATACCCGATGTACGTCTGCAGTAGCGCAATGTCATTGTCACCTACTTGAACAATTTTTCGTATGGAGGGATTTGTCTTTCCTCTTGCAATAGGACGCAGTAAAGTATCAAGTCTACACACACTAAGTTTTTTTTGCGATTAAGATAATTTTTTTTTTGAGTCGGTTTAGTTGCAGAACCGAAACTCGGACCAAGTTCCAAGGAAGGGAGGGTTACCCCCTTTCGAATTCTTTATGAGACACAAACTTATAATTTTTTTTTTTTGAGATTCAATTCAGTCCAGTATTAAGACCTCTTTTTAGATATTTGGAGAACCTATAGTTTTCAAGGTATCTAAGTATTGTGAGTTTCCGTCAGTCGAGTTGGGACGTAACAACTTGATTGTCGTGCAAGTTGGGATAGAGCCCGTTATTATAGATTACAGTTTTTCCTTATCATTTTTGGGATAGAGCCCGTTTACAGTTTACAGATTTTTCAGTATATTTGGGATAGAGCCCACCAATATAATTTCTTGGATTTTTGGGATAGAGCCCACCATTATTGAGTATTTTAGTTTGTTGAAATTTAGATTACTAAGTATCAATTAAGGACCCAAGTATTAATTAAGTATCAGTACTTACAGTTTCTTTTGAATTTCATTGATAGGAATTAAGCATATATTTCAAGAATTTATCTATTTAGGATTTCTGAAATTACTTTGGAGTAACTTTGTAATAAATGAATCACAGATCTATTCACTTTTATTATTAATCACTTAAAATTTAAATTAACTGTTATTTGATTTACTTGATTGAAGAATATCCGTTGAAGGTTTTTGCTCGCGGTATATTGGAATTTTTCACACTTTCACTTTGGCTTACTTTTATTGTTATATTACTGGAGTAGTATCCGTTCGAGGAATTTCTCACGGACTACTTGAATTTCTATTATATACTGGATTTAAGAAAGTACATTGAATTGTATTAACAAATGTCCGTTACAGGTTATTGCCCACGGAGTATTTGAATTTCCTCTTTTTGATTTGACAATTTTCTTTTTTTTGTATATTTACCACTCGAGTAGTTTCCGTTCGAGGAATTTCTCACGGGCTACAATACTTTTCCTTTTTTTTGAACTTTTGAATAACTCGTCTGTTATTATCCGTCCGTTGAATGAGCAACTCAGGTCGTAAGAGAGCCGTTAAGAGTACTTACATTTCGAAGTACAAAGACTTTATAGTCATGGCTCCAGGGGCACCAAAACCTACACCTGGTTGTAACCAGAATGATCTGGTAGACAATTTGTCCGACGATGAAGGCGATCCGGTCGAAGATAACACCAACGAGAGAAGTGTCGAAAGAGACGACGATGAATTGGAGGCCGCCGAAGAGCAGCTTCGCAAAGACGCAGCTGATCATTCAGCTTATATACAGCAGGTAGTTTCTGCTACCATTGACCTGCATAGGGTCAACGATAGGCAATTCATGGCAGAAGAGTTAGCTAAGAGCCATGCACGATTGCTCGAGCAAGTCGCTCAGCTACTTCAGAACCGTACTTTCAAATCCACTCAACCAGCTGCTCCTCCTAAGCCACCTGCTCCACCGACCGCGACTTCAACGCAAAAGGTCGCACGGCAAAACAACTAAGCCAACCCAGACACTACACGTGTCGTAAACTTCAATTTCCCGTCTGGTCCATCCACGTCCAGAAACTTTCAGTCCGCTTTTGTGCCAATAGGTGACGATTTAGTAAATCGTACCACACCCAATTATGAGCCAGCTAGAGTGCCACCCTTGCCGGATGTTAATCCAGCCCAAATGCCTCTAGGCTCGAATCTAGACGAGTTCATGACGCGTTTAAACGCGTTTAATCTCAATGATACTCCCTCCACATCGCCACGTAGACCACCACCATCAAATGTTACATAGGTGAGCCGAACACATCAGTTCCATAAATGGGGTTTGAAATTCGACGGCAGCAGTATGTCGGTCGACGACTTCCTGTTCCGCCTTGAGTGTATTCGATACAGTTATGGTGTGCCGTGGTATGATATTGCTACGAACTTTTATCATTTCGTGTCAGGCTCCGTAGAGTCATGGTACTGGGTGAACCTGAAAAGCAACAAGCGCACTACGTGGGAAGAGTTGAAAACTGCTTTAGTAGAGCAGTACCGCAGTCTAGAAACTGACACAGAGCTCTTCAGGAAACTTTCAGATCGCAAAATGCAGAATGGTGAATCTTTCAATGATTTCTACGATGCCATTCTACATCTGAACTCCAGGATGCGAGTCCCCAGACCTGAAAATGAGCTCATCGAAATAATCAAGACCAACGTCCGTAGGCGTGTGAGTGAACTCCTGATTACCTGCAGTCCATCTAGCTTACGACAGCTAGCCTATTATTGTCGAGCTATTGAGAAAGCTCAATCTCAGTATGAGAATTCACGTCCGAATTTTGTGCCTGGTGCACAACGTCCACTTGCAAGGCGTTATGTTAACGAGAGCGAGGAAGAGTCTTGTCAGGATCTAACGGTGGCATTGCCCACTACCAGCATCTAGGCGATCCAGAGGGATTGTAAGTTGCAGAAATGCTGGAATTGTCAAGTCATGGGCCACAATTTTCGCGACTGTGCGAAACCAGTAGATAAAATATTTTGTTTCCGTTGTGGATTAGCAGATGCTTATAGTCCTGCTTGCCCAAAGTGCGCCGCGGCAAACGAGAGGAGGAACAACCCATCAACGGGGGGGGGTTCGTTCCGATTAGATGTACCCGGAATTCAAGTGTCCAAGCCGGCAAAGCCTCTTGAACTTCCCAAATTAACGATTCTAAAACCGATTAATAACCATAATGAATTACCGAACGATAACAAACATGATTGTAGAACAATCCCTATTATGATTGATGAACCCAAACCAAAAACAAATTTGAATTTTAACAACGATACAGTAGAACCCTTAAATCGTAAACCTTTTCATGAAAGGTTACGCAATTACAATGAAGTGCGTAGAAGAATAGTTACTTTCCCAGAATTATCCAAACGGATACTACGAACAAGGGAGCGCTTCCATCGGAAGCGGACTACATCGCGTCAGCAACAATAGGTCGAGAATCGAATGACCCACGTCCTTATGTGCCGGTTGGTTTATTCGGAGACAGCTTCTTAGGTCTTCTCGATTCAGGGGCAAGCATAAGTTGCTTAGGCACCAATATACTTCCCTATTTAAAAGACAAAGATGTTACGGTAAGGAAGGTAGAGACTACCGTGTCCACGGCCGATGGACACAAGCAATCCATAGTGGGAGTGATCACTTCAGCGATCCAATACAAAGGAGTGACGAAAGATATCGATCTGTATATTGTGCCATCGTTGAGCCAACGTCTATATTTAGGCGTAGACTTTTGGCAGAAATTCCAGATCGCACCTAATGTAAGTGCGGGTCTTTCAGAAATTGCAACCGGTGGGCCAGATGAGAGGCCCACCAACCAAATAAAGTTGAATGATGAGGAGTCTAATCGACTAGAAGCTGTTGTTCTGTAACGTAAATAATGCAAAATTGATATGTGAATTTCTAAATTGGAAATAGATACTGGCAACTTTAAGCGAAGCTCGAAAACTCCCCTAGAATCTTGAGATTTCATAAGAACCCACGACTCCCTTTATCATTGCTGATGAACACCCGACTTCACCCCAAATACCCTATGGAAACCTAAGACTCAACCCCGATGTCTACCAATAACGTAAACCAGAGAGGAAGCAGGAAGAGACACGCGACTATACCTCCTTGACTCCTATACCAAGGACCAGTATCTCCATCACCCCTTACTCGTGTATCGGTGCATCGCATACTCCTCATAAAAGACATACTTACACTTCGCTAACACTAACACTCGCTCTCCCTACTCCTCTTCCCCATTCCTTCAACTCATTAACCCTTCAATCCCATCACCATCCCCATCACAGAAGCGCAAGCCATCTGGCAGTTCACCCCAGGTACTGACTACAAAACACCGTAGAACAGCCTAAGGCATATCTACCAGCATGGCTGCGCCTATCCACTACGAGTAATAGATGTTCTCCTCGTAGCCATGTCTCGTTGTAGTTCACACCAAAAACCAGGGATTCTACTGTACCCTATATTCATAACTAGGATCGTAAAGTAGCTTTATCGAGTGTATCACTTCTTTCCCAGAGGTTTCACTCCAGGTTGCACCTATCACCCTAGCTATGACTATCTACCTCTATCTCTGAAGGGATTCTATTGATCCTTTGCCCATGCCTCGACTAGCTCAGCCAGGCCGTGGGCACTTGCTCCGGGATCTACACAACCGGTGTAACCTCTTATTATCCTGCCGACCGTTGAGCTCAAGGTGGGTGAGCTCGAATAAAAATATTAGAATGCTTACTGGCCCTCATAATTCACAAAGAAAAAACCTGATAGAAATGACTGTAAAGAAATTTTGATCCAAGGTTGCACCTCAGGAAGGATAGTACGAGTGAACGTTGGAATGAAGTAAGATATCACGATTGGAATGTTAATTCAACCTGTAGAACGACACACGTAAGTATTTCTAAACTAGCAAGTCATAGGTGTTCATGTTTGCAGTGGCTTCTAGAACCTTCCATCCATTCTGCTACCACGTAGCTCTGCAGAATATGGAGGATGAGGTGTCTAACTCAAAGGGGAGGAAGGATCAAAGGAGTTAAGGTGATCCCCCTGGTCTCTCAACCCGCCCAAAACAATAGTAAAAATCATCTCTCCTACTACTGACCTGTGGCTATCCACGGACCTTATGAGTCCCCAGACTCAATGACGATTTTGGTAGCCCCTAAACATAATAGCAAGCAAATTAATCTTGCTCGCGATCTGTAACACTACATCTATACTAAGGTACCCATCAAAAGCTGTACCAAAGAAAAACCAAATAACCTCATAGTTGCACTATGAGTATCTCAAAGATACTCCATGTTCACACCACCTTCTTCCATCTGAAGTGGGTCGAGGGTTACCGCCCTCCCTATAAACAACCTATTCCATCATCTTAAATATCTAAAGAAGTCTTCAAGAAATCTGGAAATCCAAGAAATAAATTCACCGAAAAATTTTCTTAATCGTTATAAAACAGTAGGATAATTTATTTAAAGTAAATCTTAATGATTAACAAAACAATATTCAAAAGAGATTACTTCGAATCTTCATCTAAAACTAACTAATATAAGTTGTCATAAGCATAGCTATACCTAAATCTAAAACATTGAAATAAATGCCTGTGCTATTCCAAAAAGGTAACAACAGTTACAATTGTTGTAAGTATATTTCTTAACAATAAAAAAAAAGTTCGTCTTTAACATCGAATAATAGAAACTACGTCTATTCAAAATCAAGATAATAAAAATCTTACTGAGTTTGCTAATCTATAGTGGACGTTAGATAACTTCATAAACGCGCATCGAAATTTCAAGTCTATCGAGAACATAAAAAGGAACAAAATACATGAAAATTATATTGTCGCGACGACACAATTCGATCTTGGCCTACTTATGAATGCAAATATGAAAAAAAAAGAAAATTTTGATCAATAACGCCGAGTAATAAGTTTTTTTTTTTTTTTTGTTATATCTATATCTAAACATATGGACGACACGAGATTTTTCAGACTACCGTAAGCAGAAAGCTCAAAAGAAGAATCAAAATAGATAATCGTCAAAGATCAGCTTAAGGATATCTTTCCTCAACACAACTAATAGGCAGTCAAGTACAAATAACAGGTACCATATACGAAGGAACACAGTTTGTGTCCAACATATATTTGATATTAAAATTTGTATCAATATAATTTTTTTTTTTTTTTTTTTTTTTTTGTAACCTTTATTGATATATAAATATATACATAAATAAATAAATAAATAAATGAATACAGTTTTGATAAAGGGATTAAAGCATGGCCTATAAGCCGTCTGCCGCTTATCTTAGATATTCTACAAATTTAAAATTAAAACGAATGCAAAATTTGTTTAAGTTTTATACAGTTATTCTTAAAAAATAAAAACCAAAGGCAAAGTATAAAACTTTATTTAAACAGAAATATAATCAACAGCAATGAGCAATAGTTTTTATATTAAGTTACAATGTTAGGCATATTTTACCGGCAATTACTATTTGAGCAACGTGAGTTAAGAGAAAAAAAATGCACCATCTATACCATTTGGCTTTTAGTTTAGCTAAAAAAAAAAAAAAGTAATAATTTACTTCACTATTAAAAATGGGGCTTTTAGTTTAGCTAAAACAAAATTATTTATTGTGTGTATTACTCACGACAAATTCATATATGTATTTCTATAGTTTTTTGCAGGAGATATATATCGTGCTAGCAACTTCCAACCTAACTCTCCATTCAGAACATTCGCACATTCATGGTTAGTCAGAAAACTCTTGTTGAAATAGAATCTGCGTATTTCTTGCAAAATAGGACAAACTGCTAAGAAATGAAGGACATCTTCATCCTGGTTTAAATTGCACAGTGAGCAAATGGGGTCAATGTCGGATCGATATGGTCTACGGTTAAGTTCGAGGACTTCCGTTCTTGCCTTAAAGATAAGACTCATATCTGAGACAGAGAGACCGTCCCTAAAATAATTGTTCTCAAATAAATTCAAATTTAAAGACCGATATATAGTTCTAGAAGTTGACTCCCTAGCCCTATCAAGATGCAACTGATAAGTTTGTTCATCTACTACTTTAATGCAGTCATAAAAGGTATTTTGCCAGTCTGCTACATTGCTTGTACTCAGGTTTAATGGAACATGATGTTGCAAAGCAAGTTCTTGCCAGTTCTTAAAAGGAGTGTAGCCGCACTGATGCGAAACAAGCAATATTCTTTTATGCAAATTGTTATCGGGCCTTTTCATTAGTTTTGTTATAAAGTCTGCACTAGTCTTTAAATTTCCTAAGTAAAGAAGGGGTAAACCAGACTCAACATAGATAGCGTAGTTGGGAGTATTCGAGGGTAATTTAAATATTCTTTTGAAAAAATATCTTTGGATTATTTCAATCTCTTCCATCCATTGGTATCCATATACTTCATTACCATAGCAGAAGCAGCTATTAATTGTGGCGTTGAAAACTTTGAATTTTGATGACGGATCTACAAAAGACTTCGTAAAAAATTGGGACCACATCACATTAATTGCTGATTTAGCCACAGCCAATTTTTCTTTTAAATGAGCCCTGTCGGGTATTTATACTTCCGAACGATTAACCAAGAACAGGGGAATTCTATGTGTGTCTGAAAAGTCCAGAGAAAAAGCCACTGTCTAAAATCAATAATAGAACACGACACAGAGATTGGATTTACAGTCTATTAAAACTATATTTATTAAAATGAGAAATGACAATGATAAAAGGTTCCACGAACGAGTACAAATTAATGACAATGATAAAAGGTTCCACGAACGAGTACAAATTAGAACGCGACCACGTCTGTTGACTGTTGAAGTAAGACTCCCAAAAAATGCTTCTCCATCTGAAGCCACGACCAAGTCCCAGGCAGCGTCGTGTCCATTCCAAGAATTGCGCCACGGCTGTGAAGTGCTGTCTCAGCATCGTCCCACGATTAGAAATCCCATAGATGGAACGAATCCAATAGCTGGTACCAGGCCCAGGCCTTAGACATCCATCGGAACACCAGAAATATCGTACCAACTCCAGCGATAGCCATTAAAATCCGTTGAGGGCTCATTTTCACTCTCTGTTGACTGATAAGGTGGTCGCCTTCGATGCAGTATTTATCCATCATAAATACAGACAATCGAACAATCCATTGGCGACGCGAGGTATCAAATATCCGTTCCATACTCCAGGCCATTGCATGAGTGGGCGACGAGACAGTTCAGTCATACCCATTGTATCCCAATATATTTGTAGCAGCCAGTGTGTATTTCTTATCTGGCTGCTAGCTAATATCCATGCCTGGCTATCGCTACCGTAGAAAAGTATCTGGTGGAGTGTGTCATTGAAACGTTGATAATTTAATTCTATGGCGCATAATGGGAGCATATGCGGCGCATATAATTTGGTGTGACGATTGTGGTGGGCGGGAGGCAAGAAGAAGATCCAAACCAAATAGCAACCGTATGCATGGTGCTAATAAATGGTATGGAATGTGATGTGTAATTCGTCGCCGTTGCCGTACCCAATGTGCGACGTCAGCGACGGGCGTTGGGTCTTCTTGCCATTGAATTCCAAGGTCCCATTTCTAGGTCAATGGGATATTGACCGAACATCCTGCCCGGTTGAACCCTTGGGTTCAAAGAAATGTTGTGGTGAAAACTGGGGTAGACGTACGACTTCGAAAAGCGATGATTTAAACTGGGGTAGACGTACGACTTCGAAAAGCGATGCTTTAAATTGCGTTTTTTGGCACAGCATAATAGATGGGCAGAAGAGATCTGCTGCCTCATAATTTGATTAGTGTTGTAAAATGTTGGTATTAAAATCGGTTAAGTGTCCACTAGTCGGCACAACTTCTGTACCGGTCGCCGACACTCCCCTTGGGGAGTGCGAATCGTTGCATTGCGAGCCAGTCCATCACTGCCCGGGTGAACAGCAATCACCCGTCCAAGTCGCCAATGAGTTGGAGGGAGGTTTTCGTGACGAATGACGACGATGTCGCCCATTTGTAGATCGGCCTCGCGCTTTTCCCACTTGCTGCGTGTCTGGAGTGTCACCAGGTACTCATCACTCCATCGTTTCCAGAAATCTTGATGCACCTTCCTCAACCACTGGTACTGCTTGAGTCGGTTCAGTGGTACGTCGCCAACTTCGGGCTCAGGGACCGCAATAAGAGGACTACCAATTAAAAAGTCCCCTGGCGTCAGGGCTAGCTTGTCCTCAGGATCATCATGTAGTGGAATCAGAGGGCGTGAATTGAGACACGCCTCGATGCGTGCTGCCAAGGTATGTAGTTGATGGTGCCACAAGGATTGGGACCCCACCAGTCGAATCAAATGGTGTTTAGCGGATTCGACTGCAGCTTCCCATAAGCCACCTTGATGGGGGGCTCCAGGTGTGATAAAGTGCCATGTTGTTCCTCCATTTGCCATTGCCTGCTGATTATAGTGGCACGTAAAGGCCACCAAGTCTTCCTTCAAGTGCCGGTTGGCACCAACAAAGGCCGTCCTGTTATCGCTGTATAAGTCTGGGCAGGGTCCACGCCTGCTTGTGAATCGCGTAAAAGCATCTAGAAAGGCCTGCGAGGAGAGGTCATCAATAACCTCCAAGTGCACAGCCTTTGTGGCCATGCATACGAAGACTGCTAGGTAAGCCTTCATGGTAGTGCGGGATCGCTTCGTTCCCACCCGTAAGATGAACGGACCACAATAGTCCACTCCAGAAGCCAGGAAGGGCCTTTACCCGGTGTTTAGGTAAAGGAGCCATCTGTTGACGTATCAGTGTCCCACGTTGGCGTCGACAGGTGACGCATTTGTGTAGCACAGTCCGTACTACTTGACGACCATGTAGAATCCAGTACTTCTGCCGAAGGGTCTGGAGCATGAGCTGCACTCCACCATGCAATGTGACTCTGTGTGTGTGGGTTATCAGTAACCAAACCAAACTTCCAGTTTTCGGTAAGACGATCGGGAAGCGTTGCTCATCCGGTAGCGTAGAGTGTGTCAGTCGGCCTCCGACTCGTAAGATGCCCTTGGTATCCAAATAGGGATTCAGTGACAGCAATGGACTATTGCTTGACAGTGGGCCACGGTTCCGCAACTGCTGAACTTCCTGGGGGAACGTAGCTTCTTGTTCCAAGAGGATTAGCCGTTCCAAGGCGTGGTCAATCTCATCAGCTCCAACCACTGGCTTTCTGAGGAGGTGGCGGTGCCCTTTCCACCATCTTAACATATAGGCGACTGTACGCAGAAGTCGTCCCAAGGTGCTGAAGCGCTCCGTCAATGGAATAAGGAGGCCGTCGCGTCGACGAGTCATCACCATGCGAGTAGTGGACACCACGCCACGGACGTCTTGAGTTCTTCAGCTACTTTCACCAGATCGTCTGCTTGAAGCTGCCCGGCTGGGCGGATCGGCAAGGGTCCAGTAGTCAGCCAAGTAGGACCTTGCCACCATAGGGAGTGTCGAAGTAGCTCGGCAGCGCCGAGACCTCGGCTGGCACAATCAGCTGGATTCTGAGCGGAGCGGACATGAAACCACCGCTCCGGGGAAATCAACTCCTGGATGTGGCGTACTCGATTTGCTGCATAAGGTTTTAAGTTGGAAGGCTCCTTCCGTATCCAACACAAGACAATGCTGGAGTCTGACCAGAGATAGTACGGCGCCTTCTGTAGTCCAAGAGCCTGGCGTATGTTCTCAAAGGTAGCCGCCAAGAGGTGGGCGGCACAGAGCTCCAGTCGGGGAATGGTAGCGCCGTTGAGGGGGGCTACCTTGGTCCGGGCTGTCAGCAACGAGACTTGGACCCTTTCGTCAGGATATGTTGTCTTCAGATAGATGACAGCTGCATACGCACGCGAACTGGCATCGCAGAAGCCATGGATTGTAGTGGTTTGGTTGCTCTGCATTCCGAGCCATCGAGGAATGCGGACGTGGTTGAGGGACGAGAGCCCGTCCCGGAAGGAAGACCATGTAGCTTCTAAGTCTGGAGAGAGCGCGGCATCCCACGTAATGCCTGCTGTCCAAAGAGTTTGGATGAACATCTTGCCGATGATGACCACAGGAGCGAGTAGACCAGTTGGGTCGAATAACTGAGCAACCTCGCTCAGTACACGTCGTTTCGTTGGAGTGTGTCCTGGTGATGCTATTTCCACAGCAAAGAAGAGCTTGTCTGTGGTCGGATCCCAACGTAGTCCAAGAACAGTTGCCGTTGGGCACTCGATGACGAGCTCTGTGGAAAAAGAAGGAGAAACATCATTAGACAAAAAAAGATATTACCTCTGCGCAGTTTGAGTTCCATTTGCGCAGCTGAAAGTGCCCAGCCTTGAGCACCCGATTGATGTCGAGAGCCAAGTTAGTCGCTTCGGTGGAGCTGTTGCAACTGGTGAGTAAGTCGTCTACATAAAAGGCGTTGTCGATCGTCTCTTTGGCCACCCTTGCACGGGTGGGGTCCCAAATGACCGTATGGTTGTCTTGTGCGCACTGCACCATCGATCGCACAGAAGTGTATGGGCTGGATGCCATACCGTAGGTTACGGTGGTCAGTCGGAAGACCACCAGTTCATCTGAGGGTGATTCTCGCCAGAGAATCCGTTGAAAGTTCCGATGTTCCGGGGCTACCAAAACTTGCCGGAACATCTTCTCCACATCTGCTGTCAGTGCAACCAGATAGCGCCGGAATCGCAAGATCACGTTGACCAGTGAGTCTTGGATTGTTGGACCGACCAACTGAGTGTCATTGAGTGAGACACCCGTTGTCGTCTTCGCCGAAGCGTTGAACACCACACGGAACTTGCCAGTGACCGCGTGGTGCGGGATGTAATAGCATCTGGGGTGGTCGCCATGTTGACCAACCCGTTCCATATGTCCAAGCTCTTCATACTCCCGCATGAAGGTGATGTACTTCTCACGGATTTCAGGGTTGCTCTGAAGCCGGCGTTCTAGGCTGTAGAACTGCCGGAGAGCGGAACGGTAGGAGTCCCCCAGCCTGGGGGGTCTTGTCGGAACTGTATCTGCACCATGTATCGCCCTTCTCGCGTGCGAGTGTAGGTTGCCAGGTAGTGCCGGCTACACTCGTCTTCTCTGGTTTCGTCTATGGGAACTTCTTCCAGCCTCCAAAAGTTCTTGACCAGCTCTTCCAGGTTGTGTTCTACGGGTTGGTCAGTAGTAATCTGGCTATGCAGGGATTGCAGGTTGTGTCCAGCCCGTTCCAAGGCGGCTGGACCGAAGACTACCCAGCCCAAGCGGGTTCGCTGAGCATGAGGTTCATCAGGTCGTCCATGAATGACCTCTCCTTGAACGAGTAAACCCCAGACATCTGCGCCCAAGAGGATGTCGATGCTGCCCGGGGTACCAAGATGCTTATCTGCTAGAGGTAGACCGGATAAGTGTGTCCACCTGGACACGTCCACATGATCTGTAGGAAGCATAGAGGTAATGGTCTGTATGACCAAAACTTTGACGGTGATCGTGAATGGAGATCGGGTGGACCGAAGTGACAGCGTCACTTGGCCTTGAGCCATTGAGTGCTTGAAAGCGCCTATGCCATGTACGGCGACTTCCCTGCGGGTTCTACAAAGATGGAGCTTGGTTGCCAAATCATTAGTGATAAAACTTACCTGCGACCCAGGATCGCAGAGAGCTCGAACCAGCTGTGGGTCCGAGGATGCTCCGACTGCGTAGACTAAGGCGGTGGCTAGCAGTACGGTAGCACTGGTATGGCCGAGTCACTGCTCAGCCTCAAAGGCATCTGGAGGTCCATTTTCCTGTCCTGATAGAAGGCCCAGTTCGATGGTCCTGCTGTTGGCTGCTTATCTCCGGAAGGCCTCCTCTGAGGTTGTGGAGGAGGTCCTTGGCTGCGGCAGAGTAGCGTATGGTGTCGCCGTCCACAATGGCGACACAAAACTGATGACGGGCACTGAGGAGCGCTATGCCCTGGCTTCAGGCAATTGAAGCAGGCATCCTTAGTTCGGGCTAAGTTAAGGCGCTCGTAGTAGTCCATGGATCCAAACTTCTTGCATTGGGTAATGCGATGTGCACTTTGACAGCACAGGCACTTGCTGTCATCTGCTGCTACCACATGAGCGCGAGCAATCGGCTGCGTACGGTTAGGACCATGTCCGGTTGTCTCCTTGCGATGAGTAATGGAAGGCACCTTGATCTGTGACTCCAAACAGTGGGCTCTCTGCGTCAAACACAGCAGCAAACTAGTCAACGTTGGGATCTCCTTCGATGGGCTGAACATTCGCCATCCTTGTTCGGTAGCCCTTGGGAGCCTCGATACGATGATGGGTACTATCACCGCATCCCACGAGGCCACGGGTAATTTCATTACCCGCAGTGGTCGCACTGATTCCTGTACGGCATCCACGATCCGTAGCAACGCCTTGGAGGTCTCGTCTGATTCTGGCCGAAGATTCAAGAGCCGAGAGACATACGTCTCGGCTAACTGTCGGGGGTTATCAAACCGCTCCTTCAACTCCTTCCACAACTCCTCGTATCCACCATCGTAGCAGGTTCCTACCATCCCGACGTGGACTGGCAGGACTGCACTCCTTAGCTTCTGGAGTTTGTAATAGTCCGGTAAATCGGCATTGTTATGTACCAGGTTTTCGAAGATCTCCTTAAAGGCGATCCAGTTTTGCAACCTCCCATCGAAACTAGGGATTTGCACTGGATCCAACTTCAGATCCACGCGTGATGACAACACGTTTTGCAATGGTGGTTGGTTTGCCCCAGGCGCAATTGGAGTGCTCTGGCCCTGAGGTCTGACCTGCGCTGCTCCCTCCGGTATATTGGGTAACGTGGGAGTTACCGGTTCTGGGTGTGCACCAGTTGCACATACCTGGCGTAAACGTCTGGCCAGAGCTACTTGAGCCGCGTTGTATTGGCTCTCCACCGTCTCCAATAGCTCGTCGTTGGCCTTCACTCCATCCGACGTCACGTCCTCCATGAGATTGTTGTGAGCGTCGATGAAACGCTCAAAATGTCCTAGGAGCGCACGCTGCTCCTGCAGGATCTGGGCTTCGTCCCATTCCCCCATGTCGACCGTGGTGAGTCGTTCGTGCAACCGCTTGATGGCGGTGCAAGACGCGGATCTGCGATTTAGGTCTGCCATTTTAACTATCACTGTCACTATTTAACGAAGGTTTAAAAGAAGCAAACCAAGTGCAACAAGTAGAATTCCAAAAGCAGAAAGCGCGACACAAACCACGAACACAAACGCTGGACAGTAATGTCCACAAAAACACATACACTTATTTGTCAATTCAATCCTCACAGGAGGCACCAAAATGTCGGGTATTTATACTTCCGAACGATTAACCAAGAACAGGGGAATTCTATGTGTGTCTGAAAAGTCCAGAGAAAAAGCCACTGTCTAAAATCAATAATAGAACACGACACAGAGATTGGATTTACAGTCTATTAAAACTATATTTATTAAAATGAGAAATGACAATGATAAAAGGTTCCACGAACGAGTACAAATTAATGACAATGATAAAAGGTTCCACGAACGAGTACAAATTAGAACGCGACCACGTCTGTTGACTGTTGAAGTAAGACTCCCAAAAAATGCTTCTCCATCTGAAGCCACGACCAAGTCCCAGGCAGCGTCGTGTCCATTCCAAGAATTGCGCCACGGCTGTGAAGTGCTGTCTCAGCATCGTCCCACGATTAGAAATCCCATAGATGGAACGAATCCAATAGCTGGTACCAGGCCCAGGCCTTAGACATCCATCGGAACACCAGAAATATCGTACCAACTCCAGCGATAGCCATTAAAATCCGTTGAGGGCTCATTTTCACTCTCTGTTGACTGATAAGGTGGTCGCCTTCGATGCAGTATTTATCCATCATAAATACAGACAATCGAACAATCCATTGGCGACGCGAGGTATCAAATATCCGTTCCATACTCCAGGCCATTGCATGAGTGGGCGACGAGACAGTTCAGTCATACCCATTGTATCCCAATATATTTGTAGCAGCCAGTGTGTATCTCTTATCTGGCTGCTAGCTAATATCCATGCCTGGCTATCGCTACCGTAGAAAAGTATCTGGTGGAGTGTGTCATTGAAACGTTGATAATTTAATTCTATGGCGCATAATGGGAGCATATGCGGCGCATATAATTTGGTGTGACGATTGTGGTGGGCGGGAGGCAAGAAGAAGATCCAAACCAAATAGCAACCGTATGCATGGTGCTAATAAATGGTATGGAATGTGATGTGTAATTCGTCGCCGTTGCCGTACCCAATGTGCGACGTCAGCGACGGGCGTTGGGTCTTCTTGCCATTGAATTCCAAGGTCCCATTTCTAGGTCAATGGGATATTGACCGAACAAGCCCTAATACCCAAATTGTGAGAAATAATGAATCCAAGATATTTAAACTCATTAACTACCTCTATCCTTACACCATCCAGTGCCCAGTTCTTTAAATTCGCTTCAACCCGGTTTTGAGCTCTGAAGACCATGATCTTAGATTTTGTAGAGTTTATTTTGAGATCCCATAGATCACAAAAAGTTTTTAGGTTGTTTATTTGTTGTTGAAGTGTCATTGGCTTAAGACACATCCTAGAGGTACACCTGTTTCTGACCTAAATTGACCAGATTGGTTTTTACCGCTACATACCACTGCATACATATTAAGCAAGAGCTGTTCATATACCCGAATAAATTTAGTTGAAACCCCAGTAAGTGCGAGTTTATATAAAAGGGACCTTCTATTGATCGTGTCAAATGCAGCTTTAAAATCCACAAACATTGCATAAAGTGGTTTTTTTTGTCTATGAACCGCCTTGCTATAGTGGTAAGTGCGAAAATTTGATCAACCGTGGACAGGTTGGGTTGAAAGCCAGCCTGAAAACAACTGATTTTGTTGTTTGCGTGCACCCATCTAGACAACCTAAGGTATAGAAGTTGGGTGAAAAGCTTTCTCAGGGAGCTCAGCACAGAAATACCTCTATAATTTTCAGCTTGATTTGGGTTACCTTTTTTAAAAATGGCAGATATCCTCGCCAAGCGGAAACTGTTCGGTAAGGATTCCTCACTAAACATTTTATTTAGGAGATTCAGAATATATTCCAAAAATTCAGGAGTTGAGTTCTTGTAGAATTCAATTGGAATACCATCCGAACCTGGGGCTTTATTGTTCTTCATTTTGTTTAGTGAGGTTAAGAGCTCACACATGGAAAAATTGGAATCCAACTCTGGAATCAATAAATAAGGGAGTGCAAAACTTATTGAGCTTTGGTTTGGATCAGGTAACAGGAGGCTTTCAAAATATAAAGCGAGCTGGTCAACACTTATGCTCAGGGAGACTGAATTACTGCGTCCTCCTAGGACGCGTACGTTACACCAAAATGACTTAGAGTCTCTGCAATCAATGAGATTTTTTGCCGCTTTTTCAAGGTATTGCTGTTTTTTCTGACTACATAAATCCTTATACATTTTATTTTGTTGCAGATAAAGATGTTTGTGAGCATCATTATTTGATTCTCTAAAGTGTTTTAAAAATTGAAAAGATTTGTTTCTGCTTTTTCTGCGTTCCTCATCATACCATTTAGATTTTGACCACGGAGAGGTGACATGGGAACTGTTTGAAGTTGCAGATTTGCGAATCAAATCAAATGCAACATGTACCGCATCTTCAACTGAAACTGCTGCTTGGGTATTTGTAGCAATCATTTGTCGTCTTAAATTTTGTCTATACAACACAGCCTTATTTAATAATAATAAAAGCCAAATGCAGTCTTTGTTTTTTAGTCGATGTTTATTTAATATTTACCGACGTTTCGATTCCGGTTAGAATCTTCTTCAGGGCCTGGAACAGGAGAGTGGATTCATAACAATAACATTTATACATATATATACATATCAATTTTCACTTGAACGAAATTATAATGTTAGCACTTACTGTATAAGTAATATCGACTGTGTCTGTAAAGATACTTTCTCAACAACAGCCATATAAACAATATTTCTTAACAAAAATTATGTAAATAAAAAGGCGAAAATCTTAAGCAAACTTGATCAGCAAAACGTAAACAATTATTTGAAGTGAAGGAAATGTCAAACTTTTCCATATGAAATTGACAAGCTTCAGTTAGTGGATCGTATACAGGGTGATTCAAATTTTACAAACAGATAGGTACTTTAAATATTTTGGATATTTTAAGATATTTTAAGACAATTATGAAAGTTTTTTAAAAAGGTTCATATAAATATCACTAACATTTTTTGATTCTACACTTTTAGAATTTACACAATTTTTGCAAGCTTTTATGTGTATTTCTTCTAAAATCATACGTTTTCGGTAGAATTTCTCACGTTCGAGTATTTGAACCTTTTCAAAATTGAAATTATGTTTGTAAGTGGCAGCATGTTTGGCCAGGGCACTCCTTGCTATCCGATTGTTGGTGACGTCTGATTCATGTTGATTCATGCGTTCTTTTACTTTTTGCGAGGTAGTACCAATGTAACATTTATTACAGCCATTGCATGGTACACGATATACAACATTTACCAAATCACCGACGAGCTGCTTTTGTTTTAACTTCGAATAAAGTCGGCCTACATTGTTCGAATTTTTGAAAGAAATACGAACGTTGTCACAAGTTTTGGTGATGGATCTTGCAATAGATTGTGATACGTTTGGAACGAACTGTAAGGAGTGTCGACTTATAATGTTGTTATCAGTAGCTGCTATTATTGTAAGTGATCGTGATTGCGAATTGTTTCGTATGTTATAACGGTTGATTAAACGGTTTACAAGCCTTAATGGATAATCGTTTTTTACAAGCATTTCAATCAATAGCTTCTTGTTGTCCTTTGAGAAACGTGCGTGACTAAGGCGATTGACACGATCGATGAGTCCGTACGCTGTGCTTATTTTTTGGTTCATTGGGTGTATTGATTTGTAGTTCAACAAACGTCCTGATGAGACAGGCTTCCGATACCATTTTGTAAAAAATGTTTTTTCTTTTTCATCACGGAATACTGTCATATCTAAAAACGGAATACTATTCGAAAATTCACGTTCGACAGTAAATTGAATTCTATCATCAATACAATTGAATAAAAACAAAATTTCATCAATCGAATTTCTGGGAAGCAACAAAAACATATCATCAACATATTTTTTCAAGATCTTAATTCTCTTGGAGTGCTCTTTCATTATTGCTTGCATTTTGTCCAAAATATCATCCAATAATAACTCCACTAGAATCGGTGATATTGGAGCGCCCATTGGGGTGCCGTAGCCCTGTTTGTAGCACTGTCCGTTAAATGAAAAATAACTGTTTGAAGAACAAATCTTTATCATTTCAATAAATTCATTCATATCAAGATTGGTATGACATGCGATTTCGTCCCATCGTTTTTCTAAGATATCGATGATTTTGTTGACTGGTGCATTAGTAAACAACGATACTACATCGAATGAAACCATCTCATCACCATCTTCAAATTTCGTCTTATTAATGAACTCACAGAATTCGTAAGAATTTTTAATATGATAAGATGACTTCGTTAGTTTGTTAAGGATTCCTACAGCGTGCTCGGATAAACTTCTAGTTGGACCGTTCAAATCAGCTGAAATCGGACGAAGTGGCATATTTTGTTTGTGATGTTTTGGCAAAAAGTACATAAGTGGTGGTGTGGCGTGATGCGATGATAGTTTATATTTAGTACCAGTATCTATTTTGCCACCATCAAATAATTTCTTAACGAATGCATTGTTAACTTTTTTGATTCGGACCGTGGGGTCAGAAATTTTTTGATAGGTGATGTTATCACTCAACATTTCTTCAGCCTTCGCTATGTATTCTGTTTTATGCATGAAGACAGTCTTCGCACCCTTATCCGAGCGAACGCAAAGAATGTCTTTATGTTCTTTAAAGAAATTCGCACAAGCTTTTCTTTTCTCCAGCAAGAAATTATCCAACGGCGAATGATGATTGCTTGTAATGGCTTTTCTCAGTAAATTAGTGGTAATGTATCTTATATTATTACGTTCAGAAGCTTCAACACGATCAATTAAAATCTGTTCAACATCTGCGATAATGCTATGCACAGGAATTTCATCATTGTTCAATGGTAATGGCCCTGAAGAAGATTCTAACCAGAATCGAAACGTCGGCAAATATTAAATAAACATCGACTAAAAAACAAACAGTGGGCTACGGCACCCCAATGGGCGCTCCAATATCACCGATTCTAGTGGAGTTATTATTGGATGATATTTTGGACAAAATGCAAGCAATAATGAAAGAGCACTCCAAGAGAATTAAGATCTTGAAAAAATATGTTGATGATATGTTTTTGTTGCTTCCCAGAAATTCGATTGATGAAATTTTGTTTTTATTCAATTGTATTGATGATAGAATTCAATTTACTGTCGAACGTGAATTTTCGAATAGTATTCCGTTTTTAGATATGACAGTATTCCGTGATGAAAAAGAAAAAACATTTTTTACAAAATGGTATCGGAAGCCTGTCTCATCAGGACGTTTGTTGAACTACAAATCAATACACCCAATGAACCAAAAAATAAGCACAGCGTACGGACTCATCGATCGTGTCAATCGCCTTAGTCACGCACGTTTCTCAAAGGACAACAAGAAGCTATTGATTGAAATGCTTGTAAAAAACGATTATCCATTAAGGCTTGTAAACCGTTTAATCAACCGTTATAACATACGAAACAATTCGCAATCACGATCACTTACAATAATAGCAGCTACTGATAACAACATTATAAGTCGACACTCCTTACAGTTCGTTCCAAACGTATCACAATCTATTGCAAGATCCATCACCAAAACTTGTGACAACGTTCGTATTTCTTTCAAAAATTCGAACAATGTAGGCCGACTTTATTCGAAGTTAAAACAAAAGCAGCTCGTCGGTGATTTGGTAAATGTTGTATATCGTGTACCATGCAATGGCTGTAATAAATGTTACATTGGTACTACCTCGCAAAAAGTAAAAGAACGCATGAATCAACATGAATCAGACGTCACCAACAATCGGATAGCAAGGAGTGCCCTGGCCAAACATGCTGCCACTTACAAACATAATTTCAATTTTGAAAAGGTTCAAATACTCGAACGTGAGAAATTCTACCGAAAACTTATGATTTTAGAAGAAATACACATAAAAGCTTGCAAAAATTGTGTAAATTCTAAAAGTGCAGAATCAAAAAATGTTAGTGATATTTATATGAACCTTTTTAAAAAACTTTCATAATTGTCTTAAAATATCTTAAAATATCCAAAATATTTAAAGTACCTATCTGTTTGTAAAATTTGAATCACCCTGTATACGATCCACTAACTGAAGCTTGTCAATTTCATATGGAAAAGTTTGACATTTCCTTCACTTCAAATAATTGTTTACGTTTTGCTGATCAAGTTTGCTTAAGATTTTCGCCTTTTTATTTATTAATTTATAATAATTTTACGTATCAATGCTAGCTATTTACATAATTTTTGTTAAAAAATATTGTTTATATGGCTGTTGTTGAGAAAGTATCTTTACAGACACAGTCGATATTACTTATACAGTAAGTGCTTACATTATAATTTTGTTCAAGTGAAAATTGGTATGTATATATATGTATAAATGTTATTGTTATGAATCCATTCTCCTGTTCCAGGCCCTGAAGAAGATTCTAACCAGAATCGAAACGTCGGCAAATATTAAATAAACATCGACTAAAAAACAAAGACTGCATTTGGCTTTTATTATTATTAAACAATATCTAGCAGTCGGTAGCCTCCACCAACACAGCCTTATGTTCAACCCATCTATGTTTCCTATTAGTTGGAGAATGATCTTCAAATTGGCCTTGGGTATCTTGGGAATTGTACTCACAAGATACGACAACTGGTAAATGTGACGAAAAATTGGCAGGGAATACTTCGAAATTCTTAATAACATCGAGCCAGTCCCCCCTTATTAAACAATAATCAATTGTAGAACAGCCTTGGGGGGAAATGAAAGTATAATTACCCTTAATATCTCCTATTGAGACCCCATTTAACACAAATAAACCAAAATCCTCAATAACCTCTATAAGAAATTTACCGTTCGAGTTCAGATTTTCATCCAATGAGCTTCTTTCAAACGAAAAATATCCGTTGTTCAAAAACGAAGAGTTCTGAAAGTTAAATATAGCAAAGTAAATATGTTAAAAGCAATATAATTTGATAGATACTACAGAGATATTGACTCTCAGTATCTTTCTTACGGTGGATATCCGGGAGTGCACTGCTGGATACCTTCCTGTAAAAATGTTTATGAATTAAGAATGTATAAGGCTTTAAGTTAATCTTGACTATGTCTATATATTGTTCGAAGATGCTCTGTTTCTTGACTCTTTGGTTGGCGTGAATCTTCGCTGAGTATGCATTTAGCGGTAACACAAATAGGTACAAAACAACAAGAAAAAGTTAAATAAATCGCGTTTCTTTTAGAGGCGATATATGTAGCCACACATCACCGTTTCAATACGAGGTATTAACTTGCTTTTAATTCTTAAAAGAAAATACGCTGAAAGTAAACTCTAGCTTGGCGTACCAGACAAATTCAAATTCCGAATTGAATGAACGATAATATTAAAGGAACGTATAAATGTTCGCCAGTGCATTGGGCACTATTCCCAACGAAGAATATATAACGCGGCGTTAAAACGCGCGGCTTTAAGGTCGCTACCGACACGGTACGTAGATGTCTCAAGGACCAAGTGAAATAAAAAGAAGTGAAAATAAAAAGTGAAAGGAACTCCGTTAAGGATAAACATAACAAAAAAATCAGATCAATTCCGATAAGTGAATAAATGAAACGAAGAAAAATTATTATGACTCCGAGAAGAGCGTATTGATTTGGTTATAAAACCAGAGTAAAAAGTGTCTCAATGATGTCGGATTTGGTTCCGAACCAGGAACTATAAAGATTCTTATCACTTTCACGAAAACAATTCTGTATTAACACGATTATCATCCGCGATCAGAAAAAAAATTTTACAATTAGATACACCATGAAGATCTTAGCCCTGTGATTGGCAATACCGAGATTACGCAGTTTATGAGCACCACATCAAATTGAAGCACAACACTACACTTGTTAAGAATACCTACTTAAATAATAAAAAAAAATTTATATATAAGTATATGAGGAGCTTATCTCGTCGGTACAGAGGAGGAGGCGTTAGGTCCTGCCTTCCGTATACAGATAACAACAAACATTTTGTCTACACCACCGTCCGTGGTTGTCGACGTTGTACATAGACGTATGTTGCTTGCAGCAGCACCCAAAATCGAGCGTGCTGGAGTGCTCCGATAAGTGGTTCGAGCAGAAAAGCTCCCACACATTTCACAAAATATAATAAATACAAAATATTTGTTACCTGGTATCTCTGTTGGTACTGTAGCACCCCTTTTGGGTAATATATTTTTACAAATTTACATATAAATATAGCTGGAACTGTTGTGTGTAGAGATGAAATTGTATCCGGAACTGGTGAGTATACTCTTTGATGGGTTGCTCCCGCGTTGTAAATCCAATTCTTATGCTGCTAGTGGATCGGCATCTATGCATATGCATACGCCAGACATCCTGGTGGTATCTTGAAGAATTTTTTCCCTGATTAAAGGTGGTTTCCTTAGTCTGCACGAGACTGGGTGCTTGAAAATCTAATTCTGCTGGTGATCTGTCTGCCGATCGGAATTTATCCTGGCGAGAGTGAATGTGGTGACAATGCCACGAGTAAAAGTATGGTGTGGCGTGGATTTGCCACGAGTAGATTATGGTGTGGGGTGGATTTGCCACAAGTAGAGTATGGTGTGGTGTGGAATTGCCACGAGTAGCGTACCGTGGTCGCCGATGAGCCAATTTGGATCAACGTCGGTCGATGACGGGGAAATTCTGGAGATAGATCTCCAGTGCTTCTTTTAAGGCGTGGGGTTGATCATAAAAACGCCACAAATTAATCAAAAAAATTGCGCAGCCGGCGCCAGTGCTTATATTTATACCACGTATATATAATTTGGCTCATAAATGGCGTATTCACATGCGTATATGGTGATATATAAAAAAAACCAGGAATCTTCAGAATTCGGTGTACTGATGAGTGATTCCTCGTCGAAAATTGTTTTGGATTTATCAGAAAGATAGTTGCTCCTCTCTCAGATGCATCCTCGGGATGTAGTTTCTATTGGTGAAGAAAATTTCCACATTATTGCCTTAACCATGTGCCTTAGACAGATTTTACCACATCTCGGAGCAAATTCTATTATTTGCTCTGAGGAGTGATAATAATTGAATAACTTACCCTCTTTTTATGATGATCTTGAATTAATAATATATTCTTTCTAATTGCATAGGCAATTAGTAGATTTCTTCTTGGTGGTATAATAAAAAAAAACTTGGGGCGCGGCTCGGCTGCGTAGAAATAACTTTTATGTTCTGCGATGATGATTCTTCCTCTGGCTGTGTCTTCAAAATGAAGTCTACATCCGAGTTTCTGGCAGACGTTGCTACTTTCCAAGTAGCCAACGCCCAACTTTCCAGTCTGTCTTCCAGTTTCCCCTGATTGTTTTATTTCCTCGCTCACATTATAGGTGGCGTGCAAAAAAAACATTAAGGTGCCATGCTCACTGTACCACTTTTGGTATTCAGAGATTATGACATTTCAGGCATGTAACAAAATTGAATATTTTGACGTAACTCAATGCGTTAAGGCTCTGGTGACATCGGTTGATGATAAATAGTTACTGGTAAAAACAAAGGACTCTGATTGCCGCGAAGGACTGATATGATTATCATGAATATTTTTGACGGAAGAAATTATGGAAAGCATAAAAATGGTATAGCGACGTGAGTATTGATAACAAATCTTGTATCTTAGTGCACTTAACTTCACTGATTTTTTAAGTAGGACAGGCTTTTCATCTCATTTTAACTTTGACATTTGTCAGAGGTAACTACCAGTGATACCTAGTTGGCCTGCATAACTCAGCTGATGTTTTCTTTTTGCTGGGTCTGTACAACCTCACTAATACTTGCTGTCAAATTGTCTGACGATTCGAGTGAACAATATCCCCGTGACAACAATAATGGCTAGCGTATCCGAACGAAATAGCATTAATGGTGACACCTTATTTTATACTAGATATCGTATTTTGACTTGTCAGATTTCTTGAGTTTGTCAGCGGTCTAAGAGTTCTTGTGTAGTGTCACATCGAAACCTTGAGTCGCGTATTGGAAATTATGACATGTAGGCCAGATCAACAACTGGAGAAGAATTATTCGGCCGCATCGAGCAATTTCTCTCAACTTGCAACCTGACGTCTGCTTGTCATTTTATTTCATGTTTGGTTTTCCTCAAGTCCATATATTATTACTTTATTTTATTTGCACTTTGGTCAAAATGATCGCCGCACTTGTGGTGTTTAGTGCGAACGGGGTGTTATTTGAAATAGTGCGTATTACGTCTATTCGTTCCATCACATCCTTCCAACGAAAATATATGGAAACGAACACACATTGGAAATTAAATAGGGTGGGGAATTTATGAAATTCAAAATGGCTGGTGGAATCTATCTTTGTGTGTGGATTCCACCGCTGGTGTACACTGGTATGTGTACTGGCGAGAAAGTTCCCCCTACAAAGCTTGGAATTTCGACTAAGTCCACTTAGTCTAATTTCCAAGAAAAGGAGAACTGCTCGCGAGAAAACTTCATATTATGAAGTCTCCTCACTCGTCGTATCGCAATGACACTGCGACTCTTTTACGTCTAGTCGGTCGAAGACAAAGATAATAGAAACGTGAAATTTACCATCGGATGACGCTTCTGTACTCTATAGGTTTCTTGAAAGTATATATAAAAAAAAAATTTTAAACCAAGAATCTCATGCACAGCTGAGAGCCGGGCATACGTCATACTCTTAAGCAGGATATACGACATTAATCGTTTTGTGCACAATGTCTGAAAAAAAAATGCTCGCGATCTCTATGATCAGATTTAAACAAAACAAAAAAAAATTCGTACGCCTGGGATTTTGTTAAAATTACATAGCCGGGAAGTAAGTACTGAAAGCACTTACATTGTCGTGGTTGGTGTACCATTTATGACCTCAAAGATCGAAATGAAAAATGTTTCAGTCAGGGATTCGGTTGTAATTCAAGTGTCTTATCTCTTTAAGTCTTTGATATGGCAAGTTGACTTATGGCCTCGCCTATCTTCAACTTCATAAAGATTATTACATATTACTTGACTCACATGAACTTTAGTAAACTTTGGACTCAATTTTGCGCTTAGATGTTTCGACGCGTCCCTCAAGACATGATTTCTTGCGTAGATTTCATCTCCTACTTTGTACATCACTTTTCTACTCCGAAGGTTATAATTCTTCTCATAGGCATCATGAGTCTGGATGAGTGCTTGTTTGAGGTACAAGTGAACGATGTTCATTTTGGCGACTTTGGGAAGCCAATCTATCTCCGAACAGTTCAGTCCACCCAACTCTCTCAACAAACGATAGTCTGCCCCATGCTCTATCATGCGCTGCCCGAATAAGGCTTCATAAGGGGACATCGAGAGGGTTGAATGCACTGTCGTACGTAAGGCACTACTGATCGAAGACAGATGGGCATCCCAATCCGTCTGCCGGGGGTTGACATACGACCGAATGGCCGCAAGAATCGAACGATTGACCCGTTCGCTCGCATTAGACTGGGGAGCATACACTGCCGTTCGGTAGTGTTTGACCCCGAAAACATCCAAAAGTTTTCGAAACTCCTTCCCAACAAATTGTGTACCATTGTCAGAGAGTACGCTCTCTGGTACTCCGTAAATCAGAAAAACTTCATCTCTCAAGAATTTGACTACAATCGCGGCCGTTGCTTTTCGTAGCGGTTTGATGAAGACAAATTTGGTTAGTTGATCTAACACGATGATGATGTAAACATTTCCGGATCTTGACCTGGGATACGGCCCAAGAAAATCAACGTATAAATGTTGAAACGGCCTATCCACCTCGAAACTGTTTCCCATCTCTGTTCTCAACGTCATGTTAGCTGCCTTACTGGTCTTGCACGTCTCACACCTGTCTACGTATAGTTTGACTTGCGTGTAGATACCAGGCCAGTAGAATCTATCTTTCAACCTGTAAACCGTCTTCACCACACCACCATGCGAAGCACGCGGCGGATTGTGAGCTAATGAGATCAACGACTCCGTCATCTCTGAGGGGACCCACAACTTCCAAGTTAGATCGTCGGCCAAGGGATTACCAACCGCATGTTTAGTGCGTTTGTATATATACCCTTCCGACACTTTGAGGTCAGGTAGACGCTCCTGCTCCTTCCTGATATGGCTGATGATATCAAGGTAACTTTCAGACTTAAAGGACGGATCCTCAAGATCGATGTGGAGTAGCTCCGAGGCACCGACCTGTGGAAGACAAGAAAGTAAAGCTGACACTGTCAACTCATCGTCTTCATATGCTCTCGACAGGGCATCTGGCACGACATTCAATGTACCCTTTCTATGCTCAACCACAAAATCGAAACCTTGAAGTCGCATACTCCACCTCGCTAATCTTCCAGTTGGATCCTTCATAGTCATCAGCCATTTCAGGCTGGAATGGTCTGTAGTGACAAGAAAATGGTATCCCTCAACGTAAGACCTAAACTTCTGGATACCTTCAAAAGCTCCTAGGCACTCGCGCTCTGTCACCGAATAGTTTCTCTGAGCAGCATTCAGTTTCCGGGAGAAGTAGTATATAGGCTGCTCCGCCCCGGATTCATCCCTCTTACAGAGTACACATCCGATGCCAGTCGCGGATGCGTCGCAAAGAATGATGAATTCTTTGTAGAAGTCTGGATTGACTAATACAGGCGCCGAAGTCAAAGCTTGCTTGATTTGCAGGAAAGCTTCAATAGCTTCTGGACTGAGCTTGAAGTCTTTTCCCTTTTTCAGTGTCTCGGTCAAGGGTGTGGCTAGGGTGCTGAAATCCTTAACAAATCTTCGATACCAACCTGCCATACCGAGAAATCGGCGAACTTGGCGAGTTGTGGTTGGCAAAGCAAAGCTAGTAATAGCTGCGATCTTATCTGGATCTGCTTTCAGACAACCCTGACCGACCTTATAACCGAGATAGTGAAGCTCATCAAAACAAAACTTCGCCTTCTCGACATTTATCGTCAGTCCTGCCTTAGTCAAGCACTTTCCAACTATCTCCAGAGTCTCTAGATGTTCGTCGAAATCCTCCGACACAACCAAAAGATCATCCAAGTATACAAATACTTGATCTCGTAACCCTGATGGGATCACGCGACTCATCAGGTAACTCAAACTTTGTGCCGCATTACATAGACCGAAGGGCATGACCTTAAATTGGTACAGTGGTCGGCCAGGTACCGTAAAAGCGGTCTTCTCCCTCGAACTTTGCTCCAGTGGTATCTGCCAAAACGCATCCTTCAGATCCACGCAAGAAATATAACGTGTCTCTGTCAGACGTGCTAGCAGCCCCTCTATATGCGCAATTGGACGGGCATCTTTCTTGGTTACAGAGTTCACCTTCCGAAAGTCCAGACACAATCGGTTCTTACCAGGTTTGCGTACAAGCACAACTGGTGAACTCCATGGTCTGGAACTTTCTTCGATGACTCCCAACGAAAGCATGCGGTCCAACTCCGCATACATAAGGGTTTGTATCGCTGGAGATACGGGATAGAACCTCTGCTTTATTGGTACGGCATCACCCGTATCTATGTAATGCTACACTAGGTTAGTTTTCCCGAGTCCATTGACTGCGAAAGACGGAAAACTACGAACAACAGCTTCTAGTCGCTTAGACTCTTCATCATTCAACTTAATCTGGTTTTTGGGTCTTTCCTCTGGCCCACCGGTCGTAATTCCTGAAAGACCCGCAATTACGTTTGGTGCAATCTGGAATTTTTGCCAAAAGTCAACGCCTAAATATAGACGCTGGCTTAACGATGGGACGATATACAGATCTATATCCTTTGTCACTCCTTTATATTGGATTGGGGTAGTAATTACTCCCATAATGTATTGCTTGTGTCCATCGGCCGTGGACACATTAGTCTCTACCTTCCTTACCGCAACATTTTTGTCTTTCAGATAGGGGAGTATGTTGGTGCCTAAGCAACTGATACTAGCCCCTGAATCGAGAAGACCTAAGAAGTTGTCCTCAAACAACCTAACCGTCACGTAAGGACGCGGGTGATTAGATTCTCGGCCTAAGGTTGCCGACGCTTTGTTACGGTAAGTAGTCCGCTTCCGATGGAAGCGCTCCCTTGTCTGTCGTATTCGTTTGGACAGTTCCGGAAATGTGACAATTCGTTTACGCACTTCTTCATAATTACGTAGCCTTTCGTGAAAGGATATACGATATAATGGTTCTGTTATATCATTGTTTAAATTCAACATTGTATTGGGTTTGGGTTCTTCAATAGAAGTAGGGATTGTTCTACAATCATTCTTATCATAGTTCGGTGATTCATTATTAGTTCTATCTGGTTTTAAAATTTTAATCTTAGGAAGTTCAAGAGGCTCTTTGGGTTTGGACACTTGAACTCCGGGTACGTTTAATCGGAGCGAACCCCCCGGTTATTGGGTTGTTCCTCCTCTCGTTTCCCGCTAGACACTTCGGACAGGACGGACTATACGCGTCTGCTAAACCGCAGCGGAAACAAAAGACTTTGTCAATAGGTTTCGCGCAATCGCGAAAATCATGGCCAAGAACTTGGCAATACCAACATTTATGTACCTTACAATCTCTCTGGATCGCTTCAATGTTGCTATTAGGCAACGCTACCACGAGATCCTGACAAGGCTCTTCTGCTAGTTCGTTAACGAAACGCCTTGCAGGTGGGCGTTGTGAATTTGGCACGAAATTCGGACGGACGTTCTCGTATTGAGATTGAGCCTTTCTATAGCTCGACAATAATAGGCTAGCTGTCTCAAGCTAGACGGACTGTAGGTGATGAGTAGTTCACCCATGCGCCTACGGACATTAGTTTTGATGATTTCTATGAGCTCCTTCTCCGGTCTAGGAACTCTCATCCTGGAGTTTAAATACTGAATGGCGTCGAAAAAGTCATTGAAAGACTCACCATTCATCATCTTACGGTCGGATAGCTTTCGGAAGAGCTCGGTATTGCTTTCCAAACTGCGGTACTGTTCTACCAAAGCAGTTTTCAACTCGTCCCATGTCGCGTGTTTGTTGCCTTTCAGGTACACCCAGTACCATGATTCAACAGAACCTGACACGAAGTGGTAGAAATTGGCGGTAATCTCATACCATGATATGCCATAACTATTTCGAATACATCCCAGGCGGAACAAGAAATCGTCCACGGACATATTTTTCCCATCAAATTTCAAACCCCATTTATGGAATGGATGAACACGGTTCGAAGAAGTGGCATTCGAGGGTGGTGGCCTGGGTGGCGAAAGAGGTGACTCGTCGTCGAAATTGAAAGCATTAACCTGAGCCATAAACTCATCTAAATTAGAGCCTAGAGGCATTTGTGCTGGATTGACATCCGACATAGGTGGCACTCAAGTATGCTCATAATGTGGTGTGAAACGATCTGCCAAATCGATTTCATCGTTTGGTCTATACGCGGACTGGATATTTTGGTTAAAGACACGTGTAGTGTCTGGGTTGGCTAAGTTAACTTGCCGTGCGACTTGCTGCGTTGAAGTAGCGTTAGGCGGAACGAGTGGTCTTGTTGGGGGAGCAACTGGCTTAGGAGGGACGACAGGTTGAGTGGCTTTGACCGTTCGTTTTTGAAGTAGCTGAGCTACTTGGTCAAGTAAGCGTTGGTGACTTTTCTCCAGCGCTTCTGCCATAAACTTACTATCGTCGACCCTGTGTAAGTCAATAGTAGCGGAAACTACTTTCTGAATGTATGCTGAATGGTCAGCAGCATCTTTACGCAATTGCTCTTCAGCTCTTGCTACCTCATCGTCGTCTACTGCGATACTTCTATCGACAGTGTTATCTCTTGGTAGACTCTCGGCTACGCTGTCTTCGTCCTCGGAGTGATTCTCCACGACGTCATTTTGCATGTGGCTGGGTTTTGGTTTCGATCCTCCAGGGGCCATTATGTCGAAATCTTTGTACTTCGTAAGGTAAGTACTCTTGACGGCTCGTCTCAGTCTAGAGCCGCTTATTCAATCGCAACAGTAAGGAAATCGGATGAACCACGCCAAACGCGTAAATTAAGGATTTCAAGATAAAAGGAATATTCTATGTTGTAGCCCGTGAGAAACTCCTCGAACGGATACTACTCAGGCAGTATAGCAAAGTAAAAAGAAAAGGTAAGTGTAGGGAAAACCTCAAATATACCGTGAGCAAAACCTCGAACGGTTATTTGTGAATACAATTCAATGTAAGTTGTAAATCTGGTAGGTATACAACAAATTTTCAAGTAGTCCGATTGAGTCCCTCAGCCAGATACTACTTGGGGTATTAAATGCTGTTTTGATTAAATCAGAAAGTGAAAATTCAACAATAATCCGTGAGCTACTGCTTCCAACGAATATTCGTGAATCAAGTAATTCAAAAAAAAATTAAAGGGGGTATAGAAGAGTTCTATCAATCTATAAGTGCTTAATACTAAAGGTAAATATATAGTTTATTCGTCTACCAAAAACAATACTTCAAAATGTTTTCGGAAATCCTATATTTAACTGGATACTAAGATGTAATCTTAAAAGATAATATAATATATGTTTACTTATCAAAAAGGAAATTCGATTTTTGGATATTAATGCTTAAATTGTATTTCAAAAACTAACTTTAATCTGTAAGATCTACGATTCTAAACTGTACTTCATTAAAGGCGGGCACTATCCCAAACGGTAAACTGTAATACGGGCTCTATCCCACTAAATACTGAAAAATTCTGAAACTATAAACGGGCACTATCCCAAACTACACGACAATCAAGAAGTTACGTCCCAACTTGATTGACGGAAACTCAAAAAAATCGATACTTATCTGAATCAAAATCTCAAAAATACTTAAAGGCTTATAAATCATATGTCTTAAAAAGATTTGGGAGAGGGTAACCCTCCCTTCTTCGGAACAAGGTGTGCAAATTTTTCGGTTCTGCAACATAACCGACTCAAAAAAAAAATTAATTATCAAAAAAAGCTTAGTGTGTAGACTTTATGAACTTACGGCGTTCTATTGTAAGTGAAACGACAATCTCATCTAAACGAAAGTTGTTCCGGTACGCGAAGGCGACATTACGCTACTGCTGACGTACATCGGGTATTAAAACTCCAACTACCGGTTAGCGCTTCATGTTTCAACGCATATCGTCACTTCCTAACATCTATCAAAAAATGACTATATCTTCCCATACAAAAACTGGATCAAATAACAATCAAGAATAAGTGTTGAATAGTAGCTGACGTGAATTGGGTCGCAATTTGAGTGAATGACCAGCTTCTGCAGCTGACGTGCGTCGGGCAAACAGCACCAACCACCGGTCAGAAGACCTGCTCATACTGCTCTCATACGACCTGGATCTCAGACATCACCTTTTGAACATATCGGCACCTCCGCTACAGACGACCGAGTGAAAATTAATACTCAATCCGGACAGAGATCGACGATACCTACAAGTGGCAAGAGGTGGAGGAAGAGAAAGTAGACCTAATGCAACAGACTGATTCGGGAGTATTTTTACCAAACCACTGGACAAAATAGTGCCTATCCTACTAACCCCGATGGTATTCCTCTATCTAAGAATCATAATCATCTGCTAAACGACTTCAAATCAAAATTTGAAAAGTTTCAAAAAAAACATTTCGTGAGAAAAAAAAATTCTCCAAAAAAAAAAAAATTCTAACTTTTTTCCTAAGCTACTCAGGATCGAACTATCTTTCGTCAATTCTGGACTTTACTTTGCAAACTAATTTGGGCCCCACGTTGGGCGCCATCTGTAACGTAAATAATGGAAAATTGATATGTGAATTTCTAAATTGGAAATAGAGACTGGCAACTATAAGCGAAGCTCGAAAACTCCCCTAGAATCTTGAGATATCATAAGAACCCACGACTCCCTTTATCATTGCTGATGAACACCCGACTTCACCCCAAATACCCTATGGATACCTAAGACTCAAGCCCGATGTCTACCAACAACGTAAACCAGAGAGGAAGCAGGAAGAGACAAGCGACTATACCTCCTTGACTCCTATACCAAGGACCAGTATCTCCATCACCCCTTACTCATGTATCGGTGCATTGCATACTCCTCATAAAAGACATACTTACACTTCGCTAACACTAACGCTCGCTCTCCCTACTCTTCTTCGCTATTCCTTCAACTCACTAACCCTTCAATCCCATCACCATCCCCATCACAGAAGCGCAAGCCATCTGGCAGTTCACCCCAGGTACTGACTACAAAACACCGTAGAACAGCCTAAGGCATATCTACCAACATGCCTGCGCCTATCCACTACGAGTAATAGATGTTCTCCTCGTAGCCATGTCTCGTTGTAGTTCACACCAAAAACCAGGGATTCTACTGTACCTTATATTCATAACTAGGATCGTAAAGTAGCTTTATCGAGTGTCTCACTTCTTTCCCAGAGGTTTCACTCCAGGTTGCACCTATCACCCTAGCTATGACTATCTACATCTATCTCTGAAGGGATGGTATTGATCCTTTGCCGGCAACGCCCCCTTTCCTGGGAATTGTCCGTTAAAACAATCTACAGGAACGGCATGCGACAACGCAGAACCATGGTCGAGATCGACCGTCGCGGTGGCCCGCAGCACCCATGCCTTGACTAGCTCAGCCAGGCCGTGGGCACTTGCTCTTATTATCCTGCCGACCGTTGAGCTCAAGGTGGGTGAGCTCGAATAGAAATATTAGAATGCTTACTGGCCCTCATAATTCACAAAGAAAAAACCTGATAGAAATGACTGTAAAGAAATTTTGATCCAAGGTTGCACCTCAGGAAGGATAGTACAAGTGAACGTTGGAATGAAGTAAGATATCACGATTGGAATGTTAATTCAACCTGTAGAACGACACACGTAAGTATTTCTAAACTAGCAAATCATAGGTGTTCATGTTTGCAGTGGCTTCTAGAACCTTCCCTCCATTCTGCTACCACGTAGCTCTGCAGAATATGGAGGATGAGGTGTCTAACTCAAAGGGGAGGGAGGATCAAAGATTTTTCAGAATACCGTAAGCAGAAAGCTCAAAAGAAGAATCAAAATAGATAATCGTCAAAGATCAGCTTAAGGATATCTTTCCTCAACGCAACTAATAGGCAGTCAAGTACAAAATAACAGGTACCATATACGAAGGAACACAGTTTGTGTCCAACATATATTTGATATTAAAATTTTTATCAATATAATTTTAGATATAGCAAAGTAAATATGTTAAAAGCAATATAATTTGATAGATACTACAGAGATATTGACTCTCAGTATCTTTCTTACGGTGGAAATCCGGGAGTGCACTGCTGGATACCTTCCTGTAAAAATGTTTATGAATTAAGAATATATAAGGCTTTAAGCTAATCTTGACTATGTCTATATATTGTTCGAAGATGCTCTGTTTCTTGACTCTTTGGTTGGCGTGAATCTTCGCTCAGTATGCATTTAGCGGTAACACAAATAGGTACAAAACAACAAATAAATCGCGTTTCTTTTAGAGGCGATATATGTAGCCACACATCACCGTTTCAATACGAGGTATTAACTTGCTTTTAATTCTTAAAAGAAAATACGCTGAAAGTAAACTCTAGCTTGGCGTACCAGACAAATTCAAATTCCGAATTGAATGAACGATAATATTAAAGGAACGTATAATGTTGGATTTACATTAATCTGCATCCTTACTTCTTCGAAAAAGAAGGATACAACATATAAAAATCATACTCGTTCGATAGAGAGGGGAGAAAAAAATGAAGAACATCTTCATAAATAAAGATTATAGGAAATGGGAGAAACAAAGATGAAGATTATGGCGAAGACGAACATGTTCATCTTCATTATAGTATATTCTTCTGCATTTCGATGTTCCTATAATTTCTGTAGTTAAGGCCAGCTGTTTTTTCTCGTTTTGACACCAATTTTCGGATTTTCTTGCTCAAAATTGAAATTTTGGCTTGTGAATTCAATTCACCTGAACACAAAAAGGCAACAACTACAACTGTCAAATTTCGTTTTCTGTCATTAATTTAAAACAGCAAAAAAAAGTGGCAAAATGGAAAACAATGCCAAAAGGTTAAAAAGTAGGTAATAACAATTTGCGCATACGTAAATATTAATTTATTGTTAAATTGTAGTTTTCTTAAGAATCTGCTCCCGTACTTTGATTGCTGTCTGCAATGATAACACCGTTCGAAGACTGTTGGACAAGGGAAACATCAACATCAACAAATCCGCAGATGATATCGAAGGCCCATGGCTCGTTCGATATTATGAACCTGCTCAGATAAACCATATATTATATCAAAATACTTTAATTTTATGAATTTCAATAATTAAGACCTACATTTTTAGCACACAATATTCTCTTGGCAATGCCAGTTGCTGAAGTAGAGGATAAAGGGCAAAAGAATTGTTCACCTCTGGCAGCCTTAGCTAGATATTTTTAAACATTTGCTTAGCCATAATGCTGACTTAAATGATCATTGTGCTGCAGGCAACACCACCATTGATGTGTTTGTGCCGGTGGTCTTTCTGATGTGGTAAGAGAATTACTCAAAAATGAAGCTTATGTTGAAGGAAAAAATGAAAATGGCCATACACCACCATTGATGGAAGCAGCATCAGCTGGACATGTTGAGGTTTCTTATGGACTGTTAATGATTAAAAAACGAGATACCAGACTTCAAAGTTAATTTACACGTAGATACCTATTGAGTTAAAAATCCTTCAATTGAACGCTTTGGTCAGTGAAAACAAGTTTCCTCTTGAGCATGGAGCAGGAATAATTACCAATTCTAATGAATTCAAAGAAAGTGTGGTCTTACCCTGACCTGCTACAAGAGTTCAATATAGTCCGTTTTCTGTCACAAGCAGGCGCAGATCAAGGACAAAAGACGGATGGGATGCACAAAGAGCTAAAAGAAGCCGTAATTGATGGTTGTGTGGAAAGTAGTGGTTGTTGCTTCATTTCGGAGCCCAAGTGAATATGCCAACCGATTCCTTTGAATCGGCCGAAGTTCCAGAAATACACTTTCGTGTAACTTTAAAAAACCATACGACTAAATTGTGATAAGTTAACTGAATTATATGGAGAAAACAATAATAGATTCAAAATAGCTTTTTATGGCATTTAGTCCAACAAAAAATTGGCGTTTCATCCAGGAATCTCACTTTGGAATCATCAGTTGACATACAGTGAGAGAAACCTTGTCAATACGCAATTTTTATATTTTTTCTAGTACAACTTACATAGAATTTTTGACAAAACCCTAATGTGAACTATATCCAACAAGATTAAGATTTTTAATCATTAAGAAGGAAGTTTAAGCCCGTGGCCTGGCTCAGAAGTAGTTTTTAAATTTTTCTTAATACAAACTCTATATACTGCATTGATAAATTAAATTAAATAAAATCAACCAAGTAGAAGACTCAGCACTAATAATGGACTGTTGAATTATTGATTCAAAATAGCTTTTTATGGCCTTTAGTCCAACAAAAAATTGACGTTTCATCCAGGAATCTCACTTTGGAATCATCAGTTGACATACAGTGAAAGAAACCTTGTCAATACGCAATTTTTAAATTTTTCTAGTACAACTTACATAGAATTTTTGACAAAACCCTAATGTGAACTATATCCAACAAGATTAAGATTTTTAATCATTAAGAAGGAAGTTTAGTGCTGAGTCTTCTACTTGGTTGATTTTATTTTATTTAATTTATCAATGCAGTGTATAGAGTTTGTATTAAGAAAAATTTAAAAACTACTTCTGAGCCAGGCCACGGGCTTAAACTTCCTTCTTAATGATTAAAAATCTTAATCTTGTTGGATATAGTTCACATTAGGGTTTTGTCAAAAATTCTATGTAAGTTGTACTAGAAAAATTTAAAAATTGCGTATTGACAAGGTTTCTTTCACTGTATGCCAACTGATGATTCCAAAGTGAGATTTCTGGATGAAAGGCCAATTTTTTGTTGGACTAAAGGCCATAAAAAGCTATTTTGAATCAATAATTCAACAGGCCATTATTAGTGCTGAGTCTTCTACTTGGTTGATTTTATTTTATTTAATTTATCAATGCAGAATATAGAAGTTGTATTAAGAAAAATTTAAAAACTACTTCTGAGCCAGGCCACGGGCTTAAACTTCCTTCTTAATGATTAAAAATCTTAATCTTGTTGGATATAGTTCACATTAGGGTTTTGTCAAAAATTCTATGTAAGTTGTACTAGAAAAATTTAAAAATTGCGTATTGATAAGGTTTCTTTCACTGTATGTCAACTGATGATTCCAAAGTGAGATTCCTGGATGAAACGCCAATTTTGTGTTGGACTAAAGGCCATAAAAACCTATTTTGAATCAATAATTCAACAGTCCATTATTAGTGCTGAGTCTTCTACTTGGTTGATTTTATTTTATTTAATTTATCAATGCAGTATATAGAGTTTGTATTAAGAAAAATTTAAAAACTACTTCTGAGCCAGGCCACGGGCTTAAACTTCCTTCTTAATGATTAAAAATCTTAATCTTGTTGGATTTAGTTCACATTAGGGTTTTGTCAAAAATTCTATGTAAGTTGTACTAGAAAAATTTAAAAATTGCGTATTGACAAGGTTTCTTTCACTGTATGTCAACTGATGATTCCAAAGTGAGATTCCTGGATGAAACGCCAATTTTTTGTTGGACTAAAGGCCATAAAAAGCTATTTTGAATCAATAATTCAACAGTCCATTATTAGTGCTGAGTCTTCTACTTGGTTGATTTTATTTTATTTAATTTATCAATGCAGTATATAGAGTTTGTATTAAGAAAAATTTAAAAAAGAAAACAATAATATTTCAGGTTTGCTAACAGAAAATACTAAAACACATTCAATTCACATAAATAATCGTATTTTTTATTTATTAAAAAAAAACAACAAAATTCTTATGCTACAATGATGATAGGTCGAAATATATGTACATATTTGTTCGCAAAAAAATGTTAAAGAACATTTTTAGATTAAAAAGAATTCAAAACTTTTTATCGACACAATTTATTTTTTTACAGCTGAACAGATGATTTTGACTTCTGTCACCGAGCTATACAAAATTATAGCAGGGAAACCTGAGTACGTATATGTGTACTCTTTCACTCTTCTGGTTTATGACTTTTACTTTACTTTTCTTGAAATTTGAAGATGAAGACGTTGCAGAATAATATAAATCCACCATAAATGTTCGCCAGTGCATTGGGCACTATTCCCGACGAAGAATATATAACGCGGCGTTAAAACGCGCGGCTTTAAGGTCGCTACCGACACGGTACGTAGATGTCTCAAGGACCAAGTGAAATAAAAAGAAGTGAAAATAAAAAGTGAAAGGAACTCCGTTAAGGATAAACATAAAAAAAAAATCAGATCAATTCCGATAAGTGAATAAATGAAACGAAGACAAATTATTATGACTCCGAGAAGAGCATATTGATTTGGTAATAAAACCAGAGTAAAAAGGTCTCAATGATGCCGGATTTGGTTCCGAACCAGGAACTATAAAGATTCTTATCACTTTCACGAAAACAATTCGGTATTAACACGATTATCATCCGCGATCAGAAAAAAAATTTTACAATTAGATACACCATGAAGATCTTAGCCCTGTGATTGGCAATACCGAGATTACGCAGTTTATGAGCACCACATCAAATTGAAGCACAACACTACACTTGTTAAGAATACCTACTTAAAGAATAAAAAAAAATTATATATATGAGGAGCTTATCTCGTCGGTACAGAGGAGGAGGCGTTAGGTCCTGCCTTCCGTATACAGATAACAACAAAAATTTTGTCTACACCACCCTCCGTTGTTGTCGACGTTGTACATAGACGTATGTTGCTTGCAGCAGCACCCAAAATCGAGCGTGCTGGAGTGCTCCGATAGGTGGTTCGAGCAGAAATGCTCCCACACAAAATATAATAAATACAAAATATTTGTTACCTGGTATCTCTGTTGGTACTGTAGCACCCCTTTTGGGTAATATATTTTTACAAATTTACATATAAATATAGCTGGAACTGTTGTGTGTAGAGATGAAATTGTATCCGGAACTGGTGAGTATATTCTTTGATGGGTTGCTCCCGCGTTGTAAATCCAATTCTTATGCTGCTAGTGGATCGGCATCTATGCATATGCATACGCCAGACATCCTGGTGGTATCTTGAAGAATTTTTCCTCTGATTAAAAGTGGTTTCCTTAGTCTGCACGAGACTGGGTGCTTGAAAATCTGATTCCGCTGGTGATCTGTCTGCCGATCGGAATTTATCCTGGCGAGAGTGAATGTGGTGACAATGCCACGAGTAAAAGTATGGTGTGGCGTGGATTTGCCACGAGTAGATTATGGTGTGGGGTGGATTTGCCACAAGTAGAGTATGGTGTGGTGTGGAATTGCCACGAGTAGCGTACCGTGGTCGCCGACGCGCCAATTTGGATCAACGTCGGTCGATGACGGGGAAATTCTGGAGATAGATCTCCAGTGCTTCTTTTAAGGCGTGGGGTTGATCATAAAACACCACAAATTCATCAAAAAAATTGCGCAGCCGGCGCCAGTGCTTATATTTATACCACGCATATATAATTTGGCTCATAAATGGCATATTCACATGCGTATATATTGATATATAAAAAAAACCAGGAATCTTCAGGATTCGGTGTACTGATGAGTGATTCCTCGTCGAAAATTGTTTTGGATTTATCAGAAAGATAGTTGCTCCTCTCTCAGATGCATCCTCGGGATGTAGTTTCTATTGGTCAAGAAAATTTCCACATTATTGCTTCGGCCATGTGCCTTAGACAGATTTTACCACATCTCGGAGCAAATTCTATTATTTGCTCTGAGGAGTGATAATAATTGAATAACTTACCCTCTTTTTATGATGATCTTGAACTAATAATATATTCCTTCTAACTGCATAGGCAATTAGGAGATTTCTCCTTGGTGGTATAATAAAAAAAAACTTGGGGCGCGGCTCGGCTGCGTAGAAATAACTTTTATGTTCTGCGATGATGATTCTTCCTCTGGCTGTGTCTTCAAAATGAAGTCTACATCCGAGTTTCTGGCAGACGTTGCTACTTTCCAAGTAGCCAACGCCCAACTTTCCAGTCTGTCTTCCAGTTTCCCCTGATTGTTTTATTTCCTCGCTCACATTATAGGTGGCGTGCAAAAAAAACATTAAGGTGCCATGCTCACTGTACCACTTTTGGTATTCAGATATTATGACATTTCAGGCATGTAACAAAATTGAATATTTTGACGTAACTCAATGCGTTAAGGCTCTGGTGACATCGGTTGATGATAAATAGTTACTGGTAAAAACAAAGGACTCTGATTGCCGCGAAGGACTGATATGATTATCATGAATATTTTTGACGGAAGAAATTATGGAAAGCATAAAAATGGTATAGCGACGTGAGTATTGATAACAAATCTTGTATCTTAGTGCACTTAACTTCACCGCTTTTTAAAGTAGGACAGGCTTTTCATCTCATTTTAACTTTGACATTTGTCAGAGGTAACTACCAGTGATACCTAGTTGGCCTGCATAACTCAGCTGATGTTTTCTTTTTGCTGGGTCTGTACAACCTCACTAATACTTGCTGTCAAATTGTCTGACGATTCGAGTGAACAATATCCCCGTGACAACAATAATGGCTAGCGTATCCGAACGAAACAGCATTAATGGTGACACCTTATTTTATACAAGATATCGTATTTTGACTTGTCAGATTTCTTGAGTTTGTCAGCGGTCTAAGAGTTCTTGTGTAGTGTCACATCGAAACCTTGAGTCGCGTATTGGAAATTATGACATGTAGGCCAGATCAACAACTGGAGAAGAATTATTCGGCCGCATCGAGCAATTTCTCTCAACTTGCAACCTGACGTCTGCTTGTCATTTTATTTCATGTTTGGTTTTCCTCAAGTCCATATATTATTACTTTTTTTATTTGCACTTTGGTCAAAATGATCGCCGCACTTGTGGTGTTTAGTGCGAACGGGGTGTTATTTGAAATAGTGCGTATTACGTCTATTCGTTCCATCACATCCTTCCAACGAAAATATATGGAAACGAACACACATTGGAAATTAAATAGGGTGGGGAATTTATGAAATTCAAAATGGCTGGTGGAATCTATCTTTGTGTGTGGATTCCAATCCGTGTGGAACCTTCTTTTGGTGGATCCCATCGAGTGCGTTCAGCACGTTGCGAGTAAAGTTGGAGTCTCGCATGTAGAGGGCACCGCTGGTGTACACTGGTATGTGTACTGGCGAGAAAGTTCCCCCTACAGTTCGTAGATTTCCTTCGTTCGCAGTCCATGGACTCGGGAACACAAATCTAGTACAACATTACATAGATACGGGCGATGCCGTACCTATAAAGCAGAGGTACTATCCCGTGTCTCCAGCGATACAAACTTTCATGTATGCGGAGTTGGACCGCATGCTTTCGTTAGGAGTCATCGAGGAAAGTTCCAGCGCATGGAGTTCCCCAGTGGTGCTTGTACGCAAACCTGGTAAGAACCGATTGTGTCTGGACTTTCGGAAGGTGAACTCCGTAACGAAGAAAGATGCTCGTCCAATTGCGCATATTTAGGGGCTGCTGGCACGTCTGACAGAGACGCGATATATATCTAGCGTGGATCTGAAGGATGCGTTTTGGCAGATACCGCTGGAGCAAAGTTCGAGGGAAAAGACCGCTTTTACAGTACCTGGCCGACTACTGTACCAATTTAAGGTCATGCCCTTCGGTCTGTGTAATGGGGCACAAAGTTTGAGCTAGCTGATGAGTCGCGTAATCCCATCAGGATTACGAGATCAAGTCTTCGTATACCTAGACGATCTATTGGTTGTGTCAAGGGATTTCGACGAACATCTAGAGACTCTGGATATAGTCGGAAAGTGCTTGACGAATGCAGGTCTGACGATTAACGTCGAGAAGTAGAAGTTTTGCTTTGATGAGCTTTACTATCTCGGTTATAAGGTCGGTCAGGGATGTCTGAAAGCTGATCCTGAAAAGATCACGGCAATCACTAACTTCCCTTTACCAACCACAACTCGCCAAGTTCACCGATTTCTCGGTATGGCAGGTTGGTATCGACGATTTTTTAAGGATTTCAGCACCCTAGCCGCACCCTTGACCGAGACACTGAAAAAGGGAAAAGTTTTCAAGCTAGGTCCAGAAGCTATTGAAGCATTCCTGCAAATCAAACAAGCTTTGACTTCAGCGCCTGTACTAGTCAATCCAGACTTCTCCAAAGAGTTCACCATTCTCTGCGACGCATCCGCGACTGGCATCGGATGTGTACTCTGTCAGCGGGACGAATCCGGGCGGAGCAGCCCATAGACTACTTCTCCCAGAAACTGAATGCGGCACAGAGAAACTATTCGGTGACAGAGCGCGAGTGCTAAGCAGCTTTTGAAGGTATCCAGAAGTTTAGGTCTTATGTTGAGGGGTACCATTTTCGTGTCATTACGGACCATTCCAGCCTGAAATGGCTGATGACTATGAAGGATCCAACCGGAAAATTAGCGAGGTGGAGTATGCGTCTCGAAGGCTTCGATTTCTTGGTGGAGCACAGAAAGGGGACATTGAATGTCGTGCCAGATGCTTTATCTAGAGCATATGAAGACGATGAGTTGACAGTCAGCTTTCCTTTCATGTCTACCACAGATCGATGCCTCGGAGGTACTCCACATCGATCTTGAGGATCCGTCCTTTAAGTCCGAAGGTTATCTCGATATCATCAGTCATATCAGGAAGGAACGGTTACCTGACCTCAAAGTGTCGGAAGGGTACGTATACAAACGCACTAAACATGCGGTTGGTAATCCCTTGGCCGACGATCTAACTTGGAAGTTGTGGGTTCCATCAGAGATGACCGAATCTCTAATCTCACTGGCTCACAATCCGCCACGTGCTTCGCATGGTGGGGTGGTGAAGACACCTTAATCTAATCTATCGATTAAGAGATAGATTCTACTGGCCAGGTATGTACACTCAGGGCAAACTTTACGTAGACCAATGTGAAACATGTAAGACCAGTAAGGCAGCTAACATGACGTTACGAGCAGAAATGGGGGACAGTTTTGAGGTGGATAGACCTTTTCAACATTTGTATGTTGACTTTCTCGGGCCTTACCTCAGATCGAAATCCGGTAATGTTTACATCGCGTTCGTGTTAGACCAATTAAACAAATTTGTCTTCATCAAACCACTACGCAAGGCAACAGCCGCGAGCGTGTTTAGATTCCTGAAGGACGACGTATTCTTGATCTACGGAGTGCCAGAGTCTTCTCTCTGATAATGGCACTCAATTTGTTGGTAAGGAGTTCCAGAAGTTTTTAGATGTTTTTGGGGTCAAGCACTACCGCACGGCGGTGTATGCTCCCCAATCAAATGCAAGCGAACGAGTGAACCGTTCGATTCTCACGGCCATCCGGTCGTATGTCAACCCTCGTCAGACGGATTTGGATGCCCACCTGTCTTCGATCAGTAGTGCCTTACGCACGACAGTGCATTCAACTCTTTCGATGTCCCCATACGAAACCTTATTCGGGCAACGAATGATAGAACATGGGGTAGACTATCGTCTCCTGAGAGAGTTGGGTGGACTGAACTGTTCGGAGATAGATTGGCTTCCCGAAGTCACCAAGATGAATATCATACATTCGTATTTAAAACAAGCGCTAGTTAAAACCCATGACGCTTATGAAAAGAACTATAATCTTCGAAGTAGGAAAATAATGTTCAAAGTTGGAGATGAAATCTACAAGAGGTAACACCGGTTAAGCAGATCCCGGAGCAAGTGCCTACGGCCTGGCTGAGCTAGTTGTGGCTATGGTACTGCCGGCCACCGCGACGGTTGATCTCAACCACGGTTCTGCGTTGTCGCATGCCGTTCCTGTTGGTTGTTCTTTACGAACAGTTGCCAGGAAAGGGGGCGTTGCCGACATAGGATCGATACCATCCCTTCAAGTGTAGAAGTAGGTAATCATAACTAGGGTTGCAGAAGCAATCTGGAGTGAAGTCTCTGGAAAAGAACATATAGATCCACGAATCAGCATTACAATTCTAGTTAGTCTAAGGTATAGTAGAGCCCTTGGTTTCGGGTGTGAACTACGACGAGTTTCAGCTACGAGGAGAACATCTAATACTTGTAGTGGATAGGCGCGAGCATGCTGACAGGTACCCTCTAGGCTGTTCTGCGGTGCTTTGTAGTCAGCACCTATGGTACGCTGTTAGATGTCTTGTGCTTCTGTGATGGGGATGGGAATGGAATTTGAAGGAAGGGAAGAGGAGCGGGAAGAGCAAGATGCCATGTTAGCGAAGTGTAAGTATATCTATTAGGGATGCTGGATACACCGATACATGGGAGGTTGATGATGGAGATGCTGCTTCTTGGTATAGGAATCAAGGATATTTTGGGGGTTCTTGTTTCTTCCGGCTTCCTCTTCGGTTTGGGTTGTTGATGGGCATTGGTTTGAATTTTGGATATCCATAGGATGTTTGGGAGGACAGGGTTCAGTGCTGATTAACAATTGCAAATTTTGTTTTAAATTCTTTTTACTTCCATTCATATAATTTTTACGTTACAAATGCGTAAGTGTATGTTTACACATGCTTTTCGCTTTTTGCTTTCATAAATTCATTCATGTGTAAACCGTACAAATCACAGAAAAGGTAGGCACACTTTTTTATTATTATGTGTTACGAAATGTCAGCTTCAGTTTAGAACCTATTTTGAAAATCTAGTATCTTATTTTATAATTTTTCTTCAGTGTCCTGGCTCACTCCATTCTCCCCTTAACATTTCTCCAAAACTTTAAATGCAAGGGGAAGTAATGCACACATAGGTACTTCTGAAATATTTTATATGTTTCAATATAAAGTTTTCCATAGTGTGCGAATAGAGTGAGTTTCGAAACACCACCGTTCACAATGGGTGTGTTTCTTTATTCATTCCGTATATTCGGAATATATGGAACGCACTTTTTGCGTTTCTTTATTCAATGGAATATTCCGGATAAACTATTTCCTTGTTTCTTTATTCAATCTGGAATATTTGGAACGCATTCTTTTCATTCCAAGTGAAGAGGTGGTTTAAATGGAATATTCCCTAGTTTGACTGATGCAGTTCACTGTCGGCTATTGTTTATTCTTTTAATTCTAGTTCTGTTTCTTTATTTACTCTATTCTGGATATTCTGGATAGATATTTGATCTTTTCTGTCTTTTCTATTCCTCATCCGGAAAAAATAAAGAAACACACTCAATGTAAAAGTATGTGAGTTAACGCCCCCGTTGCAAGCAAATTTTTTTTTATTTTTGTTAAAGTGCATTTATTTCTGTGAAGTAATTAAAAGTTGTTTTTTGTTCCCACCAAATTGTACCTATTTAAAGTTAAATACAATAATTAAAATAAATGTAGTGCGGTGGTCGAATAAAACATTAATTCAAAGTGAATTTAAAATAAAGAAACTGCAAAGGAACAAACCAGATTTTAATATCTATAACATCCCAGAAAAATAGACCATAGAGGTAAAGAAAAGGTTTTTTTTATTAAGGCCTTAATAAATATATATACTTATGTATATTATGTATCTATGTATATTTTATAGTTCTGATTCCGAATCGAAGAAAATATCAAGCCCCACGGTCACCGCCAAACGTGGTGACCGTTGATTATTCTTGGTACCTACAAGCCGTTTCTCGTACAAACAGCAGCGTCAGCAGATTGAGTGCGTAAATATTATATATTATAATTCACCTGTAATTGCACTATCAACAAGTACTAAAACAGCATCTGTGGTCTAGAGGGAGAGTGCCCGTAAGCAGCGCGAAAGAACGTGCCAGCAGAAGATTTTTATTTTTGTATTTTTTTATATATTTGTATGGTAAATAGGTATATGTATTTCTTTTAGCGAATGTAAATTTATTGTCTTTTAGGTATTAAGTTTTTATGAAATGTTGAGATAGGTCGTAACTGTGCTAGATTTGTAAAATAACTTGAAACATTTTATGCGTATGCATCTACATATATGTACAGTACATTCATCCGTAGATGCACCAAAAGGATAAGCACACTGAAGGCAAATCAACTAGAATTTTTTTGTATTACGTATGTTGGCAATGGCATAATCTTACTAATTAAAAGCTCCGTAGGTTTTAGCTTTATTATCATCAGCTTGGATGCTGTGGCTGATTGGAGTATCCACCAATTCAAAAGAGGTGAGTCGTTGACCTTGCTTTTAATCTAAGCATACATACCTTATGATGTTGGTACATATGTATCGAGAAGGTTGATTGATGTTTATTTTGATTAATTGAACAATAGTGCAAGGTGCAGTACTGAGTTTGGTGATTTTTTTTATAATTATGATGAATGTAATTGATGTACCTACATACTATGTGCATAAAGTAGTACTTTCATTTTGAAGGCGACAGTTTTTTTCTTGTTGTTTCATAAAAAGCTTTTGATTTTACCTTTTCAAGTTACTTACCTATATATAACGGTCTTTAAGTTTTTATACCTACCTATTAGTTTTGTTTGTGTGTGTTTATATTGTTCAAAATTTTACCTTTATTATTTTATGTTCTTTTTCAACTTGATTAGGTTTAGGCTTTTTAGTTTTTAAGTTAGTTTTTTTCTTATAGTTAGTTTCAATTATTATATTCATAGATATTTTAGAGTGGCATTTGTCTTTGATTATTTTGTAGGGAAAACTTTCTTGCCCTCCAATGACTTCGTAGTTGCCTTCCAACTACAATAGATGTTCGCAACTGGTGCCATCTATCGGGGAAACCGAACGTCAAGTCACATGTTGCTGAACGCACTAAATATGGTCCGCCATTAAAAAAAGAATCCACACCTAGAATCCACCCCGACGAACAAATTCCACTTCCCTTGGAATCTACTTGGTCTCCATTTTGAAAAGAGAATTTCCAAGTCATGCGCAGTTTGCCATTCCTTCGGAAGTATGATATTTTTGAGCGATAGGCGACTGGAAGTTGTCGCTATAGACACTACGCTTGGTTTACACAGAAAACTGCAGAATGATGTATTCACACCAACTAATGTGCATAAGCAAGCGAAATTTCCGTCTGACAGATGATGGTCAAATTATTGGTTATATTCAAAGTAGGAACTTGATAACTCTCTTTCAATCCAGCTGAATTACCTAAAGGCAATATTTCTCATTGATGTGAGCAATTTACCTGACAGATACTCTAGGAGTAATCCCGAAGTCGTTCGGTAATACGCACATCCATAGGTAACGTTCAAGATGACTATGAGTGATAATATGATCACTAATGACGTCATCGGTGACCCTAGATTCGTTCCATTCTATGACTTTCCTGACAAGCAGATATTTAAGCTTAAGTCCCTTTTTTTATAACAAATAGCTACTTCCAAATAGGCAAAAGATAGTTCGACTCAAGATACTGCCGAGTACGAACAGATTTAAAATGACAGATAAGTTCTTGTCACGACATTTAGTAGCGAATTGGTGCTGACATCTGCCGGAGACAGGTCAGAACAGCGCGTTACTGGCACACAGAACGTTCGCGGCAAGACTGCGCGAAGATATAGTTACTATGGCATTTTCGCTGTCGGAAATGACAGTCTATTCAACACCAAGTCGGAATAAACATGTTCGCATTCAATCAGTTATTATTTCTGAAAGTACACATAATTCGACGACCCATCTTAAAATTCTGACACTAGTTTCAATGAAATCTTACCCAAAAAGCAAAGTACTGTACGTTTTCATTAGTTCTGGCATACTTATCATATACATAAATGCAGGACACATAAAATCAGACTAGTGTGAACCGACCGTATAAACCTGCAACTACTTACCACTATTGACGTCATCAGCACACAAAGCTACAAATTGGAAAGCAAGAAATTTCAATGGAATAACAGGGCGTTGGCCAATGGAAAATGAAAACATTATCCAGGAAGTTAGCAACAAAATTCAGTTTGAAGAAAGTCGTCAAAGAGGTTACAAGGCAGCAGTAGAACAGGACAACGAACATTTGGTTTTTTGTGACTGTGAGCAATTTTTTTTTTTATTATCCTCCATTAAGGAGAGGGTAAATTATCATCATTTAATATAAAATTATTATAATAACTACTATGGATTAATAGGTAAGTTGATGTTTATCAACGATTAGTTGAGCAAAGGGATTTACAAGCCTTTTTGCTCGAACACGAGATTTTTTTTTTGGCTAAGGCGACACGTGCGAAAACGTTTAACGCTTGTCTACCCCATCAATATAGGAGGACCAGGCATCAGGAACATTTTGTGTCCAATCCTGCACATCCGAAAGAAGAGGGAAGCGAGCGCACGAGAATTTTGATACCCGTGGACAGAATTTCCTTCGTTATATAACCGGCTTCATGTCCAGCCATTTTGAAATCTCATTTATCCTGTATAAATACCACTCATTAAAATAGAATCTTACAAGAATATATACTTTCAAGACGTACAGGTTGATAGCGTCAAGCAACGTGCAAAGGCGTTGATCCGCAAGACGGCTCGCCTACGGACGCCACCCCGCCACTTTCATCAGCTGCACCACGTTTTCCTTTTTTTTTTTGTTGTTGTTTCGAGGAAGCGATTTATCCTCACGCATAGTGCTTCGATCCTCTAATACAACGCCAGCGGGACGAAGATATTGGCCTATTTTTGCTAATACCGTTGCAATCAAGGAAGTCGACGTCCACGCTACACGTGCCACCATATAGGCACACCACGAGGTGACCCTCTTACGCTTATTCAAGCCTCTGCAAGTCATTTCTGGGGTATAAATACTCCCAGGTCCAGGCTGATAACGCTCCACTGACCGAAGCGATTTGCATATCAGTCGTATCCACCGCCCTATCGGCGCAACGAAGGGAACACCAGAAATTTTGTTCCACCCTTGGACGCTCTGTTCTGGGAACATATCCATTGCAGTCCATTAAGACACGTCGTGGGAGCTGCAAGACATTTCGTCGAGGGATTTCCAATCAACTTTAATACGCATCGCGGGAAATCGAGCATCAGGACGCCTGGCGAGTGCAGCGGCACAGATGCCGGTCCCTTAACAGTAGCAGAGCAGCTGTAGTGAGATACGAGACAACACAACATATACCTACCAGTGGAATCAACATTCATCAGTTCAAGAATTTTATGTTTTTGTTAAGAAAAAGTAAAAACCATACACAGGTAACATATTTGTGCATTAATTGTGTGTTTATTTGAGAAAAAGTGAAGCACCAAGGCTTGTGCATCAATTTATATTTGGCAAGACATATTCGCGCCTATACACCGCATAAATCTCGGATGTATAGAAGATAAACCACGGACGGTGGTACATATTTGTATCCATTTATGATCCAATGATCCAGGTTGCATGCATATATAGTTATATATTTGTTTATAGTGATGTATTAAGTGATTTAGTATACTTACTGAAAAGATTGCAATAGTGAATTTGATAGTAGAGTCTAGAATTGAGAACGTGGTATATACCAGCTATCGTAAAGCTGAGATCGGTTTCTTTTAAAAGAAGTGTTAATTACTGAGCCCGCGCTCCAAGTTTTTGTTTTTACTTTGTGTGTTTTCACACCATACCTGCCCCAACGGCAAAACAATCCGTTCGCGTTTTAAGATGTGCTACGAAGACTTTATATTTTGTTTTGTGGTGCATTTATCTTTCGGTCATTGAACCAACTATCTTTCGGTCATTGAGACATTTATTTTTTGGTCATTGAGACATTTATCTTTCTGTCTTTGAGACATTTAACTTTCGGTTATTGAACCAATTATCCTTCTGTTATTGAACCATTTATCTTTCGGTTATTGAACCAACTATCTTTCGGTGAACCAATTATCCTCCGTTTGTCAAGACAAATCGTATCTTTCAGTCGTCGAGACATTCCAAACCCTTTAACATATCGTGTCGGTAGCGACACGCCGCGTTGAAAGTTTTTTTTTATTAATAATTTCTTCATTACGATCACTCACTCAGCGCAAGACTACACAGTCGCGCTTGATATTCACTCGCGTTTAAATATCCTATTGTTCCTCTTGATTATTATCAGTCGTGTCAAACGCTAATAGATTTATAATACCATACATCCCGGTTGTACGCTTTAGTGACTTTTTTGTTGTCCTATCGTTGATCGTTTTCTTCAGAACCCAGACCAATCTAATAAGAACTAACGATAAATTACCGTACCTTAAGATAAGGTATCCGATAAATTTGGTCTATTCGAAAGTCATATACAAGGTGATAGGTATATGAAAGCAATTTTATAGTGGAGTTGTGTTAATAAGAAAGTAATTAAATTTAAATAATCATTTTTTACAGCAAGACCACAGGAGTGCACTTCCGTAGCTTCGCTTGTAACGTAAAAAATTATTGAGATGGAATTTCAAAAGTATTTCTAAGCTGGAAACAGGGTTTGGCAATTATAAGCGAAGCTCGAAAACTCTCCTAGAATCTTGGGATTTCATAAGAACCCACGACTCCCTTTATAATTGCTGATGAACACCTGACTTCACCCCAAATACCCTATGGATACCTAAGACTCAACCCCGATGTCTACCAACAATGTAAACCAGAGAGGAAGCAGGAAGAGACAAGCGAATATACCTCCTTGACTCCTATACCAAAGACCTGTATCTCCATCACCCTGTACTCGTGTATCGGTGTATCATATACTCCTCCTAAAAGGTATACTTACACTTCGCTAACACTAACACTCGCTCTCCCCATTCCTCCAACTTATTAACCCTTCAATTCCATCACCATCCCCATCACAGAAGCGCAAGCCATCTGGTAGCCCACCCCAGGTACTGACCACAAAACACCCCAGAACAGCCTAAGGTATATCTGCCAGTATGCCTGCGCCTATCCACTACGAGTAATAGATGTTCTCCTCGTAGCCATATTATGTTGTAGTTCACACCAAAAAACCAGGGACTCTACTGTACCTTATACTCATAACTTGGATCGTGATGCAGCTCAGTTAATGTGTCAGCTCTTCCCAGAGGTTTCACTCCAGGTTGCACCTATCACTCTAGCTATGACTATCTACCTTTAACTCTGAAGGGATGGTATTGATCCTTTGCCGGCAACGCCCCTTTCCTGTGACTAGTTCGTTAAAACAATCCACAGGAACGGCATGCGACAACGCAGAACCATGGTCGAGATCGACCGTCGCGGTGTCCAGCAGCACCCATGCCTCGACTAGCTCAGCCAGGCCATGGGCAGTTGCTTCGGGATCTACACAACCGGTGTTACCTCTTATTATCCTGCCGACCGTTGAGCTTAAGATGGGTGAGCTCGAATAAAAATGTTAGAATGCTAACTGGCCCTCATAATTCACAAAGAAAAGACCTGATAGAAATGATTGAAAAGAAATTTCGATCCTAGGATGCACCTCGGGAAGGAAAGTATGAGTGAACGTTGGGATGAAGAAAGAAACCACGTTTGGACTGTTAATTCAACCTGTAGAACAACACACGTAAGTATTTCTAAATTAGCAAAACATAGGTGATCATGTTTGCAGTGGCTTCTAGAACCTTCCATCCATTCTGCTACCACGTAGCTCTGCAGAATATGGAGGATGAGGTGTCTAACTCATAGCGGAGGGAGGATCAAAGGTGTTAAGATGATCCCCCAGGTCTCTCAACCCGCCCAAAACAATAGTAAAAATCATCTCTCCTACTACTGACCAGTGGCTAACTATGGACCTTATGACTCCCCAGACTCATTGACGATTTCGGTAGCCCCTAAACATGATAGCAAGCAAAAGAAAATTGCTTGCTAACTATAATACTATAACTAAACCATGGTACCTATTAAAAGCTGTACCAAAAACCAAATAACCTCGAAACTACACTCTGAGTATCTTAAAAGTACTCCATGCTCGCACTACCTTGTTCCGTCCGAAGTGGGATGAGGATTACCACTCTCCCTTGTAACAACCTAAACCATCATTATGAATACTAAATCTGAAAAAGTCTTCAAGAATATCTTATGATCAAGAAAAAAAAGAACTGAAAATTTTGTTTTCTGAACCGTTATAAAAGTAAGATTGTGTTATTTAAAGTAAGTCTTATGATCTAACAGGGCTTTAACTTAATTGAATATACTATAAAGTTTCGTTCGAATCTATTCTTATCGAATACAAGTAAGTATTAATCTGATTAAATCTAAATACCTGTAACAAATGTTTGAGCTTATTCAATAAAAAAAAAATAAAGAAGTCATTAGCTACAGCTAATAGAGACAAAAGAGTTCCTCTTAATTAACTTTGTTAACATGAGTTAACTGTCTAAACAATATGAGCAAGGTCTGAATTAAATGAAACTAAAATCTATGATAAGCTCAAGGTGATACTCAATCAATGAGTCACCATCAATAAATACCTATTTGTAAATTTAATATTATTATTAAGGGTGTGCAATCAAATATAAAAAAAAATAGTAATAGCAAAATCAGAAGAAAAGAATTTAAAGTCTATTGATGATTTTAAAAGATAATTTGCGGATTTTTACAGGCGCGACAATAGGATCATTAAGTCCTTCTATAACATGAACGCGATTATAGAAACTTTATTATATGTCGCCGAGCAAAATATCAAGGAATTTCTAAACTAAAACATAAAGGACGAAACGAGATTCTTTAGATAATCGTACCGGAATCACAAAAGCAAACAAAGCAAAGCGTCAGACAAATGGATCTGATTAAGGCACTTCACCTCAACACAGTAAAAGGATAGTCAGTTGATATATAAATAGGATAAAGATGTTAAGGGTGTAAAATACCATGTATAACAGAACACAATTCGCGTCTGACACACACTCGATATAGTAATTTAAGATTATATCAAAGAAATATTTTTAAAAATCAAGTCATGCAAATATATTAAAATCAATATAATAGGGTGATACTATTGAGAATCTTTGTCTCAGTATCGATTTTACAACGGCGATCCGGGAGTGCACTGCTGGACACCTTCCTGTGAACAAAATGTTTATTGATTAAAGTAATAAGTATCTCTACATTAAAGACTGTTTTCTGACTACTCTCTGTTCCAAAGCTCTGAACTTCAAATAGTTCGTTAATGTTATCTTCGTTGACCGATTGAGTTATAACACAATACGTAGGTACAAAATACATAGACAAGGAAAAAGGAAACCAAATCGCGTTTCCTGTAAGACGGTATGTGGCCCCCGGTATCACCGACTCACTACGTGGTAGTAGTTGCGTGTAATTCATAAATATACAAATAATAACACAAATCCCAACCAATCATGTATAGGATGGGTATATCGTCACCCGAATATACGACAAGACGGTGTTATCAAAACGCGTTTGAGAAATCGACAATGATTTGAAAAACAGTTCTCAAAAAAAAAGAAAACTAACGCGGCATTTCAACGTTAAATTAAGCGGTCGCTACCGACGCGGTACAGAACAGTCACGAAGACCAAGTGAGAAAAAGAAATAATAAATCGAAAGTATGTTGGTTCATAAAAAGGAATCCGTGAAGGAAATATAAAAAAAAAGAATTATGTTTATTAAGTGGATAAGTGGATGAGATTTCTCTAATCTCGAAGAGAGCACGACAATTAGGAATTTATATGGCCATTGGAAAAGCTCATATTACCGAATCTGATTCCGAATCAGAATAAGATTACCGATTACCGATATGCTATACACATTCCCCGATCAATTATACTATCGTTCAAAGAAAAACAATAATCGATTTCGAGAAAGAAACATTTACACGCGAGGATACTTTATAGACTGCGTCTTATTATCTTAGATGAGGATTCTACATATACGTCTTTACACACCAAAGCAATTAAAATCACAACACATCACTTTCTAAATATATATACTTATATACCTAAATAGATCAACATATGTAATATCCAAAATTTCTTAACATAGTACGGAGGAGGAGGCGTGAAGTCCTGCCTTCCGACTGGTAAGATCGAACAATCGTACCACCGTCCGTGGCCGACAGCGTTGGACGCTGGTGACACTCGTGTAAGTTTGTGCCAGAGAAACAATTTGCGCTGGTATTTACCAGGAGTGCGGTTGGAGCATAAACGCTCCCAGTGCATTCACAAAATTTAGTAAAATACAAAATAATCGTTACCTGATAGATTGTTGGTATCAAAGCACCTTATTTAGGGTCTTATATATTTTATAATTTTACATGTATATATTCCGGAACTGGTGAGTTAAAGATGATGGTTACTCTGGAGTCGAATGATTGTGTTTTTGGAGTTTAAATCCCGCGTTGTATATAGATGATGAGTATTATGCTGGTGGATCGGCATCCATGCTTTAGCATGCGCCAGACATCCAGGTGATATCTTGAAGAGGCTGTCCTCCTAATGATTGAAGTGAAATCGGTCTTTTAAAGACTAGTGGTGTAAGGAGTTGTCCCTGTTGTAGGTTAATCCTTCGATGTCTCAGGAAAATCCTGTGCATGAATCGGCTGGCCACAAAAAGGTGTGGTAGTTGCTGACGAGCCTATTGGATCAACATCAGACAACTACGCACACAGGATTACTTCGAAACTCAGATAGGGGTTCCGGGGTGCCAGCACGTGGCCTAAGGATGTATTCCGATGGAGCGGACTATGTATCCGGACGCTCAGAAAAACAACGTAGTACACTTTGAATTGAATAGTGCAGCCTGCGCTCGAGAATTTATTCGTTTCGACCGAATGTACATGGATATTTGGGCGGAGCAGTTGCTCCTGCGTATAGATAAATAAAAAGAATATGATTCCCAAGGATCTGGGTGGATCGGTCCTAAAATCCTGCCATGTGGCTATATAAAAGGTCTCCTCTGGATTAATTCCATGCTCCTGTTCCTATAAATACAAAAAGGATCCATAGAAACAAGGTGGCCAAGTGTTGCGACGGATTTCGTTGCTATATCTTCGAGCAAATCTTTTACAATTGCTCTCGATAGTCATGTCACTTTATCTCCTTAATCTTACCTTTTTATCCTAATATTATTGGTGTTTGTATGATTTAAATCCTTAATTGCTTGCGCAATTAAAGGATTTTTCCTTTAGAGTTAAAAACAAAATGGAGCGCGGTCTGCACAAAAAAAAATTTCGTCTCCGTTCTGCAAGGGTGAAGTGGCTTCGTCTACGGATATCTTCAGAATGAGATCCACTTCCGAAAAACTGATAGACGTTGCTACTTCCAAGTAGCCAACGCCCTATTTCCAATATGATTTCCAGTTTCCCCTGTTTGATTTCGTTCCTCGCTCCCACTATAGGTGGCGTGGATAAATATCATTAAGGTGCTATGTTCATTGTGTCACTTTCATTATTCTGATTTTGTGACGTATCAGATATGCAACAAAATTGATTAATTTGACATGGACCAGTGAATTAAGGCTCAGATGACACTGGTTACTGAGAAATCTATATCGAACAATACATGTTAAATGGAAAAGACTCTGATTACCGTGAAGGTCTGATATGATTGTCACAGATATTTTTTTTTTTTTTATATTTTTTTTCTGATGATAAAGGAAACGGTGGTAGGTATAAAAGTGAATTAATGACGTAAGTATTCGTAACAATATTTGTATCTAGGTGCGTTTTACTCTACAGACTTTTGCAAGAGAACCAGATTATCATCTCACTCTGACTAACACATCTGTCAGTTGCGAATTTTAGTGAAATCTAATGGATATATCAGATTCAGCTGATGATTGTTATTCGCAGGGTCTGCTTAACCTGTTGACAGTAAGTTTGTCCCTTCGAGTGTACAAAAAGTGCATAGCGACCATTAGTCAGGATATGTTCCGAACGGAACGATGATAGATGTGACACTGAATTTTAATCTAGATGCCGTATTTTGACTTATCAGATTTCTTGGCTTTGACAGCTGTCTGCGAATTCTGGTAGGATGGTACAATGAAACCTCGAATAGCGAGCTGAAAGTTATGGCAAGTAGGTCAGATCAACACTTGGAGAAAAATTAATCGGCCGCATCGAGAAATCTCTCTCAAATGCAACTTGACGTCTGCCTGTCACTGGTATTCTTCATGTCACATATACTACTATTTTTAAATTTGCGCTTCGATAAAAATGATCATTTCCCTTGTTACACTTAGTGTGAACGGGGTGTTATTTGAAACAATGCGCATTTTGTCTTTCATTCCATCATATCCTTCCATCGAAAGTTTATGGGAACGTCCGCACATTGGAACTCAGACAGGGTGGGGAATTTAGAAATTCAAAATGGCAGGTGGAATCTATTTTCTTGTGTGGATTCCAATTTGGGTGGAATCCATCGAGTGCGTTCAGCACGTTGCGAGTAAAGTGGAAGTCTCGCATGTAGATGGCACCGCTGGTGTACACTGGTACCTGTACTGGCGAGAAAGTTCACCCTACAAAGCTTGGATTTTCGACTAAGTTTACTTAGTCTAATTTCCAAGAAAAGGAGAACTGCTCGCGAAATAACTTCGTCGTAAGAAGTTTTCTCACTCGTCGTATCGTAATGACACTGCGACTCTTTCACGTCTAGTCGGTCGAAGACAAATATAATAGAAGTGCGATGTATACCTTCTGATGACGTTTGCGAACTCTATAGGTTTCCTGTGAGAAAGAAAAAAAATTTTCAACCAAGAGTCTCATGCACAGCTGAGAGCCGGGCATACGTCACAGTCTTAAGCAGGATATGCGACCTTAATCACTTTGTACACAATGCCTGAAGAAAATGGTTGCGACGTCTATGATCTAATTTAAAAAAAAAATGTACGTCTGGTATTTAATTTAAAGTTTCAAGTCAGGGAAATAAGTACAAAAGGTACTTGTATTGTCTTGGCTGGTAAATCATTAACGACCTCAAGGATCGGGATGGAAAATTTTAAAATCAAGGAAATAGTTGTAATTCAAGTGTCTTATCTCTTTAAGTCCTTTGTATGGCAGGTCGACTTATGGCCTCGCCTACCTTCAACTTCATAAAGATTGTTACCAATTACTTGACTTACACGAACTTTCACAAACTTTGGACATAATTTTGCGCTCAGGTGTTTCGACGCGTCACTCAGGACATGATTCCTTGCGTAGATTTCATCTCCTACTTTGTACATCACTTTCCTACTCCGAAGATTGTAATTCTTTTCGTAGGCTTCATGAGTTTGGACAAGTGTTTGCTTGAGATACGAGTGGACAATGTTCATCTTGGCGACTTTGGGGAGCCAATCTATCTCCGAACAGTTCAGTCCACCCAACTCTCTCAACAAACGATAGTCTGCCCCATGCTCTATCATGCGTTGCCCGAATAAGGCTTCGTATGGGGACATCGAAAGGGTTGAATGCACCGTCGTGCGTAAAGCACTACTGATCGAAGACAGATGGGCATCCCAATCTGTCTGCCTAATGTTGACATATGAACGAATTGCCGCAAGAATCGAACGATTGACGCGTTCGCTTGCGTTAGACTGGGGAGCATACACTGCCGTTCGGTAGTGTTTGACCCCGAAAACATCCAAAAGTTTTCGAAACTCCTTCCCAACAAATTGTGTACCATTGTCAGAGAGTATGCTCTCTGGTACTCCGTAAATCAGAAAAACTTCATCTCTCAAGAATTTAACTACGTTCGCGGCCGTTGCTTTGCGCAGTGGTTTGATGACGACAAATTTGGTTAGTTGATCTAACACGATGATGATATACACATTTCCGGATCTTGACCTGGGGTATGGCCCAAGAAAATCAACATATAAATGTTGAAACGGCCTATCCACCTCGAAACTGTTTCCCATCTCTGTTCTTAACGTCATGTTAGCTGCCTTACTGGTCTTGCATGTCTCACACCTGTCTACGTAAAGTTTGACTTGCGTGTACATGCCGGGCCAGTAGAATCTATCTTTCAACCTATAAACCGTCTTTACCACTCCACCATGCGAAGCACGCGGCGGATTGTGAGCCAACGAGATCAACGACTCCGTCATCTCTGAGGGGACCCACAACTTCCAAGTTAGATCGTCGGAGAAGGGTTTACCTACCGCATGTTTAGTGCGCTTGTATATGTACCCTTCCGACACTTTGAGGTCAGGTAGACGCTCCTGTTCCTTCCTGATTTGACTGATGATATCAATGTAACTTTCAGATTTAAAGGACGGATCCTCAAGATCGATGTGGAGTACCTCCGAGGCATCGATCTGTGGTAGACAAGAAAGAAAAGCTGACACTGTCAACTCATCGTCTTCATACGCTCTCGACAGGGCATCTGGCACGACACTCAATGTACCCTTTCTATGCTCAACCACAAAATCGAGACCTTGAAGTCGCATACTCCACGTCGCTAATCTTCCAGTTGGATCCTTCATAGTCATCAGCCATTTCAGGCTGGAATGATCTGTAATGACACGAAAATGGTATCCCTCAACGTAAGACCTAAACTTCTGGATACCTTCAAAAGCTGCTAGGCACTCGCGCTCTGTCACCGAATAATTCCTCTGTGCAGCTTTCAGTTTCCGGGAGAAGTAGTATATAGGCTGCTCCGCCCCGAATTCGTCCCGTTGACAGAGGACACATCCGATGCCAGTCGCGGATGCGTCGCAAAGAATGATGAATTCTTTGGAGAAGTCTGGATTGACTAACATAGGTGCTGAAGTCAAAGACTTTTCCCTTTTTCAGTGTCTCGGTCAAGGGTGCGGCTAAGGTGCTGAAATCCTTTACAAATCGCCGATACCAACCTGCCATACCGAGAAATCGGCGAACTTGGCGAGTTGTGGATGGCAAAGGAAAGCTAGTGATAGCTGCGATCTTATCTGAATCAGCTTTCAGACAACCCTGACCGACCTTATAACCGAGATAGTGAAGCTCATCAAAACAAAACTTCGACTTCTCGACATTAATCGTCAGTCCTGCCTTAGTCAAGCACTTTCCGACTATCTCCAGAGTCTCTAGATGCTCGTCGAAATCCTTTGACACAACCAACAGATCATCCAAGTATACAAATACTTGATCTCGTAACCCTGATGGGATTACGCGACTCATCAGGTAACTCAAACTTTGGGCCGCATTACATAGACCGAAGGGCATGACCTTAAATTGGTACAATGGTCGACCAGTTACCGTAAAAGCGGTCTTCTCCCTCGAACTTTGCTCCAGCGGTATCTGCCAAAACGCGTCCTTCAGATCCACGCTAGAAATATAACGTGTCTCTGTCAGACGTGCTAGCAGCCCCTCTATATGTGCAATTGGACGAGCATCTTTCTTGGTTACTGAGTTCACCTTCCGAAAATCTAAACACAGTCGGTTCTTACCAGGTTTGCGTACAAGCACAACTGGGGAACTCCATGCGCTGGAACTTTCCTCGATGACTCCTAACGAAAGCATGCGATCCAATTCCGCATACATAAGGGTTTGTATCGCTGGAGATACGGGACAGTACCTCTGCTTTATTGGTACGGCATCACCTGTATCTATGTAATGCTGCACTAGGTTAGTTTTCCCGAGTCCATTGACTGCGAACGATGGAAAACTACGAACAACAGCTTCTAGTCGCTCAGACTTCATCATTCAACTTTATTTGGTTAGTGGGTCTTTCCTCTGGCCCACCGATCGTAATTCCTGAAAGACCCGCAATTATGTTTGGTGCGATCTAGAATTTCAGCCAAAAGTCAACGCCTAAGTATAGACGTTGGCTTAACGATGGCACGAAATATAGATCTAAATCCTTTGTCACTCCTTTATACTGTATTGGGGTAGTAACTACTCCCACTATGGATTGCTTATGTCCATCGGCCGTGGACACGGTAGTCTCTACCTTCCTTACCGCAACATTCTTGTCTTTCAGATAGGGAAGTACGTCGGTGCCTAAGCAACTAATACTTGCCCCTGAATCGAGAAGACCTAGGAAGTTGTCTTCAAACAACCTGACCGTCACATAAGGACGAGGGTCATTCGATTCTCGGCCTAAGGTTGCCGACGCTATGTTACGGTAAGTAGTCCGCTTCCGATGGAAGCGCTCCCTTGTCCGTCGTATTCGTTTGGACAATTCTGGAAATGTGACAATTCGTTTTCGCACTTCTTCATAATTGCGTAACCTTTCATGAAAGGATTTACGATATAATGGTTCAGTTGCATTACTGTTTAAATTCAAATCTGTAATGGGTTTGGGTTCTATAATTGAAGTAGGGATTGTTCTACAATCATAGTTCGGTAATTCATTTTTCGTTCTATCTGGTTTTAAAATTTTAATCTTAGGAAGTTCAAGAGGCTCTTTGGGTTTGGACACTTGAACTCCGGGTACGTTTAATCGGAGCGAACCCCCCCGGGTATTGGGTTGTTCCTCCTCTCGTTTCCCGCTCGACATTGCGGACAGGACGGACTATACGCGTCTGCTAAACCGCAGCGGAAACAAAAGACTTTGTCAATAGGTTTCGCACAATCGCGAAAAAAAATGTTGCTATTAGGCAACGCTACTACAAGATCCTGACAAGGCTCTTCTGCGATTTCGTTAACGAAACGCCTTGCAGATGGACGTTGTGCATTTGGCACGAAATTCGGACGGACGTTCTCGTATTGAGATTGAGCTTTTTCTATAGCTCGACAATAATAAGCTAGCTGTCTTAAGCTAGACGGACTGTAGGTGATGAGTAGTTCACCCATGCGCCTACGGACATTAATTTTGATGATTTCTATGAGCTTCTTCTCCGGTCTAGGAACTCTCATCCTGAAGTTTAAATACTGAATGGCATCGAAAAAGTCATTGAAAGACTCACCATTCATCATCTTACGGTCGGATAGCTTTCGGAAGAGCTCGGTATCGCGTTTGGAAAGCGGTACTGTTCTACCAAAGCAGTTTTCAACTCGTCCCACGTCGCGTGTTTGTTGCTTTTCAGGTACACCCAGTACCATGATTCAACAGAACCTGACACGAAGTGGTAAAAGTTGGCGGTAATTTCATACCATGATATGCCATAACTATTTCGTATACATCCCAGGCGGAACAAGAAATCGTCCACGGACATATTTTTCCCATCAAATTTTAAACCCCATTTATGGAATGGATGGACACGGTTTGAAGAAGTGACATTCGAGGGAGGTGGCCTGGGTGGCGAAAGAGGTGACTCGTCGTCAACATTGAAAGCATTAACCTGAGCCATAAACTCATCTAAATTTGAGCCTAGAGGCATTTGTGCTGGATTGACATCCGATATAGGTGGGACTCTAGTACGCTCATAATGTGGTGTGAAACGGTCTACCAAATCGATTTCGTCGACTGGTCTATATTCGGACTGGACATGTCTGGAAGTGGATGCTCCATTTGGGACATTGTAATTTACGACACGTGTAGTGTCTGTGTTGGCTAAATTAACTTGCCGTGTGACTTGCTGCGTCGAAGTAGCGTTAGGCGGAACAAGTGGTCTTGTTGGTGGAGCAACTGGCTTAGGAGGGACGACAGGTTGAGTGGCTTTGACCGTTCGTTTTTGAAGTAGCTGGGCTACTTGGTCAAGTAAGCGTTGATGGCTTTTCTCCAGCGCTTCTGCCATAAACTTCCTATCGTCGACCCTATGCAGGTCAATAGTAGCGGAAAATACTTTCTGAATGTAAGCTGAGTGATCAGCAGCATCTTTACGTAATTGCTCTTCAGCTCATGCTACCTCATCGTCGTCTACCGCAATACTTCTATCGACAGTGTTATCTCTTGGTAGACTCTCGACTAAGCTGTCTTCGTCCTCGGAGTGATCCTCCACGACGTCATTTTGCACGCGGCTGGGTTTTGGTTTCGATCCCCCAGGGGCCATTATGTCGAAATCTCGGTACTTCGTAAGGTAAGTACTCTTGACGGCTCGTCTCGGTCTTGAGCCGCTCATTCAACCGCAACACGAAGGAAATCGGTTAAACCACGTCAAACGCGTAAATTAAAGGTTCAAGATAAAAAGGATATTCTATATTGTAGCCCGTGAGAAACTCCTCAAACGGATACTACTCAAGCAGTATGGTAAAGTAAAAAAAAAGGTAAGTGTAAGGAAAACTTCAAATATACCGTGAGCAAAATCCTCGAACGGTTATTCGTGATTACAATTCAATGTCAGTTGTTAATCTGGTAAGTATGAAATAAATTCTCAAGTAGTCCGTTTGAGTTCCTCAGCCGGATTCTACTTGTGGTAGCAAATGCTGTTTTGATTAAATCAAAAAGTGAAAATTCAACAATATTCCGTGAGCACTGCTTCCAACGAATATTCGTCAATCAAGTAATTCAAAAGAAAAATTAAATGGTAAAAAAAAGGTTATATCTATCAATAAGTGCTTAATATTAAAAGTAAATATATAGATTATTCGTCTATCAAAAACAATACTTCAAAATGTTTTCGGAAATCCTATATTTAACTGGATACTTAAATGTAGTCTTAAAAGATAATATAATACTATATGTATACTTATATCAAAGAGAAAATTTGATTTTAGAAAATTAATACTTAATCTATATTTCAAAACTAACTTTCTACGGCAAGATCTAAAATTCTAAACTGTACTTAATTGAATGCGGGCACTATCCCAAATTATAATTAAAGGTGGGCACTATCCCAAATTTCTAAAACTATAAAACGGGCACTATCCAACTAGATACTGAAAAATTCTGAAACTGAATACGGGCACTATCCCAAAAGACTATATGGCGGGCACTATCCCAAACTACACGACAATCAAGAAGTTACGTCCCAACTTGACTGACGGAAACTCAAAAAAAAAATCGATACTTATCTGAATTAAAATCTCAAAAGAAAAATATACTTAAATGCTTATAAATTTTTATGTCATAAAAAGATTCGGGAGAGGGTAACCCTCTTCGGAACAAGGTATGCAATTTTTACGGTTCTGCAATATAACCGACTCAAAAAAAAAATTATCAAATAAGAAAAAAAAACTTAGAGTGTGTAGACTGGATAAACTTACGGCGTTCTATTGTAAGTGAAACGACAATCTCATCTATACGAAAGTTGTTCAGGTATGCGAAGGCGACATTACGCTACTGCTGACGTACGTCGGGTATAAAAACTCCAACTACCGGTTAGCGCTTCATGTCTCAACGCATATCGTCACTTCCTAACATCTATCACAAGATAATTCTCCACATACAAAAACTGAATCGAATAACAATCAAAAATAAGTGTTGAATAGTAGCTGACGTGAATTGGGTCGCAATTTGAGTGAATGACCAGCTTCTGCAGCTGACGTGCGTCGGGCAAAAAGCACCAACCACCGGTCAGAAGACCTGCTCATACTACTCTCATACGACCTGGATCTCAGACATCACCATTTGGACATATCGACACCTCCGCTACTGACGACCGAGCAAAAATTACTACTCAATCCGGACAGAGATCGACGATACCTACAAGTGACAAGAGGTGGAGGAGAAGAAGGTAGACCTAATGCAACAGACTGATTCGGGAATATTTCACCAAACCACTGGACAAAATAGTGCCTACTCTACTAACCTCGATGATATTCCTCTATCTAAGAAACATAATCATCTGCTAAACGACTTCGAATCAAAAAAAAATAAAAACTTCAAAAAAAAAAAAATCTGAAAAATTTTCAAAAATTTCTAACTTTTATCCTACGCTACTCAGGATCGACCTATCTTTCGTCAATTCTGGGCTTATCTATGCAAACTAATTCGTCCCCCACGTTGGGCGCCATCTGTAACGTAAAAAATTATTGAGATGGAAATTCAAAAGTATTTCTAAGCTGGAAACAGGGTTTGGCAATTATAAGCGAAGCTCGAAAACTCTCCTAGAATCTTGGGATTTCATAAGAACCCACGACTCCCTTTATCATTGCTGATGAACACCTGACTTCACCCCAAATACCCTATGGATACCTAAGACTCAACCCCGATATCTACCAACAATGTAAACCAGAGAGGAAGCAGGAAGAGACAAGCGAATATACCTCCTTGACTCCTATACCAAGGACCTGTATCTCCATCACCCTGCACTCGTGTATCGGTGTATCATATACTCCTCCTAAAAGGCATACTTAGGTACACTTCGCTAACACTAACACTCGCTCTCCCTACTCCTCTCCCCATTCCTCCAACTTATTAACCCTTCAATTCCATCACCATCCCCATCACAGAAGCGCAAGCCATCTGGTAGCCAACCCCAGGTACTGACCACAAAACACCGCAGAACAGCCTAAGGTATATCTGCCAGTATGCCTGCGCCTATCCACTACGAGTAATAGATGTTCTCCTCGTAGCCATATTATGTTGTAGTTCACACCAAAAAACCAGGGATTCTACTGTACCTTATACTCATAACTTGGATCGTGATGCAGCTCAGTTAATGTGTCAGCTCTTTCCCAGAGGTTTCACTCCAGGTTGCACCTATCACTCTAGCTATGACTATCTACCTTTAACTCTGAAGGGATGGTATTGATCCTTTGCCGGCAACGCCCAATTTCCTGTGACTAGTTCGTTAAAACAATCCACAGGAACGGCATGCGACAACGCAGAACCATGGTCGAGATCGACCGTCGCGGTGGCGGGCAGCACCCATGCCTCGACTAGCTCAGCCAGGCCATGGGCACTTGCTTCGGGATCTACACAACCGGTGTTACCTCTTATTATCCTGCCAACCGTTGAGCTCAAGATGGGTGAGCTCGAATAAAAATGTTAGAATGCTTACTGGCCCTCATAATTCACAAAGAAAAGACCTGATAGAAATGATTGAAAAGAAATTTCGATCCTAGGATGCACCTCGGGAAGGAAAGTATGAGTGAACGTTGGGATGAAGAAAGAAATCACGTTTGGACTGTTAATTCAACCCGTAGAACAACACACGTAAGTATTTCTAAATTAGCAAAACATAGGTGATCATGTTTGCAGTGGCTTCTAGAACCTTCCATCCATTCTGCTACCACGTAGCTCTGCAGAATATGGAGGATGAGGTGTCTAACTCATAGGGGAGGGAGGATCAAAGGTGTTAAGGTGATCCCCCCAGGTCTCTCAACCCGCCCAAAACAATAGTAAAAATCATCTCTCCTACTACTGACCAGTGGCTAACTATGGACCTTATGAGTCCATAGACTCATTGACGATTTCGGTAGCCCCTAAACATGATAGCAAGCAAAAGAAAATTGCTTGCTAACTATAATACTATAACTAAACCATGGTACCTATTAAAAGCTGTACCAAAAACAAAATAACCTCGAAACTACACTCTGAGTATCTTAAAAGTACTCCATGCTCGCACTACCTTGTTCCGTCCGAAGTGGGATGAGGATTACCACTCTCCCTTGTAACAACCTAAACCATCATTATGAATACTAAATCTGAAAAAGTCTTCAAGAATATCTTATGATCAAGAAAAAAAAGAACTGAAAATTTTGTTTTCTGAATCGTTATAAAAGTAAGATTGTTTTATTTAAAGTAAGTCTTATGATCTAACAGGGCTTTAACTTAATTGAATATACTATAAAGTTTCGTTCGAATCTATTCTTATCGAATGCAAGTAAGTATTAATCTGATTAAATCTAAATACCTGTAACAAATGTTTGAGCTTATTCAATAAAAAAAAAATAAAGAAGTCATTAGCTACAGCTAATATAGACAAAAGAGTTCCTCTTAATTAACTGTGTTAACTTGAGTTAACTATCTAAACAATATGAGCAAGGTCTGAATTAAATGAAACTAAAATCTATGATAAGCTCAACAAGGTGATACTCAATCAATGAGTCACCATCAATAAATACCTATTTGTGAATTTAATATTTTTATTAAGGGTGTGCAATCAAATACAAAAAAAATAGTAATAGCAAAATCAGAAGAAAGGAATTTAAAGTCTATTGATGATTTTAAAAGATAATTTGCGGATTTTTACAGGCGCGACAATAGGATCATTAAGTCCTTCTATAACATGAACGCGATTATAGAAACTTTATTATATGTCGCCGAGCAAAATATCAAGGAATTTCTAAACTAAGACATAAAGGACGAAACGAGATTCTTTAGATAATCGTACCGGAATCACAAAAGCAAACAAAGCAAAGCGTCAGACAAATGGATCCGATTAAGGCACTTCACCTCAACACAGTTAAAGGATAGTCAGTTGATATTTAAATAGGATAAAGATGTTAAGGGTGTAAAATACCATGTATGACAGAACACAATTCGCGTCTGACACACACTCGATATAGTAATTTAAGATTATATCAAAGAAATATTTTTAAAAATCAATATATTAAAATCAATATAATAGGGTGATACTATTGAGAATCTTTGTCTCAGTATCGATTTTACAACGGCGATCCGGGAGTGCACTGCTGGACACCTTCCTGTGAACAAAATGTTTATTGATTAAAGTAATAAGTATCTCTACATTAAAGACTGTTTTCTGACTACTCTCTGTCCCAAAGCTCTGAACTTCAAATAGTTCGTTAATGTTATCTTCGTTGACCGATTGAGTTATAACACAATACGTAGGTACAAAATACATAGACAAGGAAAAAGGAAACCAAATCGCGTTTCCTGTAAGACGGTATGTGGCCCCCGGTATCACCGACTCACTACGTGGTAGTAGTTGCGTGTAATTCATAAATATACAAATAATAACACAAATCCCAACCAATCATGTATAGGATGGGTATATCGTCACCCGAATATACGACAAGACGGTGTTATCAAAACGCGTTTGAGAAATCGACATTGATTTGAAAAACAGTTCTCAAAAAAAAAGAAAACTAACGCGGCATTTCAACGTTAAATTAAGCGGTCGCTACCGACGCGGTACAGAACAGTCACGAAGACCAAGTGAGAAAAAGAAATAATAAATCGAAAGTATGTTGGTTCATAAAAGGATCCGTGAAGGAAATATAAAAAAAAAGAATTATGTTTATTAAGTGGATAAGTGGATGAGATTTCTCTAATCTCGAAGAGAGCACGACAATTAGGAATTTATATGGCCATTGGAAAAGCTCATATTACCGAATCTGATTCCGAATCAGAATAAGATTACCGATTACCGATATGCTATACATATTCCCCGATCAATTATACTATCGTTCAAAGAAAAACAATAATCGATTTCGAGAAAGAAACATTTACACGCGAGGATACTTTATAGACTGCGTCTTATTATCTTAGATGAGGATTCTACATATACCTCTTTACACACCAAAGCAATTAAAATCACAACACATCACTTTCTAAATATATATACTTATATACCTAAATAGATCAACATATGTAATATCCAAAATTTCTTAACAAAGTACGGAGGAGGAGGCGTGAAGTCCTGCCTTCCGACTGGTAAGATCGAACAATCGTACCACCGTCCGTGGCCGACAGCGTTGGACGCTGGTGACACTCGTGTAAGTTTGTGCCAGAGAAACAATTTGCGCTGGTATTTACCAGGAGTGCGGTTGGAGCATAAACGCTCCCAGTGCATTCACAAAATTTAGTAAAATACAAAATAATCGTTACCTGATAGATTGTTGGTATCAAAGCACCTTATTTAGGGTCTTATATATTTTATAATTTTACATGTATATATTCCGGAACTGGTGAGTTAAAGATGATGGTGACTCTGGAGTCGAATGATTGTGTTTTTGGAGTTTAAATCCCGCGTTGTATATAGATGATGAGTATTATGCTGGTGGATCGGGATCCATGCTTTAGCATGCGCCAGACATCCAGGTGATATCTTGAAGAGGCTGTCCTCCTAATGATTGAAGTGAAATCGGTCTTTTAAAGACTAGTGGTGTAAGGAGTTGTCCCTGTTGTAGGTTAATCCTTCGATGTCTCAGGAAAATCCTGTGCATGAATCGGCTGGCCACAAAAAGGTGTGGTAGTTGCTGACGAGCCTATTGGATCAACATCAGACAACTACGCACACAGGATTACTTCGAAACTCAGATAAGGGTTCCGGGGTGCCAGCACGTGGCCTAAGGATGTATTCCGATGGAGCGGACTATGTATCCGGACGCTCAGAAAAACAACGTAGTACACTTTGAATTGAATAGTGCAGCCTGCGCTCGAGAATTTATTCGTTTCGACCGAATTTACATGGATATTTGGGCGGAGCAGTTGCTCCTGCGTATAGATAAATAAAAAGAATATGATTCCCAAGGATCTGGGTGGATCGGTCCTAAAATCCTGCCATGTGGCTATATAAAAGGTCTCCTCTGGATTAATTCCATGCTCCTGTTCCTATAAATACAAAAAGGACCCATAGAAACAAGGTGGCCAAGTGTTGCGAAGGATTTCGTTGCTATATCTTCGAGCAAATCTTTTACAATTGCTCTCGATAGTCATGTCACTTTATCTCCTTAATCTTACCTTTTTATCCTAATATTATTGGTGTTTGTATGATTTAAATCCTTAATTGCTTGCGCAATTAAAGGATTTTTCCTTTAGAGTTAAAAACAAAATGGAGCGCGGTCTACTGCACAAAAAAAAATTTCGTCTCCGTTCTGCAAGGGTGAAGTGGCTTCGTCTACGGATATCTTCAGAATGAGACGTTGCTACTTCCAAGTAGCCAACGCCCTATTTCCAATATGATTTCCAGTTTCCCCTGTTTGATTTCGTTCCTCGCTCCCACTATAGGTGGCGTGGATAAATATCATTAAGGTGCTATGTTCACTGTGTCACTTTCATTATTCTGATTTTGTGACGTATCAGATATGCAACAAAATTGATTAATTTGACATGGACCAGTGAATTAAGGCTCAGATGACACTGGTTACTGAGAAATCTATATCGAACAATACATGTTAAATGGAAAAGACTCTGATTACCGTGAAGGTCTGATATGATTGTCACAGATATTTTTTTTTTTTTTTTATATTTTTTTTTCTGATGATAAAGGAAACGGTGGTAGGTATAAAAGTGAATTAATGACGTAAGTATTCGTAACAATATTTGTATCTAGGTGCGTTTTACTCTACAGACTTTTGCAAGAGAACCAGATTATCATCTCACTCTGACTAACACATCTGTCAGTTGCGAATTTTAGTGAAATCTAATGGATATATCAGATTCAGCTGATGATTGTTATTCGCAGGGTCTGCTTAACCTGTTGACAGTAAGTTTGTCCCTTCGAGTGTACAAAAAGTGCATAGCGACCATTAGTCAGGATACGTTCCGAACGGAACGATGATAGATGTGACACTGAATTTTAATCTAGATGCCGTATTTTGACTTATCAGATTTCTTGGCTTTGACAGCTGTCTGCGAATTCTGGTAGGATGGTACAATGAAACCTGGAATAGCGAGCTGAAAGTTATGGCAAGTAGGTCAGATCAACACTTGGAGAAAAATTAATCGGCCGCATCGAGAAATCTCTTTCAAATGCAACTTGACGTCTGCCTGTCACTTTTTCCAAGCCTGGTATTCTTCATGTCACATATACAATTATTTTTAAATTTGCGCTTCGAAAAAAATGATCATTTCCCTTGTTACACTTAGTGTGAACGGGGTGTTATTTGAATCAATGCGCATTTTGTCTTTCATTCCATCATATCCTTCCATCGAAAGTTTATGGGAACGTCCGCACATTGGAACTCAGACAGGGTGGGGAATTTAGAAATTCAAAATGGCAGGTGGAATCTATTTTCTTGTGTGGATTCCAATTCGTGTGCAACCTTCTTTGGGAGGAATCCATCGAGTGCGTTCAGCACGTTGCGAGTAAAGTGGAAGTCTCGCATGTAGATGGCACCGCTGGTGTACACTGGTACCTGTACTGGCGAGAAAGTTCACCCTACACGCTTAGTAAATTTTATTTAAATCCCCACTGCCCCATTGGCAGTGCTGTATTGCTTATATTATATTGATATTTTTGCTTTTATTGAACACTTTATTGCTTTAAATACGTTATTTCAATCGATTTTATATGAGGTAACGAACTGTGATCTCATATATATGGTCAAAAAAATATATTGATACCTTGATTGTGTTGTCCATTTTTGTGTTGTGGGAGGTAATATATACGCTCGACCACGGTTTTGGTCGTACATTTTGAAGTTCCCTGCGGTAGAATTATTCACTTTCATATCGTAAAGGATATCGGTTATAGTTTTCCAGACGAAACATTTAGGAATTTATAGGTGATTCGAATTAAAGTCACCCGATCCGAGTTTTTTTTTATCGTCGCGTAAGATTTCGTAAATCACATTTCGTTCGTAGCGTTAATGCTATTGGTACTTACCAACACTTCTCACTTTTAGTCTTCTGTATTTGTTTCCTTTTATGTGTTATTTCAAGATAATTTGAATAGTTTATCTACAAGAATATATATATAATTCTCAAGCTTTGAATAAAAACTAGTTTGTAACTTTTTGAGATTTATGAAAGGGTCAATAAGAAACCATTAACTTTAATAAAGAATTTTAGAATTTGAAAGTTGACTTCTGTGAAGCAACAATATTGATTTGATTCAAAAACAATTTCCTTTTATTTACGAGTTGATGTCTGCGACATCATTTGAATACTTACTTAATAAAGTAAAATTCACTAAAGATTATAATTATAAGCTTAGACAGACATTAAGATTTCATTAGCGACATTTAAGGTAGACTTAAGTAATTTTTAAGAATTTAAAGATTTAATAAAAGAAACATTCCTTTTATAACGTTTACGAAAATTTTTAGCCTTCTTATTTTGTTTTAAAAGACTTTGTAGATTTTCTTAAAAGATACAGACATGTTTCTGAACATGGTTTAAGTTATCCTGAGGGAGGGTTGTACCCCTCTCATTTCCTTGGAGGAACATGTAGTGCGTGTGTGTGCAGACTTTCTTTTCTTTAGTTGATTAGAGTTTTAGTGAATAGTATCTCGTAGTTAGATATTATGTCATTGTTAGGGTAATGCAGTAAGCGAGCTTTTCATAGCTTGCTTTTCGATTTAAGGGGTTGCCCATTCATCTTTATGAGTCGTAGGGACTCATTGGTCCGCGGACAACCACGGTCGATGGCGAAAGAGTTGATTTTCAACATCGAATCGGGTGGGTTGAGAGGCCTGGAGGGTCATTTAACAGCATAGATCTTCCCTCCCTACTAGGTTAGACACCTCGACATCCGTGCCCAGCGCATCTTCGCGGCAGCTGGACACGTTGATGGTAATACTAAGCCGCAGCTACCACGACTATCTATGGTATGCTTGAGACCAGATACTTACGTGCAGGGTTTGCATGTGCTAGGATAAGATGGTAGACAGGGTTTCCTTCTTCCAGGCTAGGGTTATTCACATTGCGACATGAGGTGCAGCAGTGGTTCGGCTTTCTTTACTATCGGTTCACTATAATCGAGTTTTTGAGAGCTATGAGGGCCAACAAGCATTATAACATACTTATTCGAACTCGAACACCAGGGTTCAACGGTCGGCAGGATAATAAGAGGTAACACCGGTCAGGTAGATCCCGGAGCAAGTGCCCATGGCCTGACTGAGTTAGCTGTGGCATGGGTGCTGCCGGCCAACGCGACGGTCGATCTCGGCCACGACCTTACGTTGTCGCATGCCGTCCTTACCGCTTACTTTCATCTAGTAGTCGGTTAGGAAGGGGGCGTTGCCGACATAAGGTTGCTTCCATCCCAATTCACGTAAAAACGTTTCGTTGGTATCTAGACACATGAATGCTAACCGGAGCGACACCTCTGGGATCATGAGGCCACAATCATAAAGATAGTTTTTTTGTTGTGTTTAGATTCATCGACGGGGTATGAGTAAGGTTATGGTTTACAGGGGTAGGCTACTGAGGATATTGCTGCGAGCAGAACACCTAGTACTCGCTGCGGATAGGCGTGGACATGCTGCCAGATACGCTCCAGGCTGTTCTACGGAACTTTGTAGTCAGAACCTGGGGGTATGCTGGTGGACGGTTCACGCTTCTGTGATGAAGATGGAGATGAAATTGAATGGATGGGGAGAGGGGTAGGGGGGAATTAGTAACCGTGTTAGCGAAGTGTTAGTATGTCTATTATAGAGGTGCTTATTACACCGATACACGGGCGATAGGTCATCGGAGTTACCGTTCCTTGACATGGGGTCCAAGGATATTCGGGGTGCTAGTTTCTTCCTGCTTCCTCTCTGGCTTGCTGTGTTAGTGGACATAAGTTCAGATCTTAGATATCCATAGGGTGTTTAGGTGAAGAGGTTGGTGCCTGTTAACACTTGGAGGTGGTGATTATAATTGTCTGCTATGATTATAATCTCGAAGATTTGATTCTATTCTTATTTATTTACGTTACAGATGGCGTTCAATGTGAGGCGGAGTTTTTAAGGCTCAGGGGCCACATTTGTGCGTAGGGTGGTAGATAGAAGCATATATCTTCGTCGAAGATTCAATTAATTTAATTTCATTCAGTAATTACGTTACAGATGGCGCCCAACGTGGGGCCCGAATTAGCTTGATAAAACCCGATCAGAACTGATTTAATTTAGGTCGATCCAGAGTAACCTAGTTTGAAGTTAGAAATTTTTCAGATTTCTAAAAATTCATTTTTTTTGATTTTTCTTATATTGATGTATAGTTTGTATATTGTGCAGGTTTCTTAGATAGAGGAAGAACATCGAGAGTAGTGGAGTAGGCACTATTTTGTCCAGTGATTTGGTGAAGTTTTTCCTGAATCAGTCTGTTGCATAAGGTCTATTCACTTCTTCTCTACCTCTTGTCACTTAGGCATGTCTTCGATCTCTGTCCGGGTTGAGCAGGAGTATTTGCTTGATCGTCAGCTGCTGAGGTGTTGACGAAGTCCTGTTAGTGAAGTCTGAGAACCGGAAGTGCGAGAGCAGTTTGAGCAGGTCTTCTGACCGGTGGTTGGTGCTTATTGCCCGACGCACGTCAGCTGCAGAAGCTGGTCATTCACTCGAGCACGACCCATTTGTTTCATCTACATTCGACTTATTTCTTTTAGCCATTGTTCTAGCCATATATTTGTTTTAGAAGTTTCAGTCAGTTTTGAAATTCATCAGGATGTTGTAACGTAGAAATTGAAGAAACGAAATTATTAATCACAAACGCACAAAACGGGGCCCGTGAGACATAAAAACTTAGCCCCACGCCATTCTGTAAGGTAGAAATAAACAATGACATAGAAATTACGAGGAGATGTCTCATTGCTCATTCTATAACGAAGAAAATCCGAAACCTGACAACTCACAAACGCCCAGAGAGAGGCCAGTGAAGTATACAAAAATGTACGTCTCACATTATGCATCCACTCTGATACGTCAGTAACTTTTACCAGGACGAATATCCTCTCGCTAGGAGATGTATGATGATGATGGTATTTTGGGTTGACACGTTCTCCCGATAGAGGGCATCAAACAATAAAAAGACCAACCTACAGATGATCCTAGAGGACCCCTACCGCCAGTCCGTGCTTCAACTACAATGTCTCCTGGTGTTGGTAGTAAAGCGCAGTACCTATACACACGTATTAATCAAACACCATCACTCTACTAGGAATATCTTCACCATACAAATCCTCGCCTTCTTCTTCTCCATACACAGACTTATCCACCACAGCATTCCGGTTCTTTCACTTCTCTCATAGTTGTATGACAGGACCACATCGGTATCGGGATGCACACATACATCATACGAATACGCATTCTGTTATGTTCCACCATGAATGGAAACATATACCAACACATCCAGATACCCTAGACACGATGAGTAAGAGAGATAGGTCCAACCACAGATCACAACCTACATCCCTTAGAACAATATAACTTACCATGCTGATCACCACAGAATTAAATTTGTAACAACCAGAGGAAACCAGAATGCGGGTGGATAATTTATTATTATTTTTATAATTGGTAGCTTCGATGACCTGCAATACCTAAAATTTATTCAACACATACTCAAAACTAAACTCACCAGAGAAATTATCTTAAACTTCAAAAAGTAGACTCATACCAAAGATCCACGCGGTAACAGAAGTTTATCACCACGAGACCACTACTACACTCAAAAGATCCAAAGCCGACCCAATCATCGTAGTGTTCGAGGTTGAATAGAGAATTCCGGAACCCTCTAATCCTAGCCAGTCACAAAGGCATATTGCCTCCATGTGTCATGGGAAATGACAAAAGCCGAACCTCTCATCCTCCACGAACTCAGTTGGTATAGAAGAAAAAAAATAAAAATAGTAAGTCGAATTTCTTATTCCTCAATTCCCCTACTCCGTACTACTCTTCAGTCCACTACACGTACTGGAGGGCATTGACCCGAGAGGCAAATTGAGGTTGTCGCTGATCGACCACCGCGTCGATATGCAGCATTGCCCCGCTCCGCTCAAGAGCCGAAGGGAGGTGGATCCTTGCTGTGGGATCGCGACGGTGCTACAAGTTTTTACCCTGCATATCTGGATACGGATGTTGGTATATCCCTTTCTTTCTGAAAGACTAAGGCCTGTGGCACATGATACATTGTTCATTAAGATGCGTATGCTTCTTTCTCTCAGACCCTCTTAGCCTGAGACACTCCCAGTAGGAGTAATAATATTTCGATTGATTGAGAAAAGACTTAGTCTTGCACTTCTCATGGAGTTATGAGTAGGACTATTTCTTTTACCACAAATACCCTTGACCACACTAAATAGTTTACTTAACGATGATATCTTTAGATGTTAAAATATATCTAGAGCTGTCATCAACCTTGTCTCTACCATGCTCTGATATTTTGTAGAGTGTAGGTATGAAGTGACTGACCGAGTGTCGGGTTGTCTAAGGTGTAAACGACAACCCCTGTCTCATAACCCACCCATTTCCGAAGAAGATCAACTCCCTCTTCGAACCATGGCTTCTTAAAGACAGGCAAACAATATTACTAAGAAGCCCCTAAACATGAATGTAGGTCAAGCCTGACCTACCTCACTAAACCTCTATCTATATTGACCCATCAACTAAATAACCTAAATAACCAATTCCGTTTCATGTGAGAGAAAGAGAGGGATTCAACCAACCCCCATCGGACCTAGAATTAACTTACTGCATAATTACTAAATTTCTCATATTATCTGAAAGAAAGAATATCTACGAATTTTCATATATCAAAGTGAAAACTGCAACGAAATTTCTATTCAAATAATCATACAAAAAATTTTATTTAAATTTGTTCTTAAATCTAACAGGTTTAAATCCCTATATACTTATATGCTATTTTAATATATTCTTTATTTTTATTCCCAAAAATAATATATCTTTTTATTCGACCGAACGTAAAAAGGAAAGTTATCAATTATATTACAAAAAGTAAATTTAACGAACTATGCGGTTGTTATACAAGAATCAATCTCGCTATAACTGAACCTCGAAATGAAGTTAAATATTTTAAGTAAAGGTAGTTTTCAAAACTACAATGGTCGATATATTCTCAAAAATTCATATAAAATCAAAATATTCTTAATACTAATTTATACACGCGTACGAAATTTGTTTACAAGTATGAAACAATCAAAATCAAACCAAATGAAAACCGATAGGCCACAAAGGCTCGTATAAGCTACTAAAAAGTTTCTAAAATTCCGATAACCGAAATAAACATTCGCGAAGAAATCTTTCATTGAAAGCGAATAGAATTCTCAAAGGTATACACGACTGAAATTATCAAACGAGTAACTCAGGTAAGTAGCGTATTTATTACGATAGGCGTGAAGAGCGGTACAATAAACCGTCACTCTCGTCTGTCCTAATCACACAACAAACACAACAAAGATTACAAATAAAGGTTTATTATTAGGATTGTTCAAAAATAACAAACACTTTGTCAAACAAAGATAGTATATTACCATATAACGTAAAGTCAATAATCCAAAGCCGACTATGGGCTGAAGTCAAAAATTATTTCAGGTATAAACACCCACAAAAGATACACAACAACCGACAAGGTTGATTATGAATGGCATCATAAAAGAAAAAGGTCGATAAGTACCAATATGATAAACCAGACAATTATTACCATGCCAAGAATGGCAGAAAGTACAATAGTAACACAAGTTATAATCGTAAAAGGGTTTCCGCTAAGGAAAGTGACATGAATTGTAGCAATTCGAAAATTTAATGTCTGAAACTTCAAACAATGAGGTTTCACCAATATACCAAGAAATACGGTACGAATAATAAAGGTATATGTAGTATCTGGCAGCACTGTAACTGTCGGATGCAAGTCAAAAGAGAAGAAGGAAATAAAGAAAGATCATTAGTTGCTAGACAGTCAAGCGAGTTGGTTTTATTTAAGATCCTAAAGTGGCGACGAGGATAAAACACAAAAAAAAAAAAAAAAACAATTTACAAAAGAAGAAAATAATTTAGCCAAATCGAATATAAAAAAAAAAGTATTAATATTTATAGAATTGGAAAACTTTAACTAAACATAAATGAAAGAAAGTGAAATGGATGATTGCACGGAGAACGAAAACAATTTTGCCGGTCAAAGTGGTGAGAGAAACAAATTTAAGTAAAAAGAGGAAAAACAATGAAAAACATAGAAGTAATTAGTATAATATGTGATCTTGTAACTGGCTAGTTTTATAAAGAATATCTATTGAATGGTAAATTAATGTTGATCTCGAGGTATCTGCATAGAAAAGTAGTCATAATACCTACTTTCTCATTAATTTGTATTTAAAACGGGACATGTCAAGAAAAAAAAAAAGGTAATCGAGCTACATCCAATGTCTCTTTCACTCACCTCTTATGTGTTGAGATTCAAACAATAAATCTTTTACATAGAGATGAGGCTAAAAAAAAAGGAGAGAAGCAATATAGCTATCTCCGTCCCTAAAAAAAAAACAATAATAATTCACTACAAGCAAACGTCAATGTTCTCACTTTGGCACAATGACAGCTTGTTAAAAATCCCTATGTCAAAGTCTTGTGCAATATTGTAGAAACGAAATGAATTTTTTTTTGTTCTCATTATAGCACAAACAAATTTAGTGAATTTATTATGATGTTAAAATCATTTCACTGTACTGATTTATTACAAAATTATATCAGTCGAAAACTTTACCATTCAGGTATTAGTGTTTTGAATCAATACAATTGAAAAAAAAATTGATTGAGATTTTGGAAAAGAACTTGAAAATACAGCCCATCCTGCTGTGATAATTTTGATTCACATGAATGTTTCATGCAATTTTATTCAAAGGAATAAAAGTTATTCAAATCCGGGTAGAGTTCAATGATTTTGTGAAATTTTGAAATCTATTTCACGTCATCTAAAGGAGCAGGATGAGGTTGGTAAAGATTTTATGTCGCAACTTCAATGTAAGCGAAGTAAAGAGCAACCTAAACGATTGTTAAGGAAATGAAAAAAAAAAGAAAGAAGTATAGGTACATATATGATTATGTCGCAACTTCAATGTAAGCGAAGTAAAGAGCAACCTAAACGATTGTTAAGGAAATGAAAAAAAAAGAAAGAAGTATAGGTTCATATATGATTTTGTCGCAACTTCAATGTAAGCGAAGTAAAGAGCAACCTAAACGATTGTTAAGGAAATGAAAAAAAAAAAGAAAGAAGTATAGGTACATAGATGATTATGTCGCAACTTAAATGTAAGCGAAGTAAAAGAGCAACCTAAACGATTGCTAAGTTAAAAAAAAAAAAAAAAAAAAAAAAAAAACAGTTCTTTTGTCATATTCACGTTTAGCTGCAGAAAAGAAAACATCATTCAAATATTTTTATTCCCATGATTATAGATTCGTTTAAACGATCTGGACTTTATGTGGCACCATTTGACCACACAATTGATGGAGAAAATTGTGGAACCGAATGGAAGAACTGGCTTCGTTTCTTCGAATATTGCATGGAAGCAAGCAACATCGATGATCCAGAAACAAAACGCAAAATGCTAATGCATTTCGCTGGTCGGAAAGTCCAAGAAATTTTTATAAATCTACCAGAAGTAAGTAGTGACGCATGCAGCGGACCATGGGCAAATGAGTATGTGCCTATGCAAACCAGCTATGAAAAAACAACAACAAAGCTTAATGATTACTTTTTGCCAAAACAACATACCTCGTTAGAGCATCTCCTTTTTAATTCGCTTAAGCAGAAGGAAAGTGAAAGCATTAACAGCTTTGTAATGAGACTTCAAATCCAATCAAATCACTGCGATTTTGGTGAAAAACGCGACATGATGATAAAAGACCGATTAATACAAGGATGTCGATCAACCGAAATGAGGCGTGAACTACTGAAGCTGGGAAATACTTCATACGAAGACATTTTCAAAACAGCAAAAGTAAATGAATTCGTTTTAAAACAAGAAAAAGCCTTTGCTGAAGACAAACAAACAAACAGGATAGTTGAAGAAGTCCACAAAATCGAAAACAAAGCTAATTTGAGCTGGCCAAAGAAGCAGTCGACCATTGATAGACGTATGAGAAGTTGCACACGGTGTGGATACGAAGGTCACGACTCCAATTATGAAAAATGCCCAGCTATGGGTAAGAAATGCAATAAATGCAATGGTTTGAACCATTTTAGTCGAAAATGCCGCTCACGAAAACGCACAAACACCACAACAACAAAAACCAACGAGAAAAAGGATTCGCCAACAGTGTTACCGCAGGTTAAAATTTGTATGAGTCCCAGTGGCTAAAAAAAATGAGTCATTTTGGAAATAAATGAGTCCTTTTGAAGTTATTTCATAAACCAACAATAAATGCGCCTCTATAAACGAATCAAAGTAATAGTAGTTGTTGTTTGTGTTTTAACGTTTCAATTTTTTATATCAAAGTGTCTAAGAAAGTAAAAGGAAGCGTAGTTCGCACTATGCATCAATGTTTAAATATTATTTTTTGTTCTGAAAATTGATATAAAAAGCTTTGAACTTGCAAATTGACCATAATACCCTGGTTATTTTGTTACTTAAAAAATGAGCCAAATCTTAAAAAGATGAGTCCCTGAGTCAACCTGAAAAAAATGAGTCCTTTTGGCTCATATGAGTCCCCGTGGTAACACTGTTCGCCAACAAAGACATTGAAAGATGAACCACAAAATAAACGAAAAACCGAAGAAATAGTTAAATACGTTGATGATAATAAGAATGTGAACGATTATATATTTTGTATAACAACGACAAATGAAGAAAATGAATTTCCATGTGAATTGGGAGGTGTAACCATCAAAGCAGTAATTGACTCAGGATCCAAATTCAATTTATTGGACAAAGAGACTTGGGAATTTTTGAAATCCAAACAAATTACCGTACAAAATCAACGGAAAACTACTGATAAAATATTCAAAGCTTATGGTGGGCACACTTTACAAATCCAAGGCATATTCGAAGCAAAAATTAAAATCGGCCTTAAATGCACATTAGCAGATTTCTATGTCATAAACAGCCCTGGAAAAATTTTGATCGGGCGGGATACGGCAAACATTCTCGGTGTTTTGAAAATTGGATACAGCGTTGACAAGATTCAAGAAGAATTACAGCAACCCATAAATCAGCAAATTGGTACAATTAAGGATGTCATTGTAACAATCCCAATTAAAGAAAATGCAAAGCCAGTCGTGCAATCATATCGACGTGTTCCGGTTCCACTTGAAGATGCAGTGGAGAAAAAGTTAAATGATCTTTTGAAACAAGGGATCATCGAAAAAGTAAATGGGCCATCCAAATGGGTATCCCCTATGGTTGTCATACCGAAAGAAAAAGATGTTCGTATTTGTATCGACATGAGACGAGCAAATGAAGCAGTTGAACGGGAAAATCATCCACTTCCGACCATGGAAGACTTTCTACCACATATTAGAAGAAGCCGATACTTTTCCTTGTATGACATCCGAAATGCATTTCACCAGGTCTGAAAAAAAACAAAACAAAATATAAATTTATGTTTAACGAGACATTTTTTTTCCTAAAACTGCATGCATACAGGTATATTTTATTCAAATGTGTAAAGAGATACATTTGTTTTCAGAAAATGAATTTTTTTTGTTCAAGTTGAAATATGTTTGTTTTCTACTATTATTAAAAAAAAAAACAAATTAACAATTAACAAATGCTTGACTGACTTCTATTTTCTTGTTGTGTAGATATGTGTAGATATATATTTATGTATATCCAAACTGAATTTTAGATTTCTATTTCAAAGCAAACTTGATTCTCATACACGAATTTAAAAACAGCTGTTCGAAACGTCAAACTCATTACAAATTAGGTGTGTTCGGTTACGTGAAATTAGTACGAATAGGAATAATTATAAAAGGGAGGAAAATAAGTTTGAAAAATTTATTAATCCAGATTCTAGTTGGATTAATCTGACATTAGACTAAACAAAATACAACGAATATGATTAGACGATATTAGGAACAATTAATTTAATTAAAAAAAAAAAAAAAAAAAAATTTTTTTTTTGATTTCAGGTTGAAATTTCTCCGGAATCTAGAGAAATAACAACATTTATTACTAGAAAAGGTTTATTTCGATACACCCGTTTAATGTTTGGAATATCATGTGCGCCTGAAATTTTTTCAGAAGATCATGGAACAAATTTTGAGTAATTGCGATGGCTGTGTTAATTATATCGACGATATACTAGTATATGGAGCTACCAAAGAAGAACACGATAGTCGTGCACTAAAAGTAAGAGAAAATTTACGGGAATATGGGGTCGAATTAAACCATGAAAAATGTATTCACAACGTTGAGGAAATAAAATTTCTTGGTCACAAATTATCGGTAAAAGGAGTCACACCAACTGATGACAAACTTGATGCAATAAGATGCTTTCGAGAACCAGCGACAGTGGAAGAAACAAGAAGCTTTTTAGGTTTAGTCAATTACATAGGTAAATTTCTCCCAAATTTAAGTACTATAACTGAACCATTGCGGCGGTTGACGGAAAAGAGCACATTTTTCAAATGGGAAAAGCAGCAACAAGATGCATTTGATAAATTGAAGCATATGATGACTGATGAACTGTTACTTGGCTATTACGATGTGAACGACCAAACTCAAGTCATTGCCGATGCAAGGCCCGTTGGCTTAGGTGCAATATTAATTCAAGTTAACAACCAAAACGAGCCACGAGTTATCTCATATGCAAGCAAGAGCTTATCAAATGTGGAAAACGTTATGCACAAACTGAGAAAGAAGCGCTCGCATTGGTATGGGCAGTGGAACGTTTCCATTTTTACTTGTATGGGCGATGTTTTGATTTAATAACAGATCACAAACCCTTGGAGGTAATATTTGGTCCAAGTTCTAAACCATGCTTACGAATTGAAAGATGGGTATTGCGACTCCAAGCATACAAATACAAAATCATTTATAGACCAGGAAAAACTAACATCGCCGATCCACTGTCCAGATTAGTAGTAGATACGCAAACACAAACTACATTTGATGAAGAGGCAGAACATTATGTCAATTCAATAGCATCAGTCGCTGCACCAGTAGCTATAAAACTGGTCGAAATTAACAAGCTTCGTGCCGGTTGCGCCTCCTTTGGCTGCTCAACCTGCACCACAACCCGTTCCTCCTGGAGCAAGTTCAAGTACCCCTCCGGTACATCCTTCGAACATGGCTCAGGGTGTGAACGTGGACGAGTTCATGACGCGCATGAATTCTATTCGTTTGGATAACGATCAGTCTACGGCTTCTCAGCCGAAGGCAATACACTCTGGTAATCCTACTTCTGGTACCTACCCACTATTCCACAAATGCGGAATTAAGTTTGATGGGAGGAATATGCCAGTAGATGACTTTTCGTTCCGTTTGGATCTTATTAGAGCTAGCTATCGCTTTTCATGGGAAGAAGTGTCTGGTGGTTTCCACCAATTTTTATCTGGACCTGCTGAACAGTGGTACTGGAGGTACCGCAAGCAAAATCTGCACGCGTCCTGGCAAACGCTACAATTGGAGTTAATTGAGCAATTTCGTAGCCTTGAAACGGATACGGAACTGTCTCGCAGGTTGTATGATCGTAAGCAACAATCAGGGGAGTCCTTCAATGACTTCTTTGATGCTATGATGCATATGAACTCCAACTTGCGAATCCCTAAGAACGACAGGGAAATGATTGAAATAATTAAAGCTAATGTGAAACGACAACTAGGTCAGTCGTTGATATCCTTTAGCACATACAGCCTTCAGTAGTTAGCATACCAATGTCGCACCATTGAAAAATTCTTTGGTAGTTCTGATAACCCGCGACAACCTTTCGTACCTAATTCGTACAAACAACCTCACCCACCCAGACGCTTCATCAACGCGTTGGATGAGGAAACTCCTTTAGATGAATTAACAGTTGCACTGCCTGAGCAGGTGGAAGAGTACCACCCCGAATTAATGAAATGCTGGAAATGCCAAACTGTGGGCCATGGGTTCCGCGATTGTGCAGATCCGATGCAAATTATTTTCTGTTTTAGATGTGGTTTACCCAATGTCTATAGTCCGAATTGTCCTAGATGTGCGGGAAACCCGAAGCGAGCAAATCCACCATCCGGGGGGATGCGCTCGATAAAAGCGAACCCGGAGTCGTAAGCACCAGGAAGGAAGAACCTTTGCTAGACACTCCTCAAATTACTATTTTAAAACGAAACCCTAATGAATTTTTATTGACTGATACCCAACCAAAAACATTTTTTAATTTACCTGAAGATATAAATAAATCTGAATTACTATATAAGAAACCATTTCACGAAAGGCTACTCAATTATTATGAGGTTAGGAAAAGAGTAGTAGCATTTCCTGAGATTTCGAAACGGATTCGTAGAACACGAGATCGTTTTCAATTAAAGCGGACAACCTACCGAAACGTTGCTGCCGCTAGATTAGGCAAGGAATCCAATGATCCTCGTCCATACGTGACGGTGGAGATGTTGGGAGACAAGTTTCTTGGACTCTTGGATTCCGGTGCGAGCATTAGTTGCTTGGGTACAGATTGCGTAGACTACTTAAAAGCGAAGCACGTTAAGGTTAGGAACGTCGAGTCTACGGTGTCCACTGCGGACGGGAAACAGCAGAAAATTAAGGGAATGTTTACTACTGATGTCCAGTACAACGGCATGCTGTTCAGCATGGATTTTTACGTCGTGCCAACACTTTCTCAACGTTTGTATTTAGGCGTTGATTTTTGGCGTAAGTTTGGACTGGCACCTCATCTGATTTCTTCGGATTTTCCATCGGATGGAAACTCCACAAACCAAGTGAAGCGAAGAGTCCACTCAACTTCGTGATGTGATTCGTGGTTTTCCTTCTTTCGCGAGCAAGGGGCTCGGGAAAACGACACTGGTAGAGCATTACATCGATACGGGTGATGCTATACCAATTAAGCAGAGATATTATCCTGTTTCTCCTGCGGTACAAGCAATGATGTATGAGGAATTGGATCGTATGTTGTCTTTGGGGGTCATCGAAGAAAGTTCTAGTGCATGGTCTTCCCCAGTTGTGCTAGTGCGCAAGCCTGGGAAGAACCGCCTATGCCTAGACTTTCGGAAGGTGAACTCGGTTACAACGAAGGATGCGAGACCAATTGCCCATATTGAGGGTCTGTTAGCACGCCTTTCAAAAACTCGCTATATTTCTAGTGTGGATTTGAAAGACGCATTCTGGCAGATACCGTTGGAGAAAACATCGAGGGAAAACACTGCTTTTACAGTACCTGGTAGACCTTTGTACCATTTCAAGGTCATGCCATTCGGTTTGTGTAATGCGCCGCAGAGTCTGAGTTATCTTATGTCTAAGGTAATTCCGACAGATTTGCGTGATCTAGTGTTCGTTTATCTCGACGACCTGTTGGTCGTGTCTGAAACATTCGACGAACACTTGGCGATATTGAGGCGAGTAAGTCAGGAATTGACTAGGGCAGGACTGACGATCAACGTGGAGAAATCCAAGTTCTGTTTTGATGAGCTTCAGTATCTAGGTTATAAGGTTGGGCAAGGCTGTTTGAAAGCTGACCCCGACAAAATTGCAGCAATTAATGAATTTCCGGTACCTAGCACAACTCGTCAAATAAGACGTTTCTTAGGAATGGCGGGATGGTACCGGCGATTCGTTCAAGATTTTTCAACGCTTGCCTCTCCTTTGACAGATGTACTGAAGAAAGGTAAAGCGTTCGAGCTTAACCAGAAGGCTCTAGAAGCCTTTGAATCCATCAAACAGGCGTTGACGACAGCTCCGGTGCTGGTTAACCCTGACTTTTCAAAGGAATTCGTGATTTTGTGTGATGCATCCGCGTCCGGTATCGGGTGTGTTCTTTGTCAGCGGGACGAAGATGGGGCTGAACGCCCAATCTATTACTTCTCCCAGAAGCTGAACGCTGCACAAAGAAATTACTCCGTCACCGAACGGGAATGCCTTGCAGCGGTACTTGGTATCCAGAAGTTTCGATCGTATGTCGAGGGATATCATTTTCGAGTAATCACAGACCACTCCAGTTTGAAGTGGCTGATGAGTTTGAAGGATCCTACTGGCAGATTGGCCAGGTGGAGCATGCGTCTCCAAGGATTCGATTTCATGGTAGAGCATCGTAAGGAAACTTTAAATGTCGTGCCAGACGCTCTGTCAAGAGTGTATGAAGCTGACGACCTGACAGTAGAAGCGTTCCTTTCATGCCTAGCACGAGTCGACCCCGCGGAGGTACTCCATCTGGACTTAGAGGATTCCTCTTTCCAGTCGGCAGGATACTTGGACCTCATCAACCACATCAAAAAGGAGCAGGAGCGATTACCAGATCTCAAGGTATCCGAGGGATACGTGTACAAACGTACCAAACACTCTATTGGTAATCCCCTCGCAGACGACTTAACGTGGAAACTGTGGGTTCCATCCGAGATGACGAAATCACTTATTGAGTTAGCTCACAACCCTCCAAGATCTTCTCACGGCGGGGTAGTTAAAACTCTGTATAGGTTGAGACAGCGATTTTATTGGCCGAGTATGTATACTCAGGTCAAGCATTTTGTTGATTCATGTGAAGTTTGTAAGACCACCAAAGCTTCAAATATGACGCTTCGTACGGAAATGGGGAATAGTTTTGAGGTCGATCGACCTTTCCAGCATTTATATGTTGATTTTTTAGGCCCCTATCCTAAATCGAAAAGCGGAAATTCATTCATAGTCATTGTTGTAGATCAACTAACCAAATTCGTTTTGATCAAACCTTTAAGGAGAGCTACCGCCCTAAGTGTAGTTAAGAGAGTATACTCTCCGATAACGGCACGCAATTTTTGAGTAAGGAATTTCAAATGTTGTTGAATGCATATGGTGTTAAACACTTTAAAACTGCAGTATATTCGCCACAAGCGAATGCTAGCGAACGAGTGAATTGCTCGATTCTTGCGGCCATACATGCTTATATTAATCCGAAGCAGTCCAATTGGGACGCTCACCTATCATCCATAAGTAGTGCACTTCGCACAACCGTTCACTCCACTCATAAGATGTCCCCCTATGAAGCTCTGTTCGGTCAGAGAATGATTGAGCATGGGGCGGATTATCGACTGTTGAGAGAGTTAGGAGGTTTGAACAACTCGGAGATAGAGTGGCTACCCAAAACTGCAAAGATGAACATACTCCACACTTATCTGAAAGAGGCACTAGCTAAGGCTCATGCTGATTACGAAAGAGTATACAATGTGCGCAGTCACAAAGTCAATTATAAGGTGGATGAAGAAATATATAAGCGGAATTTTGTGCTTAGCGACTCTTCGAAGCATTTCAATGCGAAACTAAGTCCAAAATTTATTAAGGTTAGAATTTTAAGAGTAATTGGTAACAATTTATATGAGGTTGTGGATAGCAAAGGCTATAAATCGACGGTGCACACTAAAGACCTTAAGAGGTAGTGTGAGATTTTGATGTGTCAGTGAAGGCAGTGTTAGTGTAGACTACACCTTCCTTCTCTCCACACTCCAATATGTTCACTCACGAACATTTACTACTGTGATATTTTTATTGTTGTGCCCGGCGTAGGCTCAGCTGTGCATGAGACCCTTGTGCTTGTCCATTATTGTTCCTTTTCCTTCTTCGTGCAAAATTTTCTTTTGCAAGGAGAACTATTTACGTTTCATGTTTATCGTTTGTTTGATTGTATATCAGACTATCTGTGTGCTACTCACACAGTGAACCAAACATTATTTCTTTTGAAGCAACATAGGAAATATTCTCCTTTTCCTTCTGCTTTGGGAACAAATAAGATTTGTCCCAAAAGCACAAGTTTTGTAGGGAAAATATTTTGACAACTGTAATGTAAGTGTGACTTCACCCCAAAAATTTTGTTTTGCTGTGTGAGCACTGCCTTAAAAGCGAAGATTATACTTACTTTTAGGTTCACACCAGTCACTAGATGGCGCTCATCCTTCATTACCGATGCTCAAATTTCATGGCGACAGATTTCCGCTTTGGAATAATTCCCTCTGTTGGAGAAATTTCCCTTGTCAAAGTGATCCCTTTTTAGGAAATTTTGCCTGTCAGATTAATTTCCTTCACGGAACAGTTCCTTCCTACTCTGACAGAAAATATCCTGAACTCGATCCTGTTGAAAGTATCTCTTCGGATTTTTATGTCCGATCTGACATTTTCACCACTAATGACAGAGAGTTCCAAAACGGGAATCTGAATTGGCTCTATGTATTAGTGTCGTTGTGCTATTCACCACTAATGACAGAGAGTTCCAAAACGGGAATCCGAATTGGCTCTATGTATTAGTGTCGTTGTGCTATTCACAGACCAAGTTGGTGGTGAAATTAGTTTGTATAAAAATTTTATTGATTGCAAAAGTTACTTTCCTCTAACGCATATCCATCATCCCTCATCTGATGGAATGGTTGACACACGTCGGTTGAACAAATTAGAAGCATAATCTAACCATTTAGTTGATTTATTCCAAGTTCCATGACGGTGGTGACATCTATGCGGGAGCAAAACAAACTATTAATACAGACATTACTCTATGGACATACCCATTTGCCATAGAGAAATTACCTCATCACTACTGTGTATGTTTTGTATCTTTATGGTCGGCATATAAAAATATGATCGAGATCATATTTCTTCCTATTTCCTATTCAGTCATTATACCTACCAGTCACATTCGTTAAAGTTCATTTTTTTTTCGTGCAAGCGACATTATTTCTCCTGATTGGATTTTCACTTTGTGAAATAAGGTATGTAGAATATATTTTACTCAAACATAAGGCCGAATATATTCAGCCTCATTGTTTGAGATTATATTATTGAATCTTTTTACTGAATTAATTCGCGATTTGTAGGTAATCTTTAGCACTTTGTACGTGGTAAATTTTTCTTGGGTGAAATTTTTTTTTATAGAGCGTCGGTGGCACCCCATTGTGGCTTGCAACGACGCGGCGTTACGCTGGTATACTTTGTATAACCCTGTAAATCCTATCCTTAGGATTTATAAGGATTTTAGCTAAAATAAAAGGTATGTTTCTCAACTTTCAAATTGGAATAGAAGTTAATATTTGGCATGGTTTTCCTCTTAGGAAACGCCAGAGCACATGTTTTTGGCTTAGGCAATCCATGTGGCCATCGACGCACCACGTGCCGATTCATCTATAACTTTCGAAACATCCTATTACATCTTTACTTAATTATCAACTTGAATTGTTGAGTTGTCTGCGGTGGCATCCTCCTGAAGGATTATTTAAACCAAAAAACATATATTTCAAGTGAAGTGTTGTGCTTTTTGTGTATTGGATTCTGGAGACGGACGTTGTCCACGAATCCTACAGGAATTTTTCTGTGTAAGCCACGTGCGGCTGGCGCAGTCCCGCACACTGATCAATTACTTTCACCGTCGTCGGAGATTCGTTCCTCGAGGAAGTGGCGTGGTATTGCTGTTAGCATATCTCACCCTTCCGCCTACTTTTTCCAGACGACGTGGAATTCTTGACGTATCAACTGCACCGTCCTGACGCCACGGTTGCAGCACATTTTCAATTATATCTATTGACTTGAATGTATGATTTCTGAAGCACCACCTGCGGTGTCAAGAAAGCCCACCTGCGGGCACATACACATAAGTTACTGCGAGCAGGAGATCTTTGAGATGAGTTCATCAACATATCCATCTGTCTGGACAATCGTTCCACAGATCGGGTATAATATTGTACTTTAGACACCACGCGCGGTGTACACACGAAGCGCGCCCCAGCCCTGTTGCGGATTTGCACTGGATCAGGATACTTTCGTTTCCGATCAGCATCACGTTATAATCCCTATACCTGGAGTCTCGTTAGTGTTCCTCTTCGAGTCATCATTTGTTGCAATCGTCCAAGTGGACATATATATTGAATGATTACATCATCAAGGATATGGAGTTGCGGAATTCTTTGTACCAAAATTCACTTAAGTACCATTTGATTTCTTATTATATATTTATCTTATATAAATACATAATTAGTTAGTTTAATGAATCAGTAAATTCTTCGAGTGAGAAACAATTAAAGCCAAATAGTAGAAGATTTTCGAAATACTTACATGAACAAATTTTTGAGAGATACAGAACTTCGTACTGTTTTTTGAAATACTTACCTTTAATTTTTGAAATCGTGTTTTTGAATTTAATATCGCGTAAATTAACGTACATCCTTTTGAACTGGTTTGGAATTTAAAGAGAAGAATAATTTTTAGATAAAACGTAAAAATATTTACTTCCTAAAAGAATAATAGACTGGTAAATTTACGAAAAATAATCATTCGAATTTGTGGAATTACAAATTAACAGATAGTCTTTGTAAAATTTTATTTCCTCAACGTTGTGAATACATTTTTCATGGTTTAATTCGACCCCATATTCCCGTAAATTTTCTCTTACTTTTAGTGCACGACTATCGTGTTCTTCTTTGGTAGCTCCATATACTAGTATATCGTCGATTTCTTGGTCACAAATTATCGGTAAAAGGAGTCACACCAACTGATGACAAACTTGATGCAATAAGATGCTTTCGAGAACCAGCGACAGTGGAAGAAACAAGAAGCTTTTTAGGTTTAGTCAATTACATAGGTAAATTTCTCCCAAATTTAAGTACTATAACTGAACCATTGCGGCGGTTGACGGAAAAGAGCACATTTTTCAAATGGGAAAAGCAGCAACAAGATGCATTTGATAAATTGAAGCATATGATGACTGATGAACTGTTACTTGGCTATTACGATGTGAACGACCAAACTGAAGTCATTGCCGATGCAAGGCCCGTTGGCTTAGGTGCAATATTAATTCAAGTTAACAACCAAAACGAGCCACGAGTTATCTCATATGCAAGCAAGAGCTTATCAAATGTGGAAAACGTTATGCACAAACTGAGAAAGAAGCGCTCGCATTGGTATGGGCAGTGGAACGTTTCCATTTTTACTTGTATGGGCGATGTTTTGATTTAATAACAGATCACAAACCCTTGGAGGTAATATTTGGTCCAAGTTCTAAACCATGCTTACGAATTGTAAGATGGGTATTGCGACTCCAAGCATACAAATACAAAATCATTTATAGACCAGGAAAAACTAACATCGCCGATCCACTGTCCAGATTAGTAGTAGATACGCAAACACAAACTACATTTGATGAAGAGGCAGAACATTATGTCAATTCAATAGCATCAGTCGCTGCACCAGTAGCTATAAAACTGGTCGAAATTGAAAAACATTCACAATCTGATAAAACAACCCAGTTAATAAAACAAGCCATTTACAATAATGATTGGGATGAAACAAACGGTTCGTTAAATGCGTACAAAGCATTTATAACTGAATTCTGTTTTGCAGGTGAAATTTTATTAAGAAGCAATCGAATTGTTATGCCACAATATCTTCGTCACCGAGTACTAGAGCTAGCACATGAAGGACATCCTGGCATGTCGGTTATGAAACGAAGAATCCGAACTAAAATTTGGTGGCCTAAAATAGATCGAGACGTCGAAGAAATGGTTAAAAAGTGTCATGGATGTATGTTGGTATCAGCACCACCACCACCCGAACCGATAAAAAGAAAGGAGCTACCTAATGCACCGTGGCAACATCTAGCTCTTGATTTTTTAGGCCCGTTACCATCAGAACATTATTTATTGGTCATCGTCGATTACCACAGCCGATTTATTGAAATCGAAATAATGAAAAAAATCGACAGTTGTGAAACTATAAAAAGGCTTAATGGAATATTTGCTAGGTTTGGATTACCTTTAACATTAACCGTGGACAATGGTAGACAGTTAGTGAGCGAACAATTTCGAAGTTTTTGTGACACAAACAACATTAAACTAATAACTACAACACCATATTGGCCACAAATGAACGGAGAAGTAGAAAGACAGAACAGATCAATCTTAAAAAGACTAACAATCAGTCAAAACACTAACAGAAATTGGATGGAAGATTTAAACGAGTATCTGCTTATGTACCGTTCCACTCAACATTCCACAACGAGTAAAACACCATCGGAATTAATGTTTGGAAGAAATATACGGTACAAATTACCACAAATATTACACCCACTTGAAGTTGACGATGAGCTGTATGATCGGGACAAGGAAAAAAAAGAAAGTGGGAAACGATATGCAGACAAGAGAAGACATGCTAAATTAAATGACATCAAAATCGGCGATGAAGTTTTAGTAAAGACGATGACAAAAGCAAATAAACTTTCGCCCAACTTTAGCCCAACTGTACATAAAGTAGTGGAAAGAAAAGGAGCAGAAGCCATCGTTGAATCAAAAGACTCAGAAAAATTGTACCGTCGAAATGTAACACATTTAAAAAAACTCAACACCAGCCAGCCAGAGGAAGCAACTAAACAAAAAACGAACCAACAAAATGAATCAACTACATCAGATCAGCCACCAGAACTACCAACAAAGAGAGCTAGAAAGATGCCAGGTCGTTATTTGAACTAAGAAATTCTATAAGAAAATGTTATCACCAAAGAAATGTTTAATTTCATTTAAAAAAAAAACAACCTTTTTAAATATTATATCTAAAAAAAAAAAAAAAAAAAGTTATTAGTATGGTATGAAATAAGTTAAAGTACCTAAATGAAAAATATTGCTAAGGTTTTAACTTAAAGTAAATTAAAATAATTAAAGAAAACATTGTAAAAGAAAGGAAGTGGATGTAGTATCTGGCAGCACTGTAACTGTCGGATGCAAGTCAAAAGAGAAGAAGGAAATAAAGAAAGATCATTAGTTGCTAGACAGTCAAGCGAGTTGGTTTTATTTAAGATCCTAAAGTATAGTATTAAAAAAAACTATAACAGAATCGAAAACAAAATGCAGCCAATATCAGGGAGGGTCGCTGAAAAGTAAAAGTTGGAAATAAATGCATATACAGTTCGTATATGATATCAATAAAGCAATATAGTTAAATATGTTTTTAAAAGCAATATAGTTATTTAAATCTTAAATACCTAGATGAAGAAGTGCACTGCTCCTATCTAATAGTGTATTGTCAAATGATTAGCTAAATTTTATTCAACAAAAAAAAACTATATAATTAACTTTTTATTGTTGCAACCTTGATATCAATAAGTAACAGGATGCAATTTTCCAGCTATACAGCGGGGCAGGGAGTTTATATCCCTAGCAATATATTCGATGAATGGCGTGAGGAGTCTCAATGATTCTGGAGTTGGCTGCCAATTGAACACTTGGACAAACCAAAGAAAGGTAAAAACTAATTCACATAACATTACAACATACAAAGACGAAGACGTTTACTTGATAGTATACAAGACTATCTGTTAATTTGTAATTCCACAAATTCGAATGATTATTTTTCGTAAATTTACCAGTCTATTATTCTTTTAGGAAGTAAATATTTTTACGTTTTATCTAAAAATTATTCTTCTCTTTAAATTCCAAACCAGTTCAAAAGGATGTACGTTAATTTACGCGATATTAAATTCAAAAACACGATTTCAAAAATTAAAGGTAAGTATTTCAAAAAACAGTACGAAGTTCTGTATCTCTCAAAAATTTGTTCATGTAAGTATTTCGAAAATCTTCTACTATTTGGCTTTAATTGTTTCTCACTCGAAGAATTTACTGATTCATTAAACTAACCAATATGTATGTATATAAGATAAATATATAATAAGAAATCAAATGGTACTTAAGTGAATTTTGGTACAAAGAATTCCGCAACTCCATATCCTTGATGATGTAATCATTCAATATATATGTCCACTTGGACGATTGCAACAAATGATGACTCGAAGAGGAACACTAACGAGACTCCAGGTGTAGGGATTATAACGTGATGCTGATCGGAAACGAAAGTATCCTGATCCAGTGCAAATCCGCAACAGGGCTGGGGCGCGCTTCGTGTGTACACCGCGCGTGGTGTCTAAAGTACAATATTATACCCGATCTGTGGAACGATTGTCCAGACAGATGGATATGTTGATGAACTCATCTCAAAGATCTCCTGCTCGCAGTAACTTATGTGTATGTGCCCGCAGGTGGGCTTTCTTGACACCGCAGGTGGTGCTTCAGAAATCATACATTCAAGTCAATAGATATAATTGAAAATGTGCTGCAACCGTGGCGTCAGGACGGTGCAGTGGATACGTCAAGAATTCCACGTCGTCTGGAAAAAGTAGGCGGAAGGGTGAGATATGCTAACAGCAATACCACGCCACTTCCTCGAGGAACGAATCTCCGACGACGGTGAAAGTAATTGATCAGTGTGCGGGACTGCGCCAGCCGCACGTGGCTTACACAGAAAAATTCCTGTAGGATTCGTGGACAACGTCCGTCTCCAGAATCCAATACACAAAAAGCACAACACTTCACTTGAAATATATGTTTTTTGGTTTAAATAATCCTTCAGGAGGATGCCACCGCAGACAACTCAACAATTCAAGTTGATAATTAAGTAAAGATGTAATAGGATGTTTCGAAAGTTATAGATGAATCGGCACGTGGTGCGTCGATGGCCACATGGATTGCCTAAGCCAAAAACATGTGCTCTGGCGTTTCCTAAGAGGAAAACCATGCCAAATATTATCTTCTATTCCAATTTGAAAGTTGAGAAACATACCTTTTATTTTAGCTAAAATCCTTATAAATCCTAAGGATAGGATTTACAGGGTTATACAAAGTATACCAGCGTAACGCCGCGTCGTTGCAAGCCACAATGGGGTGCCACCGACGCTCGATAAAAAAAAATTTCACCCAAGAAAAATTTACCACGTACAAAGTGCTAAAGATTACCTACAAATCGCGAATTAATTCAGTAAAAAGATTCAATAATATAATCTCAAACAATGAGGCTGAATATATTCGGCCTTATGTTTGAGTAAAATATATTCTACATACCTTATTTCACAAAGTGAAAATCCAATCAGGAGAAATAATGTCGCTTGCACGAAAAAAAAAATGAACTTTAACGAATGTGACTGGTAGGTATAATGACTGAATAGGAAATAGGAAGAAATATGATCTCGATCATATTTTTATATGCCGACCATAAAGATACAAAACATACACAGTAGTGATGAGGTAATTTCTCTATGGCAAATGGGTATGTCCATAGAGTAATGTCTGTATTAATAGTTTGTTTTGCTCCCGCATAGATGTCACCACCGTCATGGAACTTGGAATAAATCAACTAAATGGTTAGAGTATGCTTCTAATTTGTTCAACCGACGTGTGTCAACCATTCCATCAGATGAGGGATGATGGATATGCGTTAGAGGAAAGTAACTTTTGCAATCAATAAAATTTTTATACAAACTAATTTCACCACCAACTTGGTCTGTGAATAGCACAACGACACTAATACATAGAGCCAATTCGGATTCCCGTTTTGGAACTCTCTGTCATTAGTGGTGAATAGCACAACGACACTAATACATAGAGCCAATTCGGATTCCCGTTTTGGAACTCTCTGTCATTAGTGGTGAAAATGTCAGATCGGACATAAAAATCCGAAGAGATACTTTCAACAGGATCGAGTTCAGGATATTTTCTGTCAGAGTAGGAAGGACCTGTTCCGTGAAGGAAATTAATCTGACAGGCAAAATTTCCTAAAAAGGGATCACTTTGACAAGGGAAATTTCTCCAACAGAGGGAATTATTCCAAAGCGGAAATCTGTCGCCATGAAATTTGAGCATCGGTAATGTAGGATGAGCGCCATCTAGTGACTGGTGTGAACCTAAAAGTAAGTATAATCTTCGCTTTTAAGGCAGTGCTCACATAGCAAAACAAAATTTTTGGGGTGAAGTCACACTTACATTACAGTTGTCAAAATATTTTCCCTACAAAACTTGTGCTTTTGGGACAAATCTTATTTGTTCCCAAAGCAGAAGGAAAAGGAGAATATTTCCTATGTTGCTTCAAAAGAAATAATGTTTGGTTCACTGTGTGAGTAGCACACAGATAGTCTGATATACAATCAAACAAACGATAAACATGAAACGTAAATAGTTCTCCTTGCAAAAGAAAATTTTGCACGAAGAAGGAAAAGGAACAATAATGGACAAGCACAAGGGTCTCATGCACAGCTGAGCCTACGCCGGGCACAACAATAAAAATATCACAGTAGTAAATGTTCGTGAGTGAACATATTGGAGTGTGGAGAGAAGGAAGGTGTAGTCTACACTAACACTGCCTTCACTGACACATCAAAATCTCACACTACCTCTTAAGGTCTTTAGTGTGCACCGTCGATTTATAGCCTTTGCTATCCACAACCTCATATAAATTGTTACCAATTACTCTTAAAATTCTAACCTTAATAAATTTTGGACTTAGTTTCGCATTGAAATGCTTCGAAGAGTCACTAAGCACAAAATTCCGCTTATATATTTCTTCATCCACCTTATAATTGACTTTGTGACTGCGCACATTGTATACTCTTTCGTAATCAGCATGAGCCTTAGCTAGTGCCTCTTTCAGATAAGTGTGGAGTATGTTCATCTTTGCAGTTTTGGGTAGCCACTCTATCTCCGAGTTGTTCAAACCTCCTAACTCTCTCAACAGTCGATAATCCGCCCCATGCTCAATCATTCTCTGACCGAACAGAGCTTCATAGGGGGACATCTTATGAGTGGAGTGAACGGTTGTGCGAAGTGCACTACTTATGGATGATAGGTGAGCGTCCCAATTGGACTGCTTCGGATTAATATAAGCATGTATGGCCGCAAGAATCGAGCAATTCACTCGTTCGCTAGCATTCGCTTGTGGCGAATATACTGCAGTTTTAAAGTGTTTAACACCATATGCATTCAACAACATTTGAAATTCCTTACTCAAAAATTGCGTGCCGTTATCGGAGAGTATACTCTCTGGCACACCGTAAGAACTTAACTACACTTAGGGCGGTAGCTCTCCTTAAAGGTTTGATCAAAACGAATTTGGTTAGTTGATCTACAACAATGACTATGAATGAATTTCCGCTTTTCGATTTAGGATAGGGGCCTAAAAAATCAACATATAAATGCTGGAAAGGTCGATCGACCTCAAAACTATTCCCCATTTCCGTACGAAGCGTCATATTTGAAGCTTTGGTGGTCTTACAAACTTCACATGAATCAACAAAATGCTTGACCTGAGTATACATACTCGGCCAATAAAATCGCTGTCTCAACCTATACAGAGTTTTAACTACCCCGCCGTGAGAAGATCTTGGAGGGTTGTGAGCTAACTCAATAAGTGATTTCGTCATCTCGGATGGAACCCACAGTTTCCACGTTAAGTCGTCTGCGAGGGGATTACCAATAGAGTGTTTGGTACGTTTGTACACGTATCCCTCGGATACCTTGAGATCTGGTAATCGCTCCTGCTCCTTTTTGATGTGGTTGATGAGGTCCAAGTATCCTGCCGACTGGAAAGAGGAATCCTCTAAGTCCAGATGGAGTACCTCCGCGGGGTCGACTCGTGCTAGGCATGAAAGGAACGCTTCTACTGTCAGGTCGTTAGCTTCATACACTCTTGACAGAGCGTCTGGCACGACATTTAAAGTTTCCTTACGATGCTCTACCATGAAATCGAATCCTTGGAGACGCATGCTCCACCTGGCCAATCTGCCAGTAGGATCCTTCAAACTCATCAGCCACTTCAAACTGGAGTGGTCTGTGATTACTCGAAAATGATATCCCTCGACATACGATCGAAACTTCTGGATACCAAGTACCGCTGCAAGGCATTCCCGTTCGGTGACGGAGTAATTTCTTTGTGCAGCGTTCAGCTTCTGGGAGAAGTAATAGATTGGGCGTTCAGCCCCATCTTCGTCCCGCTGACAAAGAACACACCCGATACCGGACGCGGATGCATCACACAAAATCACGAATTCCTTTGAAAAGTCAGGGTTAACCAGCACCGGAGCTGTGGTCAACGCCTGTTTGATGGATTCAAAGGCTTCTAGAGCCTTCTGGTTAAGCTCGAACGCTTTACCTTTCTTCAGTACATCTGTCAAAGGAGAGGCAAGCGTTGAAAAATCTTGAACGAATCGCCGGTACCATCCCGCCATTCCTAAGAAACGTCTTATTTGACGAGTTGTGCGGAAATTCATTAATTGCTGCAATTTTGTCGGGGTCAGCTTTCAAACAGCCTTGCCCAACCTTATAACCTAGATACTGAAGCTCGTCAAAACAGAACTTGGATTTCTCCACGTTGATCGTCAGTCCTGCCCTAGTCAATTCCTGACTTACTCGCCTCAATATCGCCAAGTGTTCGTCGAATGTTTCAGACACGACCAACAGGTCGTCGAGATAAACGAACACTAGATCACGCAAATCTGTCGGAATTACCTTAGACATAAGATAACTCAGACTCTGCGGCGCATTACACAAACCGAATGGCATGACCTTGAAATGGTACAAAGGTCTACCAGGTACTGTAAAAGCAGTGTTTTCCCTCGATGTTTTCTCCAACGGTATCTGCCAGAATGCGTCTTTCAAATCCACACTAGAAATATAGCGAGTTTTTGAAAGGCGTGCTAACAGACCCTCAATATGGGCAATTGGTCTCGCATCCTTCGTTGTAACCGAGTTCACCTTCCGAAAGTCTAGGCATAGGCGGTTCTTCCCAGGCTTGCGCACTAGCACAACTGGGGAAGACCATGCACTAGAACTTTCTTCGATGACCCCCAAAGACAACATACGATCCAATTCCTCATACATTATTGCTTGTACCGCAGGAGAAACAGGATAATATCTCTGCTTAATTGGTATAGCATCACCCGTATCGATGTAATGCTCTACCAGTGTCGTTTTCCCGAGCCCCTTGCTCGCGAAAGAAGGAAAACCACGAATCACATCACGAAGTTGAGTGGACTCTTCGTGACTGAGCTTCACTTGGTTTGTGGAGTTTCCATCCGATGGAAAATCCGAAGAAATCAGATGAGGTGCCAGTCCAAACTTACGCCAAAAATCAACGCCTAAATACAAACGTTGAGAAAGTGTTGGCACGACGTAAAAATCCATGCTGAACAGCATGCCGTTGTACTGGACATCAGTAGTAAACATTCCCTTAATTTTCTGCTGTTTCCCGTCCGCAGTGGACACCGTAGACTCGACGTTCCTAACCTTAACGTGCTTCGCTTTTAAGTAGTCTACGCAATCTGTACCCAAGCAACTAATGCTCGCACCGGAATCCAAGAGTCCAAGAAACTTGTCTCCCAACATCTCCACCGTCACGTATGGACGAGGATCATTGGATTCCTTGCCTAATCTAGCGGCAGCAACGTTTCGGTAGGTTGTCCGCTTTAATTGAAAACGATCTCGTGTTCTACGAATCCGTTTCGAAATCTCAGGAAATGCTACTACTCTTTTCCTAACCTCATAATAATTGAGTAGCCTTTCGTGAAATGGTTTCTTATATAGTAATTCAGATTTATTTATATCTTCAGGTAAATTAAAAAATGTTTTTGGTTGGGTATCAGTCAATAAAAATTCATTAGGGTTTCGTTTTAAAATAGTAATTTGAGGAGTGTCTAGCAAAGGTTCTTCCTTCCTGGTGCTTACGACTCCGGGTTCGCTTTTATCGAGCGCATCCCCCCGGATGGTGGATTTGCTCGCTTCGGGTTTCCCGCACATCTAGGACAATTCGGACTATAGACATTGGGTAAGCCACATCTAAAACAGAAAATAATTTGCATCGGATCTGCACAATCGCGGAACCCATGGCCCACAGTTTGGCATTTCCAGCATTTCATTAATTCGGGGTGGTACTCTTCCACCTGCTCAGGCAGTGCAACTGTTAATTCATCTAAAGGAGTTTCCTCATCCAACGCGTTGATGAAGCGTCTGGGTGGGTGAGGTTGTTTGTACGAATTAGGTACGAAAGGTTGTCGCGGGTTATCAGAACTACCAAAGAATTTTTCAATGGTGCGACATTGGTATGCTAACTACTGAAGGCTGTATGTGCTAAAGGATATCAACGACTGACCTAGTTGTCGTTTCACATTAGCTTTAATTATTTCAATCATTTCCCTGTCGTTCTTAGGGATTCGCAAGTTGGAGTTCATATGCATCATAGCATCAAAGAAGTCATTGAAGGACTCCCCTGATTGTTGCTTACGATCATACAACCTGCGAGACAGTTCCGTATCCGTTTCAAGGCTACGAAATTGCTCAATTAACTCCAATTGTAGCGTTTGCCAGGACGCGTGCAGATTTTGCTTGCGGTACCTCCAGTACCACTGTTCAGCAGGTCCAGATAAAAATTGGTGGAAACCACCAGACACTTCTTCCCATGAAAAGCGATAGCTAGCTCTAATAAGATCCAAACGGAACGAAAAGTCATCTACTGGCATATTCCTCCCATCAAACTTAATTCCCCATTTGTGGAATAGTGGGTAGGTACCAGAAGTAGGATTACCAGAGTGTATTGCCTTCGGCTGAGAAGCCGTAGACTGATCGTTATCCAAACGAATAGAATTCATGCGCGTCATGAACTCGTCCACGTTCACACCCTGAGCCATGTTCGAAGGATGTACCGGAGGGGTACTTGAACTTGCTCCAGGAGGAACGGGTTGTGGTGCAGGTTGAGCAGCCAAAGGAGGCGCAACCGGCACGAAGCTTGTTAAATCAACAATATCGCCAGCCACAGTTCTGGCTGGAAAATTGACAGACCTACCTTGAGGAGTAGGCATGTCGACGTAGGGAATTACTGCGGAATTTGGAGGCCGACTAACTTGAAAAGCCGGGGTTGGCTGTGAAACTGGTGGATGATTGACATTATCATCAACATTACTGCTACTATTATTAGCATTACTCGCATAACTCACGTTTTGATTATTAGCGTTGTTCTCCCTACTATGTAACAATTCAGTTACATGTCTTAATAAAATGGCTTGACTTTCAGCGAGACCTCGCGAAAGTTCTTCAACAAAAAATTTCCTGTCGTTCATCCGGTGTAAGTCTACCGTTGCCGAGATCATCTCTTGCATATAGGCAGATTGATTGGCCGCTTGTTGTGCTCTTCTTTGCTCTTCAGGAGTCAAAGGTGAGCCTAAAGGTTGCCCTTCATTCGCTGGTACGCGAGCGGGTGGGCTTGAATGATCCGTGCCTGCACCAGAGTGGTGGGCTGAATGTACGGAATCATCCTGAGGATTAGCGGGTGCAGCTCGTGACATTTCGTCAGCTACACGTGCGTAGTACTCCGGGTTGTAAGGACCAGGATTAAAGAATTTTCTAGCAGAGCCGGGCATTGGGCTGTGCTACAAAAATTACACAAAACAAAGAAAAAGTCTTAATACTATAGATAAATGGGTGGTGTACAGTGATTCGTTTACTAATTCACCCCAGGCAAAAATTCAAAAATTTATCAAAGGGTAATATCCAAACTTATTGAATATTGTTATTTGGAGAGAAGTTGATATATTCAAACTTCCTACAAAATTTCAAAAATCTTAAAAATAAAGTAGTGAAAGTAAATTGTATGTTGGTCTAAGGTAAACTTCTTCCTTAGACTTCGCAAAAATTGAGTTCCGAAACAATCGTATCGAAAATCAAGCTCAATTACAAAAAAAATTTAATTATACTTAAATACGTAAGATAAGCTCAATACTCATAAACTTCAAAACTGAATATCTGTAACTTAGTCTTCAAGAAAAACTTAAACTCTACAAAAACCTATTAAAGCTCTTTGTAAACTAATGAACTTCTTCTAGTTCAAGTTTTCAAAGACTATAATCTCAAACTAAATAAAGAAAAAATGTAAGATATGCTAAACTTAAGAGTGCTTAAACTAAACTCAAAACTAAAGCGTTTCGATGACCCGTGAAACACGCAGAATTTCACGACCTCACCAAACGAAGATACTAAACTCAAAAATGTGGAACCTTCGGGATTACGTCTTCCCTATTTTCCGAAAATACTCAAAACTCAAAAATGGAATCTTCAGGATTACGTCTTCCTTATCTTCCGAAAATACTCAAAAAGTGCAACACTGCAAATACTCAAAAATACTCAAAAAAGGGGTGCAACACTGCAAATACTCAAAAAGGGTGCAACACTGCAAAAATCTTAAATATACTCCTAAATGCAACACTGCAAAATCTCAAAAATACTCAATAATATTTAAACTTCAAAAATACTAAACTGGCTTATCATCAAAATACGGTCCGGGGGCTGGAAAGAATCTCCCCCCCATAAACATGAACGGAAATTGGAAGTATTGCGCCTAGCGACTAACTTCACCAAAAAAAACTGAAAAAACTTTAAAAATAATAAGTGGATGTGGACTAACTATTGGGTCAATAAATGTACAACATCAATCAATGAAAATTTGGAAATTCGATCAGAAAACAGGAATCTCATAACGCTACTGCAGACGTGCGTTAGGAACATGTTCAACAACCACCGGTTAGCGCTTCATGAGAGTTGCATCAACTTAACGAACTCCGACAAAAACATAACTGCATGAAAACATTATCATATATTTGGGCTTGTAAATTTTATTCAATACAAAAACTGAAAGATCCGAATATAAGCGTTAAAGGTGAGTGAGTGGATTCTCTTGGAGTGTTAATAGCTTCTGCAACAGACGTGCATCGGGAACTTGTTCACCAACCACCGGTCAAAAGATCTATCAACAACATCCTCGAAGAATTCAAAATTCTACTAAACTCAAAAAAGTTTCAGTACTCTCGCAACAGACGACCAGAGTCAAAAACGTCTAAATCGTGGACAATAAAGTTACCGAAAACCTTAATCAAAAGCAAAACAGAAGGTAAAGTACTACGAATGAATCCTATGCAACAGACGAAGATTAGGAACTTGATCACCAATCTCCCGGACAATAAGGCATCCAAAACATAGACTTGATGTTATTCCTCCAGCAGAATAACTCTACCAAAAGCAACTTAAACTCAGAAATTTTTTCGACCAAAAAAAAAAAATTTTTGCTCGAACACAAAAAAAAAATTCTAACATCAAAACTTCCAAAAACTAAACTTCTCAATAATCAAAATGAACATCAGAACAAAGTATCAGAAATACTATACGAATAATAAAGGTATAGTATTAAAAAAAACTATAACAGAATCGAAAACAAAATGCAGCCAATATCAGGGAGGGTCGCTGAAAAGTAAAAGTTGGAAATAAATGCATATACAGTTCGTATATGATATCAATAAAGCAATATAGTTAAATATGTTTTTAAAAGCAATATAGTTATTTAAATCTTAAATACCTAGATGAAGAAGTGCACTGCTCCTATCTAATAGTGTATTGTCAAATGATTAGCTAAATTTTATTCAACAAAAAAAAACTATATAATTAACTTTATATTGTTGCAACAATAAGTAACAGGATGCAATTTTCCAGCTATACAGCGGGGCAGGGAGTTTATATCCCTAGCAATATATTCGATGAATGGCGTGAGGAGTCTCAATGACTCTGGAGTTGGTTGCCAATTGAACACTTGGACAAACCAAAGAAAGGTAAAAACTAATTCACATAACATTACAACATGCAAAGACGAAGACGTTTACTTGATAGCATACAAGACTATCTGTTAGTTTGTAATTCCACAAATTCGAATGATTATTTTTCGTAAATTTACCAGTCTATTATTCTTTTAGGAAGTAAATATTATTACGTTTTATCTAAAAATTATTCTTCTCTTTAAATTCCAAACCAGTTCAAAAGGATGTACGTTAATTTACGCGATATTAAATTCAAAAACACGATTTCAAAAATTAAAGGTAAGTATTTCAAAAAACAGTACGAAGTTCTGTATCTCTCAAAAATTTGTTTATGTAAGTATTTCGAAAATGATTTATTTAAGTCGTTAATAACTAACGTTTACAAACTTATGAACTACATATATCTATATCTAAGCAATTATTACAAAGTACAAAATTATCATGAATTACAATTAATTAATAAAAGCCTGCATTTATGCTAAGGCATTATAAAATAATGTTTTGAAAGATTCGCTTTTGAAATTATCATTTATCGAAACTATAAGAAAATAATACTTATTAAAGATTAAGACCATTTGATTTATTGGATTATTGGCACCATAGTTTGATCTACTGAAAGGTAGTTGTAGAGGTTGTTGCAGCCTTATGCTTGTACGACTGAAACTAAAGTTAAATCTACTCAGAACTGATGGAGATAGTATAGAGCCATTCATCACATTAGTAATAAAGCAAAACTGAAGGTATTGCCTATGATGGGTGATAGAGGGAAGTTTAACTAGCGCAAGTCTATGAGAGTAAGGAGTACGAATATTATTTGGAGACCAAGAAAAGAAACGTAGGCAGAAACGCATAAACCTTCTTTGAACTGCTTCAAGTCTATTTATGTGAATAGAGTAATATGGTGACCATACTACACATCCGTATTCTAGTATTGGCCTTACGAACGATACAAACAAAAGTTTTAAAACATAAGGGTCCTGAAAGTCGCGACTAAATCTCTTTATGAATCCTAGCATTCTATTGGCTTTTTTAGTTATATAGTCCAAGTGAAAGTTGAAAGTTAGTTTTGAGTCTAGGATTATACCAAGGTCAGAGAATACAGAGACATTGTTTAACGGTGACAGATCAAACATATAACTAAATACAAAGGGATTTTGTTTGCGTGTAAAAGTCATACTTTTACACTTGTCGACATTTAAGACAAGACGGTTTAGATTGCACCACTCCCGAAATAGAACAAGGTCTTCCTGTAATAACAAACAGTCAGATTGTGATTTAATACTTTTAAAAATTTTTACGTCATCTGCATATATTAATATTGAAGAGTTTTTAATGGTCAAAGCTAAGTCGTTAATAAATAATATAAATAAAATTGGTCCTAAGTGACTACCCTGAGGGACACCGGAGTTGACTACAAAATTAGTTGAAAGTTCATTTAAGAAGACTACATTGTAATGTCTGTTACTTAAATATGAGGATATCCATTTTAGAAACTTAGAGCTAAGTCCAAGATTGTCCAGTTTTTTGATTAGCGTTGTATGGCATAACTTGTCAAAGGCTTTGCTAAAGTCAGTAAACACACAATCTACTTGTCCATGGTCTTCAAATACATCTAAGCAAAACGAGGTAAAATTTAACAAGTTAGTAACAGTCGACTTCTTTTTCATAAAACCATGTTGACTTTCACAAACAATTGAACTACAATAAAAGGAAAGAGTGTTACATATAATGGACTCAAACAGTTTAGGTATTACGGATAACTTGGCAATAGGACGGTAGTTTTTAATTTCATTTTTTGGACCTTTTTTATGAGTTGGCGTGATATAGGCACTTTTCCAGATAGAGGGAAAGATAGAGTTACAAATAGATTCATTGAATAGAACACATAAAGTATAAGATAAATGGTCAACACAATTCTTTAAAATAGAAGAAGGTACTCCGTCAGGTCCTGGACTGAAACATTCGTCAAGTTTTAGAATATTAAGCTCTATAGTTTCCAAGTCAATATCAAAGTTTATAGAGTCTAGATGAGAGAAAGAAGTGGTAGAAGAAAAAGAATTACAAGAGGTGTCAATATAATCAGTTATCTCAAAAGCAGTTTTGAAATAGTTAGCAAACATGTTAGCAATTACTAAGGGATTAGTGCTAGTTGAAGAAGAGTCAGACATTGTATTAGGGTAGCTACTAGTTTTTTTCTTTTTATTCACGAAGTTCCAAAAACTATTTGGGTTCGACTTAAGATCATTTTCTAATTTAAGAATATAGCTATCGTATGCAATATTCGAGTATTCAGTAAAAAGTTGACTAATGATTAGAAAGGTTGTATAATCTCCATCAGTTCTTGTTTTGATATATTTTGTCCATGCTTTGTTCCTTTTGTTTTTTAAGAGTTTAAGATGACTATCAAACCATGGTGTTGAACTAGAAATATTCCGAGGTTTTTTAAATGGTACAGTATCACAGAAGCAGTTGAACAGAGTTATATAGAATATGTTACACATTTCGTTAATATTACAATTATAAAATAAAATATCCCAATCGATCATATTTAACATATTACATAATAAGACATAATTACATTTTGAATAGTTGAACTCAAGTTTGGTATTATATTGGTTGGTAGAAGAGCCCATGCTGAGGTTTAAGGCGATGTCCAAGGCAGGATGATGACGGTCTTCGACAGTCAGAATATTTGTAGATCGTGTTACAGCAGCAGCAGTATTTACATTGAGGGAGAAGAATATTAAATCCAGTCTTTCCCGAGTCGTTGGTCACTCCATTTAACTGTCGCAGGCAATAAGAGGACATATTGTCAGTAAAAAAAATCTCATTCACACTTGAAGCATTGTCAGTAGTGTAGTAGTCTTCGATGTCTTGTTTTATCCAGTTAAGATTTGGTAGGTTGAAGTCTCCAATAATCAAAATTTCATCTTCAGGTTCCAGCAATTCATAGATACCCTCGATGCAGTCATTTAAGTTTTCAAATATGTTTTTATTAGAGTTCGGAGGTACATAAGTAGTGACTAAGAATAAATGTCCTGTTTCCATTTGAATCTTAATACACAGAACTTCAATTTGGGCAGATCGGAAGTCGTCAACAAGGTGGCACACGAAAGAATTTTTAACCGCCACTAAAATGCCACCTCCCACAGTAGCGTCCTCTATTAAATGCCGATCTCGTCTAAATATTTGGTAGGATGCGTCAAAAAACTCAGAATCCAGAAACGAGCTGTTCAGCCATGTTTCCGTCAGAATAATAAAATCATGAGGAAGATTAGTAACATTTTTGTATATCAAGGTGGTCTTTGTCCGAAGTCCGTTTACGTTTTGATAGTAAATTAATATCTGTTTGAGCTGCTTTGTCTTCGAGAATGCATTGTCTGGTTCTGATGAAAAGGATTTATATTTTTGTTCATCTTATTCATAAATTCGTGAACTATGACTCCAGTTGGCCAAAAAGATGTCGAATTAATTAAATGGAACAATGAGTCTGTGGTTCTTATTTTGAATGAAGAATATTTGGAGAAGTTACGATGAATAATTTTTTCCACATTGAAATTGAGAGCGGCGTCAGTTTTATCTTTCAAATAGTTCTTAATGTCAAGTGCATTCGTTGAAGGGGCCAATTTAGAGATGAAAACAATCTTTTGGCCTTCGACAACCTTCAGACCATTTGAGATGGGAGATTCTTTAAATACATTTAATCGGTCGCTTTGAAGATTATTTGATGACTGTTGACTGAGTATCAATGCGTTCGATGAAATTAGAATAGATGAGGTAGATTGCGTCATTGAGGTAGTAGGTGCAGTAATGCCGGTGGGAACTGATGAAGTTATTGGAGCTGTTGACGAGGTCGATGGTATAGAAAAAAATCTTCTACTATTTGCCTTTAATTGTTTCTCACTCGAAGAATTTACTGATTCATTAAACTAACCAATATGTATGTATATAAGATAAATATATAATAAGAAATCAAATGGTACTTAAGTGAATTTTGGTACAAAGAATTCCGCAACTCCATATCCTTGATGATGTAATCATTCAATATATATGTCCACTTGGACGATTGCAACAAATGATGACTCGAAGAGGAACACTAACGAGACTCCAGGTGTAGGGATTATAACGTGATGCTGATCGGAAACGAAAGTATCCTGATCCAGTGCAAATCCGCAACAGGGCTGGGGCGCGCTTCGTGTGTACACCGCGCGTGGTGTCTAAAGTACAATATTATACCCGATCTGTGGAACGATTGTCCAGACAGATTGTGCCCGCAGGTGGGCTTTCTTGACACCGCAGGTGGTGCTTCAGAAATCATACATTCAAGTCAATAGATATAATTGAAAATGTGCTGCAACCGTGGCGTCAGGACGGTGCAGTGGATACGTCAAGAATTCCACGTCGTCTGGAAAAAGTAGGCGGAAGGGTGAGATATGCTAACAGCAATACCACGCCACTTCCTCGAGGAACGAATCTCCGACGACGGTGAAAGTAATTGATCAGTGTGCGGGACTGCGCCAGCCGCACGTGGCTTACACAGAAAAATTCCTGTAGGATTCGTGGACAACGTCCGTCTCCAGAATCCAATACACAAAAAGCACAACACTTCACTTGAAATATATGTTTTTTGGTTTAAATAATCCTTCAGGAGGATGCCACCGCAGACAACTCAACAATTCAAGTTGATAATTAAGTAAAGATGTAATAGGATGTTTCGAAAGTTATAGATGAATCGGCACGTGGTGCGTCGATGGCCACATGGATTGCCTAAGCCAAAAACATGTGCTCTGGCGTTTCCTAAGAGGAAAACCATGCCAAATATTAACTTCTATTCCAATTTGAAAGTTGAGAAACATACCTTTTATTTTAGCTAAAATCCTTATAAATCCTAAGGATAGGATTCCCAGGGTTATACAAAGTATACCAGCGTAACGCCGCGTCGTTGCAAGCCACAATGTGGTGCCACCGACGCTCGATAAAAAAAAATTTCACCCAAGAAAAATTTACCACGTACAAAGTGCTAAAGATTACCTACAAATCGCAAATTAATTCAGTAAAAAGATTCAATAATATAATCTCAAACAATGAGGCTGAATATATTCGGCCTTATGTTTGAGTAAAATATATTCTACATACCTTATTTCACAAAGTGAAAATCCAATCAGGAGAAATAATGTCGCTTGCACGAAAAAAAAATGAACTTTAACGAATGTGACTGGTAGGTATAATGACTGAATAGGAAATAGGAAGAAATATGATCTCGATCATATTTTTATATGCCGACCATAAAGATACAAAACATACACAGTAGTGATGAGGTAATTTCTCTATGGCAAATGGGTATGTCCATAGAGTAATGTCTGTATTAATAGTTTGTTTTGCTCCCGCATAGATGTCACCACCGTCATGGAACTTGGAATAAATCAACTAAATGGTTAGATTATGCTTCTAATTTGTTCAACCGACGTGTGTCAACCATTCCATCAGATGAGGGATGATGGATATGCGTTAGAGGAAAGTAACTTTTGCAATCAATAAAATTTTTATACAAACTAATTTCACCACCAACTTGGTCTGGTGAATAGCACAACGACACTAATACATAGAGCCAATTCGGATTCCCGTTTTGGAACTCTCTGTCATTAGTGGTGAAAATGTCAGATCGGACATAAAAATCCGAAGAGATACTTTCAACAGGATCGAGTTCAGGATATTTTCTGTCAGAGTAGGAAGGAACTGTTCCGTGAAGGAAATTAATCTGACAGGCAAAATTTCCTAAAAAGGGATCACTTTGACAAGAGAAATTTCTCCAACAGAGGGAATTATTCCAAAGCGGAAATCTGTCGCCATGAAATTTGAGCATCGGTAATGTAGGATGAGCGCCATCTAGTGACTGGTGTGAACCTTAAAGTAAGTATAATCTTCGCTTTTAAGGCAGTGGTCACACAGCAAAAAAAAATTTTTGGGGTGAAGTCACACTGACATTACAGTTGTCAAAATATTTTCCCTACAATGTGATGATATTCAACGGGCCTTGAAGCGCTAACCGGTAGTTGGTGTCTTAATACCCGATGTACGTCTGCAGAAGCGTAAAGTCACCGTTGCATATCTGATCAACCCTTTTGATTGTAAGAATTGTCTTTTCTTTTTCATCCAGAATTCCGTATAGTATCAAGACCTTACACACTAATGTTTTTTTTTTTGAGTTGGTTGTATATGTAATACAACCGCAACGACACACACACAATGTTCCAAGGAAAGGAGGGTTACCACCTCCCGAATCCTTTTATGATACAACCTAATATATATATTTACAGTTATATTAATTTTTTTTTGAGTCATATTATAGTTCAGTATAGTATAGATTTTCGTATTTTGAGTTCCGTCAATTGAGTCGAGACGTAAACTTCTCAATTGATGTGTAGTTTTGGGATAGTGCCCACCTTTATAGTATTTTGAGATATTTTTGAGATTTTAGTTTTGAGTATCTAGTATTGAGTTTTCCGTCAATCAAGTTGAGACGTAAACCTCTTAATTGGACGTGTAAGTTTGGGATAGAGCCCGCATACAGTTTATAGTTTCAGTTCTGGGATAGAGCCCGCCAATTTAGAATACAGCTTAGATTTATAGATCATATAGTATTATAGTTAAGTATAAAGTATTTTGATTATTGATTTCTGATATTGGATTTTTCAGATATAGTTAAACATACGTTATACTTCCTTCTTAAGATTATCACTAAGTATTTACCCAGTTATAGGATTACCGAAAACATTTTTGAATTATTGTTTTTGAAAGACGAATAGAGTTTATATACATTCACTTTTAGTATTAAGTACATTTAGGTTAACCAAAATTTTTTTTATACTTACCTTTTTTTTTGAATTTACACTTGAGCAAATCTCCGTTAGAGGTTTTTATACTCACGGAATATTTTGAATTTTCCCTTTTTGTTTAGGTCAAATTAACTTTACTTACCTCTCGTAGTAACCGGTCGAGGATTTACTCACGGGCTACTCGATTTATCTTTATCTACCGGATTTTACTATTTACACTGATTTGTACTAACGGTTACCCGTTAGAGGATTTACTCACGGGATACTCGCAAATCTTCATACCTTGACTTACCTTTTTTTTTATTGTTATATCTCTTCGTAGGAACCGCTGAAGAATTTCTCACGGCCTACAGAACCCTTTTTTTTGATTTACTTACCCAAAGTATATTCCGTCCGATTACCTTCACGGTTGAATGACTGACCAAAGCCGTAGAAGAGCCATTAGAAGCACTTACCTGACTAAATATAAGGATTACGAGGTCATGGCTCTTACAGCTCCGAAAACCAAACCAGGTCGTAGCCGAGACGATGTCGTAGAGAACGTCTCCGATGATGATGTCAGCCAAGCTGGAAGTCTACCTGGGGATGATGTTGGTAATAGGAGTATAGATGTAGACGACGAAGAGGTAGCGAGAGCGGAAGAGCAATTGCGCAAGGATGCTGCTGACCACTCAGCGTACATACAGAGGGTAGCTTCAGCTACTATTGACCTACACAGGGTTGACGACAGGAAGTTTATGGCGGAAGCGTTGGAGAAAAGCCACATGCGCCTACTTGACCAAGTAACTCAACTTCTGCAGAAGCGAACTGTAAAGGCAACTCAACCTGCTGCTCCTCCTAAACCCATAGCCCCTCCTAAGTCATCTGTCCCTCCTAGATCAGTTGATCCCCTTGGCATCACGTCAACACAAAGGGCTACGCTACAAGTCAATCTAGCCAACATAGACACTCCACGTGTCACTAATACTTATACAGCTAACGACCCAATTACTACCAATAATGTCCAGTCCGAGCAGAGGCCTATCGATAATATCGATATAGTAGATCGCTACACGCCACACACGAACACCTCTGACATAGGTGGCACTCCACCAAATTTCTACCATTTCGTATCAGGTTCTGTGGAATCCTGGTACTGGGTATATCTGAAAGGCAACAAACATACGACATGGGACGAGTTGAAGACTGCTTTGGTAGAGCAATACCGCAGTCTAGAAAGCGATACCGAGCTCTTCAGAAAGCTGTCCCACCGAAAGATGATGAATGGCGAGACATTCAACGACTTTTATGACGCCATTCAACATCTAAATTCCAGGATGCGAGTTCCTAGACCTGAGAAGGAACTTGTCGAAATTATTAAAACTAATGTCCGTAGGCGTATGGGAGAACTAGTCATAACCTACAGTCCGTCCAGTCTAAGGCACCTGGCCTACTACTGTCGAGCCATAGAAAAGGCTCAATCTCAATACGAGAACGTCCGTCCGAATTTCGTGCCAAACGCACAACGTCCACCTGCAAGGCGATTCGTTAATGAAATCGCGGGAGAACCTTGTCAGGATCTAACGGTAGCATTACCCGATACCAGTGTAGAAGCGATTCAGAGGGATCGCAAACTCCAGAAATGCTGGAATTGTCAAGTTCTGGGCCACAATTTTCGCGATTGCGCAAAACCAATCGACAAAATTTTCTGTTTTCGATGTGGTCTACCAGAAGCTTATAGTCCGTCCTGTCAGAAATGTCTAACGGGAAACGAGAGGAGGAACAAACCAATGACCATGGGGGTTCGCTGCGATTAGATAAACCCGGAAGTCAAGTGTCCGAGTCAAAAGAGCCTCTTGAACTTCCTAAAATTAAGATTTTACAACCGGTAAAGAAACCCAATAATTTACCGAACAATATCACACATGATTGTAGAACAATCCCAATCTTGAATAATGAACCGAAACCAATTACAAATTTGAATAAGAACGAAAATATTACTGAACCTTTATATCGTAAACCTTTTCATGAAAGGTTACGTAATTACAATGAAGTGCGAAGGAGAATAGTCACCTTCCCTAATTTATCCAAACGGATACGTCGAGTAAGGGAGCGCTTCCATCGGAAGCGGACTACTTACCGTAACATCGCGTCGTCAACCATAGGTCGAGAATCAAATGACCCACGTCCTTACGTGACAGTCGGTTTATTTGGTGACAATTTTCTTGGTCTTCTCGATTCAGGGGCCAGCCTCAGTTGCTTAGGCACTGATATATTGCCCTATCTAAAAGACAAAAATGTTACGGTAAGGAAGGTAGAGACTACCGTGTCCACGGCCGATGGACAAAAGCAATCCATAGTGGGAGTGATCACTACATCGATCACATATAAAAATGTGACTAAAGATATAGACTTATATATCGTGCCATCTTTAAGCCAACGTCTATATTTAGGCGTAGACTTCTGGCAAAAGTTTCGAATCGCGCCGAATGTAATTGCGGGTCTTTCAGGAATAGCAACCGGTGAGCCAGATGTAAGGCCCACAAACCAGATAAAGTTGAATGATGAAGAGTCTAAACGACTACAAGCTGTTGTTCATAGATTTCCCTCTTTCGCAGTCCATGGACTCGGGAAAACGAATCTAGTGCAACATTACATAGATACAGGCGATGCCGTACCTATAAAGCAGAGGTACTATCCCGTATCTCCGGCGATACAAACCCTTATGTATGCGGAGTTGGACCGCATGCTTTCGTTAGGAGTCATCGAGGAAAGTTCCAGCGCATGCAGTTCCCCAGTTGTGCTTGTACGCAAACCTGGTAAGAACCGATTGTGTTTGGACTTTCGGAAGGTGTACTCAGTAACCAAGAAAGATACTCGTCCTATTGCGCATATAGAGGGGCTGCTGGCACGTCTGACAGAAACACGTTATATTTCTAGCGTGGATCTGAAGGATGCGTTTTGGCAGATACCGCTGGAGCAAAGTTCGAGGGAAAAGACCGCTTTTACGGTACCTGGCCGACCACTGTACCAATTTAAGGTCATGCCCTTCGGTCTATGTAATGCAGCACAAAGTTTGAGCTACCTCATGAGTCGCGTAATCCCCTCAGGATTACGAGATCAAGTATTCGTTTACTTGGATGATCTCTTGGTTATGTCAAGGGACTTCGACGAACACATACAGACTCTGGAGATAGTCGGAAAGTGTTTGGCAGATGCAGGGCTGACGATCAATGTCGAGAAGTCGAAGTTTTGTTTTGATGAGCTTCACTATCTCGGTTATAAGGTCGGTCAGGGTTGTCTGAAAGCTGATCCTGACTATATTACAGCAATCACTAACTTCCCTTTACCAACCACAACTCGCCAAGTCCGCCGATTTCTCGGTATGGCAGGTTGGTACCGGCAATTTGTTGAGGATTTCAGCACCCTAGCCGCACCCTTGACCGAGACACTGAAAAAGGGAAAAGTCTTCAAGCTAGGTCCAGAAGCTATTGAAGCATTCCTGCAGATCAAACAGGCTTTGACTTCAGCGCCTGTATTGGTCAATCCAGACTTCTCCAAAGAATTCATCATTCTCTGCGACGCATCCGCGACTGGCATCGGATGTGTACTCTGTCAGAGGGACGAATCCGGAGTGGAGCAGCCTATATACTACTTCTCCCGGAAACTGAATGCTGCACAGAGAAACTATTCGGTGACAGAGCGCGAGTGCTTAGCAGCTTTTGAGGGTATCCAAAAGTTCAGATCATACGTTGAGGGATACCATTTTCACGTAATTACAGATCATTCCAGCCTGAAATGGCTGATGACTATGAAAGATCCAACCAGAAGATTAGCGAGGTGGAGTATGCGACTCCAAGGTTTCGATTTTGTGGTAGAGCATCGAAAAGGAACATTGAATGTCGTGCCAGACGCTCTATCCAGAGCTTATGAAGACGATGAGTTGACAGTGTCAGCTTTCATTTCATGTCTACCACATATCGATGCCTCGGAGGTACTCCACATCGATCTTGAGGATCCGTCCTTTAAGTCCGAAGGTTATCTTGATATCATCAGTCATATCAGGAAGGAACAGGAACGACTACCTGATCTCAAAGTGTCGGTAGGATATGTTTACAAACGATCTAACTTGGAAGTTGTGGGTCCCATCAGAGATGACCGAATCTCTAATCTCATTGGCTCACAATCGCCGCGTGCTTCGCATGGTGGAGTGGTAAAAGACTATGTATCGGTTGAGAGATAGATTTTACTGGCCCGGTAGGTACACACAGGTCAAACTTTACGTAGACCGGTGTGAAACATGGAAGACCAGTAAAGCGGCCAACATGACGTTACGAGCAGAGATGGGAGACAGTTTTGAAGTGGATAGACCATTTCAACATCTGTACGTCGACTTTCTCGGGCTGTATCCCAGATCGAAATCTGGTAATGCTTACATCGCAATCGTGTTGGATCAACTGACGAAGTTCGTCTTTATCAAACCATTACGCAAGGCGACAGCCGCGAGCGTGGTTAGATTCCTAAAGGATGAAATATTTTTGGTATATGGAGTGCCGGAGAGTCTTCTCTCTGACAACGGCACACAATTTGTTTGAAAGGATTTTCAAAAGTTTTTGGGTATTTTCGGGGTCAAACACTACCGAACGGCAGTGTATGCTCCCCAGTCAAACGCAAGTGAACGCGTGAACCGTTCAATCCTCGCGGCCATTAGGTCGTATGTCAATCCTCGACAGACTGATTGGGATGCCCATCTGTCTTCGATCAGTAGTGCGCTACGTACGACAGTGCATTCAACTCTCTCCATGTCCCCATACGAAGCCTTGTTTGGTCAACGTATGATAGAACATGGGGCAGATTATCGTCTTTTGAGAGAGTTGGGTGGGCTGAACTGTTCGGAGATAGATTGGCTTCCTACGGTCGCTAGGATGAACATCATACACTCTTATCTAAAACAAGCGTTAGCCAAAACTCACGAAGCCTACGAGAAGAATTACAATCTTCGCAGTAGAAAAGTGATGTTCAAGGTAGGTGACGAGATCTACAAGAGAAACCAAATTCTGAGCGACGCAACCAAGCACCTGAGTGCTAAGTTGTGTCCTAAGTTCATTAAAGTTCGTGTGAATAAAGTAATCGGTAACAATCTATACGAAGTAGAGGATAGGCGAGGCCACAAATCCACCTGCCATACCAAAGACCTGAAGAGGTAAGTTAATAACTCAACAATTATTATTACACCTGATTTGAAAACCCCTTTACACTCTTTTTTTTTACAAAAGAAAATAAACTGACTTATATATTTCTTTATCAGACATAACATACAAGTACCTTATAGTACTATAAGATACATAACCCAGATTTACAATTTTGAACTGATGCCCGGCGCTCAGCTGTGCATGAGACACTTGGTTCAAATTATTACCTTGACTTGACCACATGTTTTTTTTTTTTCTGTTTTTTGTTTTCAGATGTTTGACAGAATATCTATACGATGACTTAACGTCATGCATAACCTTTATTTTTGTCTTCGACCGACCCTCCAATGACTTCGTAGGAAAAACCTTCTTGCCCTCCACCTACAACAGATGTTCGCAACTGGTGCCATCTATCGGGGAAACCGAACGTCAAGTCGCATGTTGCTGAACGCACTAAATATGGTCCGCCATTAAAAAAAGAATCCACACCTAGAATCAACCCCGACGAACAAATTCCACTTCCCTTGGAATCTACTTGGTCTCCATTTTGAAAAGAGAATTTCCAAGTCATGCGCAGTTTGCCATTCCTTTGGAAGTATGATATTTTTGAGCGATAGGCGACTGGAAGTTGTCGCTATAGACACTACGCTTGGTTTACACAGAAAACTGCAGAAGATGTGGTTTACACAGAAAACTGCAGAATGATATGTTCACACCAACTAATGTGCATAAGCAAGAGAAATTTCCGTCTGACAGATGATGGTCAAATTATTGGTTATATTCAAAGTAGGAACTTGATAACTCTCTTTCAATCCAGCTGAATTACCTAAAGGCAATATTTCTCATTGATGTGAGCAATTTACCTGACAGATACTCTAGGAGTAATCCCGAAGTCGTTCGGTAATACGCACATCCATAGGTAACGTTCAAGATGACTATGAGTGATAATATGATCACTAATTACGTCATCGGTGACCCTAGATTCGTTCCATTCTATGACTTTCACTGACAAGCAGATATTTATGCTTAAGTCCCTTTTTTTATAACAAATAGCTACTTCCAAATAGGCAAAAGATAGTTCGACTCAAGATACTGCCGAGTACGAACAGATTTAAAATGACAGATAAGTTCTTGTCACGACATTTAGTAGCGAATTGGTGCTGACATCTGCCGGAGACAGGTCAGAAGAGCGCGTTACTGGCACACAGAACGTTCGCGGCAAGATTGCACGAAGATATAGTTACTATGGCATTTTCGCTGTCAGAAATGACAGTCTATTCAACACCAAGTCGGAATAAACATGTTCGCATTTAATCAGTTATTATTTCTGAAAGTACACATAATTCGACCCATCATAACTTTCTGACACTCTCTTCAATGAAATCTTACCCAAAAAGCAAAGTACTGTACGTTTTCATTAGTTCTGGCATACTTATCATATACATAAATGCAGGACACATAAAATCAGACTAGCGTGAACCGACCGTATAAACCTGCAACTACTTACCACTATTGACGTCATCAGCACACAAAGCTACAAATTGGAAAGCAAGAAATTTCAATGGAATAACAGGGCGTTGGCCAATGGAATATGGAAACATTATCCAGGAAGCCAGCCACAAAATTCAGTTTGAAGAAAGTCGTCAAAGAGGTTACAAGGCAGCAGTAGAACAGGACAACGAACATTTGGTTTTTTGTGACTGTGAGCAATTTTTTTGTATTATCCTCCATTAAGGAGAGGGTAAATTACCATCATTAAATATAAAATCATTATAATAACTACTATGGATTAATAGGTAAGTTGATGTTTATCAACGATTAGTTGAGCAAAGGGATTTACAAGCCTTTTTGCTCGAACACGAGTTCATTTTTTGGCTAAGGCGACACGTGCGAAAACGTTTAACGCTTGTCTACCCCATCAATATAGGAGGACCAGGCATCAGGAACATTTTGTGTCCAATCCTGCACATCCGAAAGAAGAGGGAAGCGAGCGCACGAGAATTTTGATACCCGTGGACAGAATTTCCTTCGTTATATAACCGGCTTCATGTCCAGCCATTTTGAAATCTCATTTATCCTGTACAAACCATGTGGAAAATACATTCTATATACATTCTAAAATACATGTGGTCGCTCGAATCTATACGCCTAGGAGTTCTTTCACACTGCATCTCACATTCTATAAGAGAACAGATATAGAAGATGGTTTTTTATACTCGTATAAATACCACTCATTAAAATAGAATCTTACAAGAATATATACTTTCAAGACGTGCAGGTTGATAGCGTCAAGCCACGTGAAAGGCGTTGATCCGCAAGACGGCTCGCCTACGGACGCCACCCCGCCACTTTCATCAGCTGCACCACGTTTTCCTTTTTTTTGTTGTTGTTGTTTCGAGGAAGCGATTTTTCCTCACGCATAGTGCTTCGATCCTCTAATACAACGCCAGCGAGACGAAGATATTGGCCTATTTTTTCTAATACCATCGTTGCAATCAAGGAAGTCGACGTCCACGCTACACATGCCACCATATAGGCACACCACGAGGTGACCCTCTTACGCTTATTCAAGCCTCTGCAAGTCATTTCTGGGGTATAAATACTCCCAGGTCCAGGCTGATAACGCTCCACTGACCGAAGCGATTTGCATATCAGTCGTATCCACCGCCCTATCGGCGCAACGAAGGGAACACCAGAAATTTTGTTCCACCCTTGGACGCCCTGTTCTGGGAACATATACATTGCAGTCCATTAAGACACGTCGTGGGAGCTGCAAGACATTTCGTCGAGGGATTTCCAATCAACTTTAATACGCATCGCGGGAAATCGAGCATCAGGACGCCTGGTGAGTGCAGCGGCACAGATGCCGGTCCCTTAACAGTAGCAGAGCAGCTGTAGTGAGATACGAGACAACACAACATATACCTACCAGTGGAATCAACATTCATCAGTTCCAGAATTTTATGTTTTTGTTAAGAAAAGGTAAAAACCATACACAGGTAACATATTTGTGCATTAATTGTGTGTTTATTTGAGAAAAAGTGAAGCACCAAGGCTTGTGCATCAATTTATATTTAGCAAGACATATTCGCGCCTATACACCGCATAAATCTCGGATGTATAGAAGATAAACCACGGACGGTGGTACATATTTGTATCCATTTATGATCCAATGATCCAGGTTGCATGCATATATAGTTATATATTTGTTTATAGTGATGTATTAAGTGATTTAGTATACTTACTGAAAAGATTGCAATAGTGAATTTGATAGTAGAGTCTAGAATTGAGAACGTGGTATATACCAGCTACCGTAAAGCTGAGATCGGTTTCTTTTAAAAGAAGTGTTAATTACTGAGCCCGCGCTCCAAGTTTTTGTTTTTACTTTGTGTGTTTTCACACCATACCTGCCCCAACGGCAAAACAATCCGTTCGCGTTTTAAGATGTGCTACGAAGACTTTATATTTTGTTTTGTGGTGCATTTATCTTTCGGTCATTGAACCAACTATCTTTCGGTCATTGAGACATTTATTTTTTGGTCATTGAGACATTTATCTTTCTGTCTTTGAGACATTTAACTGTCGGTTATTGAACCAATTATCCTTCGGTTATTGAACCATTTATCTTTCGGTTATTGAACCAACTATCTTTCGGTTAACCAATTATCCTCCGTTTGTCAAGACAAATCGTATCTTTCAGTCGTCGAGACATTCCATATCCTTTAACATATCGTGTCGGTAGCGACCATCAACGACAGCGTTGAACGCCGCGTTGAAAGTTTTTTTTTATTATTAATTTCTTCATTACGATCACTCACTCAGCGCAAGACTACACAGTCGCGCTTGATATTCACTCGCGTTTAAATATTCTATTGTTCCTCTTGATTATTATCAGTCGTGTCAAACGCTAATAGATTTATAATACCATACATCCCGGTTGTACGCTTTAGTGACTTTTTTGTTGTCCTATCGTTGATCGTTTTCTTCAGAACCCAGACCAATCTAATAAGAACTAACGATAAATTACCGTACCTTAAGATAAGGTATCCGATAGATTTGGTCTATTCGAAAGTCATATACAAGGTGATAGGTATATGAAAGCAATTTTATAGTGAAGTTGTGTTAATAAGAAAGTAATTAAATTTAAATAATCATTCTTTTACAGCAAGACCACAGGAGTGCACTTCCGTAGCTTCGCTTAGTAAATTTTATTTAAATCCCCACTGCCCCATTGGCAGTGCTGTATTGCTTATATTATATTGATATTTTTGCTTTTATTGAACACTTTATTGCTTTTAATACGTTATTTCAATCGATTATATATGAGGTAACGAACTGTGATCTCATATATATGGTCAAAAAAATATATTGATACCTTGATTGTGTTGTCCATTTTTGTGTTGTGGGAGGTAATATATACGCTCGACCACGGTTTTGGTCGTACATTTTGAAATACCCTGCGGTAGAATTATTCACTTTCATATCGTAAAGGATATCGGTTATAGTTTTCCAGACGAAACATTTAGGAATTTATAGGTGATTCGAATTAAAGTCACCCGATCCGAGTTTTTTTTTATCGTCGCGTAAGATTTCGTAAATCACATTTCGTTCGTAGCGTTAATGCTATTGGTACTTACCAACACTTCTCACTTTTAGTCTTCTGTATTTGTTTCCTTTTATGTGTTATTTCAAGATAATTTGAATAGTTTATCTACAAGAATATATATATAATTCTCAAGCTTTGAATAAAAACAAGTTTGTAACTTTTTGAGATTTATAAAAGGGTCAATAAGAAACCAGATCCTTAACTTTACTAAAGAATTTTAGAATTTGAAAGTTGACTTCTGTGAAGCAACAATATTGATTTGATTCAAAAACAATTTCCTTTTATTTACGAGTTGATGTCTGCGACATCATTTGAATCCTTACTTAATAAAGTAAAATTCACTAAAGATTATAATTATAAGCTTAGACAGACATTAAGATTTCATTAGCGACATTTAAGGTAGACTTAAGTAATTTTTAAGAATTTAAAGATTTAATAAAAGAAACATTCCTTTTATAACGTTTACGAAAATTTTCAGCCTTCTTATTTTGTTTTAAAAGACTTTGTAGATTTTCTTAAAAGATACAGACATGTTTCTGAACATGGTTTAAGTTATCCTGAGGGAGGGTTGTACCCCTCTCATTTCCTTGGAGGAACATGTAGTGCGTGTGTGTGCAGACTTTCTTTTCTTTAGTTAATTAGAGTTTTAGTGAATAGTATCTCGTAGTTAGATATTATGTCATTGTTAGGGTAATGAAGTAAGCGAGCTTTTCATAGCTTGCTTTTCGATTTAAGGGGTTGCCCATTCATCTTTATGAGTCGTAGGGACTCATTGGTCCGCGGACAACCACGGTCGATGGCGAAAGAGTTGATTTTCAACATCGAATCGGATGGGTTGAGAGGCCTGGAGGGTCATTTAACAGCATAGATCTTCCCTCCCTACTAGGTTAGATACCTCGACATCCGTGCCCAGCGCATCTTCGCGGCAGCTGGACACGTTGATGGTAATACTAAGCCGCAGCTACCACGACTATCTATGGTATGCTTGAGACCAGATACTTACGTGCAGGGTTTGCATGTGCTAGGATAAGATGGTAGACAGGGTTTCCTTCTTCCAGGCTAGGGTTATTCACATTGCGACATGAGGTGCAGCAGTGGCTCGGCTTTCTTTACTATCGGTTCACTATAATTGAGTTTTTGAGAGCTATGAGGGCCAACAAGCATTATAACATACTTATTCGAACTCAAACACCAGGGTTCAACGGTCGGCAGGATAATAAGAGATAACACCGGTCAGGTAGATCCCGGAGCAAGTGCCCATGGCCTGACTGAGTTAGCTGTGGCATGGGTGCTGCCGGCCAGGGCGACGGTCGATCTCGGCCACAACCTTACGTTGTCGCATGCCGTCCTTACCGCTTACTTTCATCTAGTAGTCGGTTAGGAAGGGGGCGTTGCCGACATAAGGTTGCTTCCATCCCAATTCACGTAAAAACGTTTCGTTGGTATCTAGACACATGAATGCTAACCGGAGCGACACCTCTGGGATCATGAGGCCACAATCACATTTGTTGTGTTTAGATTCATCGACGGGGTATGAGTAAGGTTATGGTTTACAGGTGTAGGCTACTGAGGATATTGCTGCGAGCAGAACACCTAGTACTCGCTGCGGATAGGCGTGGACATGCTGCCAGATACGCTCCAGGCTGTTCTACGAGACTTTGTAGTCAGAACCTGGGGGTATGCTGGTGGACGGTTCACGCTTCTGTGATGAGGATGGAGATGAAATTGAATGGATGGGGAGAGGGGTAGGGGGGAATTAGTAACCGTGTTAGCGAAGTGTAAGTATGTCTATTAGAGAGGTGCTAATTACACCGATACACGGGCGATAGGTCATCGGAGTTGCCGTTCCTTGACTTGGGGTCCAAGGATATTCGGGGTGCTAGTTTCTTCCTGCTTCCTCTCTGGCTTGCTGTGTTCGTGGACATAAGTTCAGATCTTAGATATCCATAGGGTGTTTAGGTGAAGAGGTTGGTGCCTGTTAACACTTGCAGGTGGTGATTATAATTGTCTGCTATGATTATAATCTCGAAGATTTGATTCTATTCTTATTTATTTACGTTACAGATGGCGTTCAATGTGAGGCGGAGTTTTTAAGTCTCACGGGCCACATTTGTGCGTAGGGTGGTAGATAGAAGCATATATCTTCGTCGAAGATTCAATTAATTTAATTTCATTCAGTAATTACGTTACAATTTAGTGATTAAAAATCGGTTTATAACGTTTTGAAAAGTTTTGTTTGATTATTTTGAATGAAGATGGAAAGGAAGATTTTTAAATGAACAGGAATAATGATAGAAAATGGTAATGATTAATTAAAGTTTTCAGGAGGATGGATGAGGGTTACTAAAATGGAAGGATGGTAAGATGAGGTGAAGGAAACGGAAGATGGCGAATTAAATGGTTGCTCAGACGAGTACGGCCACCATGGCAGGGTGGGTAAAGACAAACATCTCGTGCGTCACAACACCTCGGCGCAAAGCCTGACATGAGTTTTGTCTGCGCGGTTCTGACAAGGATCAAGTTCCTACTCCCTCCGACGAGCGTGTCGCCAGTCAAGTATGCCAGCAACGATCTCGACGGCAAGCAAGGAACCCGCAACATATGTTATTGTTAAAAAACTAGTTATTATTGTTTTAAAACTAAACTATTTCTTTGAAATGTTGGTGCTTCCATTTAAAAGTATTTGTTTTGCACACTTCGAGGCACGTTTTAAACAGAGTAAAGTTTTTTTACACACAGAATTATATTTTTGATTATTTAAAATCTGATTTCAAGCGATTTTAATAAAAATAACACTTTAATTTGAATTATTAAGCAGAGAAGGAATATTCCACCAAACTAAACTCAACAGAGAAATTAATTGTTTTCCTTCAAAGTAGCTAGCTGTCAACTTTTTTCTTGATTTGATATTTCTCTTTGACGTATTCGCATACTTCTCTATTGCGAGAATTGTCATTTTGACACACACAATTAAAAAAAAATCAATCTCGTTTTTGATCAAACATCTGACATTAAAATCTAGGATTACCAATACAAATCACCAAAAGAATGTTTATTTTATTATTTTTGTGCGTTTTAATTAATAATTTTTTTAGTTTCTTCTTTTTTGCATTTCGATTGTCAATTATTGCTCTGTTCAGTTTGCGCATTCGAAAATACATTCGTGAACGAAAAAAAGCGTTTTAATTTTGCTGTCGCAAACAATGTTTGCCTTTTCAGAAACTTGAATCATGTGCTTAATGTACTGAGCACAGATATAAATACCCTCACCTTCACCGTTGACGGCATTAAATACGTTTTCCAACGATGAAAGCTGACTCATAACCACTTGATGGTTTCGAAAGTCCTCCTTCGTCTAGATGATTGACCCAGGAATCTTCTTTTTCAGACTCTTCTAGGTCAGAAATTGTCTTTTAAACGATGACAAATGTATCCGGCCAAGTTCTCTAGACCATCATAATGTCATTGGCAAATGGTCTTCAGACTCCTGATTTTTGTCTTTGCTCACTTTTACAATGCTTAAGATTTTTCCTAATTGAAACAAACCAAAGTTATAAATAGTGGAATATTGATTTTAAATAGGTAACCAACCTGAAAAAGATTCTTCCTCCAACCGAAGGTCGGGTGTATCATCCACACCGACGTTCCCGTTTTCTGCAATGGCACCTTCGTTGTGCCCAAGGATGTATGACCGTAGTCGGTATTTAAACTCTTGACCACAGACCATATACAGACCGCCAACTCGTACTCCTCTTGCCTGAAACACCTTAGAAATATTTTTTTCAGTCTGTGAATACGTGTACATCTCTCTCTGTGCATTTTGTAATGGCAACTATACCTGCGTATGCCACTTATTTTTTAGGTGTGTTTGCTAAATGGGTTTGAAAGCAAGGGAGAGCGTCACACTCTCCAAAATAAATGGCATATCAGCTGATTTTTAGCTTGGTGGCAAAAAGAGAGACCATATGGTGAGTTGGCGGTCTGTATCTTCTTGGTCCGTGCTCTTGACGATCAGGGTGGTCATGAAGGCCACCTTTAGCCCGTATCACTCCAAAAAAGTTTTCAAGAACGTCTTGATTTAACCGATATGTCATTATATATTGGATATCAAATCGTTCTTTCATATCTTCAAAATAATAACTGCAGTGCAGTATTGGACTGAATGATACCTTAGAAAAGAAAACAAAATTAGTATTGAGTTTTTGGAATTCATTCTTAAACAATCCATCTTGTTGAAACGGAAGTAAGGTTTTTTTTTTGACCACAGGCATATTATTAACCATTTCAGTCATATTTTCTCAAAATATCTTTTTGACTTTCTAGATGAAGGCCATAGGCATGGACTCTCTTCGTTGAATCACGATAGGGTGACCTGGCGTTCATAAAGTCAAACCAATCGTTCGTCTGTAAAAAAAAATAGTTAGAACTTTGCTGTTTACTATTTTTTTGTAACAATACATTTTTGAATAATTAAAAAGCATTCCTCCCAGCTTTCGTCCTGAAGAAGCCCCAGGCTAACTGCTCGCGAAAGCGCCTTGGACACTGTGTGGGAAAATAATTTTGTTGCCAGCTTCACTTTTTGGCGTTCGGCTTGGACAACGTCAAGGTTTTTACGAGAAATTTTGTGGGTAATACTCAACTCTCCTGATGTGAAAGAAAGCAGCTTTAGGATAATTTCATTTTTTACTACCTTTCCGTTGATTATAAATCCATCGTCGATAAAATGATTCCTTATCAATTTGATAAGGTGCGGTACATCAGCGAAAACATGAACTTTCATTTTCTTATACAAAAACCTGTACATATTAATATAATTTAGTAGTTTGAGTAGCAAAGTATTAAAATATAAAATTGTATACCATAGTTTATTCATGCTGACTTCAAGCTCCGTATATAGGCCTCTGTTCGCACCATCTAAGTCACTTGTGATCGCAACAAACATAAAACCGCTTTTTTCTATATTTTTAAAAATGTCGAATATAATATTTTTCGTCAATTTACAGTCAAAGTCATAGAAAATGGGCTGTTTCCATTTTCCTATTAGGCCTAGGTGAAATGAGTAAACTGTTTAGAAATTAATTACTTCTGTTAAATGTTTACTTCTCAGCATTCCTACTTGTACGTAATTTGCAGGCTTTAGTGTCGTGTCCAAGGTTCGATCATAGCAATATGCTTCCTTGATCTTCATCTCGTCAAAACTAAGGACGCACAATTTTTCATTCTGAGTCAAATCGTTCGCTGCTTTCATTATTTTGACTACAGGCATCATGATCTCTGGTGCATTTATTTTCTGAGCCCATGTTTGGTGTTCGAACGGCGGGAAGTGGGAAGTTCTTACGTCTAAAGTAATTGTATCCGCGAGCACTTTTTGCGTATAACGTTATTGACTTGGCTATATCTTCGTCCGTCCAATTAGTTCTTTTGAAAATACAGAGTTTTAATTTCTTAACCTTTCCAGGTGTAAATATCTCAAGGAGTTTCGTGTCAAGATTTATTTGGTGAAATTCAGCTTTGTTGACTCTAGTTTCCAAGTTTTTTATTGTTTTTTGGGCAGCCAAAAGCTGTTCCGTCAACTTTTTGTTTTCTTCGCTCAACATTTTTCTTTAAATAAAAAAAAAATTGAATGTTCGTTAAGGAAATGTTTAAAAAAGCTGTTTTGGTTTTGTGTTCTAATTAACAAAGTATTAACTTTGTGCTGAACTGGAACTAGCATTAATATTTTCCCTTTTGTTAAAAAAAATTGCAAATACAACTGAAAGTGCAAAATATACTTATAACTTACATTTTTTCGTTTATGGTGGATTTACATTATTCTGCGACATCTTCATTATACAGAAGAGTGAAAGAATACACAATATACGTACTCGTTTTTCCTTGCTTTAATTTTTTATAGCTCTTTGACGGAAGTCAGTCATTTTATTTTGCTGTCAAAAAAAAATATTACAGATTTCAATTGCAAAGACACAATTAAATAATAATAAGATGTGAGATAATTAAAAATAACTTTCATCCGTTTCTGATTTTTGTGTCTAAAATTTGGATATTAGGATAATATGGTTTTGTGTATCCCAGTAAATCGCGATCCAAAAAAAGTGGGTGTCAACAATTTTCTTTACTCCAAAACGAATATATTTTAAAAGTGAGTTTAAATAAAATCTTAACAAGAATTCGTCTCTCAGCTCAAAGCTAATCTATCAATTATACCTCAAATCAAATAAACGCAATGTGTGTAAAATTGAAGTCACAGTCGAAGTCGATCCAGAATTAAATGAAAAATTCGACAAAGACGAATTAGAACATCGCCATCATCCAGGTACCTATAATTAAGAAAGGAAACTTCAACATACCTACCTACCAAAAAACATAATGAAATTCTAAATCAGTACATAAATTCCCGGCATCCACCGCCCGAAACAAAAGATCTTCAAAAGAAAATGCAAGACATCGATGGAACTATATAAAAAAACCAAGTGCCCGTGCCTTCGTGGTTGTTGTCGTCGTCGAGGACGTCCAATGGTAGGGATAAAGAATAGCACACAAGAACCTTGGACGCATTTTCTAGTTAGTTTTCCTTCAACAGAATGTTCACATAACATAAATAAGCATTGAATCTATCTTCTTCCAGCAGCAGCAGCGGCACCGACACCAGCACAAGCGTTGGTAGAACCTACGGAATCAATGATGCCCTTGTATTTTAAGTTTCCAACTTATGAAGATCCTTACTATGAAGCCAAACAGTGCAAACAAATCAAATCAAAAGGTAAACAAAAAATATTTATTATTTTTATACGAAAATAATTAAACCACCCGCACTTTCAGGTAACTTCACCATCAACGCACAACATTTCCGGCACATCGAAGGCCTGTACCCAAACAAACGCAATTGTGCTGCTGGGCAGTGCACAGACAAGTAAAAATGGACCAACTCCACAACAGAACTACAACATAACAAAAAATCAAATCGAGATTATTTAAAAAATTTTTTTAATTATAATCAACAACCATAGTTTATATTAAACTGACTATATATTTTATTTAATTATATATATTTTAGTTAATTTTGGTTTTAATTGGTTGCTTCATCTTCCTCTTCTTCTTTGATCGACTTCTTGGGTTTTGTTTTTGGAGTTGCTGCCACTTCTCTCTGCTGGTACATAGTAAGAGATATATTTTTAACCACTCGTAGGACTTTTTAGAGGAACTCGTAGGTGTTATGAATTTTGCTTCGCACTTAGGACGTGTCGAATGTACGTGTCTGTTAGCACTGATGTAAGGTTCTCTCCAGCTGCCAAAAATATGTTTTAAATTGGTTCACAAAAATATAGTAAGAACGTAATAGATACCATTTAAATACATGTCTTGTTAGAGAACTTAATCATTTTCGTGAAATTTGTTCTTTTTTCACATCGTGGATTGGGCAACCTTCTCTTCGGCGAACTCGGAACTTTATACACTAATGGATCATGGCTTTCTCGACGACATTGGATAGCTTCAGCGACAATGTATTCTGCCCAGCGATAGTATCTACAAAATAGAAGTTGTCTTTGGGAATAGCCGTCCACGAGTATCGTCAGTCGTGTTGGAGAAACAAACGTGTTCGAGTTTATTCATACTATACTTTAGAATACTTTGTCAATTGTAATCATCTCTGTCATTGCCGAAATTTAAAGTAGTCATAGTTTTCATTTGTTATAATTTTATATCACTTCTAAATTGTTGCTTGGTAGTGAAGGTCTTTATACAATTATTAATAAACGTTTCTTTTGTTCAAAAAAATATCATAAAAGTTATTCGCGTATGGTATTCTTTTGGTTCCTGAACTTCGTTGGAAATTTTTAATTCTTCTACAAGTCGTCGATGTGCTTGTTGACTTTGCTTAAATTAAGTCTGAAAATAATACACTTTGAAACAGTCTGCACAATAAGAAAAACAAACCATCATCTTCATTGGGGTTCTTCCAAAAGTTATCCTGGCAGGAACGTTTATCTTCTGAAAAAAAGGTCTATGAATAATAGCATTGAGTTTATATACATAGAGGAACCACCTCGTTGAAAACAGAATAGTGCGTTACTTCGTCACTTAGGTGGCGTTATGATTTAGCATAAGCACGAACCATTTTTGGATTCCATGTGGAATGTGGATATATTATCGACAAGCAGATGTGGACTGCTATCCTGCACCCTCCCTTAACGATCAACATGTGTGTATCTCACCAACACAAAACAACAATAATGGGCTGGAGTTGAAATTGATAGGTACATTTGTTTTTGTGTGAATTCTTGTTTTTTTTTTTCCCCTGTTACTTGTGCTGATATTTTTGTCTGGTTGCTATATCCAGAAAGCCTTTAAAGGATTGGCACAAAACTCACACACACAATTAAAAAAAATTGGTATACCTGCGACCTGTGAGCTCACAGTCACGTGAGGCGAGTCTGTCCATGTCCCTTCAGCCCGCACCATGCTTGTCCTTTACTTTGCTTCGAAATTTTTTTATACAAATATGTATGAGTCTGTGTATGCATTTACGTTTTTGCTATCTCAACTAAAAGAAAATACCGTAAGGAATAGGTATGGGTATTCCATAAAAATATACAATCTCGGTCAAGAAATGGATAAACAAAAATGCAGAAAGTGAAAACTAATTTCACTTTGCAATTAGGTACATTATGTATATTGATCGTAAATTAATTTTATAAAAATTGTTCAGAATAGAGGAAAACTATTTTGATAAACTTTGCAATGAAAAAAAAATTGCTTTGAAATGAGGATTTTTGTAATAAAATATTTGAAACTTTCATTGAAATTGGTCCAAACCGAGTGTTTAGCTTGTACCATGCAAATGAAAAGACGGGTTCTATACAGGGTGATTCACGAGCGTTGTGCCAAAAAGCTAGAGCGTGTAGGTTGGGTTGAGACAAGAAAAAAATCGTATGGGAGGGGGGTCTATTCCCCTCCGTTTAGCCGGGAGGGGCAATTTTCTAAAAACATGACTTAAATTTAAAAAAAAATTATTAAAAAATAACGGTAGCTCTTACAATGCCATGCTTTATCTTTTTGTAAAGCCAAAAACTTGTTTTTTTATTGTAATTTTAAATGAAGTTTTTTTATTGAACCGTTTTCAAAATATTAATTTTCAAACTCAAAATTTGGAAAAAAAATTTAAAACAAGAAAAAGATATATATATATATATATATATATATATATATATATGTATATAATCAGATATAGGTATAGGTACCTACTATCGTATGTACCTTATCTGTCTATATGCTTAATTCACCCGAAAATATGAATCTAGGATACCTACTTATGTTATTATACATATGTTAAAAAAAAAAAATTAAATCCTTCCGAATTTGTATAAAGTTCAAGTTTCAATTTCTACCCTTAAGCTTATGCTCTTATAGTGACTTAAGCACACATTGAATCGCAATCTACGCAAAATAAATAAACAACAAAAAATCATGACCCTAAACCAAATATGAAAGAGTATCTAGGTACCTACAATTTGCAAAAGTAATAAAAAAAAATACCAACCCCTCGAAATCACATTCATTTTTTGTTTTGCTTTTTTCACAAGTCAATGGGTTCCACAAAAAAATATAAAAGATCTACAAAAATATAAAATCTTGATTTGGTGTACCTGGTGCCACCTAGTGACGTAGTAACGTAATGTTTCGTGATTCCTCTATGTATATAAACTCAATGATAATAGTTAATAATAATAATTTAGATTTTATTACTTACTTTTTAACCTTTTTGTATGTTTTCCATTTTTGCCGCTATTTAATTGTTGTTTGGCAAATAATGACAATAGGGCTTTTAAGCAAACGGCAATATACTTCCCTCTCACTCGCTCAGAAATGTCAAACGAAACTTTCCGTATGAAAACAAATACAAATTTGTGATTTTTGTATGCAAAAGCGATCAGACTTCCAAGAAAATAATTTTTTTGCGAATAAACAATAGCTTTAATAGTGCCAAAGTGTTGTAACCAATTATTCTATAAAAAAACTTGTATTGTGCGTTTAAACACGGAATAAAAGTGCGACTTGTTTTGGTGCGAATTATTCACTTTCTGCGGATTGATTAATAATTAAAAAAATGTATTTCAATAATATTTACTGTGTTTTAATTTATCGTGATAGTTGTTGAATAAACACAATAAGTTTATTTCAACAAAATAATATATAGTTTTATTGATTTCGTGATGCCAAAATATACCAACAAAGTTGGACATATTTTACCGCAATATTTTTTTTTTTCGTTGGCGGGATTCTCCAAAGAATTTTATTTTCTTTAAATTACAATAAAAATTTGGTATGCGCCTGAATCATTTTTCTCCTTCTAATCTTGTACTCATTAAAGGCTTTGCAACCTCTATAATTCGCCGCGTTATGGCCACCACAGTTAAAGGACGATGCTTTACTGTCTGGCGATTTAAGGATAGATAGTACACTTGCCCGGCTCATGTTTATTTGTGCATTTAACTCACTTGTATGGATTGGCGTTCTCCGCCAAGTTTCCTAGTTCCTGGTATCTTCTGCATTGAAGATGCCCCGAATTACAGTTGGGTTTTTCCCAGTAAACCCTGGAATCCAATTTTAGCAATCTCATCAGAGCTAGTGCCTTGTTACAGGCGTTCCTGGAAGAGATTGTAAAAGCTAGTATTACACGGTCATCGAAATCTATCATTGCAATGACATTCTGACGTCATAATGACGTAACTATCTGTCCTAAAGTCGTCATGTCGTGTGATCGCCATCGTAGAATGCTGTCATTGCACTGACAACCAGAATGACAAGCACAATGACAGGAATTTTTACGTCATCGAAATGACAATTTTCGATGACCGTGTAATCACCGTCATTGTTGATAGGACAACATGACAGATTTTTTGATTGGTTTGTCATTGCAATGACAGTGTCCCAACAATGACATGGTAGGAATTTCTGCCATGTCATTGTTGTCAAGGTAGACGGAATAATGGTAGAAACGGTTGGCTGTGAAATTCGGAAAAGGTACTGCAATGACCTAAAATTGTCACCACTTGCCATGTAACGCAGTATGAGTACTAATCGCACCTCCGCGGAAATGCTAGTTCGCATATTGGTGTCTTGTTTTGATATTATAGGAGCCACTAAATTTAACAAAAAGTCAAATTGAGTGTCTGACATCCGCAGGAAATTGCGATATAGCTCCGGTTCCTCAGCTCGCAATTCCCGCAGCAACTTGGAACAGAAGCCTTCTGTATCACGGCGAAGCAACCATTTTTTTGACCACACAGAACGAACTCTTCGTTGTGGTCTTTGGTTGTCGTCGTCTTCTTCCTGTGAACTATCCTCCAATAAATATGTTGCTAGGATCGCCATCTCCACAATATTTTTTCTCGACATTTTTGGTTTTATATTATTGGAATTATATTGTTTATTGTTTATAATATGAGGAACTTCACAAACTCACGTCAATTTTTCAGTCACGATAACTCAATTTATGAATGTCGTGTGATCGTCTTTGCGAAAAATGACTTCTGTCATCGCGGTTTCAGGTCGCCAACAACTTTAAAAGTTTTGAAAGTGGTCAAATCGTGTAATCGTCATTCTTTTGCATGTCATGGCAATGACATCGAACGTCAAAAATTACAATGACAAGGTCTGCCCGTCATTGCATTTTGGGACACCAATGACAGACTTGCGCCATTCGTGTGATCGTCACTGTAGCTAGCAATGACACTGTGATAAATGACAGTGAACTGACGTTACAATGACATATTTTCTTGTGACGTCAGAATGTCATTGCAATGACAGATTTCGATGACCGTGTAATACTAGCTTAACTAATTTGCAATTGCCTAGACCTAATTGTCTCAAATTTGGAGACTGTCCACATTGTCGAAGTAAATTTTTAGTTCCTCTAGGATTTCCTCTTCGGAAAAACCCGAAGTCAAACCTCTTAGGAACAGATTTGTGGTTTTATCCTCTTTAAGGGTCTAGGAGAAAGCCTGCATTCCTCATTCTCCCTCAGATTACAAATCAGAGACCTATGTTTTTAATTATAATAGGAAGACAGTACTTACTTTTGAGCAGTTTCTGATCATTTTTGTTAGAATCTTTATCAAATATAGATGATTGTTTTAGAATTCCTATAGAAATCCGTCACAGACTCGTCAGACTCCTTAAATAACCGCTCCCATACTTCCAATCAATCAAATATACACCCTTGAGCAAAGTCCCATACAAACCCCTACCCGTCAATGAAACTTATATAAGCCCCTTAAAAAAAGTCACGGCACCACTGATTTTTCACCGACGCCACTGACGTGTACTTTACGGTCAACCTGCCAACTAATGGTTCTTTATTGGTAAACCTGCCATCTCATGGTTCATAATTGGTAAACCTGCCATCTCATGGTTCATTCTTGGTCAACCTGCCAACTCATGGTTCTTTATTGGTAAACCTGCCACCTCATGGTTCATTATTGGTAAACCTGCCATCTCATGGTTCAATAATTGGTAAACCTGCCACCTCATGGTTCATTATTGGTCAACCTGCCATCTCATGGTTCATTATTGGTCAACCTGCCATCTCATGGTTCATCATTGGTAAACCTGCCACCTCATGGTTCATTATTGGTAAACCTGCCACCTCATGATTCATTATTGGTAAACCTGCCACCTCATGGTTCATTATTGGTAAACCTGCCACCTCATGGTTCATTATCCGTAGACGTAAGCATAGCCGTAAGACGTATTAAGAATATATGTATGAAATATTATGTTAAGACTATTGTAAGCTACCGTAAAAAAACATATATTGTATTCTAAGCTAGATTAAGAATCAAATGTACTGAAGAATACGTAGATATAAGCAATTCAATTAGAACAACCCTGACTTGTAAATATATTGTAAGAAAAGGAATAAAGAATACTTAACCCTCAAAACTGGAGTTAGAGCTACTTTAGTTAAACCCTGGACCTGACGAGCTTTACCTCAGCCACAGAAAAAAGCTCGTTACATGTTCTCCCTCGCTGCTGTCTCTGTTCTCTGTTGCTCCCTTGCTGCGTGCTGCTCTCTTGCTGCATGCTTTTCTGATGCTGTGTGTTGCTGCCTGTGATTCATATCATATCGTTGATGGTCGTTGGCGTCAAGTTGTTGATTATAGCTGCTTTGTTAATTGCTCTGATGTTCGAATGAATTTTTAGATCCCTAAGCGCTGCAAATTTGTTGTCCTCAGTTGCCGGAGTGGTGTCCATCTCCTGTCTAGTAGATTTGTATGCCCTGTGCTTTTTAGATGGTATTTGCCAGTCATTGGCATCGCAGTTGTACGTTGCTTGAAGTGAAATTGCAACTGCATTCATAAAATTGATGCTGCCCTCGTCATGTGGTGGAATTGGTGTTGCTTAGATAAGATGATCGGCTATGATACACCCCTTCAAGGAGGTGCGGTCGTTTTCAGTGGCAAATCATGAGCGGCCAGTGACGAAGATGAGGTTGCCTGCACATGTTGCATCGATGTTAAATCGCCTAGTTGACTGAGGCAGATTAGTTGCTGCGTTGCGTCCAGTTTATCGTTATGAGAAGAGTTGTTGGGAGTTTTATGCACTCCTGGTAGTTTTACGCGGGCATTAGATGATTCTACTTTCGGCTTCATGTTTTACCAATCCGTCACACCCAGCCGGTAGCACGTGAAAAAAGAAACAGCGATAGTTAATTATATTCTGTTGCGTAATAAAACACAGAATAAAATGCTAATCTTAAGCTTCACCAAGTTTTATAAAAAAGTGAGTAAAAAAATTCGGTATTGTAAGAAAAATACAACACGTCTTATCGCTTTGCCAGAAACTTCCAGAGTCGATATTGTCCTCAGAGATAGCTCGGCAGGCTACCTCGGCGAACAATATAATATGTCACATGGAACAATTTTTGTCTTGGCCTCTGCATTGCGCATGTGAACCCCGCTTAAGATCCAAGGCATCTTCAATAATCGGATGCATGGACCTAGGTAATTATTTATGAGGTCCATGGATCAGATGTACGTAAGGGTAAAGAGAATCATTAAGAAAAACAAACTAAGATTTTAAAAAACATTTTCTTCTAATTATCAAATTCGACAGTATTTTGTGTGTCTTCACATTGGTTGTTTAAATTGTTTGCAATATCCCCCGTATTCATTCGGCATAATAGTGATTTCAAAAGACGATTATTTAGAACATCGGTTTGAGTTCTTTCTCTTGGAGGTTGATCCTGTTGCGGAGGCTGTTGTAGTTCAGTATCAAAAACCTGAACAACTTGAGCTGCTTTGATGTTTTCTTCTCGAGAAGGCATGTTTGGATTAACTCTAAGAATAAACAAATTAAATTACTTTCAAATACAACCACCTCTTTTGTCTTTTTAAAACTGTAATTACCAAAGGTTTTTCTTTGAAATTACTTCAGACCAGAGAGAAGATACTTATAGACAGAGAGAAGATACTAATTAGCAAGGTACATAAAGCAGAGAGAAGATACCTTTATGCAAGGTACATAAAGACAAGGTAATATATTCCGCATCTGTCAAAAAAGTAAACAAACAAAAAAATCAAAATGGCGTCTTCATGTGACCCAAGGCACTGTCGCCAGTACACATTATATTAATTTTACCAAATTTAATTGTTTTAAAAGAAAATAATGAACTGAATTGAGCTTATAAATGCTTCTATGCATTGTTGTATGCAGTGGTAAGTATATAAAGTATGTATAAAGTTTTTCAATTCAGTTTTTTTTGTTTCAGGAGCTGAAAACTGATAACACTTCTGGCTATCGGTGTCAAAGGTGGCGTTGACAATAAAAGCCTGCATAGTTCCAACAAGGACATTTACCATGTTATTGTGGTGCCAAAGGTAGCTGAAATCTTTTATTATTCAAGTATTGAATAACCATTAATTGTTCAACAGCCGGTGGATGGTGTTCTTGCGGCCGAGTCAGCCATACGCATAGCAAAGATAGAGAAGCAGGCAATATAATAATGATAGAAAAATTTCGCCCACTGGCTAGAAGTGTGAAAAATGTGATCTTACGAATAACTTCTGGTTAAATCTTACCGATGGATCCTTGTGGACGTAAGTTTTTCCATGAATCCAGCAGAAATGACCGAGGGACCACTGTATTTCCGTTAAAGAACACAAAAACTAAATTTTTAAGAGTTAAACATCGTTCTATTTCTAGGCAAAACATACGAGAAACATTTGGAAATGAATCGGAATGCAACTATAACATGGTTGGAGCGATGCATGCTGAAATGGATGGCCATTACCTCGACAAGAAAACAGATAGTTTTAATCGTTACAAAGAGTATTTCAATGTAAGAGCTTTGTTGTTCACCAATTACAATTTGTAAGATTAATTCAAAATTCATTACACATAGGACACTTCCAATTATGGATATCCCGTGCGAGTGGTCTTCCTTATCGGACGCAGTGAGTTCGAACAACATTTATGCAACGAAAGCAAAGTCCGTCTCAAACAAAAAGCAGACCAATACGATGAACTAATTCAAGAGCACTTCATCGATACTTACAACAATCTCACAGTGACACAGTGAAATCGGTAATGATGCTCAAATGGGCAAATAAAGGTACCATCAAACAGCATTATGTGAAAGGTGATTCGATGCGGTAGTCGTCAAGGAGTTCTTCCTTTTATTTATTATAAATCCTGGAAGGAACCATATCCAATATTTTGTATGAAAGTGCCTAAGGTTTCGTATGGACTATTTTTAAAAGACATACTTTTATTGCTAGTCGACAATATCTAAGAAGAAATTAAGGTTAAATATATTTTTCCCAAATTGAATAAAAAAATCATCATATAATTTTATAAAATCGTTTTATTGATTTTTTTCTTTCTTTTTCTGGAATTTTCTTCTTGAACAGTGTTAAGCTGTTTGATACGGAAATACATCCTGGATCGAAAAAAGATTTGTTTAACTTTTATGTCCAAAGGAATATGATTAGATACACTAATGAAATTTTTTATATAATGGCGTGAATAAACGATAGCATCCTTGTTTAATTCCTTAAAGATTGACTCCAACTTTATCATTTCTGCCATCATTTTTTCTGTTGGTTTTTGAAGAAATCCTTCAGTGAGTTGATTCGTCCAAGAAAACGAAGATTCCTGCTGATGGCTTTGCACAACAAGATCCGGCTTTTTAATGCTATGACAAATATACCCCGCCAAATGTTCGAGTCCATCGTATTGTAGAGATTCCAAATCATCTACGGGGGGTTCATCACTTCAAAATCACTTTCCTTAAAATGCTTAGAGCAAATTCTAGCCGTATTAGTATTTAATTTATCCTTTCTATGGCACAAGAACACCCACTGTTTGCACATTTTCTGTTTTTTTGGGAACGCGTGGAAAGAAATGTCAGCATTATTATTTTTTTTATTATTTACGCAACACCCGAACATAGCACACCGCATATTTATAATTTTTATAAAAGTTTTAATGGATTAGGAAGAAAATATCCGCACACAATTATTAAGAATTAACATACAATAAATGTATGAGGGTCACATGCACCAGCCATTTTGAAAAGTTTTGACAGATGTCAAAAAAAAATGAGCGGGAATATATTACCTTGTCTTTATGTACCTTGCCTTTATGCACAGACAGAGAGAAGATACTTATAGAGAGATGCAACTTCGACGATGGCTCTCTTTTAGCCTACAAGCTGCGATTCGGCCAGCAACTTGCATCTGTATTAAACTCCATATAAAAAAAATGTGGGGACAATACAGATGCAAGTTTATTATTCACCATGTCCGGAAAATGTCAGATGTAGTCAGCTGTTGGGTTATGTTCAGGAAATATGAGTTTTAGAATAATTTTTATTTGCTCTATATTAAAAAAAGTGTTCCATTGGGATTTAGTATTTTAAGTTAATTTACAACAGAGATATAGAATTAATTCTAGTTTAAGCCAGATGGAGCTACATTACTTGCAGATAATGAAAACATTCGTGAAAATAAATTATGGTAGTTCTACCAACTGAGATCTCTGAGATTTTGTAAGTGGGACCATTGTATATGAAATCTATAGTAGTCTGGGGAACGAGTAAGAGATAACGGGGTTTGGAGACACATAGAAGTCGCTGATAATTATCACATATTTAAACCTTCCCACCTACATTTTCTCTCCAAAACGAGAAATTGGAAAAAAAGGCTCACGGTGTCGCCACAGTCGATCCTGCTATCCATATTACTATAGATTTCATATACAATGATGGAACAAAATCGAAAAATGTTTATTCGATATCTCACTCAGCTCTTTTGACAGCTGTCAGTGTTTGTTATTTGTATTCTTTAATGGCGCGAAAAAGTTGGAAATCAAAATTGATGGTGTTTTTATACTAAGTTTTCATTAGAGCCGAAATGAGGTCATTTGGAAATTTGCTAAAAAATGTGTTTTCATCTTGGTTTGTGTATTTTGTTTGACACATGATTATCTACCTTCTTTTTCTTTATTTTATTTACTTTTACTAGAAGGTATACGCTGGATGGAGATTCATATGTAGGTACATGATATTGGACTTGACCTCTAGGTCTTTTTTTTTTTCTTCAGTTGGATTTCACCCATGGGTTTTAATGAAATAATTACGACCCCCAATTAAAAAAAAAAAGAATAAAAATCTTTGGTAAGCTCGCAGATGAAAATAGTGATTCTATGAGATTATTTTTATTAAATAAGTAAATTATTTTGTATTAATAGATCATGGAGCCATCGGGGTATATAAACGAAGTTCTATTGGGAAAAGGGCGAAAGAAAATTCGAATTTTCTCAGCCAAACAAGCTGAAAAGCTTAAGATCTTCGCATATAACTTTAAGTTTTTTTATTTGTTTTTGTTTCTATTTTTATAAATAATTTAAATGCTGTGAAGTTATTTTAGTTTCTTTTTTTTTTAAATTATTACATCGTGATGTCTTTGAAGACTGAAGGTTTTATGTTTTTAGTTATTTCTTTTATATAATAAAAAAAATTAATAATTAAATCTTTAAAAAAATTTGTTTCTTTCAAAACTCCGTTATTTTTAAAACTCTTCTTTTCCAAATTAAAAAGATTTTTTATAATTTTTAGGTCTGCCTTAGGTTTGAAACCATAGGAAAATGGTAAAGATTATTACAAATTTATAACGTTGCCTTCAGCTTCAGACCAATAGCCAATATCATTTTAGCAACTTCTAATGTGGGCCTTACACCACGCAATATTATCGCTCAAGATATTGGCCAAAAATATTGCGTGAAAGTGCGTTGTCCTTACACGATACAATATTATTGCCTTCATACACACAAGCTGTGTGAAAATAATTTTTTTGTTTACATAGGAATCGAATTTTTAGCTACCTACTACCTGAATGTACTTCAATCTTCATCTTTCTTATTTTTGCGTTGGCCATGTTTGTATTTAATAAAAAAAAAGTATGTATGTGAAGCAAATATTGAGATTTGTCTTTAATTTGCCTTACACGACGCAGTATGCTGCGCAATATATTGAAGAAGTTCCAAAAAATATTAAATTGATTTAACATTCCACAATATATTGGGCAAACCGAAATAACTGCGCAATAAGGACCTTACACGGTCAATATAACTGTGCAATACCGAGTACTGCGCAATAATATTGCGTGGTGTAAGGCCCGCATAACAGTTTCTTTCGTTTTACTCAAAATTCTTAAAAGTGGAAAAGAAGAGTTCTGAAATTATAAATTACAAACTTTCTGAACAGAACTATCTACTTTAGAATTCTCTTGTACTTTTCTTACAACCAAGGGACTTTTAAATAAGAGAGAAAGAGACAGTTATATGATTCTTAACACCCAAAAATAAAATACACCACGATCTACCTTTAGAACTATTCGCGCAATTTATTGTTCCAAAAAACCGAAATTTAAAAATGCTATCATTAGCACCACTAAATGTAGATTCCAAATATGTACGAACCATATCTGTGAGTCAAACCGTTTGGAAAAAACAGCACATTGCAATTACATCTTTTTGTCAAACATTCGATAAAAAGTCAAATTCTTTTTTTTTTTTTTTTAATTGTGTATTTTGGTCAACAATTTTTGTTTCTATATTTAAAAATAAATAAATACAATATATTATATTATCAATTTGTTTAACAAATCAATTTTATTATTGTGCCATACGTAATGAGTAATAATAATTGAGTTGAAAATTGAACTCGTTTTGAATTCGAAGAACTTCCGCTTCTTTCACGGCAGCAGTGGCTTCTTGTTCCTTTTGCTGTTCGTGGAATTTCTTTCTGGCCAAAAGTTCTCGACGCAACCAGAGTTCTTCTTGTTCTAGGTGTTCTTGTTCGAGCTCAAGTTTTTTTCAGTTTTTCCTGTTCTTGGAGCCATTGGAAGTAATTTGGGTCATTCAACCGGGCAGATACCTTTATATAAAAACATAAAAACAAATGGATAGACATAGGTACATAAATAAACAATCATAATTACGAGTAGCAGAATAACTTCGGTGTCGTTTTCTACGTTCTCTGCAATCCTTTGACGGAGTATTTAAATAAAATTGCATATATAATTAGGATTGTAGAAATTTACTTTTTCTTTGATGAATCTTCAGCACAGAGAGGATCTTGAAGTGTAGAAAATGAAATGGAACTTGGTTTTGCTCACACATTTTTCGCATAAGATATGTTTTGCTTCGGTCTCAGTCACTAATTCCTGGATGTGGGATTCGATTTATCACTGCAAAATTCATAAATAATTATAAAAAATGATTTATTTTGGGAAAAAAACAAATAATTTCTAAAATTGTTTACTCACATCTGTCATCAAGCAAAAAAAAATTGAAATGTCAAAACAAATAAAACTCACCTCGTCGTTTTGTGTTGTTGTTTTTCACATTTATTCACAGACCGGATGTCAAATAATAACATAAAAAAAATGGAAATGGGTGTCGGAGGGTGATACGTACGAAACATTTCACTCTCCTATAGGTCCTCTGTGATTTATATACTTTGCTTCCAAAAAAACAATTCACTTTTTTACTTTTTATCAACTTGAAATTAGTTTTTAAAATATACCTATTTGCCGCCAATTTGTTTGACATTTCATCAGCTGTGGGGAGTTTTGCTCATGCATTAGGGTGAATTTTCAGAAACACGGATATGTTCACGAAGTAAACAAAGCTGCGACTACACTTGCAGCAATTAGATTTTTTTTAAGCAAATCTTTTAACAAAATTTAAAAAAATATATTAGATAATAATAAATAGATAATAAGTAATATGATAATGAGAATAAAAATAAGGTTGTTAAAATCTATTTGTAAGAACTGAACAATATGTAATAACCCCGTTAAGGAGTCAGTTAAAGCGATTAGAAGAATTAATCAGTGAAAATTGGAAACGAATGAATTAGAAGTTTTTTTGCTGATGGAATTATGGTAGTAAAAAATAATAATAACAATACATCGTCTTTTTATTCTTTCTGGTTGGAAATGCATCAGTAAGTGGAATGAATTGTTTCATATGGGGGACATGACAATCAGCTGATTAGCAAAGTGTTGTTCGTGACCGATTTGCATATCTTTGCTATAAATGGCCAATAAAATGTATTATCGCCAGTAAAATCGTATTATTAGTTGTCCGCAACAAATGCATTTTCAAACCAAAATTTAAAAACTCTCATACACTCACAGCTACTATGAGGTTCACCACGGAAGCACTAAATTGACAGTTATTTTAAAAATTTGGCGGTTATTTTTGAAAGTTCATGAATTGTTATGGGTATGTTCAAAAGTAATAGGTTTTTCTATTATACCCCTTTCACACATGGTAAGATTTCGTTCAACGTGCTGCACAATTTAGTTGTCTTATGATTTCGATTATTTTTATAGATATAATCGATTTGAAACATAAGATCGTACAGAATGATGTAAAAAGTATGTTAACAGCTGATTTTAAAATTGATCAAATAATTAAAACGCTTGATAGAAGATTTTCTGTCATAGTTTAACTTGTATACAATTTCGTAATACATTTTAGTGTTTCAAATACAACAATTTAATAAGTGATAGACTATAGCAAGCAATGTGTTTATTTTTGGAAGAATTATACTGCGTTTTCATTAGTGCCGAAGTGAGGTCATTTGGAAATTTGGTCATGAAGTGTTTTCATCAAGGTTTGCGCACTTGGTTTGGCCATCTTTTTGTTTTGTTTACCACTGACGTTGCCCTGAATTTTATTTCAACGCCAATCTAAATGTTCCGTAAATGTGAACACACCCTTAGAAAAGACATGAACACGCATTTCCATGATATGGAAGAAATGTTTTTTTTTTCTGGAAGAATTTTTTTATAAAAAACTTCTTTTTCTTGTTTCTTGTATCCGTGTTCTTTTTCTAAGAAACTTGTTTCACAATATCCATGGTTCCGATGTAAGAAACACACGCTATAAGAAAAAAAACTTGTGTCATTTCGGAATTTCTTATAACCGTCATTCACTGTATTTTGTTTTGTTTACTTTTGCCGTTGCCTTGGGTTTTCTTTCCAAATTGACATTTTAGAAAATATTTTTGTTCAATTCTTTCAATTCAGTTGGGTTTGATTTTGTTTACATTTGCAACATAAATTTCGCCCAAATGAACAAATTTCGATATTTGATTTTGTATTGGAAATGGAGTCGAATTTGGAAATTTGCTTCGAAAATTTCCTCTTTTGCTTTAATGAAAACGTAGTTGCTCAGAAAAATATTGTGTTTTGTGATGGAGCATAAAGAATAAAATTAAAAAGCCGACACCAAGAACACATCTGTTTAACATTAGCTTTAATAGAATAGTAAAGAAAGTTTGTAATACACAGGTATGAACAAGAGTAAGTGATTTGTCAATAAAATGTTAGATGGCGTTTCATTCGCTTGTCGAACTTAAGGTTTACTTCACACTAACACGCCCCCATAAACTAAAAGTTCGTGTCTTCTAGTCCTTCTTCAAGCCCATGTCCTCGATACAGGTCATCAGCTTCGGTTTGAATAAAGCTTTGGTTAAGGCGTCAGCACACATCTTCTCAGTCGGAATGTAGTTCACGATGATGTCTTTTAATTCTACATGGTGTCGAAGAAAATGGTACCTTACATCAATGTGCTTACTGCGTGGTCGATAAGCAGTAGTTCTTGCCAGTTCTGCAGCACTTTTGTTGTCGCAGTAGATATTGACACCGCCTTCCACAGCATCCGGATCTAATTCCTTAGACAATGACATAAGCCATAAAGCCTCCTGGCACGTTGATGACGGAGCCATGTACTCTGCCTCGGTGGTGGAGAGAGCAACTGTATTTTGTCTTTTGCTCTGCCAAGAGATTGGTCCACCTTGCATCTTGAATAAGCTTCCAGTTATTGAACGTCGATCAGAGCAATCATTTGCCCAGTCTGCATCTCCGTAGCCTATTATCTTTCGATTCGCATTTTTGTTGAATTCTAATTTCATCTGAACAGTGCCTTTTAGATATCGGAATATACGCTTCACAGCACTCCAATGAATCTTTTCTGGGTTGTTTGAAAAACGACTTACCATATTTACAGCGTATGAGATGTCGGGTCTGGTTCCTTGACTTGCGTAGAGAAGAGAGCCCACAGCTTCCTTATATGGCACATTTTTCATTTGCTCGATGTCTTCTTGTTTGGTAGGGTAACTTTCCTTAGATAATTTTTGGTTTGGATCTGCGGGTGTTAGTACTGTTTTACAGTCAATCATGTTGAACCTCTCTAAAATTTCCTGGATATATAGCTCTTGGTCCAACCATATTTTTCCTTCCTGTCGGTCTCTGGTAATCCTCATCCCAATCAAATGTTTAGCCTCTCCCAAATCTTTCATTTTAAATTTTTCTGCAAGTCTTTGTTTTGTAATTTTGAGCAGCTGACTATCATTGGACAGAAGCATCATATCGTCTTCATAAACTCCCAAGATTAAAAGCTTTCCGTTATTTCGTTGAAAATAAACACATGGATCAGTTTTCGAAGCAATGAACTGCATTTCCTTAAGAGTTTTGTCTAGCTTCTTGTACCAGGATCTACCACTCTGCTTTAGACCGTAAATGGCTTTGTTAAGCTTCCATACATGATCTCTTTCCTTTGGTCCTACGAGTTCCTTTGGTGGTTTTACATAAATTTCCTCATCCAGGTTGCCATTCAAGTACGCCGTCACAACATCCATCTGGTGCATCTCTACTTGGCTGCTAGTGCACATAGAAAACGAATCGAAGTATATCGGATAACAGGAGAGTAAGTCTCATTATAATCAATTCCCTCTATTTGCCTGCAACCTCTTACAACAAGTCTGGCTTTGAATCGCTCGGTTTCACCTAATATATTTCGCTTCACCCTAAAAACCCATCTTGTGTCCAAACATTTTTTTTCTTTGGGCAGTTTTGTTAACTCAAATGTTTGATTTTCTATGAGTGACTGCTTCTCTTCTTCGATAGCTTTCAACCAAAAATCCTTCTCAGGTGTTTTAAGAGCTTCTTCCAATGTTATTGGATCTGCTGTTGACCCTTCCATCGCTAAGTAGGTTACGTAGTCATCCATCACCACGGGTTTTGGCATCCTTTCCGATCGCCTCGGTGCAAAATTTTCTGTTGTTGAAGTTTGAACCGAATCTTCATCAACGATCTCAGGTACAAATAAGGGATCTGATGCTGCATCCTCAAACGTATCTTCGGATACATTTTGGTTTTCTTCGTAGTCACTAGAAAAATCTTCCTCTATAACGCTTTCACTTTCTCTTTCTGTCTCTTCGTTCGTCTCTAGATGCATAGGCTGGTGGTATACATATGTTTTTAGTTGATTATCGAGATCCTTTTCACGTGCCTTAAACTCCTCGAAAAATACCACATCTCGGCTATAACTAATGATATTCGTTTTGGGATCAATTAAACGGTATCCTTTTGTTTCAGTCCCATAGCCCACAAAAATCTTTTCTTCGGCCTTCGAGTCCAATTTCTGTCTCCGTTCCTTAGGGACATGTGCAAAAGCTTTGCAGCCAAATACTTTAAGGTGATGTAAATTTGGTTTTTGTCCTGTCCACGCTTCTATCGGTGTTTTCTTTTCTAGCGCTGCAGTTGGAGATCTGTTCGTGAGATATGCTGCTGTTGCAACAGCCTCAGCCCAAAAAGACTTTGGTAACTCCGCTCCAAAAAGCATTGCCTTCGCTTTTTCCACGAGTGTTCTGTTAGCTCGCTCGGCCACGCCATTTTGTTCCGGTGTGTATGGCACAGTAAGCTGATGTCGTATTCCAGATCGTTTAAGTATATCTTCCTGTTCCTTGCTCATATATTCCCCTCCGTTGTCCGTGCGAAGGGTGCGTATTTTTTTACCTGTTTGTGTTTCCACAAGTGCCTTGAACTCTTTGAGGGTTTCTGTTACTTCACTTTTCTTTTTTAAAAAGTAAACGAAAAACATCCTGGAAAAATCGTCTATAAATATGAGGAAATAGCTGGATCCAGATAGCGAGTGCGTTTCCATTGGTCCACACAAGTCTGAGTGAACCAGCTGTAAAATGTCAGTTGCTCTTGTACCCTTCTCTGGAAACTGTTGACGGTGATGCTTTGCCTTGACACATGGAACGCAAGGAGCACTATCAGCCTTTTGAAAAGATATGCCATACGATAAGTATTGCTTCAACTTTTCCAAACTGCAATAATTCAAATGGCCTAGTCTCTTGTGCCATAGTTCCTTGCAATTATTGTTCGCCGAGTAGTACACCTTTTCTTGAACTGGCATTTCCAGCTTGAAAATACCACCCTCGTTCACCATGCTCCCCACGATCCTACCTTCGCTGTTCTCTATCCGACTTCCTTCAGGCGTAAAATGAACAGATAGTCCCTTGTCAACCATCTTTGACACTGAAAGTAAATTAGCCGCTGCCCCTGGAATATAGAGCACATCCTTTACAGTCACACTTTCAACACCGGCCTCTGTTAGAACTTCTATTACAGATTCACCAGTTGACTCAGCCAGCATATCTTGACAGTTAGCGGCAACGATTCCTGTTCCACTGCACGGCATTTTACCTCTCAAATTCGTTTCAGACGAAGTTATGTGTGTAGATGCACATGAATCTACAAACCATGCATCCTTTGTAGCGCTTAATGAAATGAAGGCTAAAAATGTGCTGCCACCACGCTTCTGCCTTTCTCCTGGAACATATTTCGAAGTCTCGTCCTTCTTTTGCCGGTCAGGACATTTGTTGGCAAAATGACCCTCCACGCCACATCTGAAACATTTAAGTGACTTCTTTTTAACCTTGGTTGAGTTTCTGGAGTAAAATGCCTTCGGTGTTTTAATGGGCTCCGTCCTTATTTCCTGAATTAATTTCGTTTTAATTTTATCAGCCGTGATGGCAATACCTGAACTTTCCAAACCCATGATCAAAGGCTTGTACTCGTCCGGTAGACCCGCAAGGAGCAGAGTTCCAACCCACAGGTCTGAAACTGGTAAGCCAACTCCATTTAGAGTGTGTGCCGTGGTTATAATTATGTTCACATATTCCTCTACAGAACTACATTTTTCGAGAATTGTTGTGACCAATTTTCTCAGCAAGCTGACTTTTCGCGTCAGCCCAGAGTCCTGAAAAACAGATTCAAGTTTTTCCCATGCCTCCTTTGCTGTTTTGGTGTCCTGGACGTGAACATAATTTATGGGATCAAGCGATAATGTGATGCGGGTCCTTGCTTTGGTGTCCTTTTTTTTGTCTGAAACATAATTCGTTTCACCTTCGACGCATCCCCATAGATCTTCATACTGCAAGTAGGCCTGAATAGCAATTTTCCAAGTAGGATAATTTTCTCGGCCTCTTAGTCTGTCTACTGGCGGCAATCCATGTGCCGCTAAAGAATTCGCCATTTTGAATGAGCAAACAAAATATTCTTTTAATTCGACGCTTCTCGAGTTTAATAGCAAAAAAACTACCTAGCGAATCGAAAAGGAAAAAAAATAACTTTATATTTTAAACTTTATTTATATTAAATTTTTTTTTAAAAGCAAAAAAAGGGCCCATAACCTGATGGAGCATAAAGAATAAAATTAAAAAGCCGACACCAAGAACACATCTGTTTAACATTAGCTTTAATAGAATAGTAAAGAAAGTTTGTAATACACAGGTATGAACAAGAGTAAGTGATTTGTCAATAAAATGTTAGATGGCGTTTCATTCGCTTGTCGAACTTAAGGTTTACTTCACACTAACATTTTGAATATTGATAAACCTGAAATTTTGATTATAAATTTAGATACAGCTATTACCATACTTTCATGCACAAGTCGCTTTCGACTAAAGTCGTTGGAACTTTTTATCACATATCTAGGTAGGGTTATTTACATTTTAAATGTTGATATTTAATAGGTACGTTTGAAATGCAAATCGGTGAAGAATAACATAAACATAATTTTATTAAAGAAAATTTTGGTTTGAAAATGCATTTGTTGCGGACAACTAATAATACGATTTTACTGGCGATAATACATTTTATTGGCCATTTATAGCAAAGATATGCAAATCGGTCACGAACAACACTTTGCTAATCAGCTGATTGTCATGTCCCCCAAATGAAACAATTCATTCCACTTACTGATGCATTTCCAACCAGAAAGAATAAAAAGACGATGTATTGTTATTATTATTTTTTACTACCATAATTCCATCAGCAAAAAAACTTCTAATTCATTCGTTTCCAATTTTCACTGATTAATTCTTCTAATCGCTATAACTGACCCCTTAACGGGGTTATTACATATTGTTCAGTTCTTACAAATAGATTTTAACAACCTTATTCTTATTCTCATTATCATATTACTTATTATCTATTTATTATTATCTAATACATTTTTTTAAATTTTGTTAAAAGATTTGCTTAAAAAATCAAATTGCTGCAAGTGTAGTCGCAGCTTTGTTTACTTCGTGAACATATCCGTGTTTCTGAAAATTCACCCTAATGCATGAGCAAAACTCCCCACAGCTCATGAAATGTCAAACAAATTGGCGGCAAATAGATATATTTTAAAAACTAATTTCAAGTTGATAAAAAGTAAAAAAGTGAATTGTTTTCTTGAAAGCAAAGTATATAAATCACAGAGGACCTATAGGAGAGTGAAATGTTTCGTACGTATCACCCTCCGACACCCATTTGCAGTTTTTTTTTTGTTATTATTTGACATCGTGTCTGTGAATAAATGTGAAAAACAACAACACAAAACGACGAGGTGAGTTTTGTTTGTTTTGACATTTCATTTTTTTTTTGCTTGATGACAGATGTGAGTAAACAATTTTAGAAATTATTTGTTTTTTTCTCAAAATAAATCATTTCTTATAATTATTTATGAATTTTGCAGTGATAAATCGAATCCCACATCCAGGAATTAGTGACCGAGGCCGAAGCAGTACATATCTTATGCGAAAAATGTGTGAGCAAAACCAAGTTCCATTTCATTTTCTAGACTTCAAGATCCTCTCTGTGCTGAAGATTCATCAAAGAAAAAGTAAATTTCTACAATCCAAATTATATATGCAATTTTATTTGAATACTAAATTCCTAATAATTACTTTAGAACACACAAGGAATAGAAGTTTAAAAACTGAGAAGGAAAAAAATCCGTCAAAGGATTGCGGAAGAACGTAAAAAACGACACCGAAGTTATACTGGTACTCGTAATTATGATTGTATATTTATGTGCCTTTGTCTATCCATTTGTTTTTATGTTTTTATATAAAGGTATCTGCCCGGTTGAATGACCCAAATTACTTCCAATGGCTCCAAGAACAGGAAAAACTGAAAAAAACTTGAGCTCGAACAAGAACACCTAGAACAAGAAGAACTCTGGTTGCGTCGATAACTTTTGGCCAGAAATAAATTCCACGAACAGCAAAAGAAACAAGAAGCCACTGCTGCCGTGAAAGAAGCGGAAGTTCTTCGAATTCAAAAAGAGTTCAATTTTCAACTCAATTATTATTACTCATTGCGTATAGCACAATAATTAAATTGATTTGTTAAACAAATTGATAATATAATATAATGTATTTATTTATTTTTAAATATAGAAACAAAAATTGTTGACCAAAATACACAATTAAAAAAAAAAAAAAAGAATTTGACTTTTTATCGAATGTTTGACAAAAAGATGCAATTGGAATGTGCTGTTTTTTCCAAACGGTTTGACTCACAGATATGGTTTATACACATTTGTAATCTACATTAAATTGTGCTAATGATTGCATTTTTAAATTTTGGTTTAAAACTGAATATAATAAAATTGTACACCAAAAGAACTTTCCTTTCAGATTTTTCAGTGATATAGCGGAAAATCTGAAAGGAAACTTCTTTTGGTGTAAAATTTTATTAAATTTTGCCTTAAACCGAAATTTAAAAATGCTATCATTAGCACTACTAAATATAGATTCCAAATATGTACGAACCATATCTGTGAGTCAAACCGTTTGGAAAAAACAGCACATTGCAATTGCATCTTTTTGTCAAACATTCGATAAAAAGTCAAATTCTGAAAAAAGAGACAATTACAATGTGCTGTTTTTTCCAAACGGTTTGACTCACAGATATGGTTTACACATATTTGTAATCTACATTAAATTGTGCTAATGATAGCATTTTTAAATTTCGGTTTAAAGCAAAATTTAATAAAATTTTACACCAAAAGAAGTTTCCTTTCAGATTTTCCGCTATATCACTGAAAAATCTGAAAGGAAAGTTCTTTTGGTGTACAATTTTATTATATTCAGTTTTAAACCAAAATTTAAAAATGCTATCATTAGCACAATTTGATGTAGATTACAAATATGTATAAACCATATCTGTGAGGCAAACCGTTTGGAAAAAACAGCACATTGTAATTGTCTATTTTTTCAGAATTTGACTTTTTATCGAACCTTTGAAAAAAGACTTAATTTAGGTCGGATATGATTCCTGCTGCACATCACACCATAACGACAAGCATTTGTTTTCGCAATTAATGGGCTAACTTGTTTACCAGAATTCGACTGCATATCAAAACATCGATATTTCAAATATATAAAAATATCTTAATGTACAGTGTGGACAAACTTTGTGGAATTTATATTTTTTTCACATAAATGATATTGTATATGTACATTGGATGTCAGTTCTTCCATCATGTGCTCGTGGTCTCGTTTAGCTGGTTCTCCGCGTTGCAGGCGTTTCTCAAAACGTTGTTCAGCTTTTTTCTGGAGTTCTTCGAACTCGTTTTGAATTCGAAGAACTTCCGCTTCTTTCACGGCAGCAGTGGCGTCTTGTTCCTTTTGCTGTTCGTGGAATTTCTTTCTGGCCAAAAGTTCTCAACGCAACCAGAGTTCTTCTTGTTCTAGGTGTTCTTGTTCGAGCTCAAGTTTTTTTCAGTTTTTCCTTTTCTTGGAGCCATTTGAAGTAATTTGGGTCATTTAACCTAGCGGATTCTTAATAAACATAAAAAAAATTGATATATGTACATTAATGTGCAATCATAATTAAAAGTAGAAGTACCTTCGGTGACAAATTTTTTTCGTTCGTCCGCAATCCTTTGACAGCTTTTTTTCTTCTTAGTTTCCTAAGTTCTTTGCACCATTGCTTGTGTGTTCTAGAGTTATTAATATGAATTTATTATTCAAATAAAATTGCACACAATAAGGATTGTAGAAATTTACCTTTTCTTAGTTTTCATCACAAACGGCGATTGGAGGTATTCTCCAAGATACATCCAAGCCAAACAAATGTAAAGATACTGCTCCGGTCCTGGTCGCCATTTCCTGGATGTGGAATTCGATTTTATCACGCCAAAAACTATAAATAATTACATAAAATGATTTATTTTGAGAACAAAATAATTTCTAAAATTGTTTACTTACATCTGTCATCAAGCAAAAAAAAATGAAATGTCAAAACAAACAAAACTCACCTCGTCGTTTTGTGTTGTTGTTTTTCACATTTATTCACAGACACGATGTCAAACAACTAAAAAAAAATGACCGGAAATGGGTGTCGGAGGGTGATACGTACGAAAGATTTCACTCTCCTTTAGGTCCTCTGTGTTCCACACTATTCCACAGTGTAATACGACATGTCAAAAATGTGCGATGAAACAGATGAATAATAGTGTGGAAACAGAATATGACAGCGCAGATCTCATACGATTTGACATGTGTTTAGATCTGAAATATTTTTTTAGGATTGAATGTAAAACCATCACACATTCCATCACACTTTTTTTTGACATGTCGTAATACACTGTGGGATAGTGTGGAACTACCTTAAAAGACGACCTTATTAAGACGACGTTAATAGCCTATTCACACCGCACTCGTTTTGGCTACCAAAACGAGTAGAGCGTTCACACCGAACATTTGCTCGTTTTTGTTTGACATTTTAATTGTTTGAATTTGAAAATAAAAAAAATTCAAATTAAATTAAATTGAAATCTAAACCTTTGGTACGTGCGGTACAAAGATAGTTTTGTATTTTGTATATAATGGGGACCAGGTTTAATATTTGTGTCGCTTATTATAATAGTGGTGTAACTCCATGTTATTGCATTCCGAGATAATGAGACTTTTGCAAAAATGTTTATAGAAAAAACACAATAAGAATTTCCGTTTAGTTAATATTTTCTTATTATTGTTAAAAAGTTAAACTCTTTACAAATCGTAACAGCTTAGGAAATAAAAGTGTCTTTCTGGATTAAGTGTTTCCTTGAATTTGAATTGTAGAGGATGATCTTCTTCGAATCTTATCCATCTAATCCTGAGCCAACTTAAGCCATATCCGCATTTTGTCTTCTTCCTATTTGTTATGGATGCTTCTAAAGCAGCAGTGCTTAAAAATTCTGAATTTTTGAAGTTTTCGATTATGAAGTGCGATGTTTTTCGTTTCGATCCATTCATCTGCATTATAAATTTGAGCATGACGACGAGTGGCATTCTCAATTATACCGAATTCCCCATCGTTGGGAAGATAGGAATGACCTGATACTTGAACTTGTGGTCTATGGTCTAAATAATTTTATGAGGATCTTGAACAAGCTTTAAAAGCGAAAGCGTAGTTTTTATGTTCCTATTTTGTCCAGTGCATGAATCGGAGTACATAATTACGTGGTTTTTTAATACTGCATAAGTTCTTAAGTGTTTGGTTAGGCAAAATGCAATGTCTTGAGATCCTCTGCATTCCTTCAACTACTTCCCAGAAATTTATGTAGCCTGTGTTGTTATTGAAACAATGTATTCCCAAGTTGTACAAATTCGTATTCCCTTTGTAGTATGCCACTGACGTTGTTAGCTTTGGGAAGGCTAAGGCTTTTTGGAAGTCGAAAGTTAGCACGTAAGCTTCATCAATTTTGCTTGCGTCATTTTGAAAACTTTGGTATGCTGCCTCTGCTTTCCGCAGATGGAGTTCTCTTTGCTTTTGCAACTCCTTTCTTGTCTCTTCATTAACGGCTTCTTCTATTTTTAATGTAAGATCATCACAAGTCTTGCATGTATCTTGTCGCGGTTGTTTGAAATGAAAATTGAACTTTGTGTTGAAAATATTCATGAAGCATTTAAATTTTTTTGGTTCAACTCCTTCATTCTCACATTTTTCTTTATAGAGACCGTACATTTTAATTTTAATCCAGTATTTAAATACTTTCTATTTGGATTAATTCTGCGTATGTAATGGCTTTGATAGGCAGGAAAGCTTTGAATATTGGCAACAATATCCGAATCATCCAACTGTCAAGAAGTAGTTGTTCCTCGCTAATCCTTGGACTGAGAATCGTCATCTTTAGAAAGGCGTCGATATAGTCTTCCATCGCTGACTTGAAACGTCTTCATAAAATATTTCTTGAAATAAACTGCTTGTGTTGTTGCAAGATTTGAAGTACTTAAACGACACGTCTTTTCCTGGACGTGACCGGTCTTTTGGGCTTTTTCGGCTGACTATTTTGTTTTGCACTAAAGCGTACAAATATTCATTCTGTGTATTAAAGCCTTTTAATTTCCAAAATGAATCAAACATCGCCTGTTTTTCATTTTCCGTAAACAGCTCAACACATTTATTGAGTTTTCCCATTGTTTTTTATTCCTAGGCGCTATCGCTGTTTGTATGTGCTCGAACAATTTTGTCACAGTAAAAGTGAATCAAGTCCGGATTTACTTCACTCTTAAACTGACTTGGGACTTACTTCACTATTATAATGAATATAATGCCTTAAATGTCCCTTTAAAAACGAAAATCTCTTATTATATAAAATTTACTGGATATTTGGAGTTGTTTCACTATTGTACTGAAAGGTATTTGAAAAAGTGATCCGATGGTGCCAAGAAATCCATATTTGAAAAAAATGGAGTTACACCACTATTATAGTAAGCGACACATTTGGAGGAGAGCAAGACCAAGGATATCGTCAACAAGCACCTTCAGTTCATTGGCTATCCAATGAATTTGCTCGTCGAGAAAGAGCCCGACTAGGAATTCAAGTGACGAAGAGTGAAATGGAGACCGACGAGTCTAAAATTGAAGATGCCGGCTAGGATGATGACACCGATAAGAAAAATACTGTTAAAATAAAATTATGTTTATTTGTTTCTTCATATAAAATGATTTTTGAACTTCGCTTTGTCTTCTTCGCGTTTTTTTTTCTCCCCCTCGTCTTGATGCAAATCCAATCCGTCCTGGGTAACAAATACCAGCCTTTATATTTCTTGAGGTGCTATCGCTAGCTGGCAGATTCATGCGGTTAATACAATCTGCCAATTAGTAGAACTTTGTTCTGTTGGATCATTTCATGGGAGACGTTCAATGGGACATCTCCGGAATCAATCAACAACACCCTTTGTAAGGAATAGCAATAGATACTCTGGATAAAGGTTTTTTTTATTCGCAGTTGTCCATGATAAACACACACTATGCACTCGCAACTTGATTTGATGCTGTTATGCTTTCTTTCGTTCTCAAAGAGATCGATCGAAAGATACTTGAACCCTCGACGGAAAAGTGCTTCACAACCAAATTAGTGGTCCTTCCATTCGTTGGTACCTTATTATTATAAAAAAAACAATGATATTTATATATATATATATATAATATTAGGTACTTACCGCTGCCAAGAATGTTTTCAAATCGTCGAAATATTGGATTTGTTTTGACAGCAGCCGTCAGCTGTTCTTTTTTTTTAGTCTATTCAGTAGTAGTAGTAGTAAACTTTATTGAGATTTTTTTGTGGATACATTTACATTTCGATAACTTAAAATTAACATTGTTTTTTCTATTGATATTACAATTGCCGACTTAGAAGTGGCCAGGCTACACACTTTATATTTATTAAGTTATACTGTTTAATAATGCAACTTATGTTAAAGGCCAATGAAACTAGAGAGTTTACAAATTTAATGTTCAGTATGTGTCCACTCAAAAAGACCATGCTGTTTGTACTGATGGTGGAATGACTTAACCTAAGTAGAAAAGAAGAATAGAGATAGAGGTATATACATAAAAGACTTAAAACTAAAAAGGCACTTGCCGAGACTGTCTGCTGTAGCTTAAATGAGAACACAGTGTGTGCAAGAGAGGCAGACGGCCAGTGAAAAAAATAAAATTCATTATATACATTACATGGTTGTGTTCATTTTATACATTTTTATTATATACATATATGTGCTAGTGCGCATGATAACAATGTGAATATTTTGACAGCCATAGTTTTTTGTTTTGTGTAAATAATGAGCATAGAGCAAGTTATTTGTTAGTTTATTTACAGTCGTACAGTTTAATATATTAATAGGAACAATTTTATGTGTATTATTAAGTTAATGTGGTTTAAAAATCAAGTTGTTCATGTCTCAAGAGACCATATACAGGAGTCTGGAGCACCATCAACCTCTATAGTTGGCAATGCAGCGCTTCTTGTAGAAGGGAGCCAGGAAGGAGCCATCATCATTCATGTTTATAACCTCAGCGGACCCCTCATGGATGATGCTTATGGGTGATAAATAGTATCTATCACTGGTCGCAAAGGAGATATTCCTCCTATATATGTCTCTAAGTAGTGGATTGTCGTGTGATTGTAGTGCAATTAGTCTTTTCCTAGCTAGGCTGGTAAGGTATTGGAGTAATGGGACGATCTTGGAGTCCGAATATATGATTCTATTGCTGAACCACTTCCCTGAAGGTCTGCGCGTTTTGGAAACACACTTTCTAATTATTTTTCTTTCAAATGTTTGTAGTTCATTTGCTACGTTAGGGGTTATATGGAACCAGGCAGTGAAACCATAAGAGATTAGGGGGCGAATAAGGGTTTTGTACACAAGGAGTTTAGTTTTCCTTTCAACCTCCTTAGAATTAAGCAGAGTTTTTAGGAGTGCTGCAGCTGCTTTACTTTTTTGCAGGGCCAATCTAGCGTGAGGGTTCGATTTTATTCTCTCATGGAGGTTGATTCCCAGGTATTTAATTGAATGTTTTAATGGAATAACATTTCCTTCCAAACATAGTTTGAGTTCTTTACTTTCTCGCACAGCTAGGTGGTGACCCTTGCCTGAAGCATTCCTAAAACATATTAGCTCACATTTTTTGAAGTCTGGTTAGCGGTATTTTTTTTCTTAATTGGGATGAGAGTAGCTTTCTTCCAGGCAGAAGGGAAGTAGCAATTATTTAAACAGTTGTTGAAGATTGGTGTCAGGTGAGACGCTAATGTGTATTTTAATTTGCGTAAAGCAAAGTTGGGAATATTGTCTGGGCCTGCAGATTTTTTGTTGTTTATAGAGGCTATAGACGCTTCAATCGCTGCCGGCGTCGTGAAGCGACTAGACTCCGTTGCGTCAGATTTGTTAACAGGGGAAAAAGATGTCATAGAGAAGTTGTGGGTCCAAGAAGCAAAAGAACAGTTGAAGGTGTTCACTGATAACGTGTGCTCAGCGTCCGAAGACGGAATTTTTGGAGAGAAAAGGTTGGAATAGAAGGAATGAAATGCTTCAACTTTTTCCATAGGCGTTGAAAGTGCTATATTTCCAGAGAGAAGCTCCTGATGTGCATTAGTTACATTTTTGCGGTTTGTTAGCTGGTTAATGACTTTGAAAACATTTGGAGAGGGGGTAAGTCCATTTAATTTTTTGCGGAATTGTTCATTAGAGTCTATTCGGACCCGATCTTTGATGATTTTACTCAGGCAGTTTATCCTAGCCGAAAGATCTATATATTCTTGTTGGTTTCTGTCGCCAAAACGGTGAAAAATTCTCTTGAGTTGTTTTTTCCAAGATTTCCTAATTTTGAACAGTTTCAAAGTTTCGTTGGAAATATTTTGATGATTCCTAGAGAAGGACTTCGGTTTGCTGTGGCTATTTAGAGAATCAGTGACAGACTCCGTGAAGGACGCTATGAGTGAATCAATTTCCGAGTTCGACAGGTTTCTCTCCGTAGGCAGTTGGATAGCTTCAAGTTTGGACCTTAGGGTTCGGTTGCACGCGTTCCAATTTGTATTTTTGAAGCAAACGAAGTTATGTGGGGGTGAGCAGATTGGGCTAGCATTCTGAACACGAAGATTCATTTGCACTGAGAAGTGGTCGGATATAGATTCATGCGTGACACAAGTGATGTTCGAGGTTGAAGAACGCAAATTGTGTGAGATTAGGAAGAAATCGATGTGGGAACCTGAACTGGGTCTAGTTGGGCCCTCTGCGGCCACTAAATCGAAATCTAGGAACCGATCACTGGAAAACCATAGTGCAAAATGATGCCCGTTGAAATTTATCTTGCTATCACCCCACATATGATGGCGTGCGTTGAAGTCGCCCCCTATAATAATAAAGTCATAACCGTTAATACTATCCAACAGGTCGTCGAGCGCTGGTAGGCAAGTGGGTCCAGTGTTGCACGGGACATATATAGAAACAAGGGCAAGAGTTTTGTTAGCGTTATCTATTATGATAGGAAGGATTGCGATGGTGGCCGAGATAATGTTGTTTGTAAAGTTTTTTTGAGAAAATTTAATATTGTTTTTAATTAGGATGCCTGTGCCCCGACCTGCATTATTGCCTAAGAAGTCATAATTTTTGTTGAACCGGAAGTTAGTATTTTTTTTTAGTCGAGTTTCCTGTATAAAAATGGCCAAGGGATTAGTGTCTATAGATAAAAGATCCACTTCAATTTGCTTGTCTTGAGAAAAAGAGTTGACGTTGGAGGTAAAGACGTTTATGTTCATGGGGTGTGGGGGGAGAGGGAACCCATAAAGAGTATAAAAGCTCCAGGTTTTTGCAAAGCCTCAAGAGTTGAGTAATTAGCCCAAAATTTCTTTATTTTGTCGAACAGAACATTGAATGAAATCCCAAAAAGATTCAATGATTCGTTTAAAAAATCTGAGAAGATGTTACCCTCCTCAGGAAAAACCGGAACTTTGGCAGGGGGGCCTCTAGCCCCGCTGACCGCTTGTGAATATGAGTGGCTCATTTGCGGTACTCTACCAACATTCCGGTTAACGAAATTGCTTGTCTCAAATTTCTTGTCCGCGGCAGACCGCCTTGACTCTTCTTTCTTTTTGAGGAGCTCTTTCCTCTTAGGACAGCCCTTGTAGCTGGCCGGGTGACCCTCCTTCCCACAGATGACGCACGAGGCGACAGAAGTTTCATTTTTTTCCCCGAGCTTACACTGCCCTGGCTCGTGTTCAAACAAACACTTAATGCACCTGTAGGGATTTGTACAATAAGCTGAGACATGTCCCAGATTTTGACATCTGAAACACTGTCTTTTGCCTGCCCTGCGAGTGGATTCCCAAGTAATCCTATGACGCAGAAGAGACTTGAATGTTTTAATTTTTGACATGCTTGTTCTGTCGTCAAGCACACACAAAAACATGTCAAGAGTGATGTTCTTGTCCTTAGACCAATTGGTCTGAAATCGTTTTACAACCACATTAATTGAGGGGTCCAAAGTGGCCAACCCCTCCCTGACTTCCTCAGGAGAAAAATTACCCGGAATGCCTTTAAGTACAATATTAAATTTACGCGATTCTTTTGGCGTAAACGAGTAAGAATCAACCTTGGTGTCTCTAAAGACATCCAAAAGGAAGCGATGTAGCTCCAGACTCCTGACAATAGTCTTAAGTTGCCCAAAATTTTTGAAGTCGAATCTAACCTCATTAATTTCATTCTTAAATTTATCAGAATCTTTTATAATTTCTAGAACTAATTTAGAAGTAATACCTTTGGAAAAAATAGGTGGACACCCAGCTTCTTTTTTCAGCAACCAGCTCCTCTTCGTTAGCGTTTACCATGTTGATGTTGTTGTTGCCAGTACTTGTACGCATGGGATGTGAGACGATCTCTGAATCTATTTTTCCATCGTTGTCTTCTTTGTCTGCGAGTAAGGCAAATCTGTTGCAGTTGTTTATTGTTGGAATTCGCATCTGTTTATTGGACGGCCCAGATGACAAAGCTTGTTTCCTTTTTCCATTGACTATGGTGTAATTGTCCAGTTCAGCCCTTCATAAGACTTGCTGTTCTCTGGCTTAGTGATGTTTTTTTTCTGGTCCGAGGTAGACTGGACAGAATTTGCATAGGAGTGTTCGTCCCTGGCAATAATGACGCTATTAGGAGGCGTCGCAATTGCAGAATAATGGAGCAACGAGGGGTTATTGCTACCGCTTGTAGAAGGCGAAATAGTAACGCCGCAGCTGTCGGCGCCAAATTCGGACGCATCATTTGCAACAAGGCACGAGGGGTCTGTCTCTTTCTCCCCTGAGAAGTTCATGGCGTTCGTCTCCATTTTTTCTGCAGCTGCACTTAAGCGTGCCTGCAAATTTTTTTCGATGGCGTTATCATCGTGAAACCAATCAATATTATTTTCTATTGTCTTTTTTTCGTGTTCATTGAACATTTCCGAAGGCAACTTGAATGGATACCCCATCACCTTGGCTTTATCCGGAGGAACACTTGGTAGTGGTGGTGGTTCAGAATTATCACCCACCATTTTGTCTTGAAACAAGCACAAAAAAAAAACTGTTTAAGGAAAAGTTGCAGCTAAAAAACGAGTCGACTGTCTGCTACGAGTTCACAAAAGCGAATGTTTTAGTCTATTCACAATAACTAACATCACAAAAAAATCTGTTCGTCTAGTTCATCTTCAAATTGCAACTCGTTTTCAAGTCGTTTTGCGGAGAACGAGTTGTTTTGCAAAACGAGTTGGGTATGGAAAATGAATGGGAAAATGTATGGGAAAACGAGTCGTTTTGCGAAAAACGAGTAAATGCTCGTTTTTGGTTTGGAGTGAATAGGCTATAAAATAGTATTGAACTTGGGAAATTAAAAACAAATTCCATCATAACACTTCTAGAGATAGATATCGCCTTCCAATTTTCATTTTTGATACGTTCTACGCATCTACGTCACGAACACACCTAAAGTGTTCCCCTTTTCGTTTAGATGCAGGGAAATAACTTCACCACCAGTGGGAAATAACTTCACTTTTTTGATGTGAAGTTATTTCCCACTTTGAGTGGGAAATAATATAACTTAAAATTTGGTGAAGTTATTTCCCACCTTGTTTTCTAAGAATTGTTTGATAAAAATAGACAAGAGTAAGGGTTTTTTGTATTAACAATTTATTTGTCCCAGTATCTTGTGGCTTTTTTGTATTGTATTGTATTGTATTTTTTATTCATTCATTTAAACTTAAAATTATATAACAATTTAATAATAAGAAGGTGAATAATAGTGTTCATTCTTTAACTAGGAAGTTAGAGGTGAATGAAACATCAAATTGAAAATCCATTTGTATCTGATGTGGGGTGACAATCAGTGTAAATTAGAATAGAGAATTAAGAAAAGCTTGCTATAGCAACTAAATAGAATAAATATTATAAGATACTTAACAATTCATAATTATACAAATCAATATTATTGTTTTTTTTACATTAATTTTAAATTAGTGCTGATGAAAAAAATTTAAATTAATGATTCGATACAATTAAAATTCAAAGTGAATAACCAGTCTTTAATCTTTTTAGTAAAACAAGTAAAACAAATTGTTTCTCTAATAGATAAGGGCAATTTATTGAAAATATTTGGGGCTGTGTATGTATAAAAATGAGAGAAATGAGATCTATGAGCAAGAGGAACATTGACTAAACTCAAATCGTTTATACGTAGGTTGTACATTTGATGATTCCTACTAGGAATGTTTCCACTTTGTTTGAAAAACTCTCTTAATACTTTAAAAACATATAAATGTCTCTAAATTTTTCTTAATACAAACTCTATATACTGCATTGATAAATTAATTTTTTGTTGGACTAAAGGCCATAAAAAGCTATTTTGAATCAATAATTCAACAGTCCATTATTAGTGCTGAGTCTTCTACTTGGTTGATTTTATTTTATTTTATTTATCAATGCAGTATATAGAGTTTGTATTAAGAAAAATTTAAAAACTACTTCTGAGCCAGGCCACGGGCTTAAACTTCCTTCTTAATGATTAAAATCTTAATCTTGTTGGATATAGTTCACATTAGGGTTTTGTCAAAAATTCTATGTAAGTTGTACTAGAAAAATTTAAAAATTGCGTATTGACAAGGTTTCTTTCACTGTATGTCAACTGATGATTCCAAAGTGAGATTCCTGGATGAAACGCCAATTTTTTGTTGGACTAAAGGCCATAAAAAGCTATTTTGAATCAATAATTCAACAGTCCATTATTAGTGCTGAGTCTTCTACTTGGTTGATTTTATTTTATTTAATTTATCAATGCAGTATATAGAGTTTGTATTAAGAAAAATTTAAAAACTACTTCTGAGCCAGGCCACGGGCTTAAACTTCCTTCTTAATGATTAAAATCTTAATCTTGTTGGATATAGTTCACATTAGGGTTTTGTCAAAAATTCTATGTAAGTTGTACTAGAAAAATTTAAAAATTGCGTATTGACAAGGTTTCTTTCACTGTATGTCAACTGATGATTCCAAAGTGAGATTCCTGGATGAAACGCCAATTTTTTGTTGGACTAAAGGCCATAAAAAGCTATTTTGAATATAAATGTCTCATTGGTAGAATTTGCAATTCCTTAAATAAGGGCAAACTCTCAGCAAACCGATTTTTTTTTAGAATAAGTCGTATAAAATGCTTCTGTGCTATCAATAACGGTATGAACGTATTAGCATACGAACCTCCCAAGCTTGTTATGACGTATTGCAACTTAGAGTTTGCAAGTCCATAACATACGATTTTTAAAACTTTTTGGGAGCAAAAAGGTTTAATTAAATAAATTTTTCGTGTAACCAACAACACATATTTTTTAATCATTTGAATATGATCTTTCCAATTTAGGTTGAAATCAATTAATACTCCTTAGTATTTAAACTGTTGAACTGTTTCAATTTTAAAGCAACTATCTGTGCATTTTAAATTGGATATAAAATTACTTCTAACACACTTATGAATAGGTAAAGGAAATTGTTTACAATCATTACCGCGAAAAAGTAAATTAAAATCATAAAGACTATTACCAGATACCTTAAAACACATCAAATTAGTTTTTTCACTTATAATCAATTTATGATAATTAAACCACAATCTTAAAATTTCAAGATCTTCTTCAATATTCGCAATACTTTCAAAGACAGTCTCAGATGAATATGTAAAAACTATGTCATCAGCAAAAGCTGTTGAAGTACCATTTAACTTGAGTTTGAAAATAGAATTAATGTAAATCAAGAAAAACAAAGGGCCAAGTACAGATCCCTGTGGAACACCGTTCTTTAACAGTCTTGGTTCACTATAGATTCCGTTGATATTAACTTTTTGTGTTCTGTTTTTAAAATAAGAATTTAGCAAATTGAAAAAACTGCAGCGAAAACCTGCATTATAAAGTTTAGTTAGCAAAATATCGTGGTTAACCAGGGGTGGAATCGGCTAATGTGATTTGTGATTGTCACATTTCTGACAATCATATGTGATAAAATAATTTTGTGCGTCTGCATAATGTGATCACCGGAATTTTGTTTATTTTCATTATGTCATTTTCCGTTGGGCAATCATAGAGAACTCTGAAGACAAATCGTTTCTCTTCGGAGTTGTGTTTTGCGAATCTTACTTCTTCTGCTTTTTATAAAATATGCGGTCTGAAGGCGCATATATACGAACGTCACAGTTTCTATATATTTTGTATTTCAAATTAAACAATTCGAACAATTTAATATAATTTACATTTTTGGTTATATTGAAAATTGATACTCTTTAAAAATAGATAGTCTTCAATTTCATATAAAATCATACATACAAAATAATTTATTTTGTTTTTCAACTTTTTGACATTTTGCCCCAGATGCAATAGGCAAATCTAAATAATAATTAGTATTTGGATTATGGCGTTTCAGCCCGCTTTCAAACAAAACTTTTAATATTTTGTTTATATTCTAGCCAAAAAGCATTTTAAAATAATATATACAGTTTCCGGCAACTTTAAGGGACGTGACAATTATGTATTTATTTAGAAAAGTTGTCACTTCACGTGATTGCTCACAACATAAACGCGTTTCAGAAAAATATCTCAATTAAAAAAATGTTCATTTCTGTTTTTTTTTTTGTAATGTTTTTATTTTTTCTTTAATCGTGAGGAGAAACTAATTTCTCCCAATCGAAAACAACATTAGTGTAGATCTTTGACAAATCTTTGACAGCAAAAGCAAATTATTTTGTTTTATAAGTCAGCGTCAGAGGTTTATTATTTATTTATTATTATTTTTGTATGCAAGTGACACCTAAATAGCTGTCACAAGAAAAAGTCACAAAAATGTGATTGTCACTTGTGACAATCACCTTAGCCAGACGAAATTTGTAGATTGTGACTATCACATATCACAAATCACCTTAGCCGATTCCACCCCAGATCGAAAGCTTTAGCCATATCAATAAACAGACCCATCGTTGATTTGTTGTTGTTTAAACTTCCATAAAGTTGACTGCACACTCTTAAGGTAGCATCTTCTGTTGACAAACCTGCTCTCAAACCAAATTGATTGTTACAGAAGAAATTATACTTTTCTAAGAAGGAAACAATTCGAACCTTTAGTAACTTCTCAAACATTTTTGAAAAGGTTGAAAGAAGTGATATAGGCCTATAGTTCGAAATAAGCTCCCTCTTTCCTTTTTTAAAAAGTGGTATAACTTCAGCACATTTAAGATGTTCAGGAAAACAGCCAACTTCAACACATTTGTTAAATACAAAGGCCACTGCATCAACAACATACCAAGAAACATTTTTCAACAATTTACTTGATACACCATCACTCGTACACGAGTTTTTATTTTTTAAGGACATGATAGCATTGTTAACTTCATTCGATGTTATCATATTAAAAACAAAACTTTTAGGTTGTGTATCATCCAAAAAAATTTCTAAAGAAATGGAACAATCACAATCAAGTCAGGGAACGATAGCAGGTTTTACTTTTTCTGAAATTTCAGTAAAAAACTCATTAAATGTATTTGAAATCATCCGAGAATCGGACTCCGTTACTCCCTCAATTTCAATAGAGGCAACTTTAACAGAATTTCTATTTTTACCTAAAATGCTATCAACCACTCTCCATTCTTCGCGAATATTACCTTCAGCTCTAGAGAACATATCAGTAAAAAAGTTATTACGAGTGTTGTCAATTTCTTTATTAATGGTTTTGCACAGTTTCATAGTATTTCTTAAGATTATTATTATTTTTATGTTTTTTACATTTTAAACTTATTTTCTTCTTTTTTCTTATCTTATTTAAGAGATAGTTAGTCATCCAAGGTTTCAGATGTTTCTTTTTCCAAGATTGCTTTTTTTGGAAAGTACTTGAATTAATGTGCTCTTTAAAAGTTTTCATAAATAAGTCAAATGCAATACAGGGATTATTCTCGGAATAAACTGGGTCCCAACTTTCGAATGTCAATAATTCTTTCAATAACATATAGTCAACACAATATTTTACAGAATCCGACTCAAATTTAATGATTTAAGAACGGATGTCAGAGAAGTAATTTAATGCAATCATCTTATGATCAGAAAGTTTTAAATCATAAGCTTTGCCAATAAAAATATTTTTATTGTTTCTATGACATCTTAAGAAAATGTGTTCAATACAACTATTCAAGCGGGTAGGTTCATTTATTAGACTTTTAAGACCATTTGAAGCCATAGTAAACAAGTAACTTTCAGAATCTTTGCTAATTTCATTTAGAATGTCAATATTGATATCTCCTAGAACAATTAAATTTTTGGCTAAAGTCGCAGTAAGTATTGTTAGCAATAATCTGGCAACGCTGGATATTCGAAAGAAAGAAGGAAGAAATAAAGATACGAATAAATCAAACGGTCAAAGGGAGTCATTTCGGAGATTTGAGGGAATCGCGTTCGCGTTTTAAAGAGTTGTCTTAAAAAGATTTTTGTTTTAGCTTTGCGCTTTGAATAAATTAATTTCATTTAATGTATTTTCACCATAATTAATGAATTCTTATTTTCATATGTTTTCTTTTCTTAATCTATAATATAAAAATGAATCGCAAAATGTGTTGGTAAGCGCATAACTCAACAACGACTGGACCAATTTGGCCAAATCTTTTTTTAAAATGTTCGTTGAAGTTCAAGGATGGTTACGGCGAAAATTAGAATTATTGCTGGAAAAACCCTAAAAATAGCCTTTTTCTTTATCCCACACAAATGATTTGTAACTAAAACGTAGTAAATTTGAGCTATATTGCTATGGTATAAAGTTAATATTAAATTACAAGCACTCACTGTTGTCTAAGCAATGTAGGTGTGTTCCTAACGTCAAAGATCATATCTATCAAAACAATGTGCGTGTGTGCGTTGGAACACAGAATACATAGTTGGAGGAGTTTAATGTCGCGGTCCGAAACTCGCGTTTCTTTTGTATTAGTTTCGGAACGCGAGATAAAATGAATCAGTTTCCACTTCATTACATCAGTCAAACAAAAATCGCGTTACCAACAGTGTTTTATTATTTTTAATATCCAAATCTAAGCAATGTAGGTGTGTTACTAATACTTTACTCTATGATTTATACAGACGCATTTATTCCGTCCGATTACCTTCACGGTATATATATAAAATTTTTTTTACTTACTTATACACTTGACTTACCTTTCCATCGCTGTTGTTTACCCTGTTTGAATCTTTGATTTACGCGTATACCACGGTTTATCCGACTCCCTTACTGTCGCTATCGAATGAACGGCTCAAGACCGAGACGAGCAGTCAAGAGTACTTACCTAACAAAGTACAAGGATCTCGACATAATGGCTCCTGGGGGATCGAAACCAAAACCCAGTCACGTTCAAAACGACGTCGTGGAGGATCACTCCGAGGACGACGACAGCGTAGCCGAGAGTCTACCCAGAGATAACACAGTCGATAGAAGCGTCGTAGTAGACGAGGATGAGGTAGCGAGAGCCGAAGAGCAATTACGTAAGGATGCTGCTGAACACTCAGCGTGCATTCAGAGAGTAGTTTCTGCTACTATTGACCTACATAGGGTCGACGATAGGAAGTTTATGGCAGAAGCGTTGGAGAAAAGTCACATGCGCTTGCTTGACCAAGTAGCCCAGCTGCTACAAAAACGAACTGTCAAAGCCACACAACCTATCGTCCCTCCCAAGTCTGTTGCTCCTCCTTCAAGGCCACTTGATCCGCCTAACGCTACTTCAACCCAGCAAGTCACACGGCAAGTTAACTTAGCCAACCCAGACACTACACGTGTCGTTAACCAAAATGTCCAGTCCGCGCACAGACCAATCGATGAAGTCGATTTGGTAGATAGAATTACCCCGCATTATGAGCGTACTAGAGTGCCACCTCTGTCAGAGGTCAATCCGGCGCAAATGCCTCTAGGCTCTAATTTAGATGAGTTCATGGAGCGGGTAAACGCTTTTAATTTCAACGATGAGTCACCTCTTTCGCCACCCAGACCACCTCCCTCGAATGCCACTTCTTCGAACCGTGTTCATCCATTCCATAAATGGGGATTGAAGTTCGACGGGAAAAACATGTCGGTGGACGATTTTTTGTTCCGCCAAGGATGCATCCGAAGTAGCTACGGTGTGTCGTGGTACAAGATTTCCGCAAATTTCTACCACTTCGTATCAGGTTCTGTCGAATCCTGGTACTGGGTATATCTGAAAGGCAACAAACACACGACATGGGACGAGTTGAAAACTGCTTTGGTAGAACAATACCGCAGTCTAGAGAGCGATACCGAACTTTTCAGAAAACTGTCTGATCGTAAGATGTTGAATGGCGAGTCCTTCAATGACTTTTTCGACGCCATACAGCATCTGAATTCCAGGATGAGAGTTCCCAGGCCTGAGAAGGAACTCGTAGAAATCATCAAAACTAATGTCCGTAGGCGCATGGGTGAACTCCTCATAACCTACAGTCCATCTAGCTTAAGACAGCTAGCCTATTATTGTCGAGCTATCGAGAAAGCTCAATCTCAATATGAGAATGTCCGTCCGAATTTCGTGCGGAACGCACAACGTCCACCTGCAAGAAGGTTTGTTAATGAGATCGTTGACGAACCATGTCAGGAATTAGCAGTGGCAATACCCTCTACCAGCCTTGATGCTATACAGAGAGATCGTAAGCCACAGAAATGCTGGAACTGCCAAGCCATCGGTCACAATTTTCGTGACTGTGCTAAACCCATAGACAAAATATTTTGTTTCCGCTGTGGTTTACCAGATGAATATAGTCCGTCCTGTCCGAAATGTTTAGCGGGAAACGAGAGGAGGAACAACCCAACATCCGGGGGGTTCGCTCCGATTAGATTTACCCGGAGTACAAGTGTCTAAGCCGACAAAGCCTCTTGAGTTCCAACAATTTGTACGAAGTTATAGATAGGCGAGTCCATAAGTCGACTTGCCATACTAAAGACTTGAAAAGATAAAATACCTGAAATACCATAATATACCATACTTTCATACTCGATTTACGTTTTCGTTTACTCAGTATCTGAGAACGTAAATTTTTTTACCAGACATGACATCCAGTACGTCAAAGTACTGCAATCCCTGAAATTGACTTTGTTTCATGTTGTCGTTTTTTTTATGTTTGCCCGGCTCTCAGCTGTGCATGAGACTCGTTGTTTTTTTTTTTTTTTTTTTTTTGTTTTGTCTAAATAAATATGTTGAGGACTACCTACCTCAACATATGACTGAACGTCATACTTCATAGTTATACTTCATGCTTGAACCGAGCATTTGTTTTTATCTTCTACCGACTAGATGTAAAAGAGTCGCAGAACTTGTTTCGCACCAAATTGGATAAAATCCAGAATTCCGATAAAAATTTTGTTTTCATAGGTAGTTATCCTTTCCTTGGATTTTTGACGAAGTAATGTACTCCGCCGAAAATTCCAAGTTTTGTAGGGAAAACTCCTTGGGCTGCATTATTTTCGATATTTAAAATACCGAGCGCCACTGCTGCCACCTATCGGCAGAAAAACTTCCCTACAGTTATACATAGACAAGTTTCTATGAAAAAAAAAAATTTGCGACACATACCAACTTACGAAATTGCCTCCAAATTTCATTCTCTATGGTTACCCGTGACGTCACCGGTAGTCAAAAGAAACATGGTCGACATCCCGAGAATTCTTATTATTCGTGACATGACGTCACAGGCACTTAGCTAGTAATAGCAATGTATGTGCTACACGCACCCGCCATTTATTTTTACCGTCCGTATTCCAGATATCGCTGCAGTACAATTTCATAGTATAGCCAAGTTCACTTTTTGTCTAATCAATGAAACTGCTATACATATTGCTACTGACAGATAGTACGATACCAGAATACAGTCCGATGTCCGTCGAATATAAGATATTCATCCGTCCGAATTCTTATTTTGATCTGTCACTTAAAGTTGAATGCACAAAGTCTTGACGGTAGCATTATGACGTACGTCAAGGTGTGATATCCGCACTACAAAAACAGTAGGTAGAACTTTTTCTGATTTTAAAGCTTACACACGATATCTTATTCCACTGCAATATGACGTTTGACACCTATATGCATGCTTACATTGAAATGCCTTTCTGTCATTTGACATAAGTGTCAGTACGTTTTTTTTTTTACGAAGTACATTTTTGGTGACAGCTTCCGCTACAACGTAGCGACACCAAACCCAAAGTGGTATACTGTCACAGTGAGCTGAAATATTTGGTAAGCTTGTAAATTTAGCCTCTACGGCATGTAAATTAGTCCTTTTTAGTCCTTTCGAATATGTTTTACAACATATTTCTTCCGTCCGAAGCATTTAAATTAGTCAACCTTCTGAATTGCATTAGTTGCTGTCAGCCAAATACTCAACTACAATATGCAGCTGAATCAATATGGAATTTCCATACGTCGGTACTACAGTTTATACCGATTCAGTATCATGAGTAGCAAAAAGGAAGTGAGTTTCCTTGTTCTGCCACAGCTACTTGCTCAAGAATGGCAGTAGTTGTATGTCTAGCCCATGGACCTAATAAGTATGGACTGCTAGTTGGTTTTCGTTTCTATACAATATCTGTGAAAATCGTGTCGCCAACGACACTACCGCTGTTTGCTCAATATGTGAAATATTTCGCTACAAGAAAATTGTTTTCATTGTTTGACAGACACATTTTTTTTTTCAATTTCCTTAAACGTGTTTTTATTTATTTCACTGAGAGTATTGCAGGAATTACCCATCATCGTTGTATTAATTTATCAAATGAACAAAAACGCAGTTCACCAAGAGGTTGCAGATTTTGTGCCATTAATAATGACAACTATAACATTGCAACCATCATTAGTACAAAGGCAATTATTTGGATTTAATTGCCTAAATCCTTGTTTAAATGTACATGTCTCTTTGTTTCCATTTTTGACGTCGTGAGCAAAGAACGCTTTTTTGGAACCAACGTGAAGTTAGCTCCTAGCAGTCCATACTTATTAGGTCCATGGTCTAGCCATACATACCCCATTTTGAAGAAACCAATCGGCTCGGAAAGACGTCTATACAGAACACTTTTTTTTCACTGTGAATTTTCTTTTTACTGTGCAAAAGTGCAATCCAATTGCAAATGCAATTGCGATTGCAAAATTACCATCTACTAATTCCATCCATTATACTCAGGTAAGGCTAAGATATTCCGAAGTTTTTCGTGATGATGGCATATGCCATTATCACGAGAAATTGCTTTAGTCAGGTCACAAGGAATTTACATTCAGTATTTTCTTTGGCCTCCATAGGAACTCCAGACCAGAGGGAAGGAGAGCAGGAGCACTATTCACTGCGTTAGGATTAGCTGTCCCCCAGAAATCATTTGTGCAAATTGATGCTATCGCCTCATTCCGAGGGAATTTACGCCAATTCCTATAACGCCCTATGCACGTGGCGTGGCATGATCCTACCATACATAATTTTTTTTTGTGTGAGCGCATATACGCTTTATTAAGATTCTGTGGTGCGCAACAATAAATCTACGGGCACAAGCTGTGTTCTGGAAACCACAGAATCCATTTCTTTCCTTGCTGGAAGAGTAGATCCAGGCTAAATCCATTTTCCTTTTTTTTCTGGATTATTAAGAAGCCAATCTCCTGCTATGCCATTGCATAACCGTCAGCAGGATTCTAAGCACGATCTCGAAGGAGCAACGTATGCGTTCGTCAACGTTGATCCAATATCGGCTCGTTGACGACCATACCACCTCCTCCTTGAGTGATACCGCCCACTGGCAGGCACCACAAGACATATTATCCATCGTACCCCACTTGGTACCGGAATTTACTTGGCAGAAGCCACAACCAACACTTTAAAGAATCAAAACACGCACTTTAGGACGTCTGGCGGGTGTATTTGCACCGATGCCGGTCCAAGATTACTCATCATCACTCAACATATATCGAGGGAGCACCTATAGCCACCACCCCTCATACCACTGACGCAGTTACGTCGAGGGAGTATCATAAATCCACCATAATTACATCAGCGTGGAGCAGCAGAACAGCATCTTTATCGTCACCAGAAGGAAACTATGGTTTTTTTTGTTATAAATAGACGCTGTAGATATATATGTATCAAGAATCAGGTAACAAATAATTTTTGATTTTTATTGATGATTTTGTGGGAGCATCTCTGCTCAAATTTTATACGATTCCTTAATCATTGGCGAACGCTTTTTACGCCACTCATTGAACGTTCAGCGTTGGCAACAAACGCCAGATACCACGGACGGTGGTAATCCAATAATTCCAGTGTGGTTAGTTTAATACAACCAGTGTGCCACACCCATTATAAAAGTGCCCTTTTCTTATATAATACCCTATATGTAGTCTCCTTAACCATTTTTGAAATCGTTTATATGCAATTGGATGTATTGAAATCCTAGAATCCTAAAGTTGAATTCAGTTTTATATCATGGTGAAACCTTCATTTCATAGAACGTCAATTTCGATAAACTCATAGACGAAATATTAACTATTTATAATCGTGTCGTGTTCGGGTTTCTCGAAGAATATTTAATCGTAAATTCGTCCTTACCTATACAATAATGTGAAGTGCTACAATTACTTTTTTTGTGACAAGTAACATAAAATACTTACCTTTTTTGTGTCATTACACTTGAGCTACCTTTCGGTACTCAGATATTCCTTTTGTTGTTGTTTTACTCACTTGGTCCTTTGGATCCCACTCACTTCTCTTCGCGTCGGTAGCGACCAACCTTCACTCGCGTTTGAACGCCGCGTTTGCGTTTGCTGGAAACGAATCTTATAGTTTCGTTTTCGGACTTTTTCACTTTTTCGAAAAGTTTTGTAACTTCGTTTCGTGTTTTGTTGTTTCGTGTATCCTGGAAATAAAAGAATAATACCGCGTTTGTCAGCAGCTTCCTCCAGCTGTGTCTGTCATGTCTGCGACATACGTTAAATTATCAAGTAGGCACAAGCAAATGGTATTGAAGCAGATATAAAATTTAAATTGAGAAGTCAGAAGAACGATATGATCGTCTGACGATACCACTCAGTAGACAGTCTGTGTAAATCCATATCTTTATATTTACTAATAATTTTCAGCGAACCCTGGAGTGCACTTCCGGACCAGCGTTAAGCGATATAGCTATATCTCACTACCCCATTGGTAGTAGAGACTTACTTTACTATATTGATTTTAATATATTCTTTTGATTTGATTTATATTGATTATCGAACATACGAATGAACGCGAACTGTGTTCAGGAGTATGGGGTAATGATTTTATGAACATATTTTGACATTTTTTTTTTATAATTGCTTTGCTACGATTTAAAATCTTCTCTGCCGATTACAACGTCTTAATTTTTTTTATGACTTGTGTTATTCGCGGTGCACTTTTTCTTCCTTGACAGTCCCCGTGTTGTTATTTTTTTTTATCAATAGATATGAAGATCATTAACGTCTTTTTTTTTTAGACAAAGTATACAAACTTCTTTGAAATAGATTTTCGATAAACTTTCAATAAATAATATTGAAACTTAACCGCCGCGTTAAAGTTTTTTTTTTGAATTAGAGGTTTCTCATTTAAAGACCAAATACTTTTTATCGATAACTGTAATAATTATAAGTATACGAAGATTATAAAGATTTTATCTTTATGTAACCTTACTTGACACTTTAAAGTAGTCCTATGTCAAAAGCATTTAACACTTTTGATCTTTCTGTTTCTTAAGGTAAAGTAAGGAATTTAGAAGATAGAATTTCAAGATAAGATTCTGATTAATTATTAAGTTAAGACAATTTCTCTAGTTGTTAGATTTGTAAGTTAAATAATACTGAATAAATAATAATAATCTCGTTTGTTTATAACGTTTGAAGAAATTATTTTGCGATTTTCTTGTTATTTCTTTTGGAGTTAATATATAATCTTTGAAGATGCTACAGTTATCTTTTGAGATGGAGTAAGTTTATTATAGGGAGGGTGGTATCCCTCAACCTTTCATGATGGAACAAGGTGGTTTGGTTTATTAAAGTACCTTTAGTTTTGGTCATGATATTTTGATAGTTAGTAAATAGTCTCAGTTTTGATACTATGTTTTGAGTAAGCGTAATGAAGTAAGCAAGCAATCTTTTAGCTTGCTTTTTCAATATAAGGGGCTGCCCGTCAAAATAGTAGGACAGCCAAGGCTGTTTCAGAGAGAGGTGATTTTCTGAAACAGATTGGGTGGGTTGAGAGACCAGGGGATCGTACTTCATCCTAGATCCTCCCTCCCCTCAGAGTTAGACACCTCCTCATCACCATACAGCGTATCATCGTGGCAGCTGTATGGTTGGATGACAATCATAACCTGCCACTGCAACCTCGAATACCTAAGGTTTGGTGATAGTTTAGATACTTACGTGTAGCGTTCAGTAGGGTGATTGTTATAAGCTAAACATGACTCTTCTTCTCTGTCTACGTTTTCACTCACTAGAGAAATAAAGAGCTGCTATCTAGAATCGATACATATTTAACTTCAATTTCGGTAGATCTTGATTTGGACGACTGTGAGGGCCATCAAGCGATTTAATATTACTTATTCGAACTCATCCATCAGAGTTCAACGGTCGGCAGGATAATAAGAGGTAACACCGGTTGTGCAGATCCCGGAGCAAGTGCCCATGGCCTGGCTGAGCTAGCTGTGGCATGGGTGCTGCCGGCCAACGCGACGGTCGATCTCAACCTCGACTCTACGTTGTCGCATGCCGTTCTTGCTGGTCGTTCACTTTGAACAGTTGGCGAGAAAGGGGCGTTGCCGGCATAGAGTTGCTTCCATCCCAAAAGCACAGAAACAAGTACGATAGCTAGATGCTCAGTTGCTAACTGTAGTAAGACCTCTGGTATTTGATTAAAGTTCCTCATTCTAAGAATGCATCATAGGTCTAGCTACGTTCGTGGGGGTTTAAGTAGGGTCCTTGGTTTTTAGGTGTGTACTAAAACATAATGGAGCTGCAGGGCGAACACCTAGGACTTGCGGCGGATAGGCGTGGACATGCTATCGGATATGCTCCAGGCTGTTCTACGGGACTTTGTAGTCAGAACCTGGAGGTATGCTGGTGGATGGTTCCCGCTTCTGTGATGGGGATGGAGATGGAAATTGGATGAATGGGGAGAGGAGTAGGGAGAACGAGTAGCCGTGCTAGCGAAGTGTAAGTATGTCTTTTATAGGGGTGCTAGATACACCGATGCACGGGCGAAGGTCGATGGAGTTGCTGATCCTTGGCATAGGGTTCATGGATGTTCGGGGTGCTTGTTTCTTCCTGCTTCCTCTCTGGCTTGTGGTGTTAATGGGCATGGGTTCGGATCTTAGATATCCATAGGGTGTTTAGGTGTATCCATAGGGTGTTTAGGTGAAGAGGTGGTGCCTATTGGCAGGTGTAAGTAGTTCTTTAAAATTTTTCCATCAAAATTTTTATTTACGTTACACCATATACCTCTCAGGGGTACAACAATGGCTAAATCTCGAATCTTACTTATCAGATCATCTTGATTATGGTTATCCGGAGTCACTAATGAGCTCATCTAACTAAATGCAGCACCACAATTTTGATAAATGAAAAAAAAAAACCCCAAAATGACCTATATGAAACACAAATATTCAGATTCAGACGATGAGTTTTCATATCCAATCACAAAATTATTGTTTTTCATTTGTTCTGCTTCTTTTTCTTTCTGCAAGCTGGTAATTGAAATTGTATTCAAAAACTAACTTCATTAATTTCATTTTTGTATATCTTCGGTGAAAAAAGCGCACCTAAAATTTTTCCATCCATAGAATAATAAATAGGCGTTTTTCTTTTTTAAAAAGAAAAAGAAATTAATGGGATATTAAATTGGTTTCATTAATTGTTCAGAGCGCTCTGAACACAATTGGTTCAGAGGACGTTCAGAGCGAGCTCGATACACTCGAACTCTGTTCAGAGCTCGTTTCTGAATGAAAAAAGAAAAACGCCTATTGAATAATAAATTGAAAGTAGTCGTTTGACAGTTTAACAAATCCCAACAATCGTATTGTTCCTAAATGCTTTGTAAAAAACCCAACCTAACAATAGGCGTTTTTCTTTTTTTGTGGATTTTTTTTGGGAAAAGCAAATTTGATCAAAGGTTTAATCAAATTTGCTGTCCAATAATAGCGGCAGATAGCTTTGATAAGTTTTTGTTACTGTGTGTGTGTTTCTTTTGACGTTCTTAATTTGAGGCGTGTTTAACCATACCACAATGTCTAACGAGATTGATTTTTCTGTCATGTTATCTTCGTTGGAATAATCTTTAAGCAATTTTTTTTTAGATTTCCGTGTAATATATTTCGACATTAATATAAAAATGTAGCTGCAATTTATTATTTCATAAGTTAAATTGTACTTCAATGTCTTTTTAATGTTTTTTAAGTCGGAAAGTGTTGTTCGCAGTTGAGTCATAATTTAATATTGATTAAATAACACACCCAATCAAGCAAATGTCAGATTTTTACACACAAGCACGAGGGAATGCAAACAATTTGTAAACGGAATTTCGATTCGGGTGGGACATAATTTAATTTTAGTTCTGCCGCAAAGTAGATAGTTTATTTAAATGTTAGTATATATGAAGTGTTAATGTATATTTAATACAAAGAAGTCTGAATAAATGTTAATGTACCTATAGTTAATTAAAAAAGTCTGAATAATCAACGTGATATTACCGCTGCTGCTAGCAAGATGGATTGCAACATTGAGGAATTAGATTTAATTAATTTTTCAATAGTATATAATAAAAAGGGAATTCTTTTTCTTGACGAAGACAATGTGCTCCTCCAGAATATTCCATATATAAAATAACAACTACCTAGGATTCGTTAAAGGATGCATTAAAAACACTTCGTCATGAACATTGTCAGAGTAATAAACAAAAGTTTACAAATGACTCGTATGGGAGAAGTGTTCCCGGAAAAAATGAAAGGCCATCGAATAGAAAGCTATAAAAAACTATACCTAACAAATCTTAAGTGAATTCGACACAACCGTTGCCAACTTATGGAACAGCTATGTTATGAAGTAGGAATAAAATCCGGGCTCAATCACTGCATCCTTTTCAAAGCGATTCAATTCATTATAGGTACACTCTGTTCATTTTAATTTCATACCTATTTATTTTTAAATTGTCAATTAATTTTCACTTCAACCGTTTGTATTTATTTGTTATTATTTTAAAACTTTGATCACTTATCTAAAAAGAATTTTTTTTCCACAATGAAATTCACAGAATGCTAAAAAAATAAACAACAAAATTTGACGTTTGAGAAATGTCAAATTATTGTAGTGTGTGTGCAAATGTGTGTTAAATCTCAATTTAAAATGAGATTTCATTTGGGAGGTAAGATTAGATCAAACACCACAAAAAGATATGATCATTGCCCAAAAGAAAAACACTTATTTTTTGGGTCGCTTGATCAAATCTTTTTCGTGTGAAATATGATCAAACATCAAAAAGTGTTTTTCTTTTGGGCAATGATCATATCTTTTTGTGGTGTTTGATCAAATCTTTCCTGCCAAATGAAATCTCATTTTAAATTGAGATTTAACACACATTTGCACACACACTACAATAATATGACATTTCTCAAACGTCAAATTTTGTTGTTTATTTTTTTAGCATTCTGTGAATTTCATTGTGGAAAAAGAATTCTTTTTAGATAAGTGATCAAAGTTGTAGGGGAAACCCCTTGGGCTAAGATATTTCAAAATACCGAGCGCCACTGCTGCCACCTATCGTCGAAAAGTTTTCAGGCATTTATGCATGAATAATTTTTGCACAAGAATTTATGAGGCATGGCGATTCAACAAATGTCTCCGATTGTCATTCTCTGCGGTTACCCGTGACGTCACTGGTAATCAAGGAGAAAATTAGTGAATATTCTGACATTATTATTGTATGTGACAAGACGTCACAGACACCCAGCTGGTGACAAGAGTAGTTGTGCTACACGCACCTTTCTTTCATTCTTATTTGTCCGTATTCCAGATGTCGCCACAGTACATCCCATAGAACAACCGAGTTCACTCTCCGTCTGATCAATGAAACTGTTATACATCTTTGTACTGTCAGAAGCATGACATCTGAATACAGTCCGTTGTCCGTCGAATACAAGATATTCATCCGTCTGGATTCTTATTTGTGAAATTACATTAAGCGTTAAGGTCAGTCAAGTTTACAATGTATTTGAGGCACAAAGGCAGATTCTGAAGTTTAGAAAGTGTAAAGAATAACCGAGACTTGAAAGAATCTTTCATAAAGACATATCACCATAAGTCATACGACGTCTGTTAATCTAGGTCGTGGTATACAAAGTCTGATACCACACTACACGCAGGCGTAGTTGCAGCGCTACAACACGCGTCATGACGTTATATCTACACTACAAGGAAACTGCAGGTAGTGTCTCTTCCAACTTTGTGGTTTGTCACTGATATCATATACAGTCGCGTTATAACAATTAATACACAGACACCCCTACAATGAAATGTGTCCTTGTCTCTGGACATAAGTGTCAGATACATAGACAGACCGATTTTCCATCGAGTACGCTTTTGTGACAACTCACGTTACGGTGTAGCAACGCCAAGTCCGAAGTGAGATTCCGTTACGAAGATGCAATTATAATGATAAAATTTATAGAACATGCCTCCACGGCACTTATATTACTCATTTTAGTCCTTTTGAATATGTTTCTTTAACATAATTCCTCTGTCCGAAGTATTTTACATAGTCAACATTCTGAGTTTCGTTAGTTGTTGACACACAGATTCGCAGCTACAATGCGCAGCTGAAACGACATGGAATTTCCATACGTCGGTATGGTAGATTATACCAATTTACTATCATGAGGAGCAAAAAGCAAATGAGCTTCCCTGCTCTGCCACAGCTACTTGCTCAATAGTGGCAGAAGTTGTATGTCTGGACGAACTTCATTTTGAAGCAAACCACTAACAGAAAAGCAAACCAGCAACAGGACTAGAACTTTTAACTTGTAAGATTCCAACCGCGCCCACCATTTGTATTCTCCTCAGAGTATTATTGAGGAGAATTACAATCTAATTCGGAATAAAGGAAGAAATTACCTCAATCTGCTACGATAATATTATCAGGTAAGAGTAATAAATATCGGCCGATTCTTGGAACGATGGCAGGTGCCTTCATCACCAAGAAATTGCGCATAATTTCTTTGATATGCTGTACAGACAGAGCACTATAAAAATTCTTTTTGACGTCGTTAGGAACTCCAGCACATTGAAGCAGCGTTGTGGAGCTTCCCACTCGACGGGCGCTGGCCTCGCTAGGGATTGTCGGCGGATTACACCATTTGGGCCACCCGATTACGGCGGATTATAATTCTCTTCAATCCATGTGCCTAAACACGCGGGCGCATACATTTATTATTTTTGTGCCTGTATACACTCACTTATGAGCCAATAATTATAGGAGCATATGCTTCCTCCTGCTACGCATATAATAAGATATTTTCCTGGTCATTGGTGTCTTCTTTTTTTTGGCCATACCGAATCGTCAGCCGAGCCCTACATTGCGGTGGCGGAGCCATCGAACATTTTTTTTTGGGTGCTGTGGAAAGAAAGGAGCGATTAGTTGTCGACGTTGATCCGCTAGTCGGCTCGTCGACAACCACGCCTCCTAACGCAGCAGTATCGCCTACCGAGAGGCGCAAGCAAAGCATCTTATACTTACCAAACCACCCAGTCACGACAGGCTGAGGTTCCGTACAAAAGGTCAAGGATTCCTTTTTTTTTTTCCTTTTGGTCTTCATCTGGACGTCTGGCGGGTAGTTGGATACAACTACCCAACTCTAAATATACCATACACATATAAAGTTATTCATTTACAACGTGGGAGCAACTCTAAATATATCATACACATATAAAAGTCAATCTGTTTCAACGAGGGAGCAACTCTAAACGCATCATATGCATGTCCAGGCGTATATTTCACTTCGTGGGAGCAACTTTAAATACTACATCCTCCTCAACAAACAACAACGGCTGAGTTATTTTAAATAAACTTAATTTATAAAGAAGGGTGCTAGTCTATACACCCGAACCTTCAGGTAATCCTTTGATTTATTTAATTAATGAGACGTATGTAGGAGCCTTATTGCTCAACCTTCACGATCGTGGGCTTTTGAGAATCATTTTTGACGTCACACGCTTTGCGTGAGACAACGGCATATTGAGTTAGCTACCACGGACGGTGGTATTTGTTGTGCATAGTAGACGACGATGCTTTATTGGCGATGTGCCATGCCAATAAATACAAACTATTTTTATTGATATAGCTATATAACCTAGTGGCTTCTCTAACTTTCTTTATAAGAATGTTCATACATATATATTTAGTGTATCATTACATAGTGCTTCGGTATAAAAGCTTATTATGGTGAAACCTCCAATAACTTTTAGAACTTAAATTCAATGGTGTAGATCTTCGAAATCTTATTCTCATGAATTCGTGTTGTGATTAATTTTTCGGTACATATGTGTTAACAACTATCGTTCCTTAAGTTGCGGAATTTTTATTGCTTGAAGATTTAACGTAAAGTGCGAATGGTAATTAGTTTCCTCGCGTCATTATCCTTGGATAAAATCCTAAAAATTTTTTTTTGTTTTGTTTTCACTCGGGATATTTTCCTTTTTTTTGTTGATTCCAATTTTTTTTTATGTTATCACTTGGTCTTCTAGACCCCATCCTTACTCCTTGGCGTCGGTAGCGACCCACTTTGTTCGCGTTCGCTGTAAGTGAAGCTGTAGCCTCACTTTCAAGTATTTCACTCAAATTGGAAACTTTTTTGTGGTTGTGTAACGTCGTTTTGTACAGCGTATTTTGTATAGATCGTGGTTACGGACATTAATATCGCGTCATCAGCGACTGACTCTAGTTGTGTCTGTTGTGTCCGTGACATATAGTACTTACCTGATCTCGTTGAAAGGTATTACTAGGCGAATGCAACGGTTATGAGCCACAGATCTTTGAACCTAAGCTATTGTTAGCATAATATCAAGACAAGCCAAGAATCATACAACAACACAAATCAAAAAGTATCTAGTGTTTATAACAATATATATAATAACTATTCTTTTACAGCAGCCAGGAGTGCACTTCCGGTCCAGCGTATCTCTCTCCACCCCATTGGTGGTTAAGAGATTTTAACTTTTGAAATTACTTTAATAAAATTATATATTTTTAAATACATTTACAATATATTTGCATGAGTTATCGAACACACTATCAAGTGCGAACTGTATTTGAAGTGTGGGGTATTTACTATATATTTACACTCTGATTTTTGATTTTTTTTCCTTGATATAACGCTCTGAAATTGCCCTGTTTCAATACGTACTACTTTGTCGTAGTGCTCATAAGCATTGGTCGGGTTACTTTTATGTTTATCGTCAATGGTTTACGTGTCATATAACTTCTTCGTTTGCTTCGAATTACACATAATCGCGCTTCTATTAGATAAATATTTTTTTTTATTAGAATCGATAACAATAGTTTGCGATCCTATTTGTCGAGACGACAACGCCGCGTTAGATTTTATTTTGAGTTTTACACTTTTACTACGTTACGAATATCCATTTCAATTAACGTTTGAGGTTTTGCGATTGACCCTATCAAAAGTAGAAGGAGCAGAAAGCTCTGCGGTTAGATTACCCAACAGATTCAGTATTTCAATTTTTACATTCATCCTCATTCAGAGGTATCATTCGAAATATAGAACATTAGTTGTTGGAGTTACTTTAGAACCCTTTTAGGTATGTTAAGTATATCTTTCCTTTTTATAAGACATTCACTAGTAAGTGAACCTATCTTTTGATTTAAGAACGAATCATATTTACTGTCGACTGTTTAAGGCATTGAATTTTGTTGATATATTTCTATTATTAAAATTCAGATTAGATATTAAGATAATAAGAATACCCCTTGTTAGTATTAAGTTCCTTTTTAATCAATAAATAGATACGGACTTTTATAACGTTTAAAGAAAAAAAAAGGTTGTTACGATTTTTCTTTATTTTGTAACGTAAAATTAATTAATATAGAATTAATAGAATATTAAACATATATACATACATATATCTGTAACGTAAAATATATATATATATAATATGTATAAATATTCTGAAATCGAAAGAAGAGATAGGTTGAGAATAACGCGTATACTTACACATCCCTATCCGTGCCCATCAAAAGACTCACGATCCTACCCCGAACCTCCTATGGACATTCGCAGTCCGAACCTGAGACCTATCGACAACACAAACCAGAGAGGAAGCAAGAAGAAACAAATGAACCGCTTATCCTTGATCCTCGCCAAGGCATTGCAACTCCATCGTCCTCCAACCATGCTTCAGTGCACGTAGTACTCCTAACACAAACATACTTACACTTCCACACTATGGCCCTTTGTTCTTCCTACTCCCCTCCCCGTCCTTCCAATTTCCTTTTCCATCCTCATCACAGAAGCGTAAACCATCTACCAGCCTACCATAGGTGCTCACTACAAAACCCCGTAGAACAGCCTAGAGGGTATCCGGCAGCATGTTTACGCCTATCCGCCGCAAGAGCTAGGTGTTCCGCTTGCAGCTCACATGTGTGGTAGTCTACACCTGAAAACCATGGACCCTACTTTTATCCCTTCGAAAGTACCTAGACCTATCGTGCCCTTATCAAACAAACCTTCAATGGACCTTCCAGAGATTCTACTTCGGCATGCACTTCTACGTCTAGCTACCCCCGTTTGATTCCGAGTGACTGGGATGGAAGCAACCCCATGCCGGCAACGCCCCCTTTCTCAACAACTACTTGGTAAGAATAGCTGTTGGGAACGGCGTGCGACAACGCAGGGTCGTGGCCGAGATCGACCGTCGCGGTGGCCGGCAGCACCCATGCCTTAGCTAGCTCAGCCAGGCCGTGGGCTCTTGCTTCGGGATCTATACAACCGGTGTTACCTCTTATTATCCTGCCGACCATTGAGTTCTGATGTTTGAACTCGAATATTCATGTTATATCGCTTAAGGGCCACCAGAATCGCCGAAGAAAAGACTATATCGAAATTGATTGCAAGGTACGTCGAATCTCTATTGCACCTCTTAATGTAGAGCGAGAAATTATAGTAAGAAGGAAAAGAATTCTGATTTGGATCTTATGCTATCCCAAAGAACACGACACGTAAGTATTCAAAACAAAAGCTGACCATAGATTTTGGTGGCCGCCATGGCAAATAATTATCATCTACACGGATAGCTGCCACGATGCTATGCTATCCGTGGATGCAGAGGTGACTAACTCTGAGGGGAGGGAGGATCTAAGATGTAAACCGAACCCCCTTGGTCTCTCAACCCACCCTATTCAACACCGAAAATCAACTCTCTCAGTGTTGACCTTGGTTGTCCGTGGACCTACGAGTCCCCAAAACTCGCTTATATTCTCGGGCAACCCCTTACTATGATAAGCAAGCAATTACTGCCTGCTCACATACTACGCTAACTATCTAAAACTTATCATCGAAATCTAATCAACTTTCGAAACTGTACCAACAGAAAAGAAATCTCAAAAATGTACAACCATACTACTCCTTGTTCGGCTCCAGAGAAAGGCGCGGGGGCCACCCTCCCTATAACTACATTAACCTATCATCCTGAAATGTAAACTTATCACCAAAAAGGCCAGAAAGAAAATCAACTTCAATATTTTCTTTTCAAATCGTTATAAAAATCTTAGAATTTTTATTCATATATTGTTCTTAAAAACTAACAATTCGGAACTAAAGCTACAATCAAAATCTTATCAGGTTATCTTAATTTTGTATACAAACTTTTCTTTATCGTAAATTTTCTTAAAAATTCTTAATGCCTATCCAGAAAGATATAATGATCTCGAAATAATCACAAAAAGAAAATTAATGTAAAGAACGTATAGTCTGCTAGGCTATACGTTTAGAATACTTAAAAACCTAACCTGAAATTTTCAATAATATACAACAATCAAGAATTCAAAAGAATATCAATTCAATATTATTTAAAGGTAAAATATTTCTAGCTAGTCTTAACGAAAGCTATTCGAAACGCGGTGTCAAATTATTTATAAGGATGCCGAGAAAGAAAGGACATTCCCTACCGCGGCGTTGTAAAAACGTTATCGCTATAAATTCTACCAGCGATAATGGTTTGAAGTAAATGGTATCCCCGTGGATACTTAATATAGCGGTGACTAAATAACGTGGACGGACGAATAAAACGAGTGAACTAATTCAAGGATGAGTCAAGAATGAACTGGCTTATTAAGAATCTTTTAAAGCAGTGAATATGTGAATAAGTAAATCAATGTTCATGCAAAATACCCTATACGTATGGATACAATTCGCATCCAGCCGTATATTCGACAAACAATCATGCAACCAATAGTAAATACAGTGTAAAAATAAATGGTAAATTTTATATTTTTAAAGGTTTAAGTCGGTATATGTGCTACCAGATGTCTACGGTAGAGTTAAATCCACCTTCATTTACAGGTGATCCTGAAGTGCACTCCAGCTCCGCCTAGAAATGGTTATTAGAAATGCAAATATAATACCAATCTACTATAGGTTATGATAAAAGATCCCGTGATTGCTTAGCAAATTGCAAATTAGGTAAGATGTTGACCGTATTGAATTATTCACTAATCGGTGATCAAAATCTTCATAAACTAGTTCGATTCAAGGCAAAAACCTATCGGACGTAAACAATAACGCGATGACAAAACAAAAACGTACGAACCAAAGCGATCTGTATTAATCAAAGTGAAGAGTAATCCTCAGATTAACTCAAGTGAAAATTAAAAAGTAATTAACGGAGTGATAAGCGCCATAGGCTAGTGAAAAATAAAAAAAAACTTCACGCGACGTTGAAATACGAACGCGGATGGTCGCTACCGACACAAAAGTAGAAAACACAAAAAATAGGCAAAACTATACGACCGAGAGTGTTGGAAAATACTAGTTGATGTAAAATTTCAAAAACACGAACAACACTTCGAAAATCGACAGTTGTGTAAGGTCAAATACCGTTAGACCTACCAGCAGCTGGGAGAAATTTGCTTCAGGAGACTGGTGAAGAATACTAAAGAGGAGTATTCCACTATCGAAGATTGAGAAAATCTTGTTCCCATGTAAACGCTTCGGCGAAATAAATAATAGTCTGAAAAGCAAAAACTATAAATACGCGATTGTATTTTCCGACGAAATTAATGATCGTGACACTAAACCGGTAAGTAACATTAGTGATTTAAGGAAAAACACGGAATTCTGCAATTTAAATTGGCTACCGAACCATTATTGGAAATGTAACAATATCCACTTCGTGTTTAAAACGTTAATGATAAATTGAATAAAAAGATCCTTAAATATACCTATCATAACACTACTTTTATCACACACATATGGAGGAGGAGGCGTCAGGTCCTACCTTCCATTACAAAATGTATAAAATATTGGCGTAGACCACCGTCCGTGGTTATACGCGACGTACAACGGCTGGTTGAGTACGTAATCAGGCACTAAATATGACCCGCCTGTGGGCCTTGGTGGGACGGAATACTTCTTCGTCCTTTATCACACAATACACAGACACAAATACATAGAATACTTAAAGTTTACCTGGTAATCCAAGCTTTTCTTTTTGAAGTCTTATTGAATATACACAAACATTAATTGAAGAGCTGAAAAATCCTCGATAAGGTAATTCTGCTACAATCTGCTTCACTGATCCAGTGGTACCTCTCAATATAAACAGAGGTGAAGTGTGGTGGGGACCGGCATCCGTGCTTAAGCACGCGCCAGACGTCCTGTTGAATGTTGCTTATGTTGATGCTGCTGCTGCCGCTGCTGCTGCTGCTGCTACTGTTGTTGCTGCTGCTTTCATCAGCCTGTCGTGGCTGGGTTCCGACTTAAATTCGGCTGGAGTAACCAAAAAAAAGGTTGCCGATGCTGGCAAGGGGGACAAACGATGTATTCTGCCACGGCACACAAGAGAAAATGTGCCAAAACGTGGGCAGTTCAGGCCTTCTCAAGGCCAAGCGTTCGCCTTTATGCTTGTTGAGGTCTTACGCCAAAAAAAATGAAAGGCGTAGATGCTGGTGGTGCATATTATACGCAGCCAGAAAGAAAATGTATATTTATAACCAAATTATTTGGGGTAGGTATATCCATTAAATAATAAATCCTTATGACAATCCATGGGCACGTGGTGGAGGCAATAAAGATTCCTCGAAATGGCGGATGCCAAAAATGTGCACGAACAGAAAAAAAAAAATTTTCTCGGGCCGTCTGGCCTGTCCACGCAGATGAATGAGGTACAAATCTGCCTCAAAATTCCTCCTGCTGGCTGGTTTAATAAGGGAAACGATCAGTAATCGTATCGTCTATGTGGCGTGGCCACGAGGCAATTCTCAAAACTTCAGGAACTAATCCTTCTATTTTTGAGAAATGCAAATAAGGATAAAAATTCCACAATCTTACCTAAGTTACAGTATGATGTTTAATGATGGTTTACTTTTCCCTATTGCTTAAAGCAATTACAAGGGATTTCTTATTGGATAAGATTCCAAGAAAAAAAATACGGCCGCAGCCCGAAAATAAAATTAAACTTTTCTTTTCTTAGTAATTGCTTTGCTGATGTGATGCTTGTTCGTCTGCTTTGTTCTTCAAAATGAAGTCCAATCCACAGACTATTTCCTTCTCTAGTTTTCCCTAAATTATGTGAACACAAAATAAACGCGCGGTTTTTACAGCCTTTTCCTAGCATCATGTCATTATTTTTACTTTCTTTTTCCCCCGTTAGGTGGCGTAATCAGAATGTGTGCCATAGAGTAGTAATCACTGTACCGACTTTCTTGGCACAGAGTCTTCACTCCTCGACAGGTATTCTAATGCTCACGAATGAGTGAAAATAGTCGAATTAGTCTTTCTATCACACTGTGTGAATGACATATTCTTACATTGGAGATGTTTCTGACTTTTTAGGAATTCGTTTATATTGTTCTAATAGATATTAGCAAAGTAAATACAACACGTGCCTAAAACTCCTCGAAAAATACCACATCTCGGCTATAACTAATGATATTCGTTTTGGGATCAATTAAACGGTATCCTTTTGTTTCAGTCCCATAGCCCACAAAAATCTTTTCTTCGGCCTTCGAGTCCAATTTCTGTCTCCGTTCCTTAGGGACATGTGCAAAAGCTTTGCAGCCAAATACTTTAAGGTGATGTAAATTTGGTTTTTGTCCTGTCCACGCTTCTATCGGTGTTTTCTTTTCTAGCGCTGCAGTTGGAGATCTGTTCGTGAGATATGCTGCTGTTGCAACAGCCTCAGCCCAAAAAGACTTTGGTAACTCCGCTCCAAAAAGCATTGCCTTCGCTTTTTCCACGAGTGTTCTGTTAGCTCGCTCGGCCACGCCATTTTGTTCCGGTGTGTATGGCACAGTAAGCTGATGTCGTATTCCAGATCGTTTAAGTATATCTTCCTGTTCCTTGCTCATATATTCCCCTCCGTTGTCCGTGCGAAGGGTGCGTATTTTTTTACCTGTTTGTGTTTCCAGAAGTGCCTTGAACTCTTTGAGGGTTTCTGTTACTTCACTTTTCTTTTTTAAAAAGTAAACGAAAAACATCCTGGAAAAATCGTCTATAAATATGAGGAAATAGCTGGATCCAGATAGCGAGTGCGTTTCCATTGGTCCACACAAGTCTGAGTGAACCAGCTGTAAAATGTCAGTTGCTCTTGTACCCTTCTCTGGAAACTGTTGACGGTGATGCTTTGCCTTGACACATGGAACGCAAGGAGCACTATCAGCCTTTTGAAAAGATATGCCATACGATAAGTATTGCTTCAACTTTTCCAAACTGCAATAATTCAAATGGCCTAGTCTCTTGTGCCATAGTTCCTTGCAATTATTGTTCGCCGAGTAGTACACCTTTTCTTGAACTGGCATTTCCAGCTTGAAAATACCTCCCTCGTTCACCATGCTCCCCACGATCCTACCTTCGCTGTTCTCTATCCGACTTCCTTCAGGCGTAAAATGAACAGATAGTCCCTTGTCAACCATCTTTGACACTGAAAGTAAATTAGCCGCTGCCCCTGGAATATAGAGCACATCCTTTACAGTCACACTTTCAACACCGGCCTCTGTTAGAACTTCTATTACAGATTCACCAGTTGACTCAGCCAGCATATCTTGACAGTTAGCGGCAACGATTCCTGTTCCACTGCACGGCATTTTACCTCTCAAATTCGTTTCAGACGAAGTTATGTGTGTAGATGCACATGAATCTACAAACCATGCATCCTTTGTAGCGCTTAATGAAATGAAGGCTAAAAATGTGCTGCCACCACGCTTCTGCCTTTCTCCTGGAACATATTTCGAAGTCTCGTCCTTCTTTTGCCGGTCAGGACATTTGTTGGCAAAATGACCCTCCACGCAACATCTGAAACATTTAAGTGACTTCTTTTTAACCTTGGTTGAGTTTCTGGAGTAAAATGCCTTCGGTGTTTTAATGGGCTCCGTCCTTATCTCCTGAATTAATTTCGTTTTAATTTTATCAGCCGTGATGGCAATACCTGAACTTTCCAAACCCATGATCATAGGCTTGTACTCGTCCGGTAGACCCGCAAGGAGCAGAGTTCCAACCCACAGGTCTGAAACTGGTAAGCCAACTCCATTTAGAGTGTGTGCCGTGGTTATAATTATGTTCACATATTCCTCTACAGAACTACATTTTTCGAGAGTTGTTGTGACCAATTTTCTCAGCAAGCTGACTTTTCGCGTCAGCCCAGAGTCCTGAAAAACAGATTCAAGTTTTTCCCATGCCTCCTTTGCTGTTTTGGTGTCCTGGACGTGAACATAATTTATGGGATCAAGCGATAATGTGATGCGGGTCCTTGCTTTGGTGTCCTTTTTTTTGTCTGAAACATAATTCGTTTCACCTTCGACGCATCCCCATAGATCTTCATACTGCAAGTAGGCCTGAATAGCAATTTTCCAAGTAGGATAATTTTCTCGGCCTCTTAGTCTGTCTACTGGCGGCAATCCATGTGCCGCTAAAGAATTCGCCATTTTGAATGAGCAAACAAAATATTCTTTTAATTCGACGCTTCTCGAGTTTAATAGCAAAAAAACTACCTAGCGAATCGAAAAGGAAAAAAAATAACTTTATATTTTAAACTTTATTTATATTAATTTTTTTTTTAAAAGCAAAAAAAGGGCCCATAACCTGATGGAGCATAAAGAATAAAATTAAAAAGCCGACACCAAGAACACATCTGTTTAACATTAGCTTTAATAGAATAGTAAAGAAAGTTTGTAATACACAGGTATGAACAAGAGTAAGTGATTTGTCAATAAAATGTTAGATGGCGTTTCATTCGCTTGTCGAACTTAAGGTTTACTTCACACTAACATTTTGAATATTGATAAACCTGAAATTTTGATTATAAATTTAGATACAGCTATTACCATACTTTCATGCACAAGTCGCTTTCGACTAAAGTCGTTGGAACTTTTTATCACATATCTAGGTAGGGTTATTTACATTTTAAATGTTGATATTTAATACGTTTGAAATGCAAATCGGTGAAGAATAACATAAACATAATTTTATTAAAGAAAATTTTGGTTTGAAAATGCATTTGTTGCGGACAACTAATAATACGATTTTACTGGCGATAATACATTTTATTGGCCATTTATAGCAAAGATATGCAAATCGGTCACGAACAACACTTTGCTAATCAGCTGATTGTCATGTCCCCCAAATGAAACAATTCATTCCACTTACTGATGCATTTCCAACCAGAAAGAATAAAAAGACGATGTATTGTTATTATTATTTTTTACTACCATAATTCCATCAGCAAAAAAACTTCTAATTCATTCGTTTCCAATTTTCACTGATTAATTCTTCTAATCGCTATAACTGACCCCTTAACGGGGTTATTACATATTGTTCAGTTCTTACAAATAGATTTTAACAACCTTATTCTTATTCTCATTATCATATTACTTATTATCTATTTATTATTATCTAATACATTTTTTTAAATTTTGTTAAAAGATTTGCTTAAAAAATCAAATTGCTGCAAGTGTAATCGCAGCTTTGTTTACTTCGTGAACATATCCGTGTTTCTGAAAATTCACCCTAATGCATGAGCAAAACTCCCCACAGCTCATGAAATGTCAAACAAATTGGCGGCAAATAGATATATTTTAAAAACTAATTTCAAGTTGATAAAAAGTAAAAAAGTGAATTGTTTTCTTGAAAGCAAAGTATATAAATCACAGAGGACCTATAGGAGAGTGAAATGTTTCGTACGTATCACCCTCCGACACCCATTTGCAGTTTTTTTTTTTGTTATTATTTGACATCGTGTCTGTGAATAAATGTGAAAAACAACAACACAAAACGACGAGGTGAGTTTTGTTTGTTTTGACATTTCATTTTTTTTTTTGCTTGATGACAGATGTGAGTAAACAATTTTAGAAATTATTTGTTTTTTTCTCAAAATAAATCATTTTTTATAATTATTTATGAATTTTGCAGTGATAAATCGAATCCCACATCCAGGAATTAGTGACCGAGGCCGAAGCAGTACATATCTTATGCGAAAAATGTGTGAGCAAAACCAAGTTCCATTTCATTTTCTAGACTTCAAGATCCTCTCTGTGCTGAAGATTCATCAAAGAAAAAGTAAATTTCTACAATCCAAATTATATATGCAATTTTATTTGAATACTAAATTCCTAATAATTACTTTAGAACACACAAGGAATAGAAGTTTAAAAACTGAGAAGGAAAAAAATCCGTCAAAGGATTGCGGAAGAACGTAAAAAACGACACCGAAGTTATACTGGTACTCGTAATTATGATTGTATATTTATGTGCCTTTGTCTATCCATTTGTTTTTATGTTTTTATATAAAGGTATCTGCCCGGTTGAATGACCCAAATTACTTCCAATGGCTCCAAGAACAGGAAAAACTGAAAAAAACTTGAGCTCGAACAAGAACACCTAGAACAAGAAGAACTCTGGTTGCGTCTATAACTTTTGGCCAGAAATAAATTCCACGAACAGCAAAAGAAACAAGAAGCCACTGCTGCCGTGAAAGAAGCGGAAGTTCTTCGAATTCAAAAAGAGTTCAATTTTCAACTCAATTATTATTACTCATTGCGTATAGCACAATAATTAAATTGATTTGTTAAACAAATTGATAATATAATATAATGTATTTATTTATTTTTAAATATAGAAACAAAAATTGTTGACCAAAATACACAATTAAAAAAAAAAAAAAAGAATTTGACTTTTTATCGAATGTTTGACAAAAAGATGCAATTGGAATGTGCTGTTTTTTCCAAACGGTTTGACTCACAGATATGGTTTATACACATTTGTAATCTACATTAAATTGTGCTAATGATTGCATTTTTAAATTTTGGTTTAAAACTGAATATAATAAAATTGTACACCAAAAGAACTTTCCTTTCAGATTTTTCAGTGATATAGCGGAAAATCTGAAAGGAAACTTCTTTTGGTGTAAAATTTTATTAAATTTTGCCTTAAACCGAAATTTAAAAATGCTATCATTAGCACTACTAAATATAGATTCCAAATATGTACGAACCATATCTGTGAGTCAAACCGTTTGGAAAAAACAGCACATTGCAATTGCATCTTTTTGTCAAACATTCGATAAAAAGTCAAATTCTGAAAAAAGAGACAATTACAATGTGCTGTTTTTTCCAAACGGTTTGACTCACAGATATGGTTTACACATATTTGTAATCTACATTAAATTGTGCTAATGATAGCATTTTTAAATTTCGGTTTAAAGCAAAATTTAATAAAATTTTACACCAAAAGAAGTTTCCTTTCAGATTTTCCGCTATATCACTGAAAAATCTGAAAGGAAAGTTCTTTTGGTGTACAATTTTATTATATTCAGTTTTAAACCAAAATTTAAAAATGCTATCATTAGCACAATTTGATGTAGATTACAAATATGTATAAACCATATCTGTGAGTCAAACCGTTTGGAAAAAACAGCACATTGTAATTGTCTATTTTTTCAGAATTTGACTTTTTATCGAACCTTTGAAAAAAGACTTAATTTAGGTCGGATATGATTCCTGCTGCACATCACACCATAACGACAAGCATTTGTTTTCGCAATTAATGGGCTAACTTGTTTACCAGAATTCGACTGCATATCAAAACATCGATATTTCAAATATATAAAAATATCTTAATGTACAGTGTGGACAAACTTTGTGGAATTTATATTTTTTTCACATAAATGATATTGTATATGTACATTGGATGTCAGTTCTTCCATCATGTGCTCGTGGTCTCGTTTAGCTGGTTCTCCGCGTTGCAGGCGTTTCTCAAAACGTTGTTCAGCTTTTTTCTGGAGTTCTTCGAACTCGTTTTGAATTCGAAGAACTTCCGCTTCTTTCACGGCAGCAGTGGCGTCTTGTTCCTTTTGCTGTTCGTGGAATTTCTTTCTGGCCAAAAGTTCTCAACGCAACCAGAGTTCTTCTTGTTCTAGGTGTTCTTGTTCGAGCTCAAGTTTTTTTCAGTTTTTCCTTTTCTTGGAGCCATTTGAAGTAATTTGGGTCATTTAACCTAGCGGATTCTTAATAAACATAAAAAAAATTGATATATGTACATTAATGTGCAATCATAATTAAAAGTAGAAGTACCTTCGGTGACAAATTTTTTTCGTTCGTCCGCAATCCTTTGACAGCTTTTTTTCTTCTTAGTTTCCTAAGTTCTTTGCACCATTGCTTGTGTGTTCTAGAGTTATTAATATGAATTTATTATTCAAATAAAATTGCACACAATAAGGATTGTAGAAATTTACCTTTTCTTAGTTTTCATCACAAACGGCGATTGGAGGTATTCTCCAAGATACATCCAAGCCAAACAAATGTAAAGATACTGCTCCGGTCCTGGTCGCCATTTCCTGGATGTGGAATTCGATTTTATCACGCCAAAAACTATAAATAATTACATAAAATGATTTATTTTGAGAACAAAATAATTTCTAAAATTGTTTACTTACATCTGTCATCAAGCAAAAAAAAATGAAATGTCAAAACAAACAAAACTCACCTCGTCGTTTTGTGTTGTTGTTTTTCACATTTATTCACAGACACGATGTCAAACAACTAAAAAAAAATGACCGGAAATGGGTGTCGGAGGGTGATACGTACGAAAGATTTCACTCTCCTTTAGGTCCTCTGTGTTCCACACTATTCCACAGTGTAATACGACATGTCAAAAATGTGCGATGAAACAGATGAATAATAGTGTGGAAACAGAATATGACAGCGCAGATCTCATACGATTTGACATGTGTTTAGATCTGAAATATTTTTTTAGGATTGAATGTAAAACCATCACACATTCCATCACACTTTTTTTTGACATGTCGTAATACACTGTGGGATAGTGTGGAACTACCTTAAAAGACGACCTTATTAAGACGACGTTAATAGCCTATTCACACCGCACTCGTTTTGGCTACCAAAACGAGTAGAGCGTTCACACCGAACATTTGCTCGTTTTTGTTTGACATTTTAATTGTTTGAATTTGAAAATAAAAAAAATTCAAATTAAATTAAATTGAAATCTAAACCTTTGGTACGTGCGGTACAAAGATAGTTTTGTATTTTGTATATAATGGGGACCAGGTTTAATATTTGTGTCGCTTATTATAATAGTGGTGTAACTCCATGTTATTGCATTCCGAGATAATGAGACTTTTGCAAAAATGTTTATAGAAAAAACACAATAAGAATTTCCGTTTAGTTAATATTTTCTTATTATTGTTAAAAAGTTAAACTCTTTACAAATCGTAACAGCTTAGGAAATAAAATTGAAACTAAATAAATAAATTAAGTTAAAAAAATTTATTTGGAGTTACTTCACTTTTAGAGTGAAATTTGGAACTTCAACCATACATGATTTCGTCATCAGATGAACACTCATCGTCATTTTGTATGCTGGAACGAGTCGCAATCTCCAAGGGAAGTTTTTTATAATATTGGGGATGAACTGGCGGAATGTAGGGTGGAAGATCAGGCCTATCCCTCTTCTTTGGGGCAGTAACAGGTCTCCTTGAAGGATAGAGTGGGGCCTGTTGAATGTTGATAAGGGTGGTTATTTTTTGTCGATTCCTTTTTTACTCAGATCAACTTTATAAAAGGGTCTTTCTGGATTAAGTGTTTCCTTGAATTTGAATTGTAGAGGATGATCTTCTTCGAATCTTATCCATCTAATCCTGAGCCAACTTAAGCCATATCCGCATTTTGTCTTCTTCCTATTTGTTATGGATGCTTCTAAAGCAGCAGTGCTTAAAAATTCTGAATTTTTGAAGTTTTCGATTATGAAGTGCGATGTTTTTCGTTTCGATCCATTCATCTGCATTATAAATTTGAGCATGACGACGAGTGGCATTCTCAATTATACCGAATTCCCCATCGTTGGGAAGATAGGAATGACCTGATACTTGAACTTGTGGTCTATGGTCTAAATAATTTTATGAGGATCTTGAACAAGCTTTAAAAGCGAAAGCGTAGTTTTTATGTTCCTATTTTGTCCAGTGCATGAATCGGAGTACATAATTACGTGGTTTTTTAATACTGCATAAGTTCTTAAGTGTTTGGTTAGGCAAAATGCAATGTCTTGAGATCCTCTGCATTCCTTCAACTACTTCCCAGAAATTTATGTAGCCTGTGTTGTTATTGAAACAATGTATTCCCAAGTTGTACAAATTCGTATTCCCTTTGTAGTATGCCACTGACGTTGTTAGCTTTGGGAAGGCTAAGGCTTTTTGGAAGTCGAAAGTTAGCACGTAAGCTTCATCAATTTTGCTTGCGTCATTTTGAAAACTTTGGTATGCTGCCTCTGCTTTCCGCAGATGGAGTTCTCTTTGCTTTTGCAACTCATTTCTTGTCTCTTCATTAACGGCTTCTTCTATTTTTAATGTAAGATCATCACAAGTCTTGCATGTATCTTGTCGCGGTTGTTTGAAATGAAAATTGAACTTTGTGTTGAAAATATTCATGAAGCATTTAAATTTTTTTGGTTCAACTCCTTCATTCTCACATTTTTCTTTATAGAGACCGTACATTTTAATTTTAATCCAGTATTTAAATACTTTCTATTTGGATTAATTCTGCGTATGTAATGGCTTTGATAGGCAGGAAAGCTTTGAATATTGGCAACAATATCCGAATCATCCAACTGTCAAGAAGTAGTTGTTCCTCGCTAATCCTTGGACTGAGAATCGTCATCTTTAGAAAGGCGTCGATATAGTCTTCCATCGCTGACTTGAAACGTCTTCATAAAATATTTCTTGAAATAAACTGCTTGTGTTGTTGCAAGATTTGAAGTACTTAAACGACACGTCTTTTCCTGGACGTGACCGGTCTTTTGGGCTTTTTCGGCTGACTATTTTGTTTTGCACTAAAGCGTACAAATATTCATTCTGTGTATTAAAGCCTTTTAATTTCCAAAATGAATCAAACATCGCCTGTTTTTCATTTTCCGTAAACAGCTCAACACATTTATTGAGTTTTCCCATTGTTTTTTATTCCTAGGCGCTATCGCTGTTTGTATGTGCTCGAACAATTTTGTCACAGTAAAAGTGAATCAAGTCCGGATTTACTTCACTCTTAAACTGACTTGGGACTTACTTCACTATTATAATGAATATAATGCCTTAAATGTCCCTTTAAAAACGAAAATCTCTTATTTTATAAAATTTACTGGATATTTGGAGTTGATTCACTATTGTACTGAAAGGTATTTGAAAAAGTGATCCGATGGTGCCAAGAAATCCATATTTGAAAAAAATGGAGTTACACCACTATTATAGTAAGCGACACATTTGGAGGAGAGCAAGACCAAGGATATCGTCAACAAGCACCTTCAGTTCATTGGCTATCCAATGAATTTGCTCGTCGAGAAAGAGCCCGACTAGGAATTCAAGTGACGAAGAGTGAAATGGAGACCGACGAGTCTAAAATTGAAGATGCCGGCTAGGATGATGACACCGATAAGAAAAATACTGTTAAAATAAAATTATGTTTATTTGTTTCTTCATATAAAATGATTTTTGAACTTCGCTTTGTCTTCTTCGCGTTTTTTTTTCTCCCCCTCGTCTTGATGCAAATCCAATCCGTCCTGGGTAACAAATACCAGCCTTTATATTTCTTGAGGTGCTATCGCTAGCTGGCAGATTCATGCGGTTAATACAATCTGCCAATTAGTAGAACTTTGTTCTGTTGGATCATTTCATGGGAGACGTTCAATGGGACATCTCCGGAATCAATCAACAACACCCTTTGTAAGGAATAGCAATAGATACTCTGGATAAAGGTTTTTTTTATTCGCAGTTGTCCATGATAAACACACACTATGCACTCGCAACTTGATTTGATGCTGTTATGCTTTCTTTCGTTCTCAAAGAGATCGATCGAAAGATACTTGAACCCTCGACGGAAAAGTGCTTCACAACCAAATTAATGGTCCTTCCATTCGTTGGTACCTTATTATTATAAAAAAAACAATGATATTTATATATATATATATATAATATTAGGTACTTACCGCTGCCAAGAATGTTTTCAAATCGTCGAAATATTGGATTTGTTTTGACAGCAGCCGTCAGCTGTTCTTTTTTTTTTAGTCTATTCAGTAGTAGTAGTAGTAAACTTTATTGAGATTTTTTTTTGGATACATTTACATTTCGATAACTTAAAATTAACATTGTTTTTTCTATTGATATTACAATTGCCGACTTAGAAGTGGCCAGGCTACACACTTTATATTTATTAAGTTATACTGTTTAATAATGCAACTTATGTTAAAGGCCAATGAAACTAGAGAGTTTACAAATTTAATGTTCAGTATGTGTCCACTCAAAAAGACCATGCTGTTTGTACTGATGGTGGAATGACTTAACCTAAGTAGAAAAGAAGAATAGAGATAGAGGTATATACATAAAAGACTTAAAACTAAAAAGGCACTTGCCGAGACTGTCTGCTGTAGCTTAAATGAGAACACAGTGTGTGCAAGAGAGGCAAACGGCCAGTGAAAAAAATAAAATTCATTATATACATTACATGGTTGTGTTCATTTTATACATTTTTATTATATACATATATGTGCTAGTGCGCATGATAACAATGTGAATATTTTGACAGCCATAGTTTTTTGTTTTGTGTAAATAATGAGCATAGAGCAAGTTATTTGTTAGTTTATTTACAGTCGTACAGTTTAATATATTAATAGGAACAATTTTATGTGTATTATTAAGTTAATGTGGTTTAAAAATCAAGTTGTTCATGTCTCAAGAGACCATATACAGGAGTCTGGAGCACCATCAACCTCTATAGTTGGCAATGCAGCGCTTCTTGTAGAAGGGAGCCAGGAAGGAGCCATCATCATTCATGTTTATAACCTCAGCGGACCCCTCATGGATGATGCTTATGGGTGATAAATAGTATCTATCACTGGTCGCAAAGGAGATATTCCTCCTATATATGTCTCTAAGTAGTGGATTGTCGTGTGATTGCAGTGCAATTAGTCTTTTCCTAGCTAGGCTGGTAAGGTATTGGAGTAATGGGACGATCTTGGAGTCCGAGTATATGATTATATTGCTGAACCACTTCCCTGAAGGTCTGCGCGTTTTGGAAACACACTTTCTAATTATTTTTCTTTCAAATGTTTGTAGTTCATTTGCTACGTTAGGGGTTATATGGAACCAGGCAGTGAAACCATAAGAGATTAGGGGGCGAATAAGGGTTTTGTACACAAGGAGTTTAGTTTTCCTTTCAACCTCCTTAGAATTAAGCAGAGTTTTTAGGAGTGCTGCAGCTGCTTTACTTTTTTGCAGGGCCAATCTAGCGTGAGGGTTCGATTTTATTCTCTCATGGAGGTTGATTCCCAGGTATTTAATTGAATGTTTTAATGGAATAACATTTCCTTCCAAACATAGTTTGAGTTCTTTACTTTCTCGCACAGCTAGGTGGTGACCCTTGCCTGAAGCATTCCTAAAACATATTAGCTCACATTTTTTGAAGTCTGGTTAGCGGTATTTTTTTTCTTAATTGGGATGAGAGTAGCTTTCTTCCAGGCAGAAGGGAAGTAGCAATTATTTAAACAGTTGTTGAAGATTGGTGTCAGGTGAGACGCTAATGTGTATTTTAATTTGCGTAAAGCAAAGTTGGGAATATTGTCTGGGCCTGCAGATTTTTTGTTGTTTATAGAGGCTATAGACGCTTCAATCGCTGCCGGCGTCGTGAAGCGACTAGACTCCGTTGCGTCAGATTTGTTAACAGGGGAAAAAGATGTCATAGAGAAGTTGTGGGTCCAAGAAGCAAAAGAACAGTTGAAGGTGTTCACTGATAACGTGTGCTCAGCGTCCGAAGACGGAATTTTTGGAGAGAAAAGGTTGGAATAGAAGGAATGAAATGCTTCAACTTTTTCCATAGGCGTTGAAAGTGCTATATTTCCAGAGAGAAGCTCCTGATGTGTATTAGTTACATTTTTGCGGTTTGTTAGCTGGTTAATGACTTTGAAAACATTTGGAGAGGGGGTAAGTCCATTTAATTTTTTGCGGAATTGTTCATTAGAGTCTATTCGGACCCGATCTTTGATGATTTTACTCAGGCAGTTTATCCTAGCCGAAAGATCTATATATTCTTGTTGGTTTCTGTCGCCAAAACGGTGAAAAATTCTCTTGAGTTGTTTTTTCCAAGATTTCCTAATTTTGAACAGTTTCAAAGTTTCGTTGGAAATATTTTGATGATTCCTAGAGAAGGACTTCCGTTTGCTGTGGCTATTTAGAGAATCAGTGACAGACTCCGTGAAGGACGCTATGAGTGAATCAATTTCCGAGTTCGACAGGTTTCTCTCCGTAGGCAGTTGGATAGCTTCAAGTTTGGACCTTAGGGTTCGGTTGCACGCGTTTCAATTTGTATTTTTGAAGCAAACGAAGTTATGTGGGGGTGAGCAGATTGGGCTAGCATTCTGAACACGAAGATTCATTTGCACTGAGAAGTGGTCGGATATAGATTCATGCGTGACACAAGTGATGTTCGAGGTTGAAGAACGCAAATTGTGTGAGATTAGGAAGAAATCGATGTGGGAACCTGAACAGGGTCTAGTTGGGCCCTCTGCGGCCACTAAATCGAAATCTAGGAACCGATCACTGGAAAACCATAGTGCAAAATGATGCCCGTTGAAATTTATCTTGCTATCACCCCACATATGATGGCGTGCGTTGAAGTCGCCCCCTATAATAATAAAGTCATAACCGTTAATACTATCCAACAGGTCGTCGAGCGCTGGTAGGCAAGTGGGTCCAGTGTTGCACGGGACATATATAGAAACAAGGGCAAGAGTTTTGTTAGCGTTATCTATTATGATAGGAAGGATTGCGATGGTGGCCGAGATAATGTTGTTTGTAAAGTTTTTTTGAGAAAATTTAATATTGTTTTTAATTAGGATGCCTGTGCCCCGAACTGCATTATTGCCTAAGAAGTCATAATTTTTGTTGAACCGGAAGTTAGTATTTTTTTTTAGTCGAGTTTCCTGTATAAAAATGGCCAAGGGATTAGTGTCTATAGATAAAAGATCCACTTCAATTTGCTTGTCTTGAGAAAAAGAGTTGACGTTGGAGGTAAAGACGTTTATGTTCATGGGGTGTGGGGGGAGAGGGAACCCATAAAGAGTATAAAAGCTCCAGGTTTTTGCAAAGCCTCAAGAGTTGAGTAATTAGCCCAAAATTTCTTTATTTTGTCGAACAGAACATTGAATGAAATCCCAAAAAGATTCAATGATTCGTTTAAAAAATCTGAGAAGATGTTACCCTCCTCAGGAAAAACCGGAACTTTGGCAGGGGGGCCTCTAGCCCCGCTGACCGCTTGTGAATATGAGTGGCTCATTTGCGGTACTCTACCAACATTCTGGTTAACGAAATTGCTTGTCTCAAATTTCTTGTCCGCGGCAGACCGCCTTGACTCTTCTTTCTTTTTGAGGAGCTCTTTCCTCTTAGGACAGCCCTTGTAGCTGGCCGGGTGACCCTCCTTCCCACAGATGACGCACGAGGCGACAGAAGTTTCATTTTTTTCCCCGAGCTTACACTGCCCTGGCTCGTGTTCAAACAAACACTTAACGCACGTGTAGGGATTTGTACAATAAGCTGAGACATGTCCCAGATTTTGACATCTGAAACACTGTCTTTTGCCTGCCCTGCGAGTGGATTCCCAAGTAATCCTATGACGCAGAAGAGACTTGAATGTTTTAATTTTTGACATGCTTGTTCTGTCGTCAAGCACACACAAAAACATGTCAAGAGTGATGTTCTTGTCCTTAGACCAATTGGTCTGAAATCGTTTTACAACCACATTAATTGAGGGGTCCAAAGTGGCCAACCCCTCCCTGACTTCCTCAGGAGAAAAATTACCCGGAATGCCTTTAAGTACAATATTAAATTTACGCGATTCTTTTGGCGTAAACGAGTAAGAATCAACCTTGGTGTCTCTAAAGACATCCAAAAGGAAGCGATGTAGCTCCAGACTCCTGACAATAGTCTTAAGTTGCCCAAAATTTTTGAAGTCGAATCTAACCTCATTAATTTCATTCTTAAATTTATCAGAATCTTTTATAATTTCTAGAACTAATTTAGAAGTAATACCTTTGGAAAAAATAGGTGGACACCCAGCTTCTTTTTTCAGCAACCAGCTCCTCTTCGTTAGCGTTTACCATGTTGATGTTGTTGTTGCCAGTACTTGTACGCATGGGATGTGAGACGATCTCTGAATCTATTTTTCCATCGTTGTCTTCTTTGTCTGCAAGTAAGGCAAATCTGTTGCAGTTGTTTATTGTTGGAATTCGCATCTGTTTATTGGACGGCCCAGATGACAAAGCTTGTTTCCTTTTTCCATTGACTATGGTGTAATTGTCCAGTTCAGCCCTTCATAAGACTTGCTGTTCTCTGGCTTAGTGATGTTTTTTTTCTGGTCCGAGGTAGACTGGACAGAATTTGCATAGGAGTGTTCGTCCCTGGCAATAATGACGCTATTAGGAGGCGTCGCAATTGCAGAATAATGGAGCAACGAGGGGTTATTGCTACCGCTTGTAGAAGGCGAAATAGTAACGCCGCAGCTGTCGGCGCCAAATTCGGACGCATCATTTGCAACAAGGCACGAGGTGTCTGTCTCTTTCTCCCCTGAGAAGTTCATGGCGTTCGTCTCCATTTTTTCTGCAGCTGCACTTAAGCGTGCCTGCAAATTTTTTTCGATGGCGTTATCATCGTGAAACCAATCAATATTATTTTCTATTGTCTTTTTTTCGTGTTCATTGAACATTTCCGAAGGCAACTTGAATGGATACCCCATCACCTTGGCTTTATCCGGAGGAACACTTGGTAGTGGTGGTGGTTCAGAATTATCACCCACCATTTTGTCTTGAAACAAGCACACACAAAAAAACTGTTTAAGGAAAAGTTGCAGCTAAAAAACGAGTCGACTGTCTGCTACGAGTTCACAAAAGCGAATGTTTTAGTCTATTCACAATAACTAACATCACAAAAAAATCTGTTCGTCTAGTTCATCTTCAAATTGCAACTCGTTTTCAAGTCGTTTTGCGGAGAACGAGTTGTTTTGCAAAACGAGTTGGGTATGGAAAATGAATGGGAAAATGTATGGGAAAACGAGTCGTTTTGCGAAAAACGAGTAAATGCTCGTTTTTGGTTTGGAGTGAATAGGCTATAAAATAGTATTGAACTTGGGAAATTAAAAACAAATTCCATCATAACACTTCTAGAGATAGATATCGCCTTCCAATTTTCATTTTTGATACGTTCTACGCATCTACGTCACGAACACACCTAAAGTGTTCCCCTTTTCGTTTAGATGCAGGGAAATAACTTCACCACCAGTGGGAAATAACTTCACTTTTTTGATGTGAAGTTATTTCCCACTTTGAGTGGGAAATAATATAACTTAAAATTTGGTGAAGTTATTTCCCACCTTGTTTTCTAAGAATTGTTTGATAAAAATAGACAAGAGTAAGGGTTTTTTGTATTAACAATTTATTTGTCCCAGTATCTTGTGGCTTTTTTGTATTGTATTGTATTGTATTTTTTATTCATTCATTTAAACTTAAAATTATATAACAATTTAATAATAAGAAGGTGAATAATAGTGTTCATTCTTTAACTAGGAAGTTAGAGGTGAATGAAACATCAAATTGAAAATCCATTTGTATCTGATGTGGGGTGACAATCAGTGTAAATTAGAATAGAGAATTAAGAAAAGCTTGCTATAGCAACTAAATAGAATAAATATTATAAGATACTTAACAATTCATAATTATACAAATCAATATTATTGTTTTTTTTACATTAATTTTAAATTAGTGCTGATGAAAAAAATTTAAATTAATGATTCGATACAATTAAAATTCAAAGTGAATAACCAGTCTTTAATCTTTTTAGTAAAACAAGTAAAACAAATTGTTTCTCTAATAGATAAGGGCAATTTATTGAAAATATTTGGGGCTGTGTATGTATAAAAATGAGAGAAATGAGATCTATGAGCAAGAGGAACATTGACTAAACTCAAATCGTTTATACGTAGGTTGTACATTTGATGATTCCTACTAGGAATGTTTCCACTTTGTTTGAAAAACTCTCTTAATACTTTAAAAACATATAAATGTCTCTAAATTTTTCTTAATACAAACTCTATATACTGCATTGATAAATTAATTTTTTGTTGGACTAAAGGCCATAAAAAGCTATTTTGAATCAATAATTCAACAGTCCATTATTAGTGCTGAGTCTTCTACTTGGTTGATTTTATTTTATTTAATTTATCAATGCAGTATATAGAGTTTGTATTAAGAAAAATTTAAAAACTACTTCTGAGCCAGGCCACGGGCTTAAACTTCCTTCTTAATGATTAAAATCTTAATCTTGTTGGATATAGTTCACATTAGGGTTTTGTCAAAAATTCTATGTAAGTTGTACTAGAAAAATTTAAAAATTGCGTATTGACAAGGTTTCTTTCACTGTATGTCAACTGATGATTCCAAAGTGAGATTCCTGGATGAAACGCCAATTTTTTGTTGGACTAAAGGCCATAAAAAGCTATTTTGAATCAATAATTCAACAGTCCATTATTAGTGCTGAGTCTTCTACTTGGTTGATTTTATTTTATTTTATTTATCAATGCAGTATATAGAGTTTGTATTAAGAAAAATTTAAAAACTACTTCTGAGCCAGGCCACGGGCTTAAACTTCCTTCTTAATGATTAAAATCTTAATCTTGTTGGATATAGTTCACATTAGGGTTTTGTCAAAAATTCTATGTAAGTTGTACTAGAAAAATTTAAAAATTGCGTATTGACAAGGTTTCTTTCACTGTATGTCAACTGATGATTCCAAAGTGAGATTCCTGGATGAAACGCCAATTTTTTGTTGGACTAAAGGCCATAAAAAGCTATTTTGAATCAATAATTCAACAGTCCATTATTAGTGCTGAGTCTTCTACTTGGTTGATTTTATTTTATTTAATTTATCAATGCAGTATATAGAGTTTGTATTAAGAAAAATTTAAAAACTACTTCTGAGCCAGGCCACGGGCTTAAACTTCCTTCTTAATGATTAAAATCTTAATCTTGTTGGGTATAGTTCACATTAGGGTTTTGTCAAAAATTCTATGTAAGTTGTACTAGAAAAATTTAAAAATTGCGTATTGACAAGGTTTCTTTCACTGTATGTCAACTGATGATTCCAAAGTGAGATTCCTGGATGAAACGCCAATTTTTTGTTGGACTAAAGGCCATAAAAAGCTATTTTGAATCAATAATTCAAAAGTCCATTATTAGTGCTGAGTCTTCTACTTGGTTGATTTTATTTTATTTAATTTATCAATGCAGTATATAGAGTTTGTATTAAGAAAAATTTAAAAACTACTTCTGAGCCAGGCCACGGGCTTAAACTTCCTTCTTAATGATTAAAATCTTAATCTTGTTGGATATAGTTCACATTAGGGTTTTGTCAAAAATTCTATGTAAGTTGTACTAGAAAAATTTAAAAATTGCGTATTGACAAGGTTTCTTTCACTGTATGTCAACTGATAATTCCAAAGTGAGATTCCTGGATGAAACGCCAATTTTTTGTTGGACTAAAGGCCATAAAAAGCTATTTTGAATATAAATGTCTCATTGGTAGAATTTGCAATTCCTTAAATAAGGGCAAACTCTCAGCAAACCGATTTTTTTTTAGAATAAGTCGTATAAAATGCTTCTGTGCTATCAATAACGGTATGAACGTATTAGCATACGAACCTCCCAAGCTTGTTATGACGTATTGCAACTTAGAGTTTGCAAGTCCATAACATACGATTTTTAAAACTTTTTGGGAGCAAAAAGGTTTAATTAAATAAATTTTTCGTGTAACCAACAACACATATTTTTTAATCATTTGAATATGATCTTTCCAATTTAGGTTGAAATCAATTAATACTCCTTAGTATTTAAACTGTTGAACTGTTTCAATTTTAAAGCAACTATCTGTGCATTTTAAATTGGATATAAAATTACTTCTAACACACTTATGAATAGGTAAAGGAAATTGTTTACAATCATTACCGCGAAAAAGTAAATTAAAATCATAAAGACTATTACCAGATACCTTAAAACACATCAAATTAGTTTTTTCACTTATAATCAATTTATGATAATTAAACCACAATCTTAAAATTTCAAGATCTTCTTCAATATTCGCAATACTTTCAAAGACAGTCTCAGATGAATATGTAAAAACTATGTCATCAGCAAAAGCTGTTGAAGTACCATTTAACTTGAGTTTGAAAATAGAATTAATGTAAATCAAGAAAAACAAAGGGCCAAGTACAGATCCCTGTGGAACACCGTTCTTTAACAGTCTTGGTTCACTATAGATTCCGTTGATATTAACTTTTTGTGTTCTGTTTTTAAAATAAGAATTTAGCAAATTGAAAAAACTGCAGCGAAAACCTGCATTATAAAGTTTAGTTAGCAAAATATCGTGGTTAACCAGGGGTGGAATCGGCTAATGTGATTTGTGATTGTCAATAATTTTGTGCGTCTGCATAATGTGATCACCGGAATTTTGTTTATTTTCATTATGTCATTTTCCGTTGGGCAATCATAGAGAACTCTGAAGACAAATCGTTTCTCTTCGGAGTTGTGTTTTGCGAATCTTACTTCTTCTGCTTTTTATAAAATATGCGGTCTGAAGGCGCATATATACGAACGTCACAGTTTCTATATATTTTGTATTTCAAATTAAACAATTCGAACAATTTAATATAATTTACATTTTTGGTTATATTGAAAATTGATACTCTTTAAAAATAGATAGTCTTCAATTTCATATAAAATCATACATACAAAATAATTTATTTTGTTTTTCAACTTTTTGACATTTTGCCCCAGATGCAATAGGCAAATCTAAATAATAATTAGTATTTGGATTATGGCGTTTCAGCCCGCTTTCAAACAAAACTTTTAATATTTTGTTTATATTCTAGCCAAAAAGCATTTTAAAATAATATATACAGTTTCCGGCAACTTTAAGGGACGTGACAATTATGTATTTATTTAGAAAAGTTGTCACTTCACGTGATTGCTCACAACATAAACGCGTTTCAGAAAAATATCTCAATTAAAAAAATGTTCATTTCTGTTTTTTTTTTTGTAATGTTTTTATTTTTTCTTTAATCGTGAGGAGAAACTAATTTCTCCCAATCGAAAACAACATTAGTGTAGATCTTTGACAAATCTTTGACAGCAAAAGCAAATTATTTTGTTTTATAAGTCAGCGTCAGAGGTTTATTATTTATTTATTATTATTTTTGTATGCAAGTGACACCTAAATAGCTGTCACAAGAAAAAGTCACAAAAATGTGATTGTCACTTGTGACAATCACCTTAGCCAGACGAAATTTGTAGATTGTGACTATCACATATCACAAATCACCTTAGCCGATTCCACCCCAGATCGAAAGCTTTAGCCATATCAATAAACAGACCCATCGTTGATTTGTTGTTGTTTAAACTTCCATAAAGTTGACTGCACACTCTTAAGGTAGCATCTTCTGTTGACAAACCTGCTCTCAAACCAAATTGATTGTTACAGAAGAAATTATACTTTTCTAAGAAGGAAACAATTCGAACCTTTAGTAACTTCTCAAACATTTTTGAAAAGGTTGAAAGAAGTGATATAGGCCTATAGTTCGAAATAAGCTCCCTCTTTCCTTTTTTAAAAAGTGGTATAACTTCAGCACATTTAAGATGTTCAGGAAAACAGCCAACTTCAACACATTTGTTAAATACAAAGGCCACTGCATCAACAACATACCAAGAAACATTTTTCAACAATTTACTTGATACACCATCACTCGTACACGAGTTTTTATTTTTTAAGGACATGATAGCATTGTTAACTTCATTCGATGTTATCATATTAAAAACAAAACTTTTAGGTTGTGTATCATCCAAAAAAATTTCTAAAGAAATGGAACAATCACAATCAAGTCAGGGAACGATAGCAGGTTTTACTTTTTCTGAAATTTCAGTAAAAAACTCATTAAATGTATTTGAAATCATCCGAGAATCGGACTCCGTTACTCCCTCAATTTCAATAGAGGCAACTTTAACAGAATTTCTATTTTTACCTAAAATGCTATCAACCACTCTCCATTCTTCGCGAATATTACCTTCAGCTCTAGAGAACATATCAGTAAAAAAGTTATTACGAGTGTTGTCAATTTCTTTATTAATGGTTTTGCACAGTTTCATAGTATTTCTTAAGATTATTATTATTTTTATGTTTTTTACATTTTAAACTTATTTTCTTCTTTTTTCTTATCTTATTTAAGAGATAGTTAGTCATCCAAGGTTTCAGATGTTTCTTTTTCCAAGATTGCTTTTTTTGGAAAGTACTTGAATTAATGTGCTCTTTAAAAGTTTTCATAAATAAGTCAAATGCAATACAGGGATTATTCTCGGAATAAACTGGGTCCCAACTTTCGAATGTCAATAATTCTTTCAATAACATATAGTCAACACAATATTTTACAGAATCCGACTCAAATTTAATGATTTAAGAACGGATGTCAGAGAAGTAATTTAATGCAATCATCTTATGATCAGAAAGTTTTAAATCATAAGCTTTGCCAATAAAAATATTTTTATTGTTTCTATGACATCTTAAGAAAATGTGTTCAATACAACTATTCAAGCGGGTAGGTTCATTTATTAGACTTTTAAGACCATTTGAAGCCATAGTAAACAAGTAACTTTCAGAATCTTTGCTAATTTCATTTAGAATGTCAATATTGATATCTCCTAGAACAATTAAATTTTTGGCTAAAGTCGCAGTAAGTATTGTTAGCAATAATCTGGCAACGCTGGATATTCGAAAGAAAGAAGGAAGAAATAAAGATACGAATAAATCAAACGGTCAAAGGGAGTCATTTCGGAGATTTGAGGGAATCGCGTTCGCGTTTTAAAGAGTTGTCTTAAAAAGATTTTTGTTTTAGCTTTGCGCTTTGAATAAATTAATTTCATTTAATGTATTTTCACCATAATTAATGAATTCTTATTTTCATATGTTTTCTTTTCTTAATCTATAATATAAAAATGAATCGCAAAATGTGTTGGTAAGCGCATAACTCAACAACGACTGGACCAATTTGGCCAAATCTTTTTTTAAAATGTTCGTTGAAGTTCAAGGATGGTTACGGCGAAAATTAGAATTATTGCTGGAAAAACCCTAAAAATAGCCTTTTTCTTTATCCCACACAAATGATTTGTAACTAAAACGTAGTAAATTTGAGCTATATTGCTATGGTATAAAGTTAATATTAAATTACAAGCACTCACTGTTGTCTAAGCAATGTAGGTGTGTTCCTAACGTCAAAGATCATATCTATCAAAACAATGTGCGTGTGTGCGTTGGAGCACAGAATACATAGTTGGAGGAGTTTAATGTCGCGTTCCGAAACTCGCGTTTCTTTTGTATTAGTTTCGGAACGCGAGATAAAATGAATCAGTTTCCACTTCATTACATCAGTCAAACAAAAATCGCGTTACCAACAGTGTTTTATTATTTTTAATATCCAAATCTAAGCAATGTAGGTGTGTTCCTAATACTTTACTCTTTGATTTATACAGACGCATTTATTCCGTCCGATTACCTTCACGGTATATATATAAAATTTTTTTTACTTACTTATACACTTGACTTACCTTTCCATCGCTGTTGTTTACCCTGTTTGAATCTTTGATTTACGCGTATACCACGGTTTATCCGACTCCCTTACTGTCGCTATCGAATGAACGGCTCAAGACCGAGACGAGCAGTCAAGAGTACTTACCTAACAAAGTACAAGGATCTCGACATAATGGCTCCTGGGGGATCGAAACCAAAACCCAGTCACGTTCAAAACGACGTCGTGGAGGATCACTCCGAGGACGACGACAGCGTAGCCGAGAGTCTACCCAGAGATAACACAGTCGATAGAAGCGTCGTAGTAGACGAGGATGAGGTAGCGAGAGCCGAAGAGCAATTACGTAAGGATGCTGCTGAACACTCAGCGTGCATTCAGAGAGTAGTTTCTGCTACTATTGACCTACATAGGGTCGACGATAGGAAGTTTATGGCAGAAGCGTTGGAGAAAAGTCACATGCGCTTGCTTGACCAAGTAGCCCAGCTGCTACAAAAACGAACTGTCAAAGCCACACAACCTATCGTCCCTCCCAAGTCTGTTGCTCCTCCTTCAAGGCCACTTGATCCGCCTAACGCTACTTCAACCCAGCAAGTCACACGGCAAGTTAACTTAGCCAACCCAGACACTACACGTGTCGTTAACCAAAATGTCCAGTCCGCGCACAGACCAATCGATGAAGTCGATTTGGTAGATAGAATTACCCCGCATTATGAGCGTACTAGAGTGCCACCTCTGTCAGAGGTCAATCCGGCGCAAATGCCTCTAGGCTCTAATTTAGATGAGTTCATGGAGCGGGTAAACGCTTTTAATTTCAACGATGAGTCACCTCTTTCGCCACCCAGACCACCTCCCTCGAATGCCACTTCTTCGAACCGTGTTCATCCATTCCATAAATGGGGATTGAAGTTCGACGGGAAAAACATGTCGGTGGACGATTTTTTGTTCCGCCAAGGATGCATCCGAAGTAGCTACGGTGTGTCGTGGTACAAGATTTCCGCAAATTTCTACCACTTCGTATCAGGTTCTGTCGAATCCTGGTACTGGGTATATCTGAAAGGCAACAAACACACGACATGGGACGAGTTGAAAACTGCTTTGGTAGAACAATACCGCAGTCTAGAGAGCGATACCGAACTTTTCAGAAAACTGTCTGATCGTAAGATGTTGAATGGCGAGTCCTTCAATGACTTTTTCGACGCCATACAGCATCTGAATTCCAGGATGAGAGTTCCCAGGCCTGAGAAGGAACTCGTAGAAATCATCAAAACTAATGTCCGTAGGCGCATGGGTGAACTCCTCATAACCTACAGTCCATCTAGCTTAAGACAGCTAGCCTATTATTGTCGAGCTATCGAGAAAGCTCAATCTCAATATGAGAATGTCCGTCCGAATTTCGTGCGGAACGCACAACGTCCACCTGCAAGAAGGTTTGTTAATGAGATCGTTGACGAACCATGTCAGGAATTAGCAGTGGCAATACCCTCTACCAGCCTTGATGCTATACAGAGAGATCGTAAGCCACAGAAATGCTGGAACTGCCAAGCCATCGGTCACAATTTTCGTGACTGTGCTAAACCCATAGACAAAATATTTTGTTTCCGCTGTGGTTTACCAGATGAATATAGTCCGTCCTGTCCGAAATGTTTAGCGGGAAACGAGAGGAGGAACAACCCAACATCCGGGGGGTTCGCTCCGATTAGATTTACCCGGAGTACAAGTGTCTAAGCCGACAAAGCCTCTTGAATTCCAACAATTTGTACGAAGTTATAGATAGGCGAGTCCATAAGTCGACTTGCCATACTAAAGACTTGAAAAGATAAAATACCTGAAATACCATAATATACCATACTTTCATACTCGATTTACGTTTTCGTTTACTCAGTATCTGAGAACGTAAATTTTTTTACCAGACATGACATCCAGTACGTCAAAGTACTGCAATCCCTGAAATTGACTTTGTTTCATGTTGTCGTTTTTTTTATGTTTGCCCGGCTCTCAGCTGTGCATGAGACTCGTTGTTTTTTTTTTTTTTTTTTTTTTGTTTTGTCTAAATAAATATGTTGAGGACTACCTACCTCAACATATGACTGAACGTCATACTTCATAGTTATACTTCATGCTTGAACCGAGCATTTGTTTTTATCTTCTACCGACTAGATGTAAAAGAGTCGCAGAACTTGTTTCGCACCAAATTGGATAAAATCCAGAATTCCGATAAAAATTTTGTTTTCATAGGTAGTTATCCTTTCCTTGGATTTTTGACGAAGTAATGTACTCCGCCGAAAATTCCAAGTTTTGTAGGGAAAACTCCTTGGGCTGCATTATTTTCGATATTTAAAATACCGAGCGCCACTGCTGCCACCTATCGGCAGAAAAACTTCCCTACAGTTATACATAGACAAGTTTCTATGAAAAAAAAAAATTTGCGACACATACCAACTTACGAAATTGCCTCCAAATTTCATTCTCTATGGTTACCCGTGACGTCACCGGTAGTCAAAAGAAACATGGTCGACATCCCGAGAATTCTTATTATTCGTGACATGACGTCACAGGCACTTAGCTAGTAATAGCAATGTATGTGCTACACGCACCCGCCATTTATTTTTACCGTCCGTATTCCAGATATCGCTGCAGTACAATTTCATAGTATAGCCAAGTTCACTTTTTGTCTAATCAATGAAACTGCTATACATATTGCTACTGACAGATAGTACGATACCAGAATACAGTCCGATGTCCGTCGAATATAAGATATTCATCCGTCCGAATTCTTATTTTGATCTGTCACTTAAAGTTGAATGCACAAAGTCTTGACGGTAGCATTATGACGTACGTCAAGGTGTGATATCCGCACTACAAAAACAGTAGGTAGAACTTTTTCTGATTTTAAAGCTTACACACGATATCTTATTCCACTGCAATATGACGTTTGACACCTATATGCATGCTTACATTGAAATGCCTTTCTGTCATTTGACATAAGTGTCAGTACGTTTTTTTTTTTACGAAGTACATTTTTGGTGACAGCTTCCGCTACAACGTAGCGACACCAAACCCAAAGTGGTATACTGTCACAGTGAGCTGAAATATTTGGTAAGCTTGTAAATTTAGCCTCTACGGCATGTAAATTAGTCCTTTTTAGTCCTTTCGAATATGTTTTACAACATATTTCTTCCGTCCGAAGCATTTAAATTAGTCAACCTTCTGAATTGCATTAGTTGTTGTCAGCCAAATACTCAACTACAATATGCAGCTGAATCAATATGGAATTTCCATACGTCGGTACTACAGTTTATACCGATTCAGTATCATGAGTAGCAAAAAGGAAGTGAGTTTCCTTGTTCTGCCACAGCTACTTGCTCAAGAATGGCAGTAGTTGTATGTCTAGCCATACATACCCCATTTTGAAGAAACCAATCGGCTCGGAAAGACGTCTATACAGAACACTTTTTTTTCACTGTGAATTTTCTTTTTACTGTGCAAAAGTGCAATCCAATTGCAAATGCAATTGCGATTGCAAAATTACCATCTACTAATTCCATCCATTATACTCAGGTAAGGCTAAGATATTCCGAAGTTTTTCGTGATGATGGCATATGCCATTATCACGAGAAATTGCTTTAGTCAGGTCACAAGGAATTTACATTCAGTATTTTCTTTGGCCTCCATAGGAACTCCAGACCAGAGGGAAGGAGAGCAGGAGCACTATTCACTGCGTTAGGATTAGCTGTCCCCCAGAAATCATTTGTGCAAATTGATGCTATCGCCTCATTCCGAGGGAATTTACGCCAATTCCTATAACGCCCTATGCACGTGGCGTGGCATGATCCTACCATACATAATTTTTTTTTGTGTGAGCGCATATACGCTTTATTAAGATTCTGTGGTGCGCAACAATAAATCTACGGGCACAAGCTGTGTTCTGGAAACCACAGAATCCATTTCTTTCCTTGCTGGAAGAGTAGATCCAGGCTAAATCCATTTTCCTTTTTTTTCTGGATTATTAAGAAGCCAATCTCCTGCTATGCCATTGCATAACCGTCAGCAGGATTCTAAGCACGATCTCGAAGGAGCAACGTATGCGTTCGTCAACGTTGATCCAATATCGGCTCGTTGACGACCATACCACCTCCTCCTTGAGTGATACCGCCCACTGGCAGGCACCACAAGACATATTATCCATCGTACCCCACTTGGTACCGGAATTTACTTGGCAGAAGCCACAACCAACACTTTAAAGAATCAAAACACGCACTTTAGGACGTCTGGCGGGTGTATTTGCACCGATGCCGGTCCAAGATTACTCATCATCACTCAACATATATCGAGGGAGCACCTATAGCCACCACCCCTCATACCACTGACGCAGTTACGTCGAGGGAGTATCATAAATCCACCATAATTACATCAGCGTGGAGCAGCAGAACAGCATCTTTATCGTCACCAGAAGGAAACTATGGTTTTTTTTGTTATAAATAGACGCTGTAGATATATATGTATCAAGAATCAGGTAACAAATAATTTTTGATTTTTATTGATGATTTTGTGGGAGCATCTCTGCTCAAATTTTATACGATTCCTTAATCATTGGCGAACGCTTTTTACGCCACTCATTGAACGTTCAGCGTTGGCAACAAACGCCAGATACCACGGACGGTGGTAATCCAATAATTCCAGTGTGGTTAGTTTAATACAACCAGTGTGCCACACCCATTATAAAAGTGCCCTTTTCTTATATAATACCCTATATGTAGTCTCCTTAACCATTTTTGAAATCGTTTATATGCAATTGGATGTATTGAAATCCTAGAATCCTAAAGTTGAATTCAGTTTTATATCATGGTGAAACCTTCATTTCATAGAACGTCAATTTCGATAAACTCATAGACGAAATATTAACTATTTATAATCGTGTCGTGTTCGGGTTTCTCGAAGAATATTTAATCGTAAATTCGTCCTTACCTATACAATAATGTGAAGTGCTACAATTACTTTTTTTTGTGACAAGTAACATTAAATACTTACCTTTTTTGTGTCATTACACTTGAGCTACCTTTCGGTACTCAGATATTCCTTTTGTTGTTGTTTTACTCACTTGGTCCTTTGGATCCCACTCACTTCTCTTCGCGTCGGTAGCGACCAACCTTCACTCGCGTTTGAACGCCGCGTTTGCGTTTGCTGGAAACGAATCTTATAGTTTCGTTTTCGGACTTTTTCACTTTTTCGAAAAGTTTTGTAACTTCGTTTCGTGTTTTGTTGTTTCGTGTATCCTGGAAATAAAAGAATAATACCGCGTTTGTCAGCAGCTTCCTCCAGCTGTGTCTGTCATGTCTGCGACATACGTTAAATTATCAAGTAGGCACAAGCAAATGGTATTGAAGCAGATATAAAATTTAAATTGAGAAGTCAGAAGAACGATATGATCGTCTGACGATACCACTCAGTAGACAGTCTGTGTAAATCCATATCTTTATATTTACTAATAATTTTCAGCGAACCCTGGAGTGCACTTCCGGACCAGCGTTAAGCGATATAGCTATATCTCACTACCCCATTGGTAGTAGAGACTTACTTTACTATATTGATTTTAATATATTCTTTTGATTTGATTTATATTGATTATCGAACATACGAATGAACGCGAACTGTGTTCAGGAGTATGGGGTAATGATTTTATGAACATATTTTGACATTTTTTTTTTATAATTGCTTTGCTACGATTTAAAATCTTCTCTGCCGATTACAACGTCTTAATTTTTTTTATGAATTGTGTTATTCGCGGTGCACTTTTTCTTCCTTGACAGTCCCCGTGTTGTTATTTTTTTTTTATCAATAGATATGAAGATCATTAACGTCTTTTTTTTTTTAGACAAAGTATACAAACTTCTTTGAAATAGATTTTCGATAAACTTTCAATAAATAATATTGAAACTTAACCGCCGCGTTAAAGTTTTTTTTTTGAATTAGAGGTTTCTCATTTAAAGACCAAATACTTTTTATCGATAACTGTAATAATTATAAGTATACGAAGATTATAAAGATTGTATCTTTATGTAACCTTACTTGACACTTTAAAGTAGTCCTATGTCAAAAGCATTTAACACTTTTGATCTTTCTGTTTCTTAAGGTAAAGTAAGGAATTTAGAAGATAGAATTTCAAGATAAGATTCTGATTAATTATTAAGTTAAGACAATTTCTCTAGTTGTTAGATTTGTAAGTTAAATAATACTGAATAAATAATAATCTCGTTTGTTTATAACGTTTGAAGAAATTATTTTGCGATTTTCTTGTTATTTCTTTTGGAGTTAATATATAATCTTTGAAGATGCTACAGTTATCTTTTGAGATGGAGTAAGTTTATTATAGGGAGGGTGGTATCCCTCAACCTTTCATGATGGAACAAGGTGGTTTGGTTTATTAAAGTACCTTTAGTTTTGGTCATGATATTTTGATAGTTAGTAAATAGTCTCAGTTTTGATACTATGTTTTGAGTAAGCGTAATGAAGTAAGCAAGCAATCTTTTAGCTTGCTTTTTCAATATTAGGGGCTGCCCGTCAAAATAGTAGGACAGCCAAGGCTGTTTCAGAGAGAGGTGATTTTCTGAAACAGATTGGGTGGGTTGAGAGACCAGGGGATCGTACTTCATCCTAGATCCTCCCTCCCCTCAGAGTTAGACACCTCCTCATCACCATACAGCGTATCATCGTGGCAGCTGTATGGTTGGATGACAATCATAACCTGCCACTGCAACCTCGAATACCTAAGGTTTGGTGATAGTTTAGATACTTACGTGTAGCGTTCAGTAGGGTGATTGTTATAAACTAAACATGACTCTTCTTCTCTGTCTACGTTTTCACTCACTAGAGAAATAAAGAGCTGCTATCTAGAATCGATACATATTTAACTTCAATTTCGGTAGATCTTGATTTGGACGACTGTGAGGGCCATCAAGCGATTTAATATTACTTATTCGAACTCATCCATCAGAGTTCAACGGTCGGCAGGATAATAAGAGGTAACACCGGTTGTGCAGATCCCGGAGCAAGTGCCCATGGCCTGGCTGAGCTAGCTGTGGCATGGGTGCTGCCGGCCAACGCGACGGTCGATCTCAACCTCGACTCTACGTTGTCGCATGCCGTTCTTGCTGGTCGTTCACTTTGAACAGTTGGCGAGAAAGGGGGCGTTGCCGGCATAGAGTTGCTTCCATCCCAAAAGCACAGAAACAAGTACGATAGCTAGATGCTCAGTTGCTAACTGTAGTAAGACCTCTGGTATTTGATTAAAGTTCCTCATTCTAAGAATGCATCATAGGTCTAGCTACGTTCGTGGGGGTTTAAGTAGGGTCCTTGGTTTTTAGGTGTGTACTAAAACATAATGGAGCTGCAGGGCGAACACCTAGGACTTGCGGCGGATAGGCGTGGACATGCTATCGGATATGCTCCAGGCTGTTCTACGGGACTTTGTAGTCAGAACCTGGAGGTATGCTGGTGGATGGTTCCCGCTTCTGTGATGGGGATGGAGATGGAAATTGGATGAATGGGGAGAGGAGTAGGGAGAACGAGTAGCCGTGCTAGCGAAGTGTAAGTATGTCTTTTATAGGGGTGCTAGATACACCGATGCACGGGCGAAGGTCGATGGAGTTGCTGATCCTTGGCATAGGGTTCATGGATGTTCGGGGTGCTTGTTTCTTCCTGCTTCCTCTCTGGCTTGTGGTGTTAATGGGCATGGGTTCGGATCTTAGATATCCATAGGGTGTTTAGGTGTATCCATAGGGTGTTTAGGTGAAGAGGTGGTGCCTATTGGCAGGTGTAAGTAGTTCTTTAAAATTTTTCCATCAAAATTTTTATTTACGTTACACCATATACCTCTCAGGGGTACAACAATGGCTAAATCTCGAATCTTACTTATCAGATCATCTTGATTATGGTTATCCGGAGTCACTAATGAGCTCATCTAACTAAATGCAGCACCACAATTTTGATAAATGAAAAAAAAAACCCCAAAATGACCTATATGAAACACAAATATTCAGATTCAGACGATGAGTTTTCATATCCAATCACAAAATTATTGTTTTTCATTTGTTCTGCTTCTTTTTCTTTCTGCAAGCTGGTAATTGAAATTGTATTCAAAAACTAACTTCATTAATTTCATTTTTGTATATCTTCGGTGAAAAAAGCGCACCTAAAATTTTTCCATCCATAGAATAATAAATAGGCGTTTTTCTTTTTTAAAAAGAAAAAGAAATTAATGGGATATTAAATTGGTTTCATTAATTGTTCAGAGCGCTCTGAACACAATTGGTTCAGAGGACGTTCAGAGCGAGCTCGATACACTCGAACTCTGTTCAGAGCTCGTTTCTGAATGAAAAAAGAAAAACGCCTATTGAATAATAAATTGAAAGTAGTCGTTTGACAGTTTAACAAATCCCAACAATCGTATTGTTCCTAAATGCTTTGTAAAAAACCCAACCTAACAATAGGCGTTTTTCTTTTTTTGTGGATTTTTTTTGGGAAAAGCAAATTTGATCAAAGGTTTAATCAAATTTGCTGTCCAATAATAGCGGCAGATAGCTTTGATAAGTTTTTGTTACTGTGTGTGTGTTTCTTTTGACGTTCTTAATTTGAGGCGTGTTTAACCATACCACAATGTCTAACGAGATTGATTTTTCTGTCATGTTATCTTCGTTGGAATAATCTTTAAGCAATTTTTTTTTAGATTTCCGTGTAATATATTTCGACATTAATATAAAAATGTAGCTGCAATTTATTATTTCATAAGTTAAATTGTACTTCAATGTCTTTTTAATGTTTTTTAAGTCGGAAAGTGTTGTTCGCAGTTGAGTCATAATTTAATATTGATTAAATAACACACCCAATCAAGCAAATGTCAGATTTTTACACACAAGCACGAGGGAATGCAAACAATTTGTAAACGGAATTTCGATTCGGGTGGGACATAATTTAATTTTAGTTCTGCCGCAAAGTAGATAGTTTATTTAAATGTTAGTATATATGAAGTGTTAATGTATATTTAATACAAAGAAGTCTGAATAAATGTTAATGTACCTATAGTTAATTAAAAAAGTCTGAATAATCAACGTGATATTACCGCTGCTGCTAGCAAGATGGATTGCAACATTGAGGAATTAGATTTAATTAATTTTTCAATAGTATATAATAAAAAGGGAATTGTTTTTCTTGACGAAGACAATGTGCTCCTCCAGAATATTCCATATATAAAATAACAACTACCTAGGATTCGTTAAAGGATGCATTAAAAACACTTCGTCATGAACATTGTCAGAGTAATAAACAAAAGTTTACAAATGACTCGTATGGGAGAAGTGTTCCCGGAAAAAATGAAAGGCCATCGAATAGAAAGCTATAAAAAACTATACCTAACAAATCTTAAGTGAATTCGACACAACCGTTGCCAACTTATGGAACAGCTATGTTATGAAGTAGGAATAAAATCCGGGCTCAATCACTGCATCCTTTTCAAAGCGATTCAATTCATTATAGGTACACTCTGTTCATTTTAATTTCATACCTATTTATTTTTAAATTGTCAATTAATTTTCACTTCAACCGTTTGTATTTATTTGTTATTATTTTAAAACTTTGATCACTTATCTAAAAAGAATTTTTTTTCCACAATGAAATTCACAGAATGCTAAAAAAATAAACAACAAAATTTGACGTTTGAGAAATGTCAAATTATTGTAGTGTGTGTGCAAATGTGTGTTAAATCTCAATTTAAAATGAGATTTCATTTGGGAGGTAAGATTAGATCAAACACCACAAAAAGATATGATCATTGCCCAAAAGAAAAACACTTATTTTTTGGGTCGCTTGATCAAATCTTTTTCGTGTGAAATATGATCAAACATCAAAAAGTGTTTTTCTTTTGGGCAATGATCATATCTTTTTGTGGTGTTTGATCAAATCTTTCCTGCCAAATGAAATCTCATTTTAAATTGAGATTTAACACACATTTGCACACACACTACAATAATATGACATTTCTCAAACGTCAAATTTTGTTGTTTATTTTTTTAGCATTCTGTGAATTTCATTGTGGAAAAAGAATTCTTTTTAGATAAGTGATCAAAGTTGTAGGGGAAACCCCTTGGGCTAAGATATTTCAAAATACCGAGCGCCACTGCTGCCACCTATCGTCGAAAAGTTTTCAGGCATTTATGCATGAATAATTTTTGCACAAGAATTTATGAGGCATGGCGATTCAACAAATGTCTCCGATTGTCATTCTCTGCGGTTACCCGTGACGTCACTGGTAATCAAGGAGAAAATTAGTGAATATTCTGACATTATTATTGTATGTGACAAGACGTCACAGACACCCAGCTGGTGACAAGAGTAGTTGTGCTACACGCACCTTTCTTTCATTCTTATTTGTCCGTATTCCAGATGTCGCCACAGTACATCCCATAGAAAAACCGAGTTCACTCTCCGTCTGATCAATGAAACTGTTATACATCTTTGTACTGTCAGAAGCATGACATCTGAATACAGTCCGTTGTCCGTCGAATACAAGATATTCATCCGTCTGGATTCTTATTTGTGAAATTACATTAAGCGTTAAGGTCAGTCAAGTTTACAATGTATTTGAGGCACAAAGGCAGATTCTGAAGTTTAGAAAGTGTAAAGAATAACCGAGACTTGAAAGAATCTTTCATCAAGACATATCACCATAAGTCATACGACGTCTGTTAATCTAGGTCGTGGTATACAAAGTCTGATACCACACTACACGCAGGCGTAGTTGCAGCGCTACAACACGCGTCATGACGTTATATCTACACTACAAGGAAACTGCAGGTAGTGTCTCTTCCAACTTTGTGGTTTGTCACTGATATCATATACAGTCGCGTTATAACAATTAATACACAGACACCCCTACAATGAAATGTGTCCTTGTCTCTGGACATAAGTGTCAGATACATAGACAGACCGATTTTCCATCGAGTACGCTTTTGTGACAACTCACTTTACGGTGTAGCAACGCCAAGTCCGAAGTGAGATTCCGTTACGAAGATGCAATTATAATGATAAAATTTATAGAACATGCCTCCACGGCACTTATATTACTCATTTTAGTCCTTTTGAATATGTTTCTTTAACATAATTCCTCTGTCCGAAGTATTTTACATAGTCAACATTCTGAGTTTCGTTAGTTGTTGACACACAGATTCGCAGCTACAATGCGCAGCTGAAACGACATGGAATTTCCATACGTCGGTATGGTAGATTATACCAATTTACTATCATGAGGAGCAAAAAGCAAATGAGCTTCCCTGCTCTGCCACAGCTACTTGCTCAATAGTGGCAGAAGTTGTATGTCTGGACGAACTTCATTTTGAAGCAAACCACTAACAGAAAAGCAACCCAGCAACAGGACTAGAACTTTTAACTTGTAAGATTCCAACCGCGCCCACCATTTGTATTCTCCTCAGAGTATTATTGAGGAGAATTACAATCTAATTCGGAATAAAGGAAGAAATTACCTCAATCTGCTACGATAATATTATCAGGTAAGAGTAATAAATATCGGCCGATTCTTGGAACGATGGCAGGTGCCTTCATCACCAAGAAATTGCGCATAATTTCTTTGATATGCTGTACAGACAGAGCACTATAAAAATTCTTTTTGACGTCGTTAGGAACTCCAGCACATTGAAGCAGCGTTGTGGAGCTTCCCACTCGACGGGCGCTGGCCGCGCTAGGGATTGTCGGCGGATTACACCATTTGGGCCACCCGATTACGGCGGATTATAATTCTCTTCAATCCATGTGCCTAAACACGCGGGCGCATACATTTATTATTTTTGTGCCTGTATACACTCACTTATGAGCCAATAATTATAGGAGCATATGCTTCCTCCTGCTACGCATATAATAAGATATTTTCCTGGTCATTGGTGTCTTCTTTTTTTTGGCCATACCGAATCGTCAGCCGAGCCCTACATTGCGGTGGCGGAGCCATCGAACATTTTTTTTTGGGTGCTGTGGAAAGAAAGGAGCGATTAGTTGTCGACGTTGATCCGCTAGTCGGCTCGTCGACAACCACGCCTCCTAACGCAGCAGTATCGCCTACCGAGAGGCGCAAGCAAAGCATCTTATACTTACCAAACCACCCAGTCACGACAGGCTGAGGTTCCGTACAAAAGGTCAAGGATTCCTTTTTTTTTTCCTTTTGGTCTTCATCTGGACGTCTGGCGGGTAGTTGGATACAACTACCCAACTCTAAATATACCATACACATATAAAGTTATTCATTTACAACGTGGGAGCAACTCTAAATATATCATACACATATAAAAGTCAATCTGTTTCAACGAGGGAGCAACTCTAAACGCATCATATGCATGTCCAGGCGTATATTTCACTTCGTGGGAGCAACTTTAAATACTACATCCTCCTCAACAAACAACAACGGCTGAGTTATTTTAAATAAACTTAATTTATAAAGAAGGGTGCTAGTCTATACACCCGAACCTTCAGGTAATCCTTTGATTTATTTAATTAATGAGACGTATGTAGGAGCCTTATTGCTCAACCTTCACGATCGTGGGCTTTTGAGAATCATTTTTGACGTCACACGCTTTGCGTGAGACAACGGCATATTGAGTTAGCTACCACGGACGGTGGTATTTGTTGTGCATAGTAGACGACGATGCTTTATTGGCGATGTGCCATGCCAATAAATACAAACTATTTTTATTGATATAGCTATATAACCTAGTGGCTTCTCTAACTTTCTTTATAAGAATGTTCATACATATATATTTAGTGTATCATTACATAGTGCTTCGGTATAAAAGCTTATTATGGTGAAACCTCCAATAACTTTTAGAACTTAAATTCAATGGTGTAGATCTTCGAAATCTTATTCTCATGAATTCGTGTTGTGATTAATTTTTCGGTACATATGTGTTAACAACTATCGTTCCTTAAATTGCGGAATTTTTATTGCTTGAAGATTTAACGTAAAGTGCGAATGGTAATTAGTTTCCTCGCGTCATTATCGTTGGATAAAATCCTAAAAATTTTTTTTTGTTTTGTTTTCACTCGGGATATTTTCCTTTTTTTTGTTGATTCCAATTTTTTTTTATGTTATCACTTGGTCTTCTAGACCCCATCCTTACTCCTTGGCGTCGGTAGCGACCCACTTTGTTCGCGTTCGCTGTAAGTGAAGCTGTAGCCTCACTTTCAAGTATTTCACTCAAATTGGAAACTTTTTTGTGGTTGTGTAACGTCGTTTTGTACAGCGTATTTTGTATAGATCGTGGTTACGGACATTAATATCGCGTCATCAGCGACTGACTCTAGTTGTGTCTGTTGTGTCCGCGACATATAGTACTTACCTGATCTCGTTGAAAGGTATTACTAGGCGAATGCAACGGTTATGAGCCACAGATCTTTGAACCTAAGCTATTGTTAGCATAATATCAAGACAAGCCAAGAATCATACAACAACACAAATCAAAAAGTATCTAGTGTTTATAACAATATATATAATAACTATTCTTTTACAGCAGCCAGGAGTGCACTTCCGGTCCAGCGTATCTCTCTCCACCCCATTGGTGGTTAAGAGATTTTAACTTTTGAAATTACTTTAATAAAATTATATATTTTTAAATACATTTACAATATATTTGCATGAGTTATCGAACACACTATCAAGTGCAAACTGTATTTGAAGTGTGGGGTATTTACTATATATTTACACTCTGATTTTTGATTTTTTTTTCCTTGATATAACGCTCTGAAATTGCCCTGTTTCAATACGTACTACTTTGTCGTAGTGCTCATAAGCATTGGTCGGGTTACTTTTATGTTTATCGTCAATGGTTTACGTGTCATATAACTTCTTCGTTTGCTTCGAATTACACATAATCGCGCTTCTATTAGATAAATATTTTTTTTTATTAGAATCGATAACAATAGTTTGCGATCCTATTTGTCGAGACGACAACGCCGCGTTAGATTTTATTTTGAGTTTTACACTTTTACTACGTTACGAATATCCATTTCAATTAACGTTTGAGGTTTTGCGATTGACCCTATCAAAAGTAGAAGGAGCAGAAAGCTCTGCGGTTAGATTACCCAACAGATTCAGTATTTCAATTTTCACATTCATCCTCATTCAGAGGTATCATTCGAAATATAGAACATTAGTTGTTGGAGTTACTTTAGAACCCTTTTAGGTATGTTAAGTATATCTTTCCTTTTTATAAGACATTCACTAGTAAGTGAACCTATCTTTTGATTTAAGAACGAATCATATTTACTGTCGACTGTTTAAGGCATTGAATTTTGTTGATATATTTCTATTATTAAAATTCAGATTAGATATTAAGATAATAAGAATACCCCTTGTTAGTATTAAGTTCCTTTTTAATCAATAAATAGATACGGACTTTTATAACGTTTAAAGAAAAAAAAGGTTATTTTCTTTATTTTGTAACGTAAAATTAATTAATATAGAATTAAAAGAATATTAAACATATATACATACATATATCTGTAACGTAAAATATATATATATATAATATGTATAAATATTCTGAAATCGAAAGAAGAGATAGGTTGAGAATAACGCGTATACTTACACATCCCTATCCGTGCCCATCAAAAGACTCACGATCCTACCCCGAACCTCCTATGGACATTCGCAGTCCGAACCTGAGACCTATCGACAACACAAACCAGAGAGGAAGCAAGAAGAAACAAATGAACCGCTTATCCTTGATCCTCGCCAAGGCATTGCAACTCCATCGTCCTCCAACCATGCTTCAGTGCACGTAGTACTCCTAACACAAACATACTTACACTTCCACACCATGGCCCTTTGTTCTTCCTACTCCCCTCCCCGTCCTTCCAATTTCCTTTTCCATCCTCATCACAGAAGCGTAAACCATCTACCAGCCTACCATAGGTGCTGACTACAAAACCCCGTAGAACAGCCTAGAGGGTATCCGGCAGCATGTTTACGCCTATCCGCCGCAAGAGCTAGGTGTTCCGCTTGCAGCTCACATGTGTGGTAGTCTACACCTGAAAACCATGGACCCTACTTTTATCCCTTCGAAAGTACCTAGACCTATCGTGCCCTTATCAAACAAACCTTCAATGGACCTTCCAGAGATTCTACTTCGGCATGCACTTCTACGTCTAGCTACCCCCGTTTGATTCCGAGTGACTGGGATGGAAGCAACCCCATGCCGGCAACGCCCCCTTTCTCAACAACTACTTGGTAAGAATAGCTGTTGGGAACGGCGTGCGACAACGCAGGGTCGTGGCCGAGATCGACCGTCGCGGTGGCCGGCAGCACCCATGCCTTAGCTAGCTCAGCCAGGCCGTGGGCTCTTGCTTCGGGATCTATACAACCAGTGTTACCTCTTATTATCCTGCCGACCATTGAGTTCTGATGTTTGAACTCGAATATTCATGTTATATCGCTTAAGGGCCACCAGAATCGCCGAAGAAAAGACTATATCGAAATTGATTGCAAGGTACGTCGAATCTCTATTGCACCTCTTAATGTAGAGCGAGAAATTATAGTAAGAAGGAAAAGAATTCTGATTTGGATCTTATGCTATCCCAAAGAACACGACACGTAAGTATTCAAAACAAAAGCTGACCATAGATTTTGGTGGCCGCCATGGCAAATAATTATCATCTACACGGATAGCTGCCACGATGCTATGCTATCCGTGGATGCAGAGGTGACTAACTCTGAGGGGAGGGAGGATCTAAGATGTAAACCGAACCCCCTTGGTCTCTCAACCCACCCTATTCAACACCGAAAATCAACTCTCTCAGTGTTGACCTTGGTTGTCCGTGGACCTACGAGTCCCCAAAACTCGCTTATATTCTCGGGCAACCCCTTACTATGATAAGCAAGCAATTACTGCCTGCTCACATACTACGCTAACTATCTAAAACCTATCATCGAAATCTAATCAACTTTCGAAACTGTACCAACAGAAAAGAAATCTCAAAAATGTACAACCATACTACTCCTTGTTCGGCTCCAGAGAAAGGCGCGGGGGCCACCCTCCCTATAACTACATTAACCTATCATCCTGAAATGTAAACTTATCACCAAAAAGGCCAGAAAGAAAATCAACTTCAATATTTTCTTTTCAAATCGTTATAAAAATCTTAGAATTTTTATTCATATATTGTTCTTAAAAACTAACAATTCGGAACTAAAGCAACTATCAAAATCTTATCAGGTTATCTTAATTTTGTATACAAACTTTTCTTTATCGTAAATTTTCTTAAAAATTCTTAATGCCTATCCAGAAAGATATAATGATCTCGAAATAATCACAAAAAGAAAATTAATGTAAAGAACGTATAGTCTGCTAGGCTATACGTTTAGAATACTTAAAAACCTAACCTGAAATTTTCAATAATATACAACAATCAAGAATTCAAAAGAATATCAATTCAATATTATTTAAAGGTAAAATATTTCTAGCTAGTCTTAACGAAAGCTATTCGAAACGCGGTGTCAAATTATTTATAAGGATGCCGAGAAAGAAAGGACATTCCCTACCGCGGCGTTGTAAAAACGTTATCGCTATAAATTCTACCAGCGATAATGGTTTGAAGTAAATGGTATCCCCGTGGATACTTAATATAGCGGTGACTAAATAACGTGGACGGACGAATAAAACGAGTGAACTAATTCAAGGATGAGTCAAGAATGAACTGGCTTATTAAGAATCTTTTAAAGCAGTGAATATGTGAATAAGTAAATCAATGTTCATGCAAAATACCCTATACGTATGGATACAATTCGCATCCAGCCGTATATTCGACAAACAATCATGCAACCAATAGTAAATACAGTGTAAAAATAAATGGTAAATTTTATATTTTTAAAGGTTTAAGTCGGTATATGTGCTACCAGATGTCTACGGTAGAGTTAAATCCACCTTCATTTACAGGTGATCCTGAAGTGCACTCCAGCTCCGCCTAGAAATGGTTATTAGAAATGCAAATATAATACCAATCTACTATAGGTTATGATAAAAGATCCCGTGATTGCTTAGCAAATTGCAAATTAGGTAAGATGTTGACCGTATTGAATTATTCACTAATCGGTGATCAAAATCTTCATAAACTAGTTCGATTCAAGGCAAAAACCTATCGGACGTAAACAATAACGCGATGACAAAACAAAAACGTACGAACCAAAGCGATCTGTATTAATCAAAGTGAAGAGTAATCCTCAGATTAACTCAAGTGAAAATTAAAAAGTAATTAACGGAGTGATAAGCGCCATAGGCTAGTGAAAAATAAAAAAAAACTTCACGCGACGTTGAAATACGAACGCGGATGGTCGCTACCGACACAAAAGTAGAAAACACAAAAAATAGGCAAAACTATACGACCGAGAGTGTTGGAAAATACTAGTTGATGTAAAATTTCAAAAACACGAACAACACTTCGAAAATCGACAGTTGTGTAAGGTCAAATACCGTTAGACCTACCAGCAGCTGGGAGAAATTTGCTTCAGGAGACTGGTGAAGAATACTAAAGAGGAGTATTCCACTATCGAAGATTGAGAAAATCTTGTTCCCATGTAAACGCTTCGGCGAAATAAATAATAGTCTGAAAAGCAAAAACTATAAATACGCGATTGTATTTTCCGACGAAATTAATGATCGTGACACTAAACCGGTAAGTAACATTAGTGATTTAAGGAAAAACACGGAATTCTGCAATTTAAATTGGCTACCGAACCATTATTGGAAATGTAACAATATCCACTTCGTGTTTAAAACGTTAATGATAAATTGAATAAAAAGATCCTTAAATATACCTATCATAACACTACTTTTATCACACACATATGGAGGAGGAGGCGTCAGGTCCTACCTTCCATTACAAAATTTATAAAATATTGGCGTAGACCACCGTCCGTGGTTATACGCGACGTACAACGGCTGGTTGAGTACGTAATCAGGCACTAAATATGACCCGCCTGTGGGCCTTGGTGGGACGGAATACTTCTTCGTCCTTTATCACACAATACACAGACACAAATACATAGAATACTTAAAGTTTACCTGGTAATCCAAGCTTTTCTTTTTGAAGTCTTATTGAATATACACAAACATTAATTGAAGAGCTGAAAAATCCTCGATAAGGTAATTCTGCTACAATCTGCTTCACTGATCCAGTGGTACCTCTCAATATAAACAGAGGTGAAGTGTGGTGGGGACCGGCATCCGTGCTTAAGCACGCGCCAGACGTCCTGTTGAATGTTGCTTATGTTGATGCTGCTGCTGCCGCTGCTGCTGCTGCTGCTACTGTTGTTGCTGCTGCTTTCATCAGCCTGTCGTGGCTGGGTTCCGACTTAAATTCGGCTGGAGTAACCAAAAAAAAGGTTGCCGATGCTGGCAAGGGGGACAAACGATGTATTCTGCCACGGCACACAAGAGAAAATGTGCCAAAACGTAATGTTGTGCGTAAAGCACTGCTGATGGACGACAGATGGGCATCCCAATCCGTTTGTCGAGGATTGACATACGACCGTATGGCTGCCAAGATTGAACGATTCACACGTTCACTTGCATTTGACTGGGGAGCATACACTGCCGTACGGTAGTGTTTGACCCCGAAAACATCTAAGAACTTCTGGAATTCCTTACCAACAAATTGCGTGCCATTATCAGAGAGAATACTCTCTGGCACTCCGTAAATTAAAAAGATCTCATCTTTCAAGAATTTGACCACGCTCGCGGCTGTTGCCTTGCGCAGTGGTTTGATGAAGACGAATTTAGTTAACTAATCCAACGCGATTACAATATACATATTTCCGGATTTCGATCTGGGATACGGCCCAAGAAAGTCAACATACAAATGTTGAAATGGTCTATCAACTTCAAAACTTTTTCCCATCTCTGCCCGTAATGTCATATTCGCTGCTTTACTGGTCTTGCATGTTTCACACCGGTCAACGTAAAGTTTAACCTGAGTGAACATACCAAGCCAGTAGAACCTACCTTTCAATCGATAAATAGTCTTCACCACCCCACCATGCGAAGCACGCGGCGGGTTGTGAGCTAGTGAGATTAGAGATTCCGTCATCTCTGATGGAACCCACAACTTCCAAGTTAGATCGTCCGCCAAGGGATTACCAACCGCATGTTTAGTGCGTTTGTATGTGTATCCTTCCGACACTTTGAGATCCGGCAGACGCTCTTGTTCCTTCCTGATATGACTGATGATATCTAGATAACTTTCAGACTTAAAGGACGGATCCTCAAGATCAATGTGGAGTACCTCCGAGGCACCGATCTGTGGTAGACATGAAAGGAAAGCTGACACTGTCAACTCATCGTCTTCATAAGCTCTTGATAGAGCGTCTGGCACGACATTTAACGTTCCCTTTCGATGCTCCACCACAAAATCGAAACCTTGGAGTCGCATACTCCACCTCGCTAATCTTCCAGTTGGATCCTTCATAGTCATCAGCCATTTCAGGCTGGAATGATCCGTTATAACGCGAAAATGGTATCCCTCAACGTACGATCTGAACTTCTGGATACCCTCAAAAGCTGCTAAGCACTCGCGCTCTGTCACCGAATAGTTTCTCTGTGCAGCGTTCAGTTTCCGAGAGAAGTAGTAAATAGGCTGCTCCGCCCCGGTTTCGTCTCGCTGACAGAGTACACATCCGATGCCAGTCGCGGATGCGTCGCAGAGAATGATGAATTCTTTAGAGAAGTCCGGATTGACTAATACAGGCGCTGAAGTCAAAGCTTGCTTGATTTGCAGGAATGCTTCAATAGCTTCTGGTCCTAGCTTAAAGACTTTTCCCTTTTTCAGTGTCTCGGTCAAGGGTGCGGCTAGGGTGCTAAAATCCTTAACAAACCGTCGATACCAACCTGCCATACCGAGGAATCGGCGAACTTGGCGAGTTGTTGTTGGCAACGGAAAGCTAGTAATTGCTGAAATTTTGTCAGGATCAGCTTTCAAGCAACCCTGACCGACCTTATAACCGAGATAGTGAAGCTCATCAAAACAAAACTTCGACTTCTCGACGTTAATCGTCAGACCTGCATCCGTCAAGCACTTTCCGACTATCTCCAGAGTCTGTATGTGTTCGTCGAAATCCCTTGACACAACCAATAGATCGTCTAAGTAAACAAAGACTTGATCTCGCAATCCTGAGGGGATTACGCGACTCATTAGGTAGCTCAAACTTTGTGCCGCATTACATAGACCGAAAGGCATGACCTTAAATTGGTACAGTGGTCGGCCCGGTACCGTAAAAGCGGTCTTTTCCCTCGAACTTTGCTCCAGCGGTATCTGCCAAAATGCATCCTTCAGATCCACGCTAGAAATATAACGTGTCTCTGTCAGACGTGCTAGCAGCCCCTCTATATGCGCAATTGGACGAGCATCTTTCTTTGTCACGGAGTTCACCTTCCGAAAGTCCAGACACAATCGGTTCTTACCAGGTTTGCGTACAAGCACAACTGGGGAACTCCATGCGCTAGAACTTTCCTCGATGACTCCCAACGAAAGCATGCGATCCAACTCCGCATACATAAGAGTTTGTATCGCTGGAGATACGGGACAGTACCTTTGCTTTATTGGTACGGCATCACCCGTGTCTATATAATGCTGTACTAGATTTGTCTTCCCGAGTCCATGGACTGCGAAAGAAGGAAATCTACGAACAACAGCTTCTAGTCGTTTAGACTCTTCATCATTCAACTTTATTTGGTTGGTGGGTCTCTCATCTGGCCCACCGATCTTAATTCCTGAAAGACCCCCAATTACATTAGGTGCGATCTGGAATTTTTGCCAAAAGTCAACGCCTAAATATAGACGTTGGCTTAACGATGGCACGATATAAAGATCGATATCTTTAGTCACATTCTTATACTGAATTGGAGTAGTGATCACTCCCACTATAGATTGCTTGTGTCCATCGGCCGTGGACACGGTAGTCTCTACCTTCCTTACCGTAATATTTTTGTCTTTTAAATAGGGCAGTATATTAGTGCCTAAGCAACTAATGCTGGCCCCTGAATCGAGTAAACCTAGGAGGTTGTCACCAAATAGACCGACCGTCACATAAGGACGTGGGTCAGTTGACTCTCGGCCTATCGTTGCCGACGCAATGTTACGGTAAGTAGTCCGCTTCCGATGGAAGCGTTCCCTTACTCTTCGTATCCGTATGGATAAATCTGGAAAAGTGACTATTCTTCTTCGCACTTCGTTGTAATTACGTAGCCTTTCATGGAAAGGTTTTTCGGTATAATGGTTCTATATTATTTTTATTCATATTCAAATCTGTTTCTGGTTTGGATTCTGCATTCAAAACAGGGATTGTTCTACAATCATTATTAATAGGTAATTCATTTGTCTTGTCTGGTTTTAAAATAGTAATCTTCGGAAGTTCAAGAGGCTTTGTCGGCTTGGACACTTGAACTCCGGGTACGTCTAATCGGAGCGAACCCCCCCGGTTGATGGGTTGTTCCTCCTCTCGTTTCCCGCTAAACAATTCGGACAGGACGGACTATATTCATCTGCTAAACCGCAGCGGAAGCAAAATACTTTATCTATGGGTTTAGCACAGTCACGAAAATTGTGACCAAATACATGGCAGTTCCAGCATTTCTGTGGCTTACGATCTCTTTGGATAGCCTCAACGCTTGTAGAAGGTATTGCCACGGTTAAATCCTGACAAGGTTCGTCAATGATCTCATTGACCATTCGCCTTGCAGGTGGACGTTGTGCGCTCGGCACGAAATTCGGACGGACATTCTCGTATTGAGACTGAGCTTTCTCGATAGCTCGACAATAATAAGCTAGCTGTCTTAAGCTAGACGGACTGTAGGTAATGAGGAGTTCACCCATACGCCTACGGACATTTGTTTTTATAATCTCTACGAGTTCCTTTTCCGGTCTGGGAACTCGCATCCTAGAATTTAGATATTGAATGGCGTCGAAGAACTCGTTAAAAGACTCTCCATTCATCATTTTGCGGTCGGACAATTTACGGAACAACTCGGTATCGCTTTCCAAGCTGCGGTACTGTTCTACCAAAGCAGTTTTCAACTCGTCCCACGTCGCGTGTTTATTTCCTTTGAGGTACACCCAGTACCAAGATTCCACTGTACCAGTCACAAAGTGGTAATAGTTAGCGGTAATCTCATACCATGACACTCCGTAGCTATTACGGAGACACCCCAGGCGGAACAGGAAATCGTCCACGGACATATTCTTCCCGTCAAACTTCAGTCCCCATTTATGGAATGGATGAACTCGGTTCGAAGACGTAGCATTCGAGGGTGGTGGTCTGGGTGGCGACAGAGGTGACTCGTCGTCGAAATTGAAAGTGTTAACCCGCTCCATGAATTCATCTAAGTTGGAGCCTAGAGGCATTTGTGCGGGATTGACTTCCGACAAAGGTGGCACTCTAGCTGGCTCATAATGTGGCGTGATTCGGTCTGCCAAATCGAATTCATCGTTTGGTCTGTACGCGGACTGGACATTTTGGTTAACGACACGTGTAGCGTCTGGATCGGCTAAGTTGACTTGCCGTGTAGCCCTTTGTGTTGACGTGACACCAAGAGGTTCAACTGATCTTGAAGGAGCAACAGACTTAGAAGGAGCATTGGGTTTGGGAGGAGCGACAGGTTGTGTTGCTTTTACTGTATGTTTTTGTAGCAATTGGGTTACTTGGTCTAGCAAGCGCATGTGGCTTTTCTCCAATGCCTCTGCCATGAACTTCCTGTCGTCGACCCTGTGCAGGTCTATAGTAGCAGAAACTACTCTCTGAATGTACGCTGAGTGATCAGCAGCGTCCTTACGTAATTGCTCTTCTGCTCTCGCTACTTCCTCGTCGTCTACTGCGAGACTTCTATCGACTGTGTTATCTCTGGGTAGACTCTCGGCTACGCTGTCTTCGTCCTCGGAGTGATCCTCCGCGACGTCGTTTTGAACGCGACCGGGTTTCGGCTTCGATCCCCCAGGAGCCATTGTATCAAACTCTCTGTACTTTGAGAGGTAGGTACTTTTAACAGTTCGTCTAGGCCTTGAGCCTTTCATTCAGTTGTAACAGTGTATGAAAACGGGTACACCACGTCAAACGTGTAGATCAAAGTTAAAAAAAAAACAAGGATAATGGTTTTGTAGCCCGTGAGAAATCCTCAAACGGAAACTACTCGGATATTACAACAATGTAAAAGTAAGTCTGGGTAAGTAAATTTTCAAATAATTCGTGAGTAAACCTCAAACGAATGTTTCTCAATCAAGTAATTTCAAAAAAAAAAATTTTAAAGTGCTTAAATCTAAGGGTATGTATAGTTATTTTTTGTCTCTCGAAAATATTACTTCAAAAAATACTTTTCGAGAAATCAGCAAAATATCTCAAGTAAATACTTATTTATCTTCTTAGAATATATACCTAAATATACGTGCTTAATTCTACTCAAAAAAAAAATATCCTTAAATCTGGAATCAATACTTAAAGATACTCAAAATTCAAATGGTTTCTTAATACATCCAACTTATATTATATACTTAACGATATTGTTTTTGTCTCAAAAACAAAATTCAAGAAAAAATCTAAGCTAGATACTATCTCAAAAAAAACTAAATAATCTATAAACTATAAGCTCAAAAGGTAACTATAAATGTATTTGCGGGCACTATCCCAAAACTACACGTCCAATCAAGAAGTTACGTCTCAACTTGAATGACGGAAACTCAATAACTCAAAACTCTATAACTCAAAACTCAAAAATGTCTAAATGGTGGGCACTATCCCAAAACTACACATCAATTGAGAAGTTTACGTCTCGACTCAATTGACGGAATACTCAAAATAACTCAATATTAACTGTATACTGAACTCAAAATATCTAAGTCTATATAAAGTTTTATTTCTCATAAATGGATTCGGGAGAGGGTACCCCTCCCTTCTCTGGAACAAGGTGTGTACAATTTTTAGTTCTACTCTAGAACTTACTCAAAAAAAAAAATTTAAAGTGTTAATCAAAATAAGTTAGTGTGTTTGGACTAAGTAACACATTACGGCGTTCTATTGCTAAAGGAAAGACAATTTCTTCTAATCAACAGATTGATCAGGAATGCGACGGCGACATTACGCTACTGCAGACGTACGTCGGGTACAAAAACACCAACTACCGGTTAGCGCTTCATGTCTCGGCGCGTACCATCACTTTATGACGAATATTCAAAAATGACTACGGCTCCTAAAACAAACTGGGTAGCATAAAAAAAAAATCAAACGAAAGATAAGCTAATTTGTCGTTGAGATAAATTGGGTCGTGCTTGAGTGAACAACCAGCTTCTGCAGCTGACGTGCGTCGGGCAAAAAGCACCAACCACCGGTCAGAAGACCTGCTCATCCTGCTCTCACACTACCTGAATCTTAAACTTCACTACTAGGATAAAATCAACACCTCAGCTACTGACGATCAAGCATATACTCCTGCTCAACCCGGACAGAGATCGAAGACAAACCTAAGTGACAAGAGGTAGAGGGGAAGTGAATAGACCTAATGCAACAGACTGACTCAGGAAAATATCACTAAACCACTGGACAAAATAGCGCCTACTCCACTAACCTCGATGGTATTCCTCTGTCTAAGAATCTTCATCGCAAACAAACAACATCTTCAAAAAAAAAAAAAAATTTCGAAAAAAAAAATTTCAAAAATTTTCGGAAATTCTCAACTTTCTTCTACGTTTCTCTGAATCGACGTGAATCTGATCAATTCCAATCTAAACTTCTCAAGCTAATTCGGGAGGCCCCACGTTGGGCGCCATCTGTAACGTAAAATTAATTAATATAGAATTAATAGAATATTAAACATATATACATACATATATCTGTAACCTAAAATATATATATATATAATATGTATAAATATTCTGAAATCGAAAGAAGAGATAGGTTGAGAATAACGCGTATACTTACACATCCCTATCCGTGCCAATCAATAGACTCACGATCCTACCCCGAACCTCCTATGGACATTCGCAGTCCGAACCTGAGACCTATCGACAACACAAACCAGAGAGGAAGCAAGAAGAAACAAGTGCCCCGCTTATCCTTGATCCTCGCCAAGGAATTGCAACTCCATCGTCCTCCAACCATGCTTCAGTGCACGTAGTACTCCTAACACAAACATACTTACACTTCCACACCATGGCCCTTTGTTCTTCCTACTCCCCTCCCCGTCCTTCCAATTTCCTTTTCCATCCTCATCACAGAAGCGTAAACCATCTACCAGCCTACCATAGGTGCTGACTACAAAACTCCGTAGAACAGCCTAGATGGTATCCGGCAGCATGTTTACGCCTATCCGCCGCAAGAGCTAGGTGTTCCGCTTGCAGCTCACATGTGTGGTAGTCTACACCTGAAAACCATGGACCCTACTTTAATCCCTTCGAAAGTACCTAGACCTATCGTGCCCTTATCAAACAAACCTTCAATGGACCGTCCAGAGATTCTACTCCGGCATGCACTTCTACGTCTAGCAACCCCCGTTTGATTCCGAGTGACTGGGATGGAAGCAACCCCATGCCGGCAACGCCCCCTTTCTCAACAACTTGTAACGGGGTAATAGGATGGAGATTGGTTGGATTTGGGAACAGGATGGGATGTGTATCCGGAAGGGACCAAGGAACAGGAACTGCAAAAAAATTGGAAGCCAAAAAATTTGAATACCGGATATAGGGAAGGAAAAATAAAAGTGCCGGATGGAAACAAATGGAGAATTAAGAAGGAAAAGGTTCCAGGAAATGAAAGGGTAAGGAACAGGAAGGGAAAGAATGTCCAGAGGAAGGGACCATGGCATGCTGGCGTAGCACGGCTAAGCTCGCCGGATATAGGGGGGGATCTTGTCTCCTCTCTGGACCTCACCTCGCCACAAAACAAATTTCATGCCAACACGATCACAACACACATACACACCAACACACACACGTACATATAAACCCACACAAACACCAACACACACACGTACACATAAACACCCATAAAAACACCTACACACAAACATATAAACACGCCCACCAACATACACACACCCAAACACACACATAAAAACACACCCAACCACACACCCAACAACACACTCGCACCAACACACGCCTACAAACACACACAATCACGCACACTCCAACACACTCATAAAAACACACGCACACCGACCGTCAGTCACCACCAGAAATAAAAGAACCTGCAGCTGTTGTCGCAGCATCGCCGTTCCCTCACCTCTCCTGGAATCCAGTTGGCGTTGTATGATGGACTCCCCTTAAAAGCTTACCACTGTCGAGTCGTCGTCATCAGCCTCTCGTTCACTTCCGCCGCCCTTTAGCACCCCCTAGAATTTTCACCTTAATTCCTCATGTTTTACTCGTTCAATTTTCATATATCAAGTCCTGAGAAACCCATGTTAAATAAAAAAAAAATCAAAAATATATGCTAAAGAATATGTTTTCGTTTTAATATCGCTTATATACTAACATTATAAAAAGATATATTCAAGAACAAAAAAAATAACATTAACCTTACAGATTTAAAACTCCTACGAATCAATGAAATTGACAAAAAATTTATTTATTAAAATATTTAGACAAAAATTAAAACAATTAAAGAAAAGGGAAATAAAATGATTTAAGCAAAACAAGGACAAAAAACGAAACTCCCAAAAGGAACAATTAGCATTGGGCGACACTTTTTTTTACCTCTACAGACAAAATCGTCCTTAACACACCAATCGAATTGGCTGAAGGGACGAGCCTGTCCGCCTACGCGCGACCCCGACAACAATAATGGGGTGAAGCCCTGTCTCACCCACCTTCGGAAAGTGTATATTGTTTGGGTTGATGAAACCTACCTAGAGAGCGCTCTATAGGGGCATAACAGTTCAACAATGCCGGTTACAATATCCATACGTGAAAAAAAACTAACTTGGTAGGGGAAACTAGAGTTCGCCTGTCGGGCTAACGCGGCAATGCACGCTCCCCTTAAGACTCAATTTGGGTCCTTTTACAAATGATTTTAAAATTATAAAATTTAATAAAAAAAAAACGAATTTAAAAGGAAACAAAAAAACATATAACTAGAATAACTACAAAATTTGAATTCAACTGCCAGCAAATTAATGGTATCCGGTGGTTGCGTTTTCGGATAGGTGAACTTTATGTGGACATCAATGTTCGAATTTGGAACTTATTTTTGGTCGAGCCTCTTCGCTAATTTAATTTTTGGGTTTTGGTATTGGGTTCTTCCCAAAAAAATTTCCCGTGTTCGGCTGATTCACGGTGATCGTTCCGTGGTGGAAAAATGTTTTTTTTTTATAGAAAAATAAAATTTGGGTACTTATCGGTTTCGTGGTTTTTTCTGTTGGTGCTTTTTATGCAATTCTGCAATCAGATTGTTGAAAATCCTTTCTGCTCAGGGTAGGATGATTTTCGTGCAAAAAAAATGTTGTGGCCACAATAATCCTCTTTAAAGCAGGTGCAGATTTTCCACGAAAAAAATGGCGGCACCGACTTTGACCTCTATCGGTGACCGCCTTGCCCTACAGGGATTTTTTTTTAATGAGTATTTTAATTTATTGAAAATTCCGTTTTTTTTTCACTCACCACTGCCTTCACTATCCTTTTATTTTAAACGTCGCTATTTTTCTTTAATTTTTCTTTAGCTTAATCTTATCACCACTACAAAAAAAATAAAATTAATTTAAATTTAACTCAAACTGTCACTTTTAAAATTTAAATTACCGGCAATAGGAACGCCGAACAAACCTCCTGACGCTTAACTTGCAACCAAACTGAATTCACACCTCTTTCCTATTTTCTTTTCACCCGCTATTTTTTCGTATGAGAGAAAAAAAAACCTCTATTTCTGTCTTTAATCCTCGATTCCGTTGGGGTTCATTAACTTTTGCAATGAGGAGCTCCCTCTCCAAGTTTCCCCCTCTTCAAAAAAAAGAAACGAAAAAAAGCTTCAAACTACCTTGGTGTTTGCTCCCCCTCAATCGGTTTGAGATTATTCGAACATACTTCGAAAAGAATCCCCGATCCCGAACTATGATCGTCTTCGAGAATCGAAATTCTCAACATCTCAATCAGCTGTGAGCTGTCATCTACATCTTCTAACTTCGGGTATAAATAATTTTACCAAATTGAATTGGTTCGGTTTTAGATTTTAGTTTTGTTTTTATTTAAAAATAACACAAATTCACACAAAAAGAAGACGAAGACAGACAAGAAAAGGAATAACCCAGGTAAGTTTTTCAAATAATATACAAAAAGGAAGAAACCAAAAAAAAACATCGGACATCGCTAACCACATACATTTTCCATCCACAGGACGTTCGATCTTATTTGCTAAACACAAACCAAACAAGGAACACAACAAAGACAAAAAAACAATAAAGGATAAGGGACTACATGGAACATTAACCAGAAAGAGGTATGTTTTGTGTATTTCATGAAGTTGTTTAATTTGTATCGATTGCCTCCTTTTCAGATCTCAACAAACTTATCGTCATAGGCCGCCGTAACAAATCTTCGGATTTGGGAATTGCTTGTCATGCCACAAAGACGAAGAAATGCTGCCGGAGCAACCATGAGACGTTGGGGAAGAACCCACAACACACAAGCCGGGCAATGAATTTTAGTAAGCGCCGCCTACAAGGACGAACGGTAGTCACAGGACACAATATAGTATGTAGGGAAAACTTTTCGCAGAATGACATGCAAATAGATTTCCTACCAATGCCATCTACCAGCGAAATTATTCGTAGACTCACTCTACCTTGAACGCAGTCATTTTACCCCACTCCTAGAAGGATTCCACAAATAGAATCCACCCAGACAGAAATGTCATTTCCAGAATGGCCTTCCAATGCATTTCCAAATTTTGTCTGCCTTCCATTTTGCAGATGTTCCACTATTTTCTAGAAATACAAGGAAATGACGAGTAAGCGGCTACTCGGTATTCGGGTATTGAAGCTACGTTCACACGGAACGAAAATGCAGGACAGCCGCATTGTTGGAAAAGTTAGAAAAAGGTAGATTGTCAGTTTATGAGACGTGACATGGTGTGGAATATTGGCAAACGTATGTCAGTTAGTCCGAATGGAAATCGAAGGACAAGAGTGTAGAGAATGTTAGAGTTTTGTCACAATCCGTAGTTTACACTACTTGACCAATGGTTCAGAATCAGTGACTTGCCGAAAGTTCATTACGAAAGTCATGCGCTCTCATAGACAACGTCTAGATTAGTTTGTGCTCGGTATAAGTTGAATCGATCCGAATTAATGACCCAATAAAGACGTTAACTCATTTGCTCTTGACCCACTCTGTAAACATAGGGCAGGCCAGATTTTTCATAGAAGTAGTTCCAACTACTTAGTAAATTGAATTCTGTTTTGTATTCAGCAAATAGACAATTACCTGTGTACGTAAGGTACAGAGCCTGTCAAAACCTAATCTCGTTATCTTCACTGTTTCTACAATATGATAATTTGCAGAACATTGAGAAATCGCAATATGCCGTTTGTGTGACAAATACCGGATTTATCATGTCAAAACTTGCAAAGAAACCATCAACCGAGAAGCACAAAGCATTCCGTAGTCTAAACGACAACTTTTTACACAATACCGTTGACAGAATCATTTTTAGTCACACTAGAAATAGTGTGAGAAGACTGTTATATATCAACCACCGTAGGTTTACACGAAGGCAGAATCAGTATTTCTTTCTCTCGGTGCACCTGACATTTAATTTACATGAAAATTCCCGCATACCAGAACAGTCAGACGTACTTAATGCCCAGCGCAAAGTAACACTTTTCAACGTAGCACAGTGCACACTACCCATAAGAATTCGCTACTCTCCACCTTCTAACTCGTTACTTGTATTGGAACGAGTAATAGAAAAAGGAAGTAGCAAAATCAATATGGCGTGCGGCTACTTGGAAAGTGGGGAAAATATAAGCGAGAAGGATGTCTGTGGATTTCATTTCGAAGCCAGACGTCTACCGTACAACATCTCCTCCGCAGAACGTATCTTTTAAGCAGCCGATCCGCGCACCATTTTGAATTGAATTTTCCTTTTTTTGGTTTCTCGACGAGAATCCATCCAATTGCTTTATGCAATTGGAAAAATTTATTTATTATCGTTGGAACATTTTATCCATAAGGTAAGTAAATTAATTTAATATACATTGAAGCAAAATAATGGAGCATTATTTTGCTACAATGGAGGATATTGATGGCGTCGCTCGGCAGAAGAAAAAAAATTTTTCATCATCCTTCATTATAGGATTACAAATCCAACTCCTGGAGGAAGGGGAGCTACATTAACCTATCCTGAAAATGCGCAGGCGAGGCTGCACATCATTTTGTGGAAATTCCTAAAAACATCATGCACCGAATCCATCAACTTTTGAGATTCCCGTATTAGCAGACATGTATAAAATTTTTTTTTTGAAGACACACTGCTCATGCGATATAGATATCCATAAAATATACATGGGTCTGTGCCAATAAACGATCAGTGCCACAATTTTGCATTCCATCTCATTTACTTCGTTGGTGACGAGCGCTAACGCTAGCTATTCTTAGCGTAACGTCGGCGACAGCACGCTGTGCCCGATACATATATACGTGTATCGCCTCCCCGGTGGATTCCTTCGGACATACGTGTGGACCAGACGTTGATCCGATTGACGGCTTGTCTGCCACCGCAACCACGTCCGATATACGTCCACATTTTTGATGCCACTAGTGAAGAAGATACCTCGTGGTACCGAGACCCGAAGTACATTGATGCCTCAACGCCCTCTCGGCGCATCACGGTAGACTTTTTCTACAATTTCGACAGTGTAATCTTGGGAATACACATCCATCACACCAGGTACCCAGCCACGACAGGCTGAAGGCCACGTCAAGGGACGGACCGCTGATATTTATCAACGTGGGAAAAATACCACAGCAGGACGTCTGGCGTGTGCGTTGCCACAGATGCCGGTCCCCCATCATAAATACACTCTGTTTGAATACTACCTACAGAGCACCGAGGGATGAAGCAGTACAAAAGTGATCACCTCAACATTGAAGCAGTTGTTCCCGAATTTATAATTATATCGTTATCATAAGAATATTATATGAGCATCATATCTCCAGGTAATCTTTTAAATTTAATTTGTGTTCAATCCTTTGGGAGCATAAAGCTCGACCGAATTGTGACGAAATATACTAGTGCATGTATAACCACTTTTATACATCACGTTGACGCCGGCGTAGAGCGTCGAGTACCACGGACGGTGGTAATTTGTGTCTTCGTACACATACTAAGGAGAAACACCTAACGGCAAGCTGCCACGTCTCCTCTACCTCAGCATTACAATCAAGAATTTATTCGTGTCTTCAATTTTAAGATTATTCCTATCATAGTGATTTGAAATATATTGAGTATATTATAAAACAGTGAGCCAGCGCATATCCGTAGGCGAATCTGAAACTTTAAAAATCTCTTGGATCGGGAATTTGTGAATCCGATAGTGTTCAGATCGATTTCTTTTAATAAGGTAAATACCCTAGCAGAGCCCGTGCTCTTTGTACTTCGCTTTAATTACCCGAATAATTCCTCAAAACAGAAAGCAATCGGTGACGGTTACTCCCGAAAGATCTTTGTTCAAAGTCATAGGGTAAAAATTCGTTTGAATCTTTTTTTTTGTTTTCACTCGGGATTCAAGTTACAGTTTTGCGTCGGTAGCGACCATACCCAAATGCGTTTATTGAACGTCGCGTTTAAATACTCATACCTTTATTGGTCATTAACTACACTTAATTTTCACTCACTCACTTGATTATTTTAATTTATTTTATTTTTTTTTATGTACGTCCCGCCTAAATCATCGCGTCAGATACGAATTATCGCAACAATTTTTTTATATACGCGAATTTATTTTTTTTTGGTAACGTTTATACACACCATCGTGCCAAGATACGATAGCACGAAATCAAGCAACAAGATAATATACCAGGTATTAACATTAACCTGATACCTCAAGAATCAAAGCACAAAATAGCTACCTATAAAGGGTAGTTGGTCTCAAATACTAAGTCAATAGTAGAGTAACATTTAATTAAAAGATATTTAGCTAACCTTCTTTCTACAGGTTCTGGAGTGCACTTCCGAAACATCAGAAAGTGGATATTTACATATCGCTGCCCCATTGGTAGTGAATATTATTATATTGATTAACATATATTGATTTTCAACTATATTTTAACTATATTGATATAACACTCGAACGTATGCATGAATACAAACGGTATTCATACATATGTGGTATTTAAACAATATTTGACTTTTGCTTTGTTGCTCTGGGGCGAACTGTCCTAAGCAGATCCTGCTTATGTTTGTAGTTAACACCTCGTTGGTCATGAGTATTGATTTCCTTTTTGGTATATAATTTCGGTAGATAAACTGAACATCTTTGATTTGATGATAGTGTATCCAGATCGTATAAATTTTTCGGGTAGATTTTAAAGCCTTATCCGTTATTGGTCAGTGCGACATTGACAAAGTTAGACCGCGTTAAATTCCTACCGCCGCGTTAGGAATCTTATTGACTTTTCATGATGGTTACTCGTTCACAGTCTGCGTCTTTCACTTAGTATTACATTTAATATTACTTATTTTTATTTTTGTTTACTCCTTAGCATTTGCTAACTTCTTTTGTAAGAATCATATAACGGCATACCTATTTAAAAGTTTGTAAATTTAGTCCGCCAGCTTAAAGTAAAGGACAGTAATTTTATCAAAACTAACTTTTAATGAAGCATAACTTACATACTCGATTCAAGTCATAAAGTTATAAAATTTTGCCGTATAGACATTTATAATAAGATCAAGAATGAGTATTATTCAGTAAGCTTTCCTTTTAATTGTTTCAAATAAGGTATTCTAGTTAAAATAACTATAATATTGTTAGATATTAAGAATTTATTAAATAAATAATTCCGATTCCGTTTATAACGTTTATAGAAAAATTTCGCTTTTCTTTTCTTTTGGATTTCTTTGAATTTTTCATGAAGACTTATAGCATAGTTATGATGAAGAATTAAGACTTTCTTAGGGAGGGTGGTGCCCCCCCACTTTTCTTTGGTGGGAACAGCGTGGTACATTTCAGGATGAGAATAGAGTTTAGAGGTAAAGTTTAGGTAGATATGTTTCTCATTCAGACACTATGTCTTTAGTATTGAGTAGATAAGCAAGCAAGCTTTTGCTTACTTCTTCTGTTTAGGGGTTGCCCATTAAAATTCATTGAGTCTTGGGGACTCAAAGGCCTACGGTCAACCAAGGTTGATGTCAAGAGAGGTGATTTTTGACATTGAATTGGGAGGGTTATGAGGCCAGGGGGATCGACAACCATCCTAGATCCTCCCTCCCCTATAAGTTAGACACCTCTGAGTCCGTGCTCGGCACACCATCGTGGCAGCCGAACGCGTAGACAATATTATTCAGCCATAGCTACCACGATAACCTATGGTTAGCTTTCCATCGCGCAATTTACGGTTTACGTCCTGTGGGTTATGTGATAGTACATCCCAATTCTTTTTTTGTCGTCTACGTTCACTCATAGTATTATGAGGTGCACAATCGAGTCATCTTTTCTAACAATCAATTCAATGCAATCTATTCTTCGACGGTTATGAGGGCCAATAAGCTTTTAAAAATCATTATTCGAACTCGACCACCAGAGTTCATCGGTCGGCAGTGTAAGAAAAAAAGAGGTAACACCGGTCGTATAGATCCCGGAGCAAGTACCCATGGCCAGGCTGAGCTAGCTGTGGCTAGGGTACTGCCGGCCACCGCGACGGTCGATCTCGGCCATAACCTTGCGTTGTCGCATGCCGTTCTAATTGACTATTCTTCACGAACAGTCGACTAGAAAGGGGGCGTTGCCGACAAAAGGTTACTTTCATCCCAATTCACGTAAATCAGATAGCCGTAGTTAGACATTTAGATGCAAACCGGAGTGAGATCTCTGGATATGAAGATAAATTAGTTTGAGGTAGCATTCGTGGTCTAGGTATAGTTATGGGAGTATATGTAAGGTTCATGGTTTCCAGGTGTAGGCTACATTGAGATACAGCTGCAAGCGGAACATCTAGCACTTGTAGCGGATAGGCGTGAACATGGCATCAGGTACCCACTAGGCTGTTCTACGGGGCTTTGTGGTCAGTACCTAGGGTAGGTTGATGGATGGTTCACGCTTCTGTGATCGGGATGGATTAGAAATTTAAGGAATGTGAAGGAAGTAGAAGGAGCAGGAGGCAGTGTTAATGACATGTAAGTATTCCATTTCTCGGATTACTAGGTACGCCGATACTTGGATGTGGAACCTTGGAGTAGCTGTTCCTTGATATAGGAGTCAAGGATTTTTGGGTTGCTTGTCTTTTTCTACTTCCTCCCTGGTAGGTGCAGCTGTTGGTAGGCATTGGTTTCTTTTTTTTGTCATCCATAGGATATCGAAGAGGGAAGGTCGGTGCCTGTTGACAGTTGGACTGGAATGAAGGAATATTTGAATGTTTGAATATCGGAATATTTTTTTTGTTTCTACTATTCTTTTATTTCGAATATTGCTTCATTGCATTTAATTTCTTTAATTTCTACATATAATTTACGTTACAGATGGCGCCCAACGTGGGGCCCGAATTAGCTTGAGAAGTTTAGATTTGAATTGATTAAAGTTAGGTCGATTCAGAGTGACGTAGAGAGAAGTTAAGAATTTTTGAAGTTTTTGAGAATTTTTCAGTTTTTGGTTGAAGTTTTTTTTTGTGATGATCAGGTATCTTAGATGGAGGAACGTCATCGAGATTGTTGGTATAGGCGCTATTTTGTCCAGTGGTTTGGTGATATGTCCCGAATCAGTCTGTTGCATTAGGTCTATCCACTTTCCCTTACCTCTTGTCACATAGGTTTGTCTTCGATCTCTGTCCGGATTAGGCAGTGATTTTGCCCGATTGTCAGTTGCTGAGGTGTCGATATATCCTGCAAGTGATGTCTGAGATCCAGGTCGTAAGAGAATAGTATGAGCAGGTCTTCTGACCGGTGGTTGGAGCTTTTTGCCCGACGTACGTCAGCTGCAGAAGCTGGTCATTCGTTCAATTACGACCCAAATTTGTTTTATCTGAAAACCAAATTTTCACTTTTAATTATTATATTACCCAAATTGTAATTGAAGATTTCAGTCAGTTTTGATTTTCGTTAGGAAGTGACGGTAATCAATGGGACATGAAGCGCTAACCGGTAATTGGTGTTTACATACCCGATGTACGTCAGCAGTAGCGTAATGTTACCATTGTTTACCCGATCAACTTTTCGCTCAAGAGGAATTGTCTTTTCTTTGTTATCCAGAACGCCGTAAAGTTTTAACAAGTCCACACACATTAAGTTTTTTTTTTGTTTTTTTTTTGATCGGTTCAGAAACCGAACCGAAATGTACACGCCAATTTCCAAAGAAGGGAGGGTTACCACCTCCCGTATCCTTTATGAAACACAGTTTATAAAATTTTTTTTTTTAAGTATAGTTTTGAGATTTTTGAGATTTTTGAGAATTTTTGAGATTTTTGAGATTTTTGAGATTATATAGTTTTGAGTTTTTGAGTTATTTAGATTTTGAGATTTTTGGAGATTTTTGAGAATTTTTGAAGTATTACAGTTTTTGAGAATTTATGGGATAATACCCACTTTTAAGCATAATTTTTTTTAGTACAGATTATTGAGTATTGTATTAATATCGATTATTAGTTACAAGTTTCAATGAATAAGTTTTTGAATTTATTTATAGATCTAAGTATATAGTTAAGTATCTATCCAAATATCCATCTGGAATATTTTCCAGATATTCTTAGTAATAGTATCACATAAGCTTTTCTTTTTAATAATATATACTTATTCGCACTTAGTTTTAAGCACTTTCGAATTTATACCGATATAGCTTCTTTGAATTACCAATTTTTGAAATATATCCGTTGGAGGTATTACTCACGGTATATATACATTTAAACCATTATTAACATTTTTTTTTTTATTACTGACTCTTTTTTTTTGACACTTGAGTAGCATCCGTTAGAGGAAATAGCTCACGGACTACCCACATTTTATCTTAAATTACCGGACTTTCCAAAATAGTTCAACCAATTTTCACCCTAGATCAATGAGTGGTGAAAATCAGAAAATTGAAAAACAAAGTTCTTATAACCCGAATTTGCGTGACGTAATTATTATGCCTTTGAGACCAGGTCAAGGCGTAGGTCCAATACCTCTTCCAGTTGATCCGGAAGATGATCAATCGGAGGGTGGTTTCGACCAAACGGGGAATGACACAGGGATTAACCCTGCTGATACAGAAGATGTGAGTGCAGAGGAAGCACAACGTCGCAAGGATGCTGCTGATCATTCAGCATACATCCAAGACATTGTGTCAGCTTCTATTGAAGCGCATCGTTGCGACGAAAGAAGATTTATTCAGGAGCAATTGGCTCGAAGTCAGAATTACCTACTTGAACAAGTCGCTAATATAATTCGAGGCAGCAGTCAAAGCCGACCTCCACCTACTGCCACACAACCTCTCACTCAAGCATCAGTTCAACCTCCGGTACAACCACCAATTCGACCACCTACCCAGCCTATACAGATGCTTCAAGCATCTACTTCACACAAACTTCCTAGTAAACCTACCAATGGTACGGACGCTGCACGCGTAGTTACCATTAACGTTCCCACTGGCAGTAAGGGTGCCCGAAGAAACCTTACAGATCATATGCCGACTGAAGATGAGTTAGCAGCAATGGAAACTCCAACGTATCCAACAGGGGCAAATCTGTGTCTGCCAGGCGTCAATGCAGCACAAATGACCCGAGGTGCAAACGTAGACGATTTTCTACAAAAGATGAATACGTTCAATTTCGACGATTCACCGCCGTCTCCGCGTAGACGTACAGGTTCGAACGCCACTTCGTCCAGCCGAGTACCTCAGTATCATAAGTGGGGATTAAAATTTGACGGGAAGAATATGTCTGTCGACGATTTCTTGTTCCGTCTTGAATGTATCCGGTACAGTAACAACGTACCATGGGACGAAATAGTGATGAACTTTTATCACTTCGTCTCCGGTTCAGTTGAAGCATGGTACTGGGTATACTTGAAACGGAACCGACATTCTAATTGGTCTGATCTGAGGACTGCGCTAGTTGAGCAGTACCGTAGCTTAGAAACGGATACCGAACTTTTCCGAAAACTATCTGATAGGAAGATGCAAAATGGCGAGTCATTTACTGACTTCTACGATGCCATTATGAACATTAATTCTAAAATGCGAGTTCCGCGCACGGAGAAAGAATTAATTGAGATAATTAAAACCAACGTCAGAAGGAGGATGAGTGAGTTACTCATAACATACAGTACCTCAAGTCTTAGAGACCTAGCATACTTATGCCGTGCGATTGAAAAGTCTCAATCCCATTATGACACAACTCGTCCAAGTTTTGTGCCATCAGCACAACGCCCTCCTGCCCGACGATTTGTAAATGAAATCGAGGAAGAACCTTGCCAAGACTTAACTTTGGCGTTGCCCACATCACACAGTGAAGCGATCCAGAGGGATCGAAGCTTACTGAAATGCTGGAATTGCCTAGTTCTTGGTCACAGCTTCCGTTTTTGTCCCAAGCCCATAGATAAGGTATTTTGCTTCCGCTGCGGACTAGCAGATGCATATAGTCCATCGTGCCCTAAGTGCATAGCGGGAAACGAGAGGAGGAACAACCCATCAACCGGAGGGTTCGCTCCGATTAGATTCACCCGGAGTTCAAGTGTCCAAGCCGACAAAGCCTCTTGAACTTCCAATATTAACAATTTTAAAGCCAAACAAGAACGATAATGAATTTTTAGAACCCAATAAAAATGATTGTAGAACAATCCCTATATTAGATAAAGAACCAAAACCCAATACAGATTTAAATTTAGATAAGAACATTACAAAACCTTTATACCGTAAACCTTTCCACGAAAGGCTACGCAATTATAATGAGGTACGTAAGAGAATTGTTACTTTTCCAGAGTTATCCAAACGGATACGAAGAACAAGGGAGCGCTTCCATCGGAAGCGGACTACTTATCGTAACGTAGCGTCAGCAACAATAGGTCGAGAATCGAATGACCCACGTCCTTATGTGACGGTTGGTCTATTCGGTGACAGTTTTCTAGGTCTCCTCGATTCAGGAGCAAGTATCAGTTGCTTAAGCACCAATGTACTCACCTATTTGAAAGACAAAAACGTTACGGTAAGGAAGGTAGAGACTACCGTGTCCACGGCCGATGGACACAAGCAATCCATAGTTGGAGTGATCACTACGGCGATCCAATATAAGGGAGTAACAGAAGATATCGATCTGTACATTGTGCCATCGTTAAGCCAACGTTTGTACTTAGGCGTTGACTTTTGGCAGAAATTCCAGATCGCGCCTCATATAATTGCGGGTCTTTCGGGGATGACGATCGGTGTCCCAGATGAGAGACCCACCAACCAGATTAAGTTAAATGATGAAGAGTCTAAATGACTAAATGCAGTTGTTCGTGGATTTCCTTCCTTCGCAGTCAATGGACTCGGGAAAACAAATCTAGTACAACATTATATAGACACGGGTGATGCCGTACCTATAAAGCAGAGGTACTATCCCGTTTCTCCGGCGATACAAACCCTAATGTACGCTGAATTGGACCGTATGCTATCTTTAGGAGTCATCGAAGAAAGTTCCAGCGCATGGAGTTCTCCAGTGGTGCTTGTTCGCAAGCCTGGCAAGAACCGATTGTGCCTGGACTTTCGAAAGGTGAACTCCGTAACGAAGAAGGATGCTCGTCCAATTGCGCACATAGAGGGGCTGCTAGCACGTCTGACAGAAACACGTTATATTTCTAGCGTGGATCTGAAAGATGCGTTTTGGCAGATACCGTTGGAGCAAAGTTCGAGGGAGAAGACCGCTTTTACGGTACCAGGCAGACCACTGTACCAATTTAAGGTCATGCCTTTCGGTCTATGTAATGCAGCACAAAGTTTGAGTTACCTCATGAGTCGCGTAATTCCGTCAGGATTACGAGATCAAGCATTCGTATACTTAGATGATTTTTTGGTTGTGTCGAAGGATTTCGACGAACATCTGGAGACTCTGGAGATAGTCGGAAAGTGTCTGACGAATGCAGGACTGACGATAAACGTCGAGAAGTCGAAGATTTGTTTTGATGAGCTTCACTATCTCGGTTATAAGGTCGGTCAGGGTTGTTTGAAAGCCGATCCAGACAAGATCGCAGCGATTACTAGTTTTCCTTTACCAACCACAACTCGCCAAGTTTGCCGATTTCTCGGTATGGCAGGTTGGTATCGGCGATTTGTTAAGGACTTCAGCACCCTAGCCGCACCGTTGACCGAGACTTTGAAAAAGGGAAAAGCCTTCAAGCTAGGACCAGAAGCTATTGAAGCATTCCTGCAAATCAAGCAAGCTTTAACTTCAGCGCCTGTATTGGTCAATCCAGACTTCTCCAAGGAATTCATTATTCTCTGCGACGCATCCGCGACTGGCATCGGATGTGTACTCTGTCAGCGAGACGAATCCGGAGCGGAGCAGCCTATATACTACTTCTCCCGGAAACTGAACGCTGCACAGAGAAACTATTCGGTGACTGAATGCGAGTGCTTAGCAGCTTTTGAGGGTATCCAGAAGTTCAGATCTTACGTTGAGGGATACCATTTTCGTGTTATTACCGACCACTCCAGCCTGAAATGGCTGATGACCATGAAAGATCCAACCGGAAGATTAGCGAGGTGGAGTATGCGACTCCAAGGATTCGATTTTGTGGTGGAGCATAGAAAGGGAACACTAAATGTCGTGCCAGACGCTCTATCCAGAGCTTATGAAGACGATGAGTTGACAGTGTCAGCTTTCCTCTCATGTCTACCGCAGATCGATGCCTCGGAGGTACTTCACATAGATCTTGAGGATCCATCCTTTAAATCTGAAGGTTATCTGGATATCATCAGTCATATCAGGAAGGAACAGGAGCGGTTACCGGACCTCAAAGTGTCGGAAGGGTATATATACAAACGCACCAAACATGCGGGTGGTAATCCCTTGGCCGACGATCTAACTTGGAAGCTGTGGGTTCCCTCAGAGATGACTGAATCTCTTATCTCTCTGGCTCACAATCCGCCGCGTGCTTCGCATGGTGGGGTGGTGAAGACGATTTATAGGTTGAAAGACAGATACTATTGGCCCGGTATGTATACTCAGGTCAAACTTTATGTTGATCGGTGTGAGACATGCAAGACCAGTAAGGCAGCTAATATGACATAACGAGCAGAAATGGGAAACAGTTTCGAAGTAGACAGGCCATTTCATCATCTGTATGTTGATTTTCTTGGGCCATACCCAAGATCGAAAGCTGGTAATGTCTATATAGTGATCGTGTTAGATCAACTGACTAAATTTGTCTTTATCAAGCCACTGCGCAAGGAGACAGCCGCGAGCGTGGTCAAGTTTCTGAAAGACGATGTGTTTCTGATTTATGGAGTACCAGAGAGTATTCTCTCTGACAACGGTACGCAATTTGTAGGGAAGGAGTTCCAAAAGTTTTTGAATATTTTCGGGGTCAAGCACTACCGAACAGCAGTGTATGCTCCCCAGTCGAATGCAAGTGAACGAGTGAACCGTTCAATCTTGGCAGCTATTCGATCGTACGTCAATCCGCGACAAACGGATTGGGATGCCCATTTGTCTTCGATCAGTAGTGCTTTACGCACGACGGTGCATTCAACTCTCACGATGTCTCCATACGAAGCCCTTTACGGACAACGTATAATAGAACATGGGGCAGACTATCGTCTTCTGAGAGAGTTGGGTGGACTGAACTGTTCGGAGATAGATTGGCTTCCCAAAGTTGGCAGGATGAACATCATTCATTCTTACTTGAAGCAAGCGTTGATTAAAACCCATGAAGCATACGAGAAAACTTACAATCTCCGTAGCAGAAATATAACATTTAAAGTAGGCGATGAGATATATCGAAGAAATCATGTTCTAAGTGACGCAACTAAGCATTTGAGTGCGAAGTTGTGCCCGAAATTTATTAAAGTTCGCGCTGTTAATATAGTTGGTGAAAACCTATATGAAGTCGAAGATAGGCGAGGACACAAGTGGACGTGTCACAAGGACCTAAAGAGACAAAATATTCGGACTATAATTATACTCCTATAGACCCAAATAACCTGACTTTCCTTTAAGAATTTTTCTATTGTCATATTCAACATCAAAGTTCTTTTTTTGACTATTGTCGTATGAAGGCACCTGAAGAGACAGAAGATTTCCAAAATTTTTTTTTAGCATTCAGATGCCCGGCTCTCAGCTGTGCATGAGACTCTTGGTCTGTTTACGCGATAATCTCTTTATGTTGACTGATGACCAATAGAATATAAAAACTCTGACGTGCTATAAGAACTTGTTCCAGTAAAAATTTATTTTATGTATCAGCAATGGTATAACAAAACACATATAATTCAAATGTATTATTTGAATGCACCTCCCATGCAAAAATTTTTTTTTGTCTTCAACCAACTAGACGGTAAAGAGTTGCAGTATCGGTATGATACGAAAAGTAAGAAGCTCCAGACGTAAGTTTTTGTGAGAAGTTCTCCTTTTTCTTGGAAGTTCGACGAAGCAGGCTTAGTCGAAATTCCAAGCTTTGTAAGGAAAACTTTTCGCAGAATGACATGCAAATAGATTTCCTACCAATGCCATATACCAGCGAAATTATTCGTAGACTCACTCTACCTTGAACGCAGTCATTTTACCCCACTCCTAGAAGGATTCCACAAATAGAATCCACCCAGACAGAAATGTCATTTCCAGAATGGCCTTCCAATGCATTTCCAAATTTTGTCTGCCTTCCATTTTGCAGATGTTCCACTATTTTCTAGAAATACAAGGAAATGACGAGTAAGCGGCTACTCGGTATTCCGGTATTGAAGCTACGTTCACACGGAACGAAAATGCAGGACAGCCGCATTGTTGGAAAAGTTAGAAAAAGGTAGATTGTCAGTTTATGAGACGTGACATGGTGTGGAATATTGGCAAACGTATGTCAGTTAGTCCGAATGGAAATCGAAGGACAAGAGTGTAGAGAATGTTAGAGTTTTGTCACAATCCGTAGTTTACACTACTTGACCAATGGTTCAGAATCAGTGACTTGCCGAAAGTTCATTACGAAAGTCATGCGCTCTCATAGACAACGTCTAGATTAGTTTGTGCTCGGTATAAGTTGAATCGATCCGAATTAATGACCCAATAAAGACGTTAACTCATTTGCTCTTGACCCACTCTGTAAACATAGGGCAGGCCAGATTTTTCATAGAAGTAGTTCCAACTACTTAGTAAATTGAATTCTGTTTTGTATTCAGCAAATAGACAATTACCTGTGTACGTAAGGTACAGAGCCTGTCAAAACCTAATCTCGTTATCTTCACTGTTTCTACAATATGATAATTTGCAGAACATTGAGAAATCGCAATATGCCGTTTGTGTGACAAATACCGGATTTATCATGTCAAAACTTGCAAAGAAACCATCAACCGAGAAGCACAAAGCATTCCGTAGTCTAAACGACAACTTTTTACACAATACCGTTGACAGAATCATTTTTAGTCACACTAGAAATAGTGTGAGAAGACTGTTATATATCAACCACCGTAGGTTTACACGAAGGCAGAATCAGTATTTCTTTCTCTCGGTGCACCTGACATTTAATTTACATGAAAATTCCCGCATACCAGAACAGTCAGACGTACTTAATGCCCAGCGCAAAGTAACACTTTTCAACGTAGCACAGTGCACACTACCCATAAGAATTCGCTACTCTCCACCTTCTAACTCGTTACTTGTATTGGAACGAGTAATAGAAAAAGGAAGTAGCAAAATCAATATGGCGTGCGGCTACTTGGAAAGTGGGGAAAATATAAGCGAGAAGGATGTCTGTGGATTTCATTTCGAAGCCAGACGTCTACCGTACAACATCTCCTCCGCAGAACGTATCTTTTAAGCAGCCGATCCGCGCACCATTTTGAATTGAATTTTCCTTTTTTTGGTTTCTCGACGAGAATCCATCCAATTGCTTTATGCAATTGGAAAAATTTATTTATTATCGTTGGAACATTTTATCCATAAGGTAAGTAAATTAATTTAATATACATTGAAGCAAAATAATGGAGCATTATTTTGCTACGATGGAGGATATTGATGGCGTCGCTCGGCAGAAGAAAAAAAATTTTTCATCATCCTTCATTATAGGATTACAAATCCAACTCCTGGAGGAAGGGGAGCTACATTAACCTATCCTGAAAATGCGCAGGCGAGGCTGCACATCATTTTGTGGAAATTCCTAAAAACATCATGCACCGAATCCATCAACTTTTGAGATTCCCGTATTAGCAGACATGTATAAAATTTTTTTTTTGAAGACACACTGCTCATGCGATATAGATATCCATAAAATATACATGGGTCTGTGCCAATAAACGATCAGTGCCACAATTTTGCATTCCATCTCATTTACTTCGTTGGTGACGAGCGCTAACGCTAGCTATTCTTAGCGTAACGTCGGCGACAGCACGCTGTGCCCGATACATATATACGTGTATCGCCTCCCCGGTGGATTCCTTCGGACATACGTGTGGACCAGACGTTGATCCGATTGACGGCTTGTCTGCCACCGCAACCACGTCCGATATACGTCCACATTTTTGATGCCACTAGTGAAGAAGATACCTCGTGGTACCGAGACCCGAAGTACATTGATGCCTCAACGCCCTCTCGGCGCATCACGGTAGACTTTTTCTACAATTTCGACAGTGTAATCTTGGGAATACACATCCATCACACCAGGTACCCAGCCACGACAGGCTGAAGGCCACGTCAAGGGACGGACCGCTGATATTTATCAACGTGGGAAAAATACCACAGCAGGACGTCTGGCGTGTGCGTTGCCACAGATGCCGGTCCCCCATCATAAATACACTCTGTTTGAATACTACCTACAGAGCACCGAGGGATGAAGCAGTACAAAAGTGATCACCTCAACATTGAAGCAGTTGTTCCCGAATTTATAATTATATCGTTATCATAAGAATATTATATGAGCATCATATCTCCAGGTAATCTTTTAAATTTAATTTGTGTTCAATCCTTTGGGAGCATAAAGCTCGACCGAATTGTGACGAAATATACTAGTGCATGTATAACCACTTTTATACATCACGTTGACGCCGGCGTAGAGCGTCGAGTACCACGGACGGTGGTAATTTGTGTCTTCGTACACATACTAAGGAGAAACACCTAACGGCAAGCTGCCACGTCTCCTCTACCTCAGCATTACAATCAAGAATTTATTCGTGTCTTCAATTTTAAGATTATTCCTATCATAGTGATTTGAAATATATTGAGTATATTATAAAACAGTGAGCCAGCGCATATCCGTAGGCGAATCTGAAACTTTAAAAATCTCTTGGATCGGGAATTTGTGAATCCGATAGTGTTCAGATCGATTTCTTTTAATAAGGTAAATACCCTAGCAGAGCCCGTGCTCTTTGTACTTCGCTTTAATTACCCGAATAATTCCTCAAAACAGAAAGCAATCGGTGACGGTTACTCCCGAAAGATCTTTGTTCAAAGTCATAGGGTAAAAATTCGTTTGAATCTTTTTTTTTGTTTTCACTCGGGATTCAAGTTACAGTTTTGCGTCGGTAGCGACCATACCCAAATGCGTTTATTGAACGTCGCGTTTAAATACTCATACCTTTATTGGTCATTAACTACACTTAATTTTCACTCACTCACTTGATTATTTTAATTTATTTTATTTTTTTTTATGTACGTCCCGCCTAAATCATCGCGTCAGATACGAATTATCGCAACAATTTTTTTATATACGCGAATTTATTTTTTTTTGGTAACGTTTATACACACCATCGTGCCAAGATACGATAGCACGAAATCAAGCAACAAGATAATATACCAGGTATTAACATTAACCTGATACCTCAAGAATCAAAGCACAAAATAGCTACCTATAAAGGGTAGTTGGTCTCAAATACTAAGTCAATAGTAGAGTAACATTTAATTAAAAGATATTTAGCTAACCTTCTTTCTACAGGTTCTGGAGTGCACTTCCGAAACATCAGAAAGTGGATATTTACATATCGCTGCCCCATTGGTAGTGAATATTATTATATTGATTAACATATATTGATTTTCAACTATATTTTAACTATATTGATATAACACTCGAACGTATGCATGAATACAAACGGTATTCATACATATGTGGTATTTAAACAATATTTGACTTTTGCTTTGTTGCTCTGGGGCGAACTGTCCTAAGCAGATCCTGCTTATGTTTGTAGTTAACACCTCGTTGGTCATGAGTATTGATTTCCTTTTTGGTATATAATTTCGGTAGATAAACTGAACATCTTTGATTTGATGATAGTGTATCCAGATCGTATAAATTTTTCGGGTAGATTTTAAAGCCTTATCCGTTATTGGTCAGTGCGACATTGACAAAGTTAGACCGCGTTAAATTCCTACCGCCGCGTTAGGAATCTTATTGACTTTTCATGATGGTTACTCGTTCACAGTCTGCGTCTTTCACTTAGTATTACATTTAATATTACTTATTTTTATTTTTGTTTACTCCTTAGCATTTGCTAACTTCTTTTGTAAGAATCATATAACGGCATACCTATTTAAAAGTTTGTAAATTTAGTCCGCCAGCTTAAAGTAAAGGACAGTAATTTTATCAAAACTAACTTTTAATGAAGCATAACTTACATACTCGATTCAAGTCATAAAGTTATAAAATTTTGCCGTATAGACATTTATAATAAGATCAAGAATGAGTATTATTCAGTAAGCTTTCCTTTTAATTGTTTCAAATAAGGTATTCTAGTTAAAATAACTATAATATTGTTAGATATTAAGAATTTATTAAATAAATAATTCCGATTCCGTTTATAACGTTTATAGAAAAATTTCGCTTTTCTTTTCTTTTGGATTTCTTTGAATTTTTCATGAAGACTTATAGCATAGTTATGATGAAGAATTAAGACTTTCTTAGGGAGGGTGGTGCCCCCCCACTTTTCTTTGGTGGGAACAGCGTGGTACATTTCAGGATGAGAATAGAGTTTAGAGGTAAAGTTTAGGTAGATATGTTTCTCATTCAGACACTATGTCTTTAGTATTGAGTAGATAAGCAAGCAAGCTTTTGCTTACTTCTTCTGTTTAGGGGTTGCCCATTAAAATTCATTGAGTCTTGGGGACTCAAAGGCCTACGGTCAACCAAGGTTGATGTCAAGAGAGGTGATTTTTGACATTGAATTGGGAGGGTTATGAGGCCAGGGGGATCGACAACCATCCTAGATCCTCCCTCCCCTATAAGTTAGACACCTCTGAGTCCGTGCTCGGCACACCATCGTGGCAGCCGAACGCGTAGACAATATTATTCAGCCATAGCTACCACGATAACCTATGGTTAGCTTTCCATCGCGCAATTTACGGTTTACGTCCTGTGGGTGATGTGATAGTACATCCCAATTCTTTTTTTGTCGTCTACGTTCACTCATAGTATTATGAGGTGCACAATCGAGTCATCTTTTCTAACAATCAATTCAATGCAATCTATTCTTCGACGGTTATGAGGGCCAATAAGCTTTTAAAAATCATTATTCGAACTCGACCACCAGAGTTCATCGGTCGGCAGTGTAAGAAAAAAAGAGGTAACACCGGTCGTATAGATCCCGGAGCAAGTACCCATGGCCAGGCTGAGCTAGCTGTGGCTAGGGTACTGCCGGCCACCGCGACGGTCGATCTCGGCCATAACCTTGCGTTGTCGCATGCCGTTCTAATTGACTATTCTTCACGAACAGTCGACTAGAAAGGGGGCGTTGCCGACAAAAGGTTACTTTCATCCCAATTCACGTAAATCAGATAGCCGTAGTTAGACATTTAGATGCAAACCGGAGTGAGATCTCTGGATATGAAGATAAATTAGTTTGAGGTAGCATTCGTGGTCTAGGTATAGTTATGGGAGTATATGTAAGGTTCATGGTTTCCAGGTGTAGGCTACATTGAGATACAGCTGCAAGCGGAACATCTAGCACTTGTAGCGGATAGGCGTGAACATGGCATCAGGTACCCACTAGGCTGTTCTACGGGGCTTTGTGGTCAGTACCTAGGGTAGGTTGATGGATGGTTCACGCTTCTGTGATCGGGATGGATTAGAAATTTAAGGAATGTGAAGGAAGTAGAAGGAGCAGGAGGCAGTGTTAATGACATGTAAGTATTCCATTTCTCGGATTACTAGGTACGCCGATACTTGGATGTGGAACCTTGGAGTAGCTGTTCCTTGATATAGGAGTCAAGGATTTTTGGGTTGCTTGTCTTTTTCTACTTCCTCCCTGGTAGGTGCAGCTGTTGGTAGGCATTGGTTTCTTTTTTTTGTCATCCATAGGATATCGAAGAGGGAAGGTCGGTGCCTGTTGGCAGTTGGACTGGAATGAAGGAATATTTGAATGTTTGAATATCGGAATATTGTTTTTGTTTCTACTATTCTTTTATTTCGAATATTGCTTCATTGCATTTAATTTCTTTAATTTCTACATATAATTTACGTTACAAGTATCGTGACGAACTAGGTATGTCGTGTCTACCTGTTCCCAAATTTAAGAGGCGCATATTATGAATATTTATTTCCTTTTTTCAGGATTCGTATGTTTCACATTTAACCCGAACAGTACGTTCTATAATATCAACATTAAGGCCTCTACCTCCAAATATTTTAGTATTCGGGTGAGTTTTATGTTTTCTAGCCATATTTATATATATTTTATCAATATTTATTTTCGCATTATACTCTTGACCGGATCGTCTGGTATTCGGTTGAGTATTTTGCGTTTGGCTTCAGGGTCGTTATTGTTTTTTTTTTTTCTTTGGTATGTCTTTCAAATTCAACCCTCTGTTTTTTTTTTCAACAATGTAATGTATTTAGATGATAGTTCACGTATTGTTCGGCTGTTAGGAAATCCTCTTTTTTTATTTCAAATACCTTTTATTTGGTGTATTTGGTTTGCGTGGGTATAGCGACAGGACTAAGATTTCTATCTTTGGGTTCGTTTATTCTCGAGCCATGGCCAGTGATAACTAAAACTTTTATGCACGCATACCGTGTCCGTCGAAGGACAGATAAGGGATGTTTACTTTTACCTCATATTTATTTTTATTTCTCTTACAAGAGTTCTTAAAGTAGCGGTGCTCGTGTATCTATTTCCAAATGTGTCTTACAAGTTTAATTCCAATTGCTCCGGGAGTATTGAATTAAATTGGATAGGTACTACTCGCATGCAAAAAAAAAGAATGTGTAACTCATTTTCCTATGCCCTACTGTGAAGGATGTACCTATGGAAATAGTTATCTTTTTTTTTTGAATCAATACTAGAATACTTAGTTTTTAGTTATACGAATCAAAAAACATATCGCTGGAATTTTTTTTTTATTATAAATCAACTAGATCGCGATTTTTGTGGATTATTTACAAAACGTAACAACAAAATTTTCGGTTTGGTCCTTAAAGGTTCCTACTGAATCGACTAAACGACACAATCGCGCTTCTAGAGAGAAGGTAAATAATTTAACAAAATCAATTTGAAACAGTTAAATATTAGACATAAATGGAGTGAATAAAACCCCTAATAAATAAATAGACTCTGACCCATAAATAAATAAATATACTATAAATAAATAAATAAATAATAAATAAATATGCTCTGTTAATAAATAAGTAAATCTGACAAATTAATAAATAAATATACTGCGATAATACTCTGATAAATAAATAAATAAATATACCTACTCTGATAATAAATAAATAAACTCTAATAAATATACTCTGATAAATAAATAAATAAATAAACTCTGATAAATAATTAAATAAATATACCTACTCTAATAAATATACTCTGATAAATAAATAAATAAATAAACCTACTCTGATATATAAATAAATAAATACATATACTATAAATAAATAAATAAATATAAACATATACATAAATGCTCTATGACGCTGCAACAACAGAAATATATTGCAAGTCTCCCCGTACACTGTACAAAAAAAAATTCATTATAATATGGTTTATCGGTTTGCTAACACTGGAAATATTTTCTTAGACAGGACATGAAGTACATTTATATCACAGATTGCATGGTGTTATTGCTTTATGTCTTTGGCGTGAAACACACCAATTTTCTTGCCATTTAAGTTTTCTAGCTTGTAACTATTTTTTCCTACGGCTTTAACAATCCGACATTTGACAAATTTCGGACATAATTTTGCCGCTAGGTATTTGGAAGTGTCGCTTAGAACAAAGTTCCGTCTGAAAACTTCTTGTCCAGGGACGTATTTTACACTCCGAGTTCGCACATTATAAACTTTGTCACTTTTCTCTTTTGCCTTGAGGATGTTATCTTGGATTTTTTTCCGGATACATTGTAATCGGTGTTGCCTAGGAAGTGTCAAGAACTCGTAATCATCCACTTTGCTCAGTTTATGGTTCAGCTCATAGCTACTCCCGTGGGTCATCATATTTATTCCAAATAGGGCATAATATGGCGACACTCCAGTAGCAGAATGAACCGAGCTCCGCAAAGCACAAGAAATATCGCTGATGTTTAAATCCCAATGACGATGGTCGTCTTTCAGGTATGATCGCACAGCGGCAAGAAGTGTTTTGTTTACCCTTTCTGACGCGTTAGACTGTGGGGAATATAATGCTGTTCGAAAATGTCGAATTCCATATTTCTGTAGCAGATTTTGGAAATCTTTAGCTAAAAATTGCCTACCGTTATCTGAGTGTATTACCTCTGGTACTCCGAAAGTGTTGAAAATTTCATTCCGGAGGAATTTAATGATACTATTTGAATCAGCTGACCGTAAAGGTTCTAAAAATATGTATTTGGACAAATGATCTAATACGACAAACACATAGACATTACCGGACTTAGTTCTGGGGTATGGACCCAAAAAATCGACATATAATTTTTGAAACGGACGATTCACATTAAAGTTACTTGTGATAGGAGGACGTAAAATTTGGTTTGAGGGTTTACATTGCTTACAAGTGGTACAGTTTGTTACATATTCTCGGATCTGTATTGCCATATTCGGCCAGTAGAAAAACTGTCGCACTCGGTGAAGAGTTTTTGCCACTCCACCATGAGCTGCTCGAGGTGGATCGTGGGCTTTTTCAATAATATCTTGAGTTAATCCCGAAGGTACCCAAAGTCGCCAATTATGCTCGTAAGTTTGGTCCCCTTCCCTTACTGTGATTGAACGAATATAGACGAAGTCGTCTTCCACTTTAAGGTCGGGCAATTCTTCTCGGTGCGACTGAATGGTTTCTCTAAGGGTTTTGTACTCTTCAGATTGAAATTCTTCAGAAGACAAATCTATCAAAGGAGCTATGTCGGTTAATTCCAAGCTATCTACATATGCTCGTGAGAGTGTGTCTGGCACGACATTCAACGACCCTTTTCGATGTTTTATGTCGAAGGTATACGATTGTAGGTCTAGACTCCACCTGGCCAGCCTGCCACTTAAGTCTTTCATGGTCATTAGCCATTTAAGACTGGAGTGGTCGGTTATGACCGTAAAATCCATACCCTCAACATAGGGCCTGAACTTTTTAATTGCCATGACCGCTGCCATACATTCTCTTTCTGTTACGCTATAATTTCGCTGACAAGAATTTAACTTTTGGGAAAAGTATGAAATGGGAACTTCTGCACCGGTATCGTCTTTCTGAAACAGAACTGCTCCGATTCCGGAATCGGAAGCATCGCATTGGATATAAAAACGTTTCTTGAAATCAGGATGCGTAAGCACCGGCGCCGCAGTTAAAACTCTTTTCAATTCTTCGAACGCCGCAATCGCCTCATCCGTCATTCTAAACTTGGTGTTCGTTTTCTTCAGCATATCCGTTAGGGGTGCGGTCAAGCTAGAGAAATCCTTAATGAAACTCCTATACCATCCCGCTAAACCAAGTAGCCATCGCACTTGTCTAGGATTCTTCGGTAACGGAAAATTGACCACAGCTTCTACCTTCTCCGGATCTGTTTTTACCTTCCCACCCCCAACTATAAAGCCCAAGTACTTCAATTCTTTAAAGCAAAAATTTGATTTTTTCAGGTTTATGGTGAGATTTGCATTTTTCAAGCAATCGGCTACTTCATTTAGCAGGGTGATATGAGTCTCAAAGTCCGGTGCGATGATCAACAGGTCGTCTAAATACACGAAAACGTTGTCCCTGAGTCGTGCAGGTATCACTTTATCCATCAAACGACATAACCTTTGGGCTGCGTTACACAACCCAAATGGCATGACCTTAAAATGGTATAAAGGTCTTCCCGGTACCGCAAACGCAGTTTTTTCTCTGCTCTCTTTCTCCAGAGGTATTTGCCAAAAAGCTTCCTTCAGATCTACACTACTTATGAAGTAGGTATTTGGAAGCCGACTGATGAGCCCTTCGATATGAGGAAGAGGGTTCGCATCCTTTTTGCTTAACGCATTGACCTTACGCGAATCCAGGCAAAAACGATACTTTACAGTACCGTCAACTCCTGGTTTCTTTATAAGGACTACAGGCGAGCACCAAGGACTTTCACTTTCCTCGATAACGCCGAGTTCAAGCATTCGGTCGATCTCTTGGTACAATAAGGTTTGTACCGCTGGAGAAACAGGGTAGTGACGCTGCTTGACAGGCTCCGCGCTTCCTGTATCGATGACATGCTCCATCATCGACGTTCTTCCGAGACCGTGGCGGTCATAATCCAGAAATCTCCGCTTGACCGTCTCCAATTCGTACTGCTGTTCTTCTGTTAGTTGGTGTACATCTATAATTCCAGCTCCCTCCTCCAAAACTGAAACAGAACTTACTATATGAGGAGCAATTTGGAAGGCTTTCCAAAAATCGACACCCAAATAAACTTCTTGTTCTAACGTAGGAACCAGAAAAAAAGTTATAACGTGTTGCATTTTGTTGTACGTAACCTCTGTTTGGACTTTCCCCACTATGGACTGGTTTTTTCCATCTGCTGTTTTGACACCGGCGTTGGATGGGATAACTTTCAAATTATTCGACTTTACTAAGTCCAAACAACCCTTCCCCAAAATACTAATACTAGCTCCGCTATCTAATAATCCCAAAAATTCTTTGTCGGCTAAAATTATTTTTGCATACGGCCTGGGATCGGCATTCGATTCTAATACCGTTGCCGAAATATCGCGTCTCTCTTCTTTTCTCTGCTTAAATCGATCCCTTGTCTTCACAATTGTAGGTGTAGCTTCCCAAGTAGACCTATTAAAAATTCTCTCTCTTGCTAATTCATATTCCTTAAGCCTAATGTGCAAAGGTTTTACCTCAAATAATTTTATATTTTTATCTACCTCTGTTACCTCCTTACCACAATTTCTCTTTAATATTTTTATTTCTTTTCCAGTGTCTGCTGGTCCTGGGATTGCCATTGGGGTGTTTGAGTGGAACACGACGCCCCCCTCGTTGTCGAGTTCCTTGACTGGTTTCCCTGGTTGCCGTGACTGCACGTTCGAGTTGCAATCGCTTCCCGGCCATACCGATAACAGGAAGGGACTTTCGGAACCGGACAATCCATGTAAGCATGGCCCCGTAAGCCACAATTCCAGCACGTGAATGAGCTTGTGTCGCCCATCCCACGATTTGTTTTCGGTCGTGCTCCTGAGTACTGGAACGCTGCCAGCTGCTCATCTTCTGCTGGCCATTCCTCCACTTCCGACGCGAGCTCGTTAACTCGGTACCTAGCTGGTGGCCTCATGGTTCTCGGAACCTCTCTGGCCTTGGAAGGAAAAGCATATTCAGCTTCCTTACAAGCCATCCTCAACTGGCTTAACGTAAAAATCGCCTGCGGGTACACCAGCGGTCCAATCTTCTCGCTTAGGTTACGCTTCAGAATGCGAACAAGTTCAACTTCTGGGATTGGTACCCTGAGCTGTGCTCGCAGTTTATCAACTGCCGCGATAAACTCATCCATTGACTGTCCAGTGCCTTGCTGACACTCCCACAGGTCCCTCATAATTTCGAAGTCCGACTTGGCGTTTCGGAATTGGCGTAATAACGCATCCTTCAGTGCCAACCAATCAGGATGGTAGCTCGATCTTTGGAACTGCCAGTACCACTCGTAAGCGGCGCCTGCGAGCAACAAGTGGAAGTCCCTCAGAACATCTACCCAAGGACACGCATACTGCCTTTGAAGTGTCTCCATTCTGAAGACGAAATCCTCAACGGTAAGTACCTCGGCGTTACCTTCAAATTTTAACCCCCACTTATCGATCCTTATTGGATTACGCAGGTTCGTTGGTCGAGGATTGTGATAGTACCCCCCGCTGTGGTTGTGAAGTCCTGTTGGCGGTTCCAGCGGCACACTTGGTTGATGCCCTCTTCGTGCCCAGTTTGCTGCCGATGTCACTTCCTCATTTGCAGTTCCCACTGGCACAAAATGCCTAGAAGGATCCGGCTGACCCGATCGGGAGATTTCTCGAGGCGGCTGACCGCCTGCTACCTCCTCTAGGACTCCATGTACGCTGGGGGTTGGCCCTTGGCTTCCCAAGATGACTACAGGGTGAGTATTATTACTTCTTTCCAAAAAAAATCTAAAATTCTTCTCAATTTCTAGCTTGAGAGTTTCAGTTAGCTCTCCCCTAAGAGAGCTAGTATATTGGTGGCACGCATTATTAGCAGCCTGATTGATGGCTAAGAGCACTTCTGTGGATATAGCTGAGCTATGTCCACTGCCATTCATACTTCTCGAATTAATCTCGGCCCCGTCGGCTGTCTCTTCAGGAAGCCTAGGGTATACTCCCACTGGAGACAAAGGAACCAAGTTCCCCAACTGGATACCCCCAGAGGCCACATTACCTTCCGTTACATTACTGAACGGTGGTGAAGACTCCGAGTTGGACGTGATACTCCCTTGATGACTTCCACTAGCGGTTGTTGTCGGAAGCGGAGGTGGTGGCACCGAAAACAGTGGCACGTTTCCGGTAGTAATACTCTGCAGGGCCTGCGACCCAGCAGGTCCCTCCAGTTCTGGCAATGGCGTGTGACGGAGTGGCATCTTACTGCCACGGTGTATAATATTCCGGTAATTGGAGCGGGTAACTGTTTTTGGTACAGAATAAGAATTTTCAATAATTTTTTTATTTCCTCAGCTTCTTCTCGTAGCATGCCACCAGCCCTCAAATATACTTCAAAATATGTTTTCGCAAATAAGCAATTCTTTATTTTATTATTATTTGCCTATTATATCTATACCTAGACTTAGTTACCTAACACTCTAAGAACTAGTTATGTTATGCTTAAGTTACTATCTATATTAAAGTCCGTTTAAGACAATTATTCAATATGTTTACCTATCTACTATGCTGCGCAATAAAAGCAATATGCTGTGCAACTTCTGTTGTTGTTAATATAGATTTCCAGTGATTATTTTACTTTTCTCTTCTCAATCGACTTATCTTAGATTACCATAGCTATATTTCCTAAATGCTAACTACGTTCTATACACTAATACCTTTTTTTCTTGATTTTTATTTTATTGGTTTTTATTTGGTTTTTTTTTTCAAAATTTATTTTTTACACAAACTTATTACCTAATACCTTTTTTTTCTTGATTTTTATTTTATTGGTTTTTATTTGGTTTTTTTTTCAAATTTTTTTCTTTACACAAACTTATTAACTAATACCACCACCACACTAAACTAAACTCATTACTTTATTCTAGACAAAAACTTCACTATAACGACAAATATTATATTGTTTTCCTAAAACTAACTTAATTCCTATAACGACACCCACTCTGTCCTAAAGACAAGGACCTACTTCTTTCTTTTTTAAATTGACCTCCTAACTGACCTACCACAATACTTTTTTTTTCGCTAAGGCCAAAAAGTGATTTGAATTTTTAATGACTAATTTTTTGTTTTTAAATCTTGAAATTTTATCTTGTTGTTTCATATAACCATACGGGGGTCTATTAGGCGGCTGAGAACGGTGGCTGATATATATTTTTTTCGTTGTGACGTACTCAAACAGCTTCTTCTATAACTAAGTTTTTTTCTAAGTGTTGTGACTGACCAATTAAACGACATTCATACAACATGCACTGACTGTTGTTGCTGTTGGATCCTCAACATCTCGTCGCGATTGACAGGCTTTCTAAGGAGCGATCCTATGCAAGACTTACGATTTGTTGAGGTCCAACAGCAGCAGCAACCTTGAACAACACTCTTCACGGGACTTTGATTACACTCGTTGGCCAACCCCAAACTTTCGTCGCGATTCAATAGGTGCGTATAAAACCTTCCCGTTGAAGACTTACGAAAATTTGAAGTTGGGCAACGGGTGCAATATAACACAAAACGATTTTCTGACTGTTCACTCTGTCAATGCCGAAACATCTCGTCGCGATTGGCCTGGTATGCTTTAAAGCTTTCCTGGACAAGACTTACGAGTTGGTTCGACGATGCCAGCGAGAGCATTCAGAAAACAAACTAAACAAAGGACTATTTTTAAGGACTTTTCGAGCTCTTTACGTTTGGGCGCCATTTGTAACGGGGTAATAGGATGGAGATTGGTTGGATTTGGGAACAAGATGGGATGTGTATCCGGAAGGGACCAAGGAACAGGAACAGCAAAAAAAATGGAAGCCATAAAATTTGAATACCGGATATAGGGAAGGAAAAATAAAAGTGCCGGATGGAAACAAATGGAGAATTAAGAAGGAAAAGGTTCCAGGAAATGAAAGGGTAAGGAACAGGAGGGGAAAGAATGTCCAGAGGAAGGGACCATGGCATGCTGGCGTAGCACGGCTAAGCTCGCCGGGTATAGGGGGGGATCTTGTCTCCTCTCTGGACCTCACCTCGCCACAAAACAAATTTCATGCCAACACGATCACAACACACATACACACCAACACACACACGTACATATAAACCCACACAAACACACTCACACAAACACCAGCACACACACGTACACATAAACACCCATAAAAACACCTACACACAAACATATAAACACGCCCACCAACATACACACACCCAAACACACACATAAAAACACACCCAACCACACACCCAACAACACACTCGCACCAACACACGCCTACAAACACACACAATCACGCACACTCCAACACACTCATAAAAACACACGCACACCGCCCGTCAGTCACCACCAGAAATAAAAGACACTGCAGCTTTTGTCGCAGCATCGCCGTTCCCTCACCTCTCCTGGAATCCAGTTGGCGTTGTATGATGGACTCCCCTAAAAAGCTTACCACTGTTGAGTCGTCGTCATCAGCCTCTCGTTCACTTCCGCCGCCCTTTAGCACCCCCTAGAATTTTCACCTTAATTCCTCATGTTTTACTCGTTCAATTTTCATATATCAAAAGTCCTGAGAAACCCATGTTAAATAAAAAAAAAATAAAAAATATATGCTAAAGAATATGTTTTCGTTTTAATATCGCTTATATACTAACATTATAAAAAGATATATTCAAGAACAAAAAAAATAACATTAACCTAACAGATTTAAAACTCCTACGAATCAATGAAATTGACAAAAAATGTATTTATTAAAATATTTAGACAAAAATTAAAACAATTAAAGAAAAGGGAAATAAAATGATTTAAGCAAAACAAGGACAAAAAACGAAACTCCCAAAAGGAACAATTAGCATTGGGCGACACTTTTTTTTTACCTCTACAGACAAAATCGTCCTTAACACACCAATCGAATTGGCTGAAGGGACGAGCCTGTCCGCCTACGCGCGACCCCGACAACAATAATGGGTTGAAGCCCTGTCTCACCCACCTTCGGAAAGTGTATATTGTTTGGGTTGATGAAACCTACCTAGAGAGCGCTCTATAGGGGCATAACAGTTCAACAATGCCGGTTACAATATCCGTACGTGAAAAAAAAACTAACTTGGTAGGGGAAACTAGAGTTCGCCTGTCGGGCTAACGCGGCAATGCACGCTCCCCTTAAGACTCAATTTGGGTCCTTTTACAAATGATTTTAAAATTATAAAATTTAATAAAAAAAACGAATTTAAAAGGAAACAAAAAAAACATATAACTAGAATAACTACAAAATTTGAATTCAACTGCCAGCAAATTAATGGCATCCGGTGGTTGCGTTTTCGGATAGGTGAACTTTATGTGGACATCAATGTTCGAATTTGGAACTTATTTTTGGTCGAGCGTCTTCGCTAATTTAATTTTTGGGTTTTGGTATTGGGTTCTTCCCAAAAAAATTTCCCGTGTTCGGCTGATTCACGGTGATCGTTCCGTGGTGGAAAAATGTTTTTTTTATAGAAAAATAAAATTTGGGTACTTATCGGTTTCGTGGTTTTTTCTGTTGGTGCTTTTTATGCAATTCTGCAATCAGATTGTTGAAAATCCTTTCTGCTCAGGGTAGGATGATTTTCGTGCAAAAAAAATGTTGTGGCCACAATAATCCTCTTTAAAGCAGGTGCAGATTTTCCACGAAAAAAATGGCGGCACCGACTTTGACCTCTATCGGTGACCGCCTTGCCCTACAGGGATTTTTTTTTTAATGAGTATTTTAATTTATTGAAAATTCCGTTTTTTTTTCACTCACCACTGCCTTCACTATCCTTTTATTTTAAACGTCGCTATTTTTCTTTAATTTTTCTTTAGCTTAATCTTATCACCACTACAAACAAAAATTAAATTAATTTAAATTTAACTCAAACTGTCACTTTTAAAATTTAAATTACCGTCAATAGGAACGCCGAACAAACCTCCTGACGCTTAACTTGCAACCAAACTGAATTCACACCTCTTTCCTATTTTCTTTTCACCCGCTATTTTTTCGTATGAGAGAAAAAAAAACCTCTATTTCTGTCTTTAATCCTCGATTCCGTTGGGGTTCATTAACTTTTGCAATGAGGAGCTCCCTCTCCAAGTTTCCCCCTCTTCAAAAAAAAGAAACGAAAAAAAGCTTCAAACTACCTTGGTGTTTGCTCCCCCTCAATCGGTTTGAGATTATTCGAACATACTTCGAAAAGAATCCCCGATCCCGAACTATGATCGTCTTCGAGAATCGAAATTCTCAACATCTCAATCAGCTGTGAGCTGTCATCTACATCTTCTAACTTCGGGTATAAATAATTTTTACAAATTGAATTGTTTCGGTTTTAGATTTTAATTTTGTTTTTATTTAAAAATAACACAAATTCACACAAAAAGAAGACGAAGACAGACAAGAAAAGGAATAACCCAGGTAAGTTTTTCAAATAATATACAAAAAGGAAGAAACCAAAAAAAAACATCGGACATCGCTAACCACATACATTTTCCATCCACAGGACGTTCGATCTTATTTGCTAAACACAAACCAAACAAGGAACACAACAAAGACAAAAAAACAATAAAGGATAATTGACTACATGGAACATTAACCAGAAAGAGGTATGTTTTGTGTATTTCATGAAGTTGTTTAATTTGTATCGATTGCCTCCTTTTCAGATCTCAACAAACTTATCGTCATAGGCCGCCGTAACAAACTACTTGGTAAGAATAGCTGTTGGGAACGGCGTGCGACAACGCAGGGTCGTGGCCGAGATCGACCGTCGCGGTGGCCGGCAGCACCCATGCCTTAGCTAGCTCAGCCAGGCCGTGGGCTCTTGCTTCGGGATCTATACAACCGGTGTTACCTCTTATTATCCTGCCGACCATTGAGTTCTGATGTTTGAACTCGAATATTAATGTTATATCGCTTAAGGGCCACCAGAATCGCCGAAGAAAAGACTATATCGAAATTGATTGCAAGGTACGTCGAATCTCTATTGCACCTCTTAATGTAGAGCGAGAAATTATAGTAAGAAGGAAACGAATTCTGATTTGGATCTTATTCTATCCCAAAAAACACGACACGTAAGTATTCAAAACAAAAGCTGACCATAGATTTTGGTGGCCGCCATGGCAAATAATTATCATCTACACGGATAGCTGCCACGATGCTATGCTATCCGTGGATGCAGAGGTGACTAACTCTGAGGGGAGGGAGGATCTAAGATGTAAACCGAACCCCCTTGGTCTCTCAACCCACCCTATTCAACACCGAAAATCAACTCTCTCAGTGTTGACCTTGGTTGTCCGTGGACCTACGAGTCCCCAAAACTCGCTTATATTCTCGGGCAACCCCTTACTATGATAAGCAAGCAATTACTGCCTGCTCACATACTACGCTAACTATCTAAAACTTATCATCGAAATCTAATCAACTTTCGAAACTGTACCAACAGAAAAGAAATCTCAAAAATGTACAACCATACTACTCCTTGTTCGGCTCCAGAGAAAGGCGCGGGGGCCACCCTCCCTATAACTACATTAACCTATCATCCTGAAATGTAAACTTATCACCAAAAAGGCCAGAAAGAAAATCAACTTCAATATTTTCTTTTCAAATCGTTATAAAAATCTTAGAATTTTTATTCATATATTGTTCTTAAAAACTAACAATTCGGAACTAAAGCTACAATCAAAATCTTATCAGGTTATCTTAATTTTGTATACAAACTTTTCTTTATCGTAAAATTTTCTTAAAAATTCTTAATGCCTATCCAGAAAGATATAATGATCTCGAAATAATCACAAAAAGAAAATTAATGTAAAGAACGTATAGTCTGCTAGGCTATACGTTTAGAATACTTAAAAACCTAACCTGAAATTTTCAATAATATACAACAATCAAGAATTCAAAAGAATATCAATTCAATATTATTTAAAGGTAAAATATTTCTAGCTAGTCTTAACGAAAGCTATTCGAAACGCGGTGTCAAATTATTTATAAGGATGCCGAGAAAGAAAGGACATTCCCTACCGCGGTGTTGTAAAAACGTTATCGCTATAAATTCTACCAGCGATAATGGTTTGAAGTAAATGGTATCCCCGTGGATACTTAATATAGCGGTGACTTAATAACGTGGACGGACGAATAAAACGAGTGAACTAATTCAAGGATGAGTCAAGAATGAACTGGCTTATTAAGAATCTTTTAAAGCAGTGAATATGTGAATAAGTAAATCAATGTTCATGCAAAATACCCTTTACGTATGGATACAATTCGCATCCAGCCGTATATTCGACAAACAATCATGCAACCAATGGTAAATATAGTGTAAAAATAAATGGTAAATTTTATATTTTTAAAGGTTTAAGTCGGTATATGTGCTACCAGATGTCTACGGTAGAGTTAAATCCACCTTCATTTACAGGTGATCCTGAAGTGCACTCCAGCTCCGCCTAGAAATGGTTATTAGCAATGCAAATATAATACCAATCTACTATAGGTTATGATAAAAGATACTATTAGCTACAGTTATCCCGTGATTGCTTAGCAAATTGCAAATTAGGTAAGATGTTGACCGTATTGAATTATTCACTAATCGGTGATCAAAATCTTCATAAACTAGTTCGATTCAAGGCAAAAACCTATCGGACGTAAACAATAACGCGATGACAAAACAAAAACGTACGAACCAAAGCGATCTGTATTAATCAAAGTGAAGAGTAATCCTCAGATTAACTCAAGTGAAAATTAAAAAGTAATTAACGGAGTGATAAGCGCCATAGGCTAGTGAAAATAAAAAAAAACTTCACGCGACGTTGAAATACGAACGCGGATGGTCGCTACCGACACAAAAGTAAAAAACACAAAAAAAGGCAAAACTATACGACCGAGAGTGTTGGAAAATACTAGTTGATGTAAAATTTCAAAAACACGAACAACACTTCGAAAATCGACAGTTGTGTAAGGTCAAATACCGTTAGACCTACCAGCAGCTGGGAGAAATTTGCTCCAGGAGACTGGTGAAGAATACTAAAGAGGAGTATTCCACTATCGAAGATTGAGAAAATCTTGTTCCCATGTAAGCGCTTCGGCGAAATAAATAATAGTCTGAAAAGCAAAAACTATAAATACGCAATTGTATTTTCCGACGAAATTAATGATCGTGACACTAAACCGGTAAGTAACATTAGTGATTTAAGGAAAAACACGGAATTCTGCAATTTAAATTGGCTACCGAACCATTATTGGAAATGTAACAATATCCACTTCGTGTTTAAAACGTTAATGATAAATTGAATAAAAAGATCCTTAAATATACCTATCATAACACTACTTTTATCACACACATATGGAGGAGGAGGCGTCAGGTCCTACCTTCCATTACAAAATGTATAAAATATTGGCGTAGACCACCGTCCGTGGTTATACGCGACGTACAACGGCTGGTTGAGTACGTAATCAGGCACTAAATATGACCCGCCTGTGGGCCTTGATGGGACGGAATACTTCTTCGTCCTTTATCACACAATACACAGACACAAATACATAGAATACTTAAAGTTTACCTGGTAATCCAAGCTTTTTTTTTTGAAGTCTTATTGAATATACACAAAAATTTATTGAAGAGTTGAAAAATCCTCGATAAGGTAATTCTGCTACAATCTGCTTCACTGATCCAGTGGTACCTCTCAATATAAACAGAGGTGAAGTGTGGTGGGGACCGGCATCCGTGCTTAAGCACGCGCCAGACGTCCTGTTGAATGTTGCTTATGTTGATGCTGCTGCTGCCGCTGCTGCTACTGTTGTTGCTGCTGCTATCATCAGCCTGTCGTGGCTGGGTTCCGACTTAAATTCGGCTGGAGTAACCAAAAAAAAGGTTGCCGATGCTGGCAAGGGGGACAAACGATGTATTCTGCCACGGCACACAAGAGAAAATGTGCCAAAACGTGGGCAGTTCAGGCCTTCTCAAGGCCAAGCGTTCGCTTTTATGCTTGTTGAGGTCTTACGCCAAAAAAAATGAAAGGCGTAGATGCTGGTGGTGCATATTATACGCAGCCAGAAAGAAAATGTATATTTATAACCAAATTATTTGGGGTAGGTATATCCATTGAATAATAAATCCTTATGACAATCCATGGACACGTGGTGGAGGCAATAAAGATTCCTCGAAATGGCGGATGCCAAAAATGTGCACGAACAGAAAAAAAAATTTTCTCGGGCCGTCTGGCCTGTCCACGCAGATGAATGAGGTACAAATCTGCCTCAAAATTCCTCCTGCTGGCTGGTCCTAATAAGGGAAACGATCAGTAATCGTATCGTCTATGTGGCGTGGCCACGAGGCAATTCTCAAAACTTCAGGAACTAATCCTTCTATTTTTGAGAAATGCAAATAAGGATAAAAATTCCACAATCTTACCTAAGTTACAGTATGATGTTTAATGATGGTTTACTTTTCCCTATTGCTTAAAGCAATTACAAGGGATTTCTTATTGGATAAGATTCCAAGAAAAAAAAATATGGCCGCAGCCCGAAAATAAAATTAAACTTTTCTTTTCTTAGTAATTGCTCTGCTGATGTGATGCTTGTTCGTCTGCTTTGTTCTTCAAAATGAAGTCCAATCCACAGATTATTTCCTTCTCTAGTTTTCCCTAAATTATGTGAACACAAAATAAACGCGCGGTTTTTACAGCCTTTTCCTAGCATCATGTCATTATTTTTACTTTCTTTCCCCCCCGTTAGGTGGCGTAATCAGAATGTGTGCCATAGAGTAGTAATCACTGTACCGACTTTCTTGGCACAGAGTCTTCACTCCTCGACAGGTATTCTAATGCTCACGAATGAGTGAAAATAGTCGAATTAGTCTTTCTATCACACTGTGTGAATGACATTTTCTTACATTGGAGATGTTTCTGACTTTTTAGGAATTCGTTTATATTGTTCTAATAGATATTAGCAAAGTAAATACAACAAAACGAAAAATGACTGACGCCGTAGCGTAAGTATGACAAGTAAGTATTTTCGGACAACAATGACATCTGTCACCAATGCAACTAAGATGTCTGCCTGATGAAGATGATATGACGGATCATGATTACAGTCAGACTCACGTCACATAGAAACTATATTTCGTCTGTAGTCTGCTGCTGTTTGGTCTAAATACTATTCACTCATGACGTCACGAGTATTTCTCACGGGTGATATTGTCACGAAGTAATGGATTGGAATTTCACTTGCTATTGACAGTATGTGTCAGTATGTGTAAGTGTTATACTTCAGCATACTATGACAGCGAAAAGTTATTCCAAGTCATTCTGTAGATTCTCATCGTTCAGAATTTTGTGGCAACCTGAGAAATGCCACGATGACGTGTAGAGGCAGATTTTAGAGTGGATTCAGAATGAAGTTGGTCACACTGAATGAGAATCCGACTGTTATACGATATTATGTCCCCCGAAAAGGGTTTACATGGTCTTTATTTTGATGTGCGGATGTCCTGAGCGGAAAAACAAACATTTCCGTGTTGCTGCAAGAATGCTTCTATGAAAATAGTGGACTGCACATAACTAGGAAATCTATTTTGAATTGGAACAGAGTGGATACTATTCAGGAAAATGGATTCTATTAACGGATTCTTTTTCCGGTAGATGGTGCTTAGTGCGTTCAGCACAAAATGAGTAATGAATAAATTTGCTCGAGTAGGTGGCACCACTGGCGTACTCTGATTGTGAGTACTGGCGAGCAGGTCACCCCTACAATTTTGGTATTTCTTTTGGAGATCAGTTACTTTTAGGAAGCTTCATAGATTCAGATCATGATGGAGTAAATTAACCATAGGGAGGGTGGTAACCCTCGGCTTTCTTTTGAGTATGGAACGTGTTGTGATGTAGTTTTGGGTGTTGATTTATTTTCTTTTTCTTCTTTTAGGTACATTACTTGAAGGATAAGTTGTAGTATCGATGGAAGATACTATGATAAGTTCAGTAGGTTAGAGTAGGCCAGCAATCTTATGGATTGCTTATTATGTTAAGGGGCTGCCCAGCATTTTCATCGAGTCGTGGGGATTCGAAGGTCCATAGGACAGCCAAGGCTGTCTCCAAAAGAGATGATTTTTGGAAACAGATTGGGTGGGTTGAGAGACCAGGGGGATCGTACGTCATCCTAGACCCTCCCTCCCCTCAGAGTGAGACACCTCCTCATTATCATGCAGCATTACATCGTGGCAGCTGTATGATTAGATGTCAATAAAATCATGTCACCGCAACCTCGGATACCTAAGGTTTGCTAATAGTTTAGATACTTACGTGTAGCGTTCAGTAGGGCAATTGGTAGAAACCAATCGGGAATCTTTTTTTTAACTACGTTTTCACTCAATAGAGAAATAAAGAGGTGCTATCTAGAATCGATTCATATCTAACTTCAATTTCGGTAGGTCAGGACTTGGATCTTGGATATGCTTCACGCTGTTCTACGGGACTTTGTAGTCAGAACCTGGAGGTATGCTGGTGGATGGTTCACGCTTCTGTGATAGGGATGGGGATGGAAATTAGAAGAACAGGGGAGAGGAGTAGGGAGAATGAGTAACCGTACTAGCGAAGTGTAAGTATGTCTTTTATAGGGGTGCCAGATATACCGATGTACGGGCAAAGGTCTATGGAGTTGCTGATCCTTAGCATAGGGCTCATGGATGATCGGGGTGCTTGTTTCTTCCTGCTTCCTCTATGGATCTTAGATATCCATAGGGTGTTTAGGTGAAGGAGTTGGTGCCTACTGGCAGTTGTAAGTGAGTTTCTCCTTTAATTTCATTTGGTTAAATCCCAAAATTTACGTTACAGATGGCGCCCAACGTGGGGCCCGAAATGGTCAGAAAAGTTCAGATTAATATTGTTGTTAAATAGGTCGATCCTGAGTGACGTAGATGAAGTTAGAAATTTTTGAAAAATTTTTCTTTGAGAATTCATATTTTTTTCAGTTTTTTTTGCGAATTGTTTGATTGTGAATCTGGTTCCTTAGATATTTGAACGACATCGAGACTAGTGGTCCAGGTACTATTTTGTCCAGTAATTTGGTGGAGCTTTCCTGAATTAGCTGTTGCATTAGACCTATCCACTTCTCCCCTACCTTTCACCACTTTTATTTATCTTCGATCTCTGTCCGGGTTGAGCTATATATTTGCTTGATCGTCTGTTGCCGAGGTGTAGATAATATTTCTATAGGTGATGTCTAGGATTCCTGATCGTGGGAGAGTAGAATGAGCAGGTCTTCTGACCGGTATTTGTAGCATTTTCCCCGACGCACGTCAGCTGCAGAAGCTGGTTGTTCACTCGAACACGATCCAATTAGTTCTATTTCAAACTAATTTACATTTGTTGTTTATGCAATTACTTGAATGGTTTAAGGAGATTGTAGTATTTTCAGTAGACGCTAGGTAGTGATAGCATGTGACGGGACATGAAGCGCTAACCGGTAGTTGGTGTCTTAGTACCCGATGTACGTCTGCAGTAGCGTAATGTTACCATCACATGTCTGATCAACTTTTCATTTATGGAAGATACTTATCCTCTAACCACTCGAACGCCGTAGGTGTCACAAAGTCTGTACACACTAAAAAATTTTTTTTCTTTACACTTATATATATTTCACATTTCCTTTTTTTTTTGGATCAATTACTTCACTAACCGAAACCACACGTACACCTTGTTCCATAAAAAGGGAGGGTTACCACCTCCTGAATCTTTTATGACACACCAGTTATTTAATTAAGTATATAGCATATCCTTTTTTTTTGAGACTTATTGGAGTGTAGACGATTTTTGAATTGTAGGATAAAGTTGGTAGGAAACGAAACAGTTTCTGAGTTTTTGGTAATTTAGTATTTGAGGTTCCATCAATTGAGTCGAGACGTAAACTTCTCAATTGATGTGTAGTTTGGGATAGTGCCCGCATTTTGAGCATTTTGAGTATTTTGAGTATTTTGAGTATTTTGAGTATCCGTCAATCAAGTTGAGACGTAAACTTCTTGGTTGGACGTGTAGTTTTGGGATAGTGCCCGCCCTTTAGAGTTTTTTTTTATTACAGTTAGATTCTTGATATCATTTAGTTACTGAATACAGTTTAAGATTCAAAGTATAAATTAAGTATTACTAGCAATTTTTGAATTACCAGTTTAAAATTAAGCATATATGTATTTAAGCACATAGTTAAGTACCAATCAATTTTTCTTTATTAACACTATTTCTATATTATTTTTCTTTGAATTCTTCTTTCAAAGTTATAGAACTTATTTTGTGAGGATATAATTATTCGAATAAATACTTACCTTTATCATTAAGCACTTTTAGATTTGTAAGAAATTTTCTTTGATTTTTTTTATTCACTAACAAATATCCGTTAGAGGTTTTTGCTCACGGAGTATTAGAATTTTTCCTTTTTGATTATATCAGACCAAGTAGTACCCGTTCGAAGATATTCTTCACTGGCTACTGGATAGTTTGATTTTGACTTACCGGATTTACTATTTTAAATTGATTTGTATTAATAAATATAACCGTTAGAGGGACTGCTCGCCGTATATATTTACAAATTTTTTTTATTTTTACTTACTTATACGCTTGACTTACCTTTCCCTCGCTGTTGTTAACTCTATTTGAATCTTTAATTTACGCGTATATCACGGTTTATCCGACTCCTTTACTGTCGCTATCGAATGAACAGCTCAAGACCGAGACGAGCAGTCAAGAGTACTTACCTAACAAAGTACAGAGATTTCGACATAATGGCTCCTGGGGGATCGAAACCGAAACCCGGCCACGTTCAGAACGACGTCTTGGAGGATCACTCCAAAGACGAAGACAGTGTAGCCGAGAGTCTACCGAGAGACAACACAGTCGATAGAAGCATAGTAATAGACGACGATGAGGTAGCCAGAGCCGAAGAGCAATTGCGTAAGGATGCCGCTGACCACTCAGCGTACATTCAGAAAGTAGTTTCCGCTACTACTGACCTACATAGGGTCGACGATAGGAAGTTTATGGCAGAAGCATTGGAGAAGAGCCACATACGTTTACTTGACCAAGTAGCCCAGCTACTGCAAAAACGAACGGTCAAAGCCACACAACCTGTCGTCCCTCCTTAACCTGTTGCTCCTCCTACTAAGCCACTCGTTCCAACTTATGCTACTTCTACTCAGCAAGTCACACGGCAAGTCAACGTAGCCAACCCAGACACTACACGTGTCGTCAAACAGTCAGCACAAATGCTTCTAGGCTCAAATTTAGAGCGAGTAAACGCTTTTAATTTCAACGATGAGTCACCTCTTTCGCCACCCAGGCCACCACCCTCGAATGCCACTTCTTCGAACCATGTTCATCCATTCTATAAATGGGGCTTGAAATTCGACGGGAAAAATATGTCTGTCGACGACTTTTTGTTCCGCCTGGGTTGCATCCGGAATAGCTATGGAGTGTCATGGTACGAAATCACCGCAAACTTCTACCACTTCGTGTCAGGTTCTGTCAGATCCTGGTATTGGGTTTATTTAAAAGGCAACAAGCACACGACGTGGGAGGAATTGAAGACTGCTTTGGTAGAACAATACCGCAGTCTGGAAAGTGATACGGAGCTATTCCGCAAATTGTCCGATCGTAAGATGATGAATGGAGAGTCATTCAATAAGTTTTTCGACGCCATTCAATATTTAAATTCTAGGATGCGAGTTCCCAGACCCGAAAAGGAGCTCGTAGAGATCATAAAAACAAATGTCCGTAGGTGCATGGGAGAACTCCTCATCACCTACAGTCCGTCTAGCTTGAGACAGCTAGCCTATTATTGTCGAGCTATCGAGAAAGCTCAATCTCAATACGAGAATGTCCGTCCGAATTTCGTGCCGAACGCACAACGTCCACCTGCCAGAAGGTTTGTCAATGAGATCGTTGACGAACCATGTCAGGAATTAGCAGTGGCAATACCCTCTACCAGCCTTGATGCTATACAGAGAGATCGTAAGCCACAGAAATGCTGGAACTGCCAAGTCATCGGTCACAATTTTCGTGACTGGGCTAAACCAATAGACAAAATATTTTGTTTCCGTTGCGGTTTAGCAGATGAATATAGTCCGTCCTGTCCAAGATGTTTAGCGGGAAACGAGAAGAGGAACAACCCAACATCCTGGGGGGTTCGCTCCGATTAGATTTACCCGGAGTTCAAGTGTCCAAGCCGAAAAAGCCTCTTGAGCTCCAACAATTTGTACGAAGTCATAGATGGGCGAGGTCATAAGTCGACTTGCCATACTAAAGACTTAAAAAGATGAAACACGTGAAATACCATAATATCCCAGACTTTCATACTTGATTTACGTTTCCATTTCATCAGTATCTGAAAACGTAAATACTTCACTAGACATGACAATTCAGTACGTCAAAGTACTGCAACCCCTGGAATTGACTTTTTTTTTGTTTTTATGTTTGCCCGGCTCTCAGCTGTGCATGAGACTCTTTGTCGTTGTATATTTTTTTTTGAGTTGTCCAAAACAAAAGAAAGGATAGTAATATCTGAGGACTACCTCAACACAAGACTAAACTTCATACACTATGATAATACGTTATACCTTGAACCAAGCAATTATTTTTATCTTCCACCGAATAGATGTAAAAGAGTCGCAGAACTTGTTTCGCACCTAATTGAGCAAAATTCCAGATGTCAACGATTTTTTTTTTTTTGTGGTTATTCTTGGGATTTTTGACGAAGTAATGTACTCCGCCGAAAATTCCAAGTTTTGTACGGAAAACCCCTTGGGCTCCGATATTTCAAAATACCGAGCGCCACTGCTGCCACCTATCGTCGAAAAGTTTTCAGGCATTTATGCATGAATAATTTTTGCACAAGAATTTATGAGGCATGGCGATTCAACAAATGTCTCCGATTGTCATTCTCTGCGGTTACCCGTGGCGTCACTGGTAATCAAGGAGAAAATTAGTGAATATTCTGACATTATTATTGTATGTGACATGACGTCACAGACACCCAGCTGTTGACAAGAGTAGTTGTGCTACACGCACCTTTCTTTCATTCTTATTTGTCCGTATTCCAGATGTCGCCACAGTACATCCCATAGAACAACCGAGTTCACTCTCCGTCTGATCAATGAAACTGTTAGACATCTTTGTACTGTCAGAAGCATGACATCTGAATACAGTCCGTTGTCCGTCGAATACAAGATATTCATCCGTGTGGATTCTTATTTGTGAAATTACATTAAGCGTTAAGGTCAGTCAAGTTTACAATGTATTTGAGGCACAAAGGCGGATTCTGAAGTTTAGAAAGTGTAAAGAATAACCGAGACTTGAAAGAATCTTTCATAAAGACATATCACCATAAGTCATACGACGTCTGTTAATCTAGGTCGTGGTATACAAAGTCTGATACCACACTACACGCAGGCGTAGTTGCAGCGCTACAACACGCGTCATGACGTTATATCTACACTACAAGGAAACTGCAGGTAGTGTCTCTTCCAACTTTGTGGTTTGTCACTGATATCATATACAGTCGCGTTATAACACTTAATACACAGACACCCCTACAATGAAATGTGTCCTTGTCTCTGGACATACGTGTCAGATACATAGACAGACCGATTTTCCATCGAGTACGCTTTTGTGACAACTCACGTTACGGTGTAGCAACGCCAAGTCCGAAGTGAGATTCCGTTACGAAGATGCAATTATAATGATAAAATTTATAGAACATGCCTCCACGCACTGATCTCTATATTACACTGGATAGCGTATTCATACAAAAAAGTTGTTCCGATTTGTAACGAGCTTTTTTCTGTGGCTGAGGTAAGGCTCGTCGGGTCCAGGGTTTAACTAAAGTAGCTCTAACTCCAGTTTTGAGGGTTAAGTATCCTTTATTCCTTTTCTTACAATATATTTACAAGTCAGGGTTGTTCTAATTCATTAAATTGCTTATATCTACGTATTCTTCAGTACATTTGATTCTTAATCTAGCTTAGAATACAATATATGTTTTTTTACGGTAGCTTACAATAGTCTTAACATAATATTTCAAACATATATTTTTAAGACGTCTTACGGCTATGCTTACGTCTACGGATAATGAACCATGAGGTGGCAGGTTTACCAATAAAGAACCATGAGGTGGCAGGTTTACCAATAATGAACCATGAGGTGGCAGGTTTACCAATGTTGAACCATGAGGTGGCAGGTTTACCAATAATGAACCATGAGATGGCAGGTTGACCAATAATGAACCATGAGGTGGCAGGTTTACCAATTATTGAACCATGAGGTGGCAGGCTTACCAATAATGAACCATGAGGTGGCAGGTTTACCAATAAAGAACCATGAGTTGGCAGGTTGACCAAGAATGAACCATGAGATGGCAGGTTTACCAATTATGAACCATGAGATGGCAGGTTTACCAGTAAAGAACCATGAGTTGGCAGGTTGACCAATAATGAACCATGAGATGGCAGGTTTACCAATAATGAACCATGAGGTGGCAGGTTTACCAATAAAGAACCATGAATTGGCAGGTTGACCAATAATGAACCATGAGATGGCAGGTTTACCAATTATGAACCATGAAATGGCAGGTTTACCAATAATTGATCCGAAACCACTCAACTTAGTATGAGCGTCAGACCTAAAAATTGTTGGTGGAGGATCTGTATATATTGTAATGTTTTTAGTCTTGGGTTCGAAATTAAAACTTATTTTCCTTTACTTTTCAATCACCACTACTATCTCTATAAATGAAACTCACTTTTATCTAAGTTCAAACTCTTTATTTATTTCTTTATCTTAGCACCACTAATTATTCACCATTTATTCGTTACCACGGTTAAAATGAAACTGTGTCCATTTCCGAATAAAATGTCCTATTTATACTTGGGATCAAGTTTCCCGAACAGTCTAAGTCTCGAACCTTTCGGAATTGTCAAGATGCTTTAAAAGCTTTCAGAGCTTTCAAATTCAACATTGTTATTCAGCAGAATCATTCAGCAGAATTGTTCAGAATTTTACTGTAGTATAGACAAAAACCATATAGTAATATTTCTGTAGTAGAAACAAAAACCATTCATAAGACTGTAGTTGAGACAAACACTATTCATGTAACATTGCCCCCTTCTTAAGATTGTTCGTCCCGAACAAGTCTATCACTTCCCTGGCCATTGTAGCGGCATAGTCGGTCCCTGTGAACAACTTTCATTTTGCCTCTAACACCTCTCTGAATGCGGTAAACAACATCATTGATTCTGGTGACAACTTTGTAAGGGCCTTCCCAATTTTGCTGGAGCTTCGGTGACAGTCCCTTTTTCCGATGGGGGTTGTATAACCACACAAGATCTTCCACTTTAAACCCTGTCATCGTTGCATGTGCATCATAACGTGTTTTCATGCGATCACTGGCATCCTTTATCTTTGTTCTGGTCCTTTCATGAATGTACATGAGTCTCTTTTTGAGATCCTCCACATATTCTTCTTGGCTTTGTGGCTCATTTGGAGGGCATCCAAATTTCACTTCACTTGGTAGTCGCATTGTTGAACCAAACAAGATTTCATAAGGAGTATGTCCTGTAGTGCTATGAACTGCGCTCCGATAGCTCATTAAAAACAGTGGAATGCATCGGTCCCAGTCTCGTTGACAGTCTTCCACTACTTTGGAAAGGTGTTCTTTGAGCGTTCTGTTAAACCGTTCTACCATTCCATCTGATTGTGGATGCAGCGGTGTTGTCCTTGTCTTATGAATGCCAAGGAGTGAGCAAACCTGTTGGAAGATATTTGACTCCAAGTTCCTCCCTTGGTCAGAATGGAGTTCTTTAGGTACACCAAATCTACTTATCCAATTGAAGACAATCTGATCCACAACCGTTTTTGCTTCTTGGTTTGGAATGGCAAACGCTTCAGGCCACTTGCTGAAGTAATCCATGATCACGAGAATGTATTGGTTTCCATCGTTGGTTTCAGGAAAAGGACCTGCAATATCCATTGCAATTCTTTCGAAGGGTGCTCCAACGTTGTACTGCTGCATCACACTTTGAATTTTTCTGCCTGGTCCTTTTGTAGCAGAACAAGTATCACATTTCCTGCACCATCTTTCGACGTCTTCTTTTGCATGAAGCCAGTAGAAACGATCTCGGATCTTTTCCAGCGTTTTGTTGATTCCTAAATGGCCTCCAGAAGTGCCATCATGCATCTCACGGAGAACTTCATTGACTTTGGACCGAGGCACAACTACCTGCATCACATAGGACTTGCCATCTGCGGATTCCCACTTCCGTTTGAGTATTCCTTCTTGTACATGGAGAGAGTTCCATTGAGCCCAATAGGCTTTTAACACCGGGCTTCTATCGGAAATGTCAACCCATTGTGGTTTCTCCTCGTGCCCTTTCCATGCAAGGATGGGTTCAATGTCAGAATCTTCTTGTTGAGCATTCCTAATTTCCTCGTTACTCCAGCCGGCAATGGGCTCGACTCTCACTCGTTGAGTGACTTGGGACTCCTTTTCTTCCTGACGTGAACAATGCTTGCAGTTTGATTTACATGGTCGTCGGGATAATGCATCTGCGTTGGAGTGTAGTTTTCCTTTTCGATGTTGAATCTCGTAGTGGTATGTCTGCAACCTCTCAATCCACCTTGCTACTTGTCCTTCGGGATTTTTAAAGTTCAAAAGCCACCTTAGCGCTCCATGGTCTGTTCTAAGGAGGAATTTCTGCCCATAGATGTACTTATGAAAATGTTTCGTAGCTAGTACCAGAGCTAGAAGTTCCCTCCTCGTCACGCAATAGTTCCTTTCTGCCTTCGAAAGCACTTTGCTGTAATAGGCTACTACCTTTTCTTGGCCATCAGGAACTTGCGACAAAACAGCCCCAATTCCAACATTGCTTGCGTCTGCATCGATGATGAACTGTTTCCCAGGAGTAGCATATGCCAGAACGGGAGCGTTACAGAGGCGTGTTTTTAGTTCCTGGAAGCTTTTCTCGCAATCACCTGACCATTTGAACTGTTTTCCTTTATCTGTAAGTTGGTGCAGGCTTTTCGCAACTCCAGCAAAGTCTTTCACGAATCGCCGGTAATATGTGGCTAACCCAAGGAAACTTCTCAGCTGATGTTTATCTTGTGGAGTTGGCCAGTTCTTCACAGCTTCCACTTTCTCTGGATCGGTTTGTACCCCTTGAGACGAGACAATATGCCCTAAATATTTCACTTCAGTCTTGAAAAAGGTGCATTTGTCTGGGTTCAACCTAAGATGAGCTTCTCGAAGTCTCCGGAAAACTTCTCTCAAGTTCCTGCAGTGTTCGTCAAATGTTTTCCCAAAAACGATGACATCATCCAAATAAACCAGGCATGTCTTCCAAGTAAGCCCTTGTAAAACGCATTCCATCAAACGCTCAAATGTTGCCGGAGCGTTGCACAGGCCAAAGGGCATAACTTTGAATTGCCACAGACCATTACCTGTCGAAAATGCGGTTTTCTCTCGATCTTCTGGGTGAATTTCCACCTGCCAGTACCCACTTTTCAGGTCCAAAGTTGAAAACCATTGAGCTCCTGCCATTGCATCCAGAGTGTCGCTGATCCTGGGCAGAGGGTAGCTGTCTTTCTTTGTGACATCGTTCAGCCTTCGGTAATCCACGCAGAACCGGGTGCTTCCATCCTTCTTTTTGACTAGGACCACTGGTGATGCCCAAGGGCTTTTGGAATTCTCGATCAAACCTTCTTTCTGCATCGTCGAGATCATATCCGTAACCTCCGCCTGTTTGGCTAGTGGAAGGCGCCTTGCAGGTTGACGGATTGGCCTTGCATCACCAGTATCGATGCGATGTTGCACCAATTGTCTTCTTCCGTATGGTTTATCCTTTGAAGCGAAAATATCAGCAAACTCATTAATAAGGCTTCCAGCAACGTGTTGTTGTTGTTGACTTAGCTTGCAGGATTTTAGAATTTTGGACCTTAAAAAGTTGACTTCTACAGGATTTCGTACTTTTTCATCGGTGATTCTTGTTATTGCTGCCACTGGACCACATTGTCCAATAACTTCTCCTGCTTTAAGGTTGACTTCATAAGGTTTGATGTTCACTATTCTTACAGGCACCATGTTGTTCTTAGGTGCGGCGAGCGTTTTTCCCACGATGTAGTTTTGGGAACGTTGTTCAGAGTCCGGTTCTACAAAAAGGTATCGATGGTTCCCTGAATCGCCTTTTATGTTTGTCCAAACAAAGACTTCTGAAGAGGGAGGCAGGCGTAGGTCTTCTTTGACGACAGTTCTCAGGGTTGACGAGTTTTCGTTACCATAGATCATCGGAATCTCGACATTTCTAAATTTCAGAACCTGGTTACCGATATCCAGAATTACTCCATGTGCTTTCATGAAGTCAATTCCGATGATGCACTCATCGCAAATATCTGCCACTAGGAATTTATGTGAAAACTCCAGTTCTGCCAATCCGATCACTAGTTGTACTTCCCCATATACTTTAGCCGACTCACCTGTTGCCGTCTTCAGACAGTAGCTATTGGTGTTGTGTAGCCATGTCATCTTCACCACGTCTCTTCTTACAATGGAGGCGGTGGCACCGGTATCGATAGTTGCCACATATTTCTTGTCGTTTATAGCTGCTTCCATTGTCAGACTTTCATTGTCTCGTTTAGTCTGCGAGACCTGGATCGTAGTTCTGGGGCCATCGATACCCGGAACCAGCTTCTGCCCCGTGAAGTTGGTCCTTACTCGTTTCCCGAGTGGGAAACAGGTCCAGCAGGGGTTTTGTGAGCCTCCTCTTGGCTGTTCTTCCTGCTGCCGCAATGTTGGCAAACTCCTTTTCTTAATGGCATACGACACTGGCGCTGGAGATGTCCGGTCCTGTTGCAGTTCCAGCATCGGAGAGGTCCATCACGGTGGTTGCTCTGGAATGTCGTTCTTTGGCAAGCGCACTCCTCTACAGTTACTTCTCTTACCCGATGAATGCTTTGAGAAGCCTGTTCCGCTGCTTCCATGGTGAGGGCAAACGCCAATGCTTCAGGAAGCGTCCGTTTTCCGGCAGTTCGTACTGCTCGCTGGAGGTTGATGTCAGCTAATCCACGGACAAGCCGTTTGTTGTCGCAGCTGCTTCAAATTGTCTTTTGTAGATCGTCCAAGAAGTTTGTCCATCAAAAGTTGGCGGATGCATTTCCTTTCTTCGTATGCTGTCACCAGAACTTTCTCTAATTTTAATTTTTCTTACCTTGTCCAACTCCTTTGCATATTTTTCGAATTTGTCTTCAACTTTCTCGAACCTTTCATCTACAGTCAAAATTTGTTTTTCGATGCTTTCGAGACGCTCGTCAGCAGCAACAAACTTGCTTTCAATGTCAGAGAACTTTCCTTCAAGGAGGTTTTTCTGGTCTTCAAGATTCTTCTCTTGTGTTTCAAAACGTTCTAGAAGTTTCGCTTGTTCATTCTTTTGTTCGTTTCTTTGCTCTTCTAGAAGATTCTTCTGCTCGTTTCTTTGCTCTTCTAAAAGATTCTTCTGCTCGTTTCTTTGCTCTTCTAGAAGAATCTTTTGTTCGTTTCTTTGCTCTTGAAAACGCTCAAGAAGAAGAGCCATCATATTGGACAAGTCGGAATTATTACTTACATGCTCTTGTTCCTCTTCAATTTCAACATCGACGAGGAATGTGTCCGGATTTTCGTTTTGCTGAGTCATATTTTCTTGCAGTCTAATAATGAGGTCATTTTTGGTTCCAGCAGTAGGAAGACCCGGACTCTTTAACACTGCTCTAAGTTCAATCAAGTTAAGGGCATTTACCAGTTTACCCATAGTCACTTTATCACTTTTCACTTCTATTTGTTCAAAGTAATTATGTTCTTAAGTTTTATCCCACTTCTGACACCACTGTAATGTTTTTAGTCTTGGGTTCGAAATTAAAACTTATTTTCCTTTACTTTTCAATCACCACTACTATCTCTATAAATGAAACTCACTTTTATCTAAGTTCAAACTCTTTATTTATTTCTTTATCTTAGCACCACTAATTATTCACCATTTATTCGTTACCACGGTTAAAATGAAACTGTGTCCATTTCCGAATAAAATGTCCTATTTATACTTGGGATCAAGTTTCCCGAACAGTCTAAGTCTCGAACCTTTCGGAATTGTCAAGATGCTTTAAAAGCTTTCAGAGCTTTCAGATTCAACATTGTTATTCAGCAGAATCATTTAGCAGAATTGTTCAGAATTTTACTGTAGTACAGACAAAAACCATATAGTAATATTTCTGTAGTAGAAACAAAAACCATTCATAAGACTGTAGTTGAGACAAACACTATTCATGTAACAATATATAAGTATATATTACTCCAAAAGGTCAAAGCAAACAGAGTACACGAGATTGGTACTACCACACTGCTGCTTTTCTCGATTTGCTTTGAATTTCATACTTCTACTTAGTACTTTTTCACCAAGAACGCAGTGTGAATTATAAAACGAATGATAAATTTGTATTGAAGTTCATTGTTTACATCATTTCTATCCAATTCCTGTTTGGATGATTAATAGTTGTCATGGTAAAGTACACGTCAGTGGCGTCGGTGAAAAATCAGTGGTGCCGTGACTTTTTTTAAGGGGCTTATATAAGTTTCATTGACGGGTAGGGGTTTGTATGGGACTTTGCTCAAGGGTGTATATTTGATTGATTGGAAGTATGGGAGCGGTTATTTAAGGAGTCTGACGAGTCTGTGACGGATTTCTATAGGAATTCTAATTGCCATAGAAACGGTTCGTTACACTCCCCCCCTCTTTGTAAGACGAGAACCTTCTCGGCCAAGTCTGTATTTTATTCAAATGAATTCTGATCTTAACTTATTTAAAACTAACTTAAATACTTAATTCCTATATCAGGTCTTCTTTGTGTTGTTGCAGCCATGTAACGGGTGTTTTGAGGTAACAATGTTGTTATCTTAGAGCTTTGCTCTGTCCCACGGTGTCACACGGTGCTATCCGCAAATGGCGCGATAGGTTTCTTCATTGTTTTTGTGGTCGTCCGACGGTTTGTTTTGGTTTCAGATAGTAATGATAGAGCTTTGCTCTGTCCCTCGTTGTCCCACGGTGCTATCCGCAAATGGCGCGATAGGTTTCTGCATTGTTGTGGTGGTCGTCAGACGGTTAGTTGTGACTTAGTCTAAATGTTTAATTTAATTTTTTTTTTCTTTCATATATTTTTTTCTTTAAATTTTTTTTTTTTTTTTTTTTTTTTTTTTTTATTTTTTCATTTTTTTTTTCTTTCATTCATTTTTTTTCTAAAACGTTATAAAAATAAAAAAAACTAACATCTCCGTAAGGTTGAACTAAACTTTCCAATTATTCATAAAACAAAAAAAATAAACATAAAAAAGAAACTAAACTATCGAGTTCATAATAAATTTTATTTAACTACGGTAAGGTGACGATTTCTTTCTTGTCGCCATAGATCATGGTTGCACGTTTGCGCATAATTTTAATGGTTATGGTTCCAAAAGTCCTCTTCACTTTTAGTGTTTGGTGTCGGTAGGTGGGATTATACACCTTTAATTTAGGGATATCCAATCCCCTAAATGGGTCTTCCGGTGTTGCCAGCTGGGTATGGCGGTGCGGCCATAATTTCCTATCGGGTGATCGGATTCTTGGCTGAGGCTTCTTTGTGATTCTCCGAGTTGTTGTTGCCGATACCTGGAGCTGTTGTGATGTCGATGATCTCCCTGGTGTATTCGGATTTGCTTGGTAGTTTGGACGTGTATTACGTTCTTCGGCTTGAACGAACTCTAGTTCCTCAGCCAGTTCGGTTAATTCATCTAATGTCTTAAAGTCTCTTCGTCTGATGTAACGGCGGTATTCAGGACGGAGGCTGTCATAAATCCGGTCAATATTTTCTGCTATCTTCATATGTGGATGTTGTCGGATGAGGTACTGAGCGGCCAAAATATAATCCTTGGCTTTTTCCCTCGGCCCCTGTTTCTTCCTCATTATTTCGTCCTCTAGTTTGTGTAGATAGCGAGTGGGGAGGAAATAATGGAGAAAAGTGGTTCGAAATTGCTCCCACGTTCGGAATTCGTCACGATTTATTCGGAACCACTGTAAGGCCGTACCTCTAAAGATTTCAGTCAGTGTAGGCAATACTTGGTCTTCTGGTACTCGGTAGTATTGCACAAGTTCTTCTATGCGTTCCATGAACTCTGATGCATTAGCGAAGGCGTCATATCGGAGACCCCATTTGCGGACTTTATCCATAATATCTTCTTCGTTGAAGCTGGTTCTTCTCGGGAGTACTGTATTTTTGTTTTCAGGTGGAACGGTCCTGGTTGCTACTTGGGAGTTGACGTGCGGGCCACAAACTGATGCGTTGTTCTTTGGATTGGTGAGGTTGACTGCTAATTCTGTAACATGTGGAGCAAACGGGAACGGGAACTCGAACCTAGTTTCGGTGTGTAACGGTGTTTTCTTTTCTGTCTCTTCGGTCGGTTCTGTGGCTGACGTAAGTTTCTGGGGTTCATCTTCAGGAACAAATCTATCAATGACTAGTTTTGACATTTCTTCGGCTAAATTTTGGGTTGAGGCGCTAGTACGGGATTCCTTTATATAGGCGCTAAATCGTTGACGGATATCACTAGCGCATCCGTCCGTCTCTAGGCCTGCTGCGGTCATTATTTCAATGAGTTCACTTTTTTTGAGCAAGTATATCCAATATAGATTGCGGGTGATGTCTGATTCTTCTAATTCTGTCATCTTGGGAATTGGTTATAAACGACGAGTTGTAAGAAATGGTTACACTACGTGGTTCCTTGGAGTAGACGGGGACGGCCAAATAAATCTTTGTGTCGGAATCGGGTTCTGACCTTAAGGGATATGCTTTTTCAGCTTGGTTCAAATAACGGGTTTTGGTATCCAGTCCTACGAAGACTCAACTAGGTGCGGGATCGGTAAACGGTACGGTACGGTAGAATTCCTTGATGAGTTGTTGGATCTGATATAACACGTCGGCTGGGGTAGAAGTGTGCTGAAGTGGTTTGTTATCCCTTGGTCAGGTAGCGGGAACGGTAGAATAAATTTATTGCGGGATCGGATTAACGGTGGAATAAACCTCAATGAGGTCCCTGCTCGGGCGCCATTTGTAACGAGCTTTTTTCTGTGGCTGAGGTAAGGCTCGTCGGGTCCAGGGTTTAACTAAAGTAGCTCTAACTCCAGTTTTGAGGGTTAAGTATTCTTTATTCCTTTTCTTACAATATATTTACAAGTCAGGGTTGTTCTAATTCATTAAATTGCTTATATCTACGTATTCTTCAGTACATTTGATTCTTAATCTAGCTTAGAATACAATATATGTTTTTTTACGGTAGCTTACAATAGTCTTAACATAATATTTCATACATATATTTTTAAGACGTCTTACGGCTATGCTTACGTCTACGGATAATGAACCATGAGGTGGCAGGTTTACCAATAAAGAACCATGAGGTGGCAGGTTTACCAATAATGAACCATGAGGTGGCAGGTTTACCAATGTTGAACCATGAGGTGGCAGGTTTACCAATGATGAACCATGAGATGGCAGGTTGACCAATAATGAACCATGAGGTGGCAGGTTTACCAATTATTGAACCATGAGGTGGCAGGCTTACCAATAATGAACCATGAGGTGGCAGGTTTACCAATAAAGAACCATGAGTTGGCAGGTTGACCAAGAATGAACCATGAGATGGCAGGTTTACCAATTATGAACCATGAGATGGCAGGTTTACCAGTAAAGAACCATGAGTTGGCAGGTTGACCAATAATGAACCATGAGATGGCAGGTTTACCAATAATGAACCATGAGGTGGCAGGTTTACCAATAAAGAACCATGAGTTGGCAGGTTGACCAATAATGAACCACGAGATGGCAGGTTTACCAATTATGAACCATGAGATGGCAGGTTTACCAATAATTGATCCGAAACCACTCAACTTAGTATGAGCGTCAGACCTAAAAATTGTTGGTGGAGGATCTGTATATATATAAGTATATATTACTCCAAAAGGTCAAAGCAAACAGAGTACACAAGATTGGTACTACCCACACTGCTGCTTTTCTCGATTTGCTTTGAATTTCATACTTCTACTTAGTACTTTTTCACCAAGAACGCAGTGTGAATTATAAAACGAATGATAAATTTGTATTGAAATTCATTGTTTACATCATTTCTATCCAATTCCTGTTTGGATGATTAATAGTTGTCATGGTAAAGTACACGTCAGTGGCGTCGGTGAAAAATCAGTGGTGCCGTGACTTTTTTTAAGGGGCTTATATAAGTTTCATTGACGGGTAGGGGTTTGTATGGGACTTTGCTCAAGGGTGTATATTCGATTGATTGGAAGTATGGGAGCGGTTATTTAAGGAGTCTGACGAGTCTGTGACGGATTTCTATAGGAATTCTAATTGCCATAGAGACGGTTCGTTACAGATTTGAAGATTGTTATACTATGACAAAACCCACTTCATTATAACAGTATTACAGTATAACAATGACTCAATTGCCAAAATGGCGGCTTGTTTTGTTTTCGTTTTTAGACAAATGTCAAGAGTCAGAAGACATTTTTTTCAATTTCCTCTATTAAGCGTGAAAAATATAAAATTTCGTATTTTTACGTTTTGAATAATACTTAAATAAACAAAAATGTCATCAGAAGATTAGTTAAGTCCTAAATTTCGACGTCGCAAAGATGTAATTACCTGCAAAAACCTTTTAAATTAGCAAATTAATTCTAACAAAAATTATTTTTCTTTCAGCAATGAAATTCTCCGAACATCTTGAAAACGATAATGGAATTCATTTGGGAAAACTGAAAGCAAAGTTTAGAATGGGCCAATATTTCTATATAAAAGTAAATTCCACAAAAAAATCTCACATTATTTATAAAAGAAGTCAACGACTACCACCACCTGGAAGCACAGTCGAGGCGGGTTCAATATACACGTGTGCTCAATCGAAGTTGTGGAGACAGCAATTCACCGGCTCCTCCAATTGATCTACTCAATTTGGGAAGCCAATCATTGTCTCAAGAATCATCAACATCTCAAAGTCAGCCTTTCGTTGCATCGACAAAGGAGGCTAGCTTTGATTTGTTGGGAGCTTTTGATTCAGGTGATTTGCGTCCAGCTCCGATACCTGATATTTTGGGTGAGTACACCGAACATTTAAATGATATGAAAAATTTAATAATGCATCATTTTTAGTAGATAACACTCCACCCAAATCGACTGCAGGATTGGATGATATATTTGCATTATAATCCCTCGGCTGGAGACCTTGCTTATCTGGACAAACTAGAAATGATGGAAGTAAGTATAATCACACCAAATTCAATGTAAAAAAAATCATGTACATGTTTCAGAGCATAGCAATGTCATTGCAAGATCCACTTATGAAACGTTCAGACTCTCGTTCTTCTCTTACATCTAATGCTACAAATCTTGTGGAAACTGAGAGTATCGATTCCAACTATAGATCGAGAAACATAAGTTGACCGAAAATCATAACATATTTAAGCAATTAAGTTGGATTTTTAATAATTCCCTTAGATTCACCGGCCGATTTACATGGAATGTGGTATCCAACTGTGCGAAGAACGCTTGTTTGCTTATCGCGGCTATACCGGTGTATTGACAGACCTATATTCTAAGGCCTGTCCCAAGAATCCTTAAGATTATGCATACAGAGTGTTTCTAAAGCGGCCAGCAAGATAAGTGCTTCGAAGGTAATCCATATAGCGTTAGCGTGAATTTAAAAACAAACAAAAAACTTAAATACTTAAAAACCTTTTTCTTAGACACCAATCGATGGAGAACTCTTCGAAATTAAACACTTGTTAATCCTTAGAGAACAAATAGCACCTTTTCGTGTGGACTTTACAATCAAAGAGACATCACTTGATTTCAGCAAAGTAAAAACTGCCGCTTTTAGCCTGCTTCAGAAACGCAAGCAGCTTTTTTCAATGGGCAGCAACAACGCTTTGTTAGAATTTCTCCTTGAAGGAACACCACAAATAAAAGAGCACCTACTAGACTCTAGAAAAGAAGTTGATCAGCAGCTTAAATCGGCTTGTGAACAATTCATTAAAGACGCCGTTCAAATGCTTATTGGACCATTGCTTGTATTTCTTGATAAAGCTCAAACCTTGCTTTTGCAAGTATCCACAGTAGGCAATAAAGGGCAAACAACGCCAGGTAAAGTTAATTATACACTACGACATAGTTCTTGGGCAAGCCCACAGCATGTCAGTAGTATTTTCCAAGAGACGCAAAGACTTATAAAAGTCAAACTGTGCAGTCTTCAGCGTTCAATGCAACTTTACCTTAGTAATCGTGATACTGAATTTATTATTTTCAGACCCATAAGAGTAAGTTTAATCTACAATTTATTTCCAAACTAAATATCGAGCTTTATATTTCAGAACAATGTTATAAGTACTTTCGTAAAATTAGAGCAAATACTATCAACGAATGGTTATTCCCAAGATGACATGATTATCACAAGCTGCCCGACAGCAGAGCAAGTCTCAATACTTTCGTCAAGTGCCAGTATTCTTGCTGCAGAAGGTATTGTCAATTTCTCAGCCGCACGAAAAATAAGCACTTCATCAATTGAAGGACACGGAGGACAGCGAAAAATAAGCTTAGAAAAGAAGGTGAGTTTTGAGAGTGCTCTTGTTATGACACAAGTTCCTGAAACTTCAGAAGTGTCATCTTCGGAAACTGTCTCCCTGGTAGTTGGTCTTAGTCAAAATTGATTCAAAAATATTTCGCAAAACAAATTATTTATATATTGTTATATCAAAAATATTTCAAAGAACTAATTATTTGTGTAATATAAATAAAAAACCGTTTACATATTTTAATTATATCGCAATATACAACATACAATGTCCATATTTATTTCACAATATTTTTCCAATAACTGACAAACGCTTTTTGCGGCGCTAGTTTTTACGTATAAGCTGACAGATTATAGTGGCCAAGGTCCACGTTTATAAGAGAGCTCTATTTATTTAAGCTAGTGGTTTTTGTGTACTGTATGAATAGAAAAGACAGTGATAGGTATCAACCTGGCGATGCCCAGTGTTATAACTATCTCATAGGAAACTATTGTGCCTGTTTTACCTCCTAATGGTAGCCACCCCCAACTTGTCATGTCAACCCGGACATGACTTGCCAAACTTATAAGCACGATTGTTGAATACGGGAAAATTTCAATACTTAATGCCCTGCCGGCCGTAACGACTTCTCTGTTTTGGGTTTCAGAGAACCTGGATGAAACCGTCGGAAAGCGAGCAAGTTGTGGTAGAGTTTCCATAAGATCCAATAAAGTGAACGGCCGCGATATATTTGGAGCATAGGTCATTGGGACCTTTCACTACTAGGCAGAGTAGTTAAATAGAGGTGAAAGATAAGTTATAATGGAGCCAATTATAGCTCTCGTATCGTCGCTGTAGTGGGTTACATACTGGGATATCGAGCTGCTTTTGCCCACATATTATGGCCTGGTCCAAGACATTGGAGGTTGTGCGTCAACTGCCTCTGATATTGAGGATTAACTAATGACGACGAAAGCAAGGACAACAAACGATAAGTTCTGCCCGTGGAATTGATGGGACCTTAAACAGGACATTACAACCCACATGGAATATACAAAAACTGTATGGTGTTAATTGGAATGTAAGCTCAAACACAATAATAGGGGTTCTCTAATCTTTAATCAAAATTCTTTATTTTGTCTAACTGTCAACTTAACTTAATCTGAATAAAAATTTAAAACAAAAAAAAATATTACTAGAAAATTAAAAAGATAGTGCTTAGTGAAAGCTTTAATAAAAGGATTGACACCAGTCGTTACCTCTTAAGTTATGCCAAAAATTATGTCAATTCCTTTTTCTACCAAGCATAAGGGCATACATTTTTCTAATTTTGTGATAACTCTTTTTTAGACTGAGGCTACGATAGTGAACACTTTTCCTTAGAGTTTCTTTGACCACCAACCGGAGCAACTGTTGGGCCCTGTTGAGAAGTTCTTCTGTTACGGTCTGCAGATTCATCAAGTTCCATAATAGAGATAGCAAGTGCGTGAGCTAAGGCTTCGTCTTCAGTCTAAAGAAAATAGTAATGTTAGCACTTTGTGTCAAATACATGTTTTTTTTAATTACCATATTCCCTTGGATATTTTTTGCCTGGCTGCTTCCTTGAGCTATATTGGTTGTATTTGCAATTGGTTTTAGATTAGTCGTGAACAATGTTGTAGGTTTATTATTTTTCCTGTATTCGGCTGCATTTCTAAAGATACAAGAGAAAACATATGAAATATTTTAATTTCAGTAAATAAATTATACTCACGCAGTCAAATTACGTTGAAGTTTTTGAGGCCGAGTACACTCATGATCAGCTGTATGACGATGGCGTAGACAAAAATTATATTGACAAATAGTACATTTAACCGGAATGAGTTCCTTTTTTTTTACAGTTTTTGTAAGAGCAACGGTTAGTGAAATTTTTTTGTGTATCTGATTTGCAAAACTGATCCATATGTTGACCAACAGTTTGATCGGGTGATGTCCCGCGCGGTGTGGGGACAGGTTCACCACATAGCGGACATACAGGAATTTGAAAGTCTTTTTTGTATGCACCAGGACATGAATGCTTCACATAACTGAAATGCTCAGAACAGAAAACTTTATCACACGAGTCACACTGCATTGGCAGAAAATCTGAATTAAATAGAGTACACAATTACTTCACTTTATGGTCGTTTTTTTGGAAATACTAATACGAACCCAGTTTGTGGCATGATGCTTCTGAACAATGTTTTACTAAATTTGCGAATTCCATTCTGCTCAAACGAATTACGTATATTTTGTTGGTTCTGTTGACCAAATCTTTTGTATTGAATTTTTGTATATAGACCCTTTAATATACAAAGATTGAATAGAAATAAACTAGAACTTTCTTTTATTTTTCAATATCATTATTTTTGACGGGTGTATCTGCTTGTGTCAGAGATGGTCAGAGTATCTTATCCACTGATCTCTATATTACTCTATGTTTTTTAAAGTTTCCCAACACTCAGAAAGTTTTATTAAAAATCGTATCACAGGTACCGTCAGTTTTAGAGCTAGAATGCAAATTCCAAAAGCCATTTTTCTACCAATGAAAGGGTTTCAGAGGCTTTAAGACTAGGTTTGCTATGCGTCCTGTTTTTGGAAGACATGTCTTCCTTTTAACCCCAGCGCGGAACGTCCTCCAACGTTTTAATAAATTGTCCTCTTTTTTCCCAATACAAATTACACAGACATATAGATATGAGTGAAAATTATTTATTTTTAGTTCACTCTTTATTGTCTGTTTTTCACAATATACAATGATAATATTCTGAAAATTGAAAAACAAGAATTTCAAAATTTCAATTATTGGAACAAGGTTTATATTACAAGTTATAGTGAACAATTTAAAGGAAAGAATACCAAATAACTTAACGCTGAAAATACGAACAATCTTTAAGAACCTTGCTGAGGATAGTCTTGCAGACGGTCTAAAGTTTTAATTCAGAAAGGAAAATAACTTTATAGTGTGATTCTTGCATACATTGAATCAGGGTTAATTCCTTTCGGAGTTTAAGATTTTTTCTTGGATGTAATTCAATTATAACTATTACTTCGGATTCTGTAGTAACTCTTTATTTATTAAAAAGAGTAAATGTTGATGATATTAAATTATCTGTTTTGTACTCTCAAAAGATTCATGGATTCTACATCGAACAGGGAACAAATATCAACACTAAGTGGGTGGCAATAGCAATGGTAATGTCTTGAAAAAAATTCAATCTGAAGACAGATATAAACTGACTTAAAAGAATTAAAAACATTCTGTTCTGTTTCTTATTTAATCAATGAACAGGATTGACTCAGATATTTTCTCTAGTTTTCCTTAATTTAGTCATCGACGAATGATACAAGCTGTTTGTAGATTAGAAGTCTTAAGGTCAATTCTTGTTTTTGAAAGACTGGAAACTGGAGAAAGTTTTATGCTCAATGGAGACGCACTGATCTCTATATAGAGATCAGTGTGGAGACGCTATGTAAAGGGACAATAGGGGTAGATATTAAATAATTCTTACCAGTTGTCTTTCAATATATCCACACAAATAGCTCCGATCACTGAATTGGGATGCCAAATTCTTGTAATAAATTGATCCTAAAACCACGTTTAGTTAAAAAAAAAAAACATTGGAATGAACGAAAAAATACGAGCAAGTCTTTAGTTACCTTGGCGGATTAAATTGATAAGGCGAAGTCTCTGGTTCCTGCTTTAATTTCAAGAAAAATGTTCCACTTTTCTAAAGTGTGTCTTGTGGTCCTGCGATCTATCTTTTCGTCTGTTTCCAACTACTGTCTTGAATTAATTCAATTTTTCTTGAGCACTGCACTATCTGTGTTAAAGTTAAATTTATAATAAAATCAAACAAAAACAAAAACAAATTGCAATTAATAAATAATTTAAAATGCTCACGTCTCACCTTCTAATAATCACTTTTTCTAGTAATAAGAAGTGTCAAATAGGTTTGACGTCTATGACAAAACCCACTTTGCTTATAAAATGTCATGTTCAAATGGGAACACAAAAACTGTTATACCTTATATGGGATACGCTATCCAGTGTAATATAGGGATCAGTGCCTCCACGGCACTTATATTACTCATTTTAGTCCTTTTGAATATGTTTCTTTAACATAATTCCTCTGTCCGAAGTATTTTAAATAGTCAACATTCTGAGTTTCGTTAGTTGTTGACACACAGATTCGCAGCTACAATGCGCAGCTGAAACGACATGGAATTTCCATACGTCGGTATGGTAGATTATACCAATTTACTATCATGAGGAGCAAAAAGGAAATGAGCTTCCCTGCTCTGCCACAGCTACTTGCTCAGTAGTGGCAGTAGTTGTATGTCTGGACAAACTTCATTTTGAAGCAAACCACTAACAGAAAAGCAACCCAGCAACCAGTGATGTTACATGTAGGGAAAAATCCCTACACGTAGGGATTTTGGTCTTGAAAAACACCCCGTAGGGAAAAAAGTACAGATTTTTGAAGTATGAGAATTTTGTATGAAAACGTAGGGATTTTTCGAAACTTAATTTAAAAAAATGTTTGTTTTATTTTTAACCTCATCAGTCATCACATTAAAATATTTTCTGCACTTTTAAGGGTAGTACGCAGCTCGAACTAAATTTTGTTTTTAATGCAGGCGTAAAAATGTTCTTTTTTTTTTAACTTTTTTCATCAACTTTTTTTTTGATTTTTCAGAACTGGCACTTCCTAAGTCACGAATATGCATTTTTGAAGTCGGTTAGTCGTTTAGTTAAGCCGCAAGTCAAGTTTAAAGGTGTCGACTTTGATGCCTTTAGCACGTCTAGTTTAGACGCAACGTGTTTAAAGATAAAGTCGATATTTCATGTACCTAATGCGATACGTCAATTGAATTTTTTTGATGTACATTTAAATTGTGTAATATTCAAAAGACAAAGACATTGGAAAAATGTCTACTTAAAATTTATATGATCACCATGCACAAATCCATCAATTAACAAAAATTAAATCAAAATTTTATTTGTATTGTAGTTTGTGGATTTTATAGGTGTAGGGATAAAATTCATAAAGTAGGGATTTTTCGAGTTTATTGTAGGGAATTATTTTGTTTGCATGTAACATCACTGCCAGCAACAGGACTAGAACTTTTAACTTGTAAAATTCCAACCGCGCCCACCATTTGTATTCTCCTCAGAGTATTATTGAGGAGAATTACAATCTAATTGGGAATAAAGGAAGAAATTACCTCAATCTGCTACGATAATATTATCAGGTAAGAGTAGTAAATATCGGCCGATTCTTGGAACGATGGCAGGTGCCTTCATCACCAAGAAATTGCGCATAATTTCTTTGATATGCTGTACAGACGGACCACTATAAAAATTCTTTTTGACGTCGTTAGGAACTCCAGCATATTGAAGCAGCGTTGTGGAGCTTCCCACTCGAAGGGCGCTGGCCGCGCTAGGGATTGTCGGCGGATTACACCATTTGGGCCACCCGATTACGGCGGATTATAATTCTCTTCAATCCATGTGCCTAAACACGCGGGCGCATACATTTATTATATTTGTGCCTGTATACACTCACTTATGAGCCAATAATTATAGGAGCATATGCTTCCTTCTGCTACGCATATAATAAGATATTTTCCTGGTCATTGGTGTCTTCTTTTTTTTGGCCATACCGAATCGTCAGCCGAGCCCTACATTGCGGTGGCGGAGCCATGGAACATTTTTTTTTTGGGTGCTGTGGAAAGAAAGGAGCGATTAGTTGTCGACGTTGATCCGCTAGTCGGCTCGTCGACAACCACGCCTCCTAACGCAGCAGTATCGCCTACCGAGAGGCGCAAGCAAAGCATCTTATACTTACCAAACCACCCAGTCTCGACAGGCTGAGGTTCCGTATAAAAGGTCAAGGATTCCTTTTTTTTTTTTCCTTTTGGTCTTCATCTGGACGTCTGGCGGGTAGTGGTATACCGATGCCGGTCCATAAAATCAAACTTTTCTTCGTGGGAGCAACTCTAAATATACCATACACATATAAAGTTATTCATTTACAACGTGGGAGCAACTCTAAATATATCATACACATATAAAAGTCAATCTGTTTCAACGAGGGAGCAACTCTAAACGCATCATATGCATGTCCAGGCGTATATTTCACTTCGTGGGAGCAACTTTAAATACTACATCCTCCTCAACAAACAACAACGGCTGAGTTATTTTAAATAAACTTAATTTATAAAGAAGGGTACTAGTCTATACACCCGAACCTTCAGGTAATCCTTTGATTTATTTAATTAATGAGACGTATGTAGGAGCCTTATTGCTCAACCTCCACGATCGTGGGCTTTTGAGAATCATTTTTGACAACACACGCTTTGCGTGAGACAACGGCATATTGAGTTAGCTACCACGGACGGTGGTATTTGTTGTGCATAGTAGACGACGATGCTTTATTGGCGATGTGCCATGCCAATAAATACAAACTATTTTTATTGATATATAATGTTATAAATTAAAATTAAGGAAATCATCATTTCAAAAACAAAACCAAATTTTTTAAGGAATAACAAAACAAACCTTAGTGGGTCAATTTCCTTAAGCTACAATATTTCTAAAATCACCAAGATGTCTGTTTTTATCGACTGGGCATCATGCTTTTTGCATTTTGGATTGAAATGTGGACCAACTGAGGTGCAACTACGAGGTAGTAGTGCTGTTTTTTAATTTGTCCTTTGAGGAAATCACAGTATTTGCATTATGTATGTCAACCAGCATGCTCTGTGTTAGGTTCGGTTTCCTTAAAATAAATATTTGTTGTAGGCGCATTGTAAATAAAAATAAGTTAATTAATAATCGCTACAAAAATCCCGTACCCAAACGAAAAATTATTCTGATTCTGACATTTGTGTGAATTTTTATTTCTTTCCAAATGTCAAATCAATAATAACCGTAGTCTATCCGTACTCAGGAATTTTACCGCAATCAACTTTTTACAATGATTCGGGTTGCTTTTTTTATTTTGTGAAGAAGTCATTTTACCCAATTTTTCATATCACGACCACTTAAACAACATTGTTTTTCCACTAGGACTTTGTTCAGTAGTCTGGCAGGTTCCTAACCAATCCTTCGACACTGCCAATTTAGCATTCAAATGAAACTTATTGAACTGCTGCCTGCGTATAGACTAAAAGTTTCGAACATTTTTCGAAGATACCGCTCGTAACTTAGGAGTGGTCCTGACCGCTCATAACTTTTGCGAGCGCTCGTAAATCATCACTAATAGTGCTTGATAAATATACTTACGAGGCTCTTAAGTTGAGAGCGATCGATAAATACGGGCCTTAGTGTATCATTACATAGTGCTTCGGTATAAAAGCTTATTATGGTGAAACCTCCAATAACTTTTAGAACTTAAATTCAATGGTGTAGATCTTCGAAATCTTATTCTCATGAATTCGTGTTGTGATTAATTTTTCGGTACATATGTGTTAACAACTATCGTTCCTTAAGTTGCGGAATTTTTATTGCTTGAAGATTTAACGTAAAGTGCGAATGGTAATTAGTTTCCTCGCGTCATTATCCTTGGATAAAATCCTAAAAATTTTGTTTTGTTTTGTTTTCACTCGGGATATTTTCCTTTTTTTGTTGATTCCAATTTTTTTTATGTTATCACTTGGTCTTCTAGACCCCATCCTTACTCCTTGGCGTCGGTAGCGACCCACTTTGTTCGCGTTCGCTGTAAGTGAAGCTGTAGCCTCACTTTCAAGTATTTCACTCAAATTGGAAACTTTTTTGTGGTTGTGTAACGTCGTTTTGTACAGCGTATTTTGTATAGATCGTGGTTACGGACATTAATATCGCGTCATCAGCGACTGACTCTAGTTGTGTCTGTTGTGTCCGCGACATATAGTACTTACCTGATCTCGTTGAAAGGTATTACTAGGCGAATGCAACGGTTATGAGCCACAGATCTTTGAACCTAAGCTATTGTTAGCATAATATCAAGACAAGCCAAGAATCATACAACAACACAAATCAAAAAGTATCTAGTGTTTATAACAATATATATAATAACTATTCTTTTACAGCAGCCAGGAGTGCACTTCCGGTCCAGCGTATCTCTCTCCACCCCATTGGTGGTTAAGAGATTTTAACTTTTGAAATTACTTTAATAAAATTATATATTTTTAAATACATTTACAATATATTTGCATGAGTTATCGAACACACTATCAAGTGCGAACTGTATTTGAAGTGTGGGGTATTTACTATATATTTACACTCTGATTTTTGATTTTTTTTCCTTGATATAACGCTCTGAAATTGCCCTGTTTCAATACGTACTACTTTGTCGTAGTGCTCATAAGCATTAGTCGGGTTACTTTTATGTTTATCGTCAATGGTTTACGTGTCATATAACTTCTTCGTTTGCTTCGAATTATACATAATCGCGCTTCTATTAGATAAATATTTTTTTTTATTAGAATCGATAACAATAGTTTGCGATCCTATTTGTCGAGACGACAACGCCGCGTTAGATTTTATTTTGAGTTTTACACTTTTACTACGTTACGAATATCCATTTCAATTAACGTTTGAGGTTTTGCGATTGACCCTATCAAAAGTAGAAGGAGCAGAAAGCTCTGCGGTTAGATTACCCAACAGATTCAGTATTTCAATTTTTACATTCATCCTCATTCAGAGGTATCATTCGAAATATAGAACATTAGTTGTTGGAGTTACTTTAGAACCCTTTTAGGTATGTTAAGTATATCTTACCTTTTTATAAGACATTCACTAGTAAGTGAACCTATCTTTTGATTTAAGAACGAATCATATTTACTGTCGACTGTTTAAGGCATTGAATTTTGTTGATATATTTCTATTATTAAGATTCAGATTAGATATTAAGATAATAAGAATACCCCTTGTTAGTATTAAGTTCCTTTTTAATCAATAAATAGATACGGACTTTTATAACGTTTAAAGAAAAAAAAAGGTTGTTACGATTTTTCTTTATTTTGGTATTTCTTTTGGAGATCAGTTACTTTTAGGAAGCTTCATAGATTCAGATCATGATGGAGTAAATTAACCATAGGGAGGGTGGTAACCCTCGGCTTTCTTTTGAGTATGGAACGTGTTGTGATGTAGTTTTGGGTGTTGATTTATTTTCTTTTTCTTCTTTTAGGTACATTACTTGAAGGATAAGTTGTAGTATCGATGGAAGATACTATGATAAGTTCAGTAGGTTAGAGTAGGCCAGCAATCTTATGGATTGCTTATTATGTTAAGGGGCTGCCCAGCATTTTCATCGAGTCGTGGGGACTCGAAGGTCCATAGGACAGCCAAGGCTGTCTCCAAAAGAGATGATTTTTGGAAACAGATTGGGTGGGTTGAGAGACCAGGGGGATCGTACGTCATCCTAGACCCTCCCTCCCCTCAGAGTGAGACACCTCCTCATCATCATGCAGCATTACATCGTGGCAGCTGTATGATTAGATGTCAATAAAATCATGTCACCGCAACCTCGGATACCTAAGGTTTGCTAATAGTTTAGATACTTACGTGTAGCGTTCAGTAGGGCAATTGGTAGAAACCAATCGGGAATCTTTTTTTTTAACTACGTTTTCACTCAATAGAGAAATAAAGAGGTGCTATCTAGAATCGATTCATATTTAACTTCAATTTCGGTAGGTCAGGACTTGGATGACTATGAGGGCCATCAAGCGATTTAATATTACTTATTCGAACTCATCCATCAGAGTTCAACGGTTGGCAGGATAATAAGAGGTAACACCGGTTGTGCAGATCCCGGAGCAAGTGCCCACGGCCTGGCTGAGCTAGCTGTGGCATGGGTGCTGCCGGCCAACGCGACGGTCGATCTCAACCTCGACTCTACGTTGTCGCATGCCGTTCTTACCGGTCACTCGCTTGGAGTAACTGGCGAGAAAGGGGGCGTTGCCGGCATAGAGTTGCTTCCATCCCATAGGCACAGAAACATTTACGATAGCTAGATACTCGGTTGCTAACTGGAGTAAAACCCCTGGTTTTTATCTAAAGTTCCTCATACTAAGAAAGCATCATAGATCTAGCTACGTTCGTGGGGATTTAAGTAGGGTCCTTGGTTTTTAGGTGTGTACTAAAACATAATGGAGCAGCAGGGTGAACATCTAGGACTTGCGGCGGATAGACGTGGACATGCTATCGGATATGCTTCAGGCTGTTCTACGGGACTTTGTAGTCAGAACCTGGAGGTATGCTGGTGGATGGTTCACGCTTCTGTGATAGGGATGGGGATGGAAATTAGAAGAACAGGGGAGAGGAGTAGGGAGAATGAGTTACCGTACTAGCGAAGTGTAAGTATGTCTTTTATAGGGGTGCCAGATAGACCGATGTACGGGCAAAGGTCTATGGAGTTGCTGATCCTTAGCATAGGGCTCATGGATGATCGGGGTGCTTGTTTCTTCCTGCTTCCTCTCTGGCTTGCAACGTTAATGGGCATGGGTTCGGATCTTAGATATCCATAGGGTGTTTAGGTGAAGGAGTTGGTGCCTATTGGCAGTTGTAAGTGAGTTTCTCCTTTAATTTCATTTGGTTAAATCCCAAAATTTACGTTACAAAGTTTTAAAATAATAACAAATAAATACAAACGGTTGAAGTGAAAATTAATTGACAATTTAAAAATAAATAGGTATGAACTTGCAAAATTAAAATGAACAGAGTGTGTAATGAATTGAATCGCTTTGAAAAGGATGCAGTGATTGAGCACGGATTTTATTCCTACTTCATAACATTGCTGTTCCATAAGTTGGCAACGGTTGTGTCGAATTCACTAAAGATTTGTTAGGTATAGTTTTTTATAGCTGTCTATTCGATGGCCTTTCATTTTTTCCGGGAACACTTCTCCCATACACCGAGTCATTTGTAAACTTTTGTTTATTACTCTGACAATGTTCATGACGAAGTGTTTTTAATGCATCCTTTAACGAATCCTAGGTAGTTGTTATTTTATATATACATACATTAACATTTATTCAGACTTCTTTGTATTAAATATACATAAACACTTCATATATACTAACATTTAAATAAACTATCTACTTTGCGGCAGAACTAAAATTAAATAATGTCCACCCGAATCGAAATTCCGTTTACAAATTGTTTGCATTCCCTCGTGCTTGTGTTGTGTGTTGCTACATTATTATATTAATGTCGAAATATATTACACGGAAATCTAAAAAAAAATTGCTTAAAGATTATTCCAACGAAGATAACATGACAGAAAAATCAATCTCGTTAGACATTGTCGTATGGTTAAACACGCCTCAAATTAAGAACGTCAAAAGAAACACACACACAATAGCTTTGTTTGTTGAGCCCTGAAGTCACCCTGGGGTCGCCCTGGGGTCGCCACAGCGTGTTTTTTGAATTACCTCAACTCGCCCTCAATACAAAATTCTCTGTTTTTTGAAACCTGGGGTCGCCCTGAAGTCACCCTGAAGTCGATCTTGCTATTTAGCTGGGGCGAGTTGAGGTAACGAATCAGCTGTTGAAGTGACTTTTGCTGTCAAGCATTTCGTGTGTATTTTTCTTCTGTATTTGATTTTTCACGTCTTTTTTTCGATAAAACTAAATGAAAAGCAAGTGAATGCATTTATTTTGATGAAAGTAAATACAAATCGAACAATAAAGCAAAATGGAAACTTGATTTTGTGCGTTGTGAAAAATATACAATCAGCAGCCGTCATGCGTTTTTTGAGAACCGAAAAACCCAGGTTTTTTTGACAACTCTGGGAGTTGTCAAGAAAACCCAGGGCGACCCTGGGTAAAGTTCAACAAACAAAGCTAATAACAAAAACTTATCAAAGCTATCTGTCGCTATTATTGGGCAGCAAACTTGATCAAATTTTTGATCAAATTTGCTTTTCCCAAAAAAATCCACATTTTTTATAGGTCTGTTTGTTTACCTCCGAAAACAGCCAATTTCTGCCAATTTCTGCCGAATCCTGTTCGACAACTTACAAATTCGGTAGTTTTGGGCAGAAGAGAGCACTCACGAGAGAGAAAAACATTTCCCCTTCCTGCCGATTTTAGCCCAAGAAATTTCTTCGGGTAGAAATGTGAGTTCTGTCAAAACTAGAATTTGACAATTAAAAAAAAAAAAAAAAATTTATCATTTGCGGTTTTGCGTTTCATCACGTGCATTTATTGAAATTCCTATTCCTATTCCTAAGGGCTTCCTCTACTAATGCTACCAAAACATCATCATGTTCTTCCTCTTCATCGGAATCTTCAAGAAGTCGACAAAGGACTTCATCTTCTTCTTCAACACATTCTAAAACGAATTTTAACTCTTCGGCACTTAATTTATTCATTTTAAAAATTAAAATTACAAAAATCAGTAATCACGACAAAAACAACCGGGATAATAATTGTTTCTTTTTTACGTTTCTATTTTTGAAGTTAAATTTAACAAATTTTTGTGTTCAACCCGTTCGTTTACTTTTTCACAAATTTTCTCTCATTGAGAGAATTTCATCCCCACTCTTCAATATATGACAGACTTCCCATTTTAGCCCACAACAGTAAACAAACGAACCTTATGTTTGATCATATTTCACACGAAAAAGATTTGATCAAGCGACCCAAAAAAAAAATCACAATAAATTCACACCTCAACAAATTGTTTTTGACACAACAACAAATGTTGACTATGGTTAGAAAAAGAACGCACCAATGAGTGTTGTATTTTGTTTTGACGTCGAAAAAGTGGAAAGTTGGCTGCTCGAATGCAACAAAAGATTTTACAATTGTTAGATTTTCGATATTTTTTACCAGAAATTCCATAAATAATGGATTTTGTTTACGTTGGCGGGGATCCAATAGTACAGCCAGAGGATATCTTATCCATATCAAGTAAGTTTCTAAATAAGCGGCTTCGCTGGTTTTGTGGTCGATATCTTTTCTTGGTCCACCATTACTATTGCACGCACTACCAACTAAACAAAGAAGAGTCAACATTATTTATATATGTACATAGCTGCCTACATATATATATTTTTCTTTTGAGATGTTTATGATGACCCAAATGGCACGGGACCATCACCATATTCCCCGAGCTTTAGTGGCTTTAATGTTGGCTCCTCGGATGTTGATTACGTGGAACTGGTTCCCATACTAGCGGATGGCGGTGAAAACTTTGGTGTTTCTGCTATTGCATTTGATGACTATGAGGAATTGGTTTGGATGGGAAATCAAGGGGTATATACATTAACATAACATACATACTGTTCAATCCAAACTAGGTCAAGTAATGGTTTCGTTTCTTTCTAAACAAAATTTTTGTTTTGTGTTGCTTTGTCTTCGTGAATCGTTTAAAGGGACACGTTACATCTTACTATGGAGGAAGCTTACAAAAGTACTCATCGTTTCAAGTACATGCTACCGATATTGTGAGGCAAATTACAACCAACGATTCGGGTATCTTAGCGTTAACGCAAACATCGCTACGTCATCAGATTCGACGAGGTATTCCAAAATTTACGCACAGGTATGTTGAGCTGGAAAAAAGTGTGTGCTCAAGTTGATTGGGAATTTTTACTTTTTTATTTTGTTTCAGTTCTAAGCATATGACTGAGATGGTGTGTATGCAACAAATGTCCCCACATAGGCTTGTTATGGCGGGTCTTCAAGATGAGTTGATTGATTTTGACTTACCAACATTAAAAGAAACTAAATTGGTGAGTATGAACTTTTATACGAAAACAACTTTACAAACAAAGGGTGATTCATCGTGAAGTTTGATTTATAATGTAAAACAAAATACATATCATGTAAAGTGATATCATGTAAATGTTGACCACGACTTCGTCTGAGGCGGTCCTTTCGGAAGGACTAATTTGGGCGACTCGTTCGAGCATAGCGACTGATATCTCGCTTACAAAGCGTCAATCATAGCTGGCTTATTCCTAAAGACCTGCGACTACATATCCCCAGAGAAAAATAATCCAAAGGTGTGATATCGCCCGATCTAGGCGGTTAATTAACTTAGCAAAACGTGAAATTAAGAGCTCACCAAAATGATTTCTCACCAAGTCTATTCTTTCACGCGCTGTATGGCTCGTAGCTCCGTCTTTTTGAAACCAGAGCTCAGCAAGACCATGCTTGAATTTCAGGAAGCACAAGTCCGTTAACATGGCGCGTTAACGGTTACCATTGACGGTAACATTCTGATTTGCCACATGTTTGAAGAAATATGGACCAATGATTCCACCAGCCCATAAACCACACCATACCGTTGTTTTTAATTGATATAATGGTAGCTCTTGGTACTCTTTGGGTTGCTGATCAGCCTAAATACGGCACTTTTGCTTACTAACGTATCCATTAAGCCAGAAATTGGCTTCATCACTGAACAAAATTTCACGATAAATCATTTCTCACAGAACGCTGATTTTCGTAATACAGCTGAACAATTTGGAGACGTTTTGTGGTGTGAGTCTTTCCATGATGACTTGCCAAATAATACTGAACAAAAATGACAAAGCATTTTGACAATAGTCACGCGTGATCTGTCAAATAAAAGCCTATTGAAAATCCAACCTCACGATGAATCTTCCGTTAGACTAGAAACTTTTTGTTACAACCCAAAATACTTTTAAGTGAAAAATTATGCATATACATATATTTTTTTTTAAATCTTTAAAACTTAATGTCTTTGTTCATTGTTCTTCTATAGCCTGCCTGGAAAAGTGGTTTTGCAATCCAAGCTGTCATAGGTCTCCCTCTACCTAGTCGCTCCATCGAAGACGGCTTCTTGGCTTCTGACTCCCTCTGGTTTGGCGTTGAAGACTACGAGCTGGAGTGTTGTTGTATATTCGCTCTACATGGCCCAGCCACCATGGTCGTTGAATTCTAATTTTTCTGACTAGGCTTATATCGCTGTAAGGCACGTATAATTCGTCGTTGTATCTTTTTCGCCGAAAATTTTGTTTTCTCGGTTTAAGCAGACAGGCCCATGAATCGTTCGCAGAACTTTTCTCTCGAAGACTTACTTTTTACTTACTTATGTTGGCGCCACTGGAGCGTGGTACTCCAAGGCCTTGCTGAGAATGCCCCTCCAGCCGGCTCGATCTCTAGCCTGCTGTCTCCAATTTCGTACTCCAAGTTGACGGATGTCTCCCTCTACCTGGTCGCTCCATCTAAGATGAGGTCTACCTTGGCTTCTGACTCCCTCGGGTTTGGCGTTGAAGACTTTACGAGCTGGAGCGTCGATGTCCATTCGCTCTACATGGCCCAGCCATCTTAGTCTTTGGATTCGAATTTTTCTGGCTAGGCTTATGTCGCTGTACAGCTTGTACAGTTCGTTGTTATATCTTCTTCTCCAAACGTTGTTTTCGCGATTTACGCAGACAGGACCATAGATCGTACGCAGAACTTTTCTCTCGAAGACTCCAAGTGAATTTTCATCCGATTGGGAGAGGGTCCATGCTTCCGCACCATATAGCAGGACCGGGATGATGAGTGTTTTATACAGTGTCACCTTGGTTCTTCTCGATAGGGCTTTACTCCTCAATTGCTTACTCAGCCCAAAGAAACAGCGATTAGCAAGAGTTAGTCTGCGTTTGATTTCAGTGCTGATGTTGTTGCCTGTGTTTACAGCAGTGCCCAGGTAGGCAAATTCACTGACTACCTCGAAGTTATACCTATCAATGGTTACGTTCTGACCAAGTCGGTGGTGGGATTGGATTTTTGTTGATGAAAGCATATACTTCGTCTTGTCCTCTTTTATTTTCAGCCCCATTCTGCTTGCTGCTGACTCCATAGTAGTGAAAGCACCGGTTACTGCTCGCTTTGTTCTTTCTATCACGTCAATGTCGTCAGCAAACCCAAGTAATTGTGTCGATTTATTGAAAATGGTGCCTGATGCACTGGCATGGGTGCTCCGTATTACATTTTCAAGCACAATATTAAAACAGCTGCATGACAGTGCGTCACCTTGTCTTAGCCCTCTGGTGGTTTCGAAGGCTTCAGTAGAGTCTCTTCCAACTTGGACGGAACAGCGAGCATTCTCCAAAGTCATCCTGATAAGGCGTATCAATTTAGCAGGGATTCTAAAGTTAGACATGGCACGATACAGTTCAACTCTATTAACACTGTCGTAGGCGGCTTTAAAATCGACGAACAGGTGGTGGGTGTCGATGTTATATTCTTGAGTTTTCTCCAGGATCTGGCGTAATGTGAATATTTGGTCGGTGGTAGATTTTCCAGGTCTGAAGCCGCATTGGTAAGGACCTATCAGGTCGTCAGCAAACGGCTTGAGACGTTCACATAAAACGCTGGACAGGATCTTATAGGCGATGTTTAAAAGGCTTATGCCTCTATAGTTGGCGCAGAGTAGGCGGTCTCCTTTTTTGTGAATCGGGCAGATGGTACTGAGATTCCACTCATCGGGCATACTTTCCTCCGACCATATTTTGCAGATGAGTTGGTGTATACTCCTGACCAGGTCATCTCCAGCGTGTTTAAAAAGCTCCGCTTGAAGGCCATCATATCCAGCTGCCTTATTCATCTTTAGTCTGGTGATGGCTACTTTGATTTCATTTTGGTCGTGCGGGTGTACTTCGTGGTCGTCATCTAGATTAACTGGAACAAGTTGATCTTGGGCGGGATCTTGGCTGTCATCGCCATTTAGCAACCGGTTAAAGTAGTCTCTCCAGGTGGCTTACATCGCCTGCGTTTCCACTATGGTATTATCATCCTGATCTTTGCAGGGCCCAGGGCGGCTTGTGAAACCGGATGTAGACTGTTTCACCCTTTCATAGAAGTTTCGTACCTCTTTTCTGCAAAAACATCTCTGCATCTCCTCGACTTCGCGTTGCTGGTGTTCTTTTTTCTTCCTCCTGAGTAGACGTTTCTCATCTTTCCTTCGCTCAACATAGAGATTTCTGGATGCTCTAGTATCTCTCTGGAGCCACGACTTGTATGCCTCCGTTTTGGCTTTGTTTGGCTGAGCACATTCGGAGTCGAACCAGGGGTTTCTGGGGGGTGGATGCGAGAAGCCCAATACATCTGACGCAGCACTTCTTATGGCTTGTTGAAATAGCTGCCATTGGTCATCCGGGTTCATGTCATCAGTCGAAGGATTTCTCGCAAGCTCAAGGGATACGCGGTCGGCATAGGCAGCGGCGGTCTCTTCCGATTTAAGACGTCCAACATTGAATTTCCTAGGTGTAGTCGGTGTTTGCCTAAGAACTTCCATGGAGATCCGTACCCTAAGTTTAGCACCGACTAGGTAGTGGTCCGGTTGGTATTTTCATCGGAGGCATTTTCTGCGGTTTTCATCACAATAGAGTTTTCCTTTCATGACCGGCTTGTGAGGCCTGTGCATGACATATAGATCTTTGTGGTGGTTGGATCTTCAGAGCGTATCTCTTTCCTCCTGCTCCTAGTTCCTGAGAAGATAACTCAGGTATCTACAACCTATGGATCCGATGGATCCAACGTTCGTCGTTAGTTCACCTTTCGGCTATCCAGCAGGCACCACTTGGAGGTGACGATACGATTTTACCCACCAAGACTCCAAGTGGCTTTTCATCCGATTGGAAGAGAGTCCTAATTCTGCACCATATAGCAGGACCGGGGTGATGAGGTTCTATACGGTGTCTCCTTGGGCTGTTGTGTAGCATCGTCTGACCACTTTAAAAAAAAAGTCCCAATACTATGTATGAGCAAGGAGGTGTAAGTAAGATTCTACCTGCCTAGCTCTGGTAGCCTCTTACTCTTTAGCCGAAAAGGCTGTGGTGCGGGTTAATTAAAACCCTTGTGTGAGAAGCTAGAAAGAGAGAAACCCTTGTAGATTATTTAATTACCTTAAACTGCTTTTTTGTTTATAGGATGCTTGGTTCCGCTCTTTCAGATGATTGGCTGCTCCTCTTAGTACTATATCAAACAAAAAAAACTCGCGTGTGTTAAGTTGAGCTTGGTAAAACAGATCGTTTATTCAAATTCTCGGGGCTGTATTTATATTACCAGCCCCACTCCTTAAACTTAACATTTTTTGTTATTACTTTAGTTCTTAACCTACTTACAATATTCAAAATGCTAAATAATAATAACCTACTTTGGTTCTTACAATATTCAATATGCTAAATAATCATAACCTACTTACTATACTTAATAATAATTGTGCACCACAAATTTTCGTTTACTACCGGGTCCAATGGTCATCTTTTTTCATTGGTCATCAGTTTTGGTAGTTTTGGGTGTTCACTTTGGCTACCGGGTATCAGGGCAACAGAATTTTTCGTAGGTATACCCTGATACTGTATTTCTTATGTTAGGCCTCGCCTCCAATTAATATATTGTGGAATGTATTCAATACATTTGCACTGTGCCCACCTTTGGGTTGTGGTTTGTTATCTATACATTTTGATGCATGTTTCTAAGTGCATACTTCTAGGTATGTTCTTCGTGCGTGTATTCTTTGTTGCATACTTTGATGAGTGTTATCTTACGTACATGACAGGGCTTTATTCCTCAATTGCTTACTCAGCCCGAAGAAACAGCGATTAGTTTGCGTTTTATTTCAGCGCTGATGTTTTTGCTTGTGTTTACAGCAGTACCCTGGTATACAAATTCAATGACTACCTCGGAGTTATACCTTATACGTTCTGACCAAGTCGGTTGTGCGGCGTTTCGTTTATCTGCTATTACACAGGTAATGGGTCGGCTTGGTTGTAGACCTGTTGCTGTTATTTTAAAAAGTTTCGGTAGTTTGAAGTTTAGCATGAAAATATTCTCTATTTTTTGAAACCTTGGGTCGCCCTGAAGTCACTCTGAAGTCGATCTTAGTATTTAGCTGGGGCGAGTTGAGGTAACGAATCAGCTGTTAAAGTGACTTATGCTGTCAAGCATTTCTTGTGTATTTTTCTTCTGTATTTGATTTTGCATATCTGTTTTTTCGAAAATAAGTAAAAGAAATGCAATTGAATGCAGTTATTTTGACGGGGAACGTTGCGTTTTCCCGAAAAAACGTTTGACTGAATTTTTCGATGAAATTTCAAACACTTAGTGCAGGAAAGATAATTGAGTGAGTAACGTTTGACCGAATGGTTTTTTCGGGATTGACTTTTTGAAAAAAGTATTGTTCGTACTAAGAATTTTTATTTGGTATTTTTGGTCAAATTATGGAAAACTTTTTTTTGGCTATTTTATTAAATTTAAAATTTTTTTTTGAAATTTGAATTTTGTATCTCTTAAAGAAATTTTTTAAGTGCTGAGAAGAACCGCCTTAGTACAACGTATAAGTTATACTAAGAAAAAATCTTTCTTTTTTTTTTTATTAAGAATTTTTTATTTTTCAATTTGTTCTATGTACAATTTGACCTAAAACTAACTTATAACTATTTTAAATCTTGTCGGCTCAACAATAGATGCCCGACGTTCTTAACCTGGCTTTATACAATGCTATTTTTTACAATGTCATATTAATGTTTGCTTAATCTATTACATGAATTAAATATTATATTAGTGAATATAAATTATTTTGAGGGATACAATAAAATATTAAAAAAAAAAACATTGTTTTATCCTCTGTAGTGTTGCTGGTTGTTCCTTTCGTAGAATGGGGCTTCGTTGTTGTGGATGATGTCCTCGAATTGGTCGTCTATGATGGCGCGAGCGTTGAGATAGCTATGGCTAGGGTATAATTGTTGCTGGCGGAGCTGTTGAGCTTCCAAGTTCGGATGATGTTCCAGGTTACTGATGATTCTCCCTGCAAGTTGTACAATATATTGATCAATGGGAATCAATTTTGATTTTTCGTACAGTCTTGTTGTTGGAATGAACTTCTTCGTCACTGGATTGCGGTATAGTCCTATGCAGATGCGGAGCAACTTCCTTTCAAAGAGCTTGATCTTTTTCATGGCTGTAGGTATAAGATGGTGAACCATATGGGAAACGCATATGTTAGGACAGATCTGATAAGTTGTTAATAAACAAGCAGCTTGGTTTTCTTACTCAGTCCATTTCGCCTCCTGAGTAGCGGTTGGACCAAGTGCAGAGAAAAGTTGGCTCTCTTCAACATCAAATCTGCATGCTTCTTGTTGCCGTTTGATGCTAATATAGCAGCGTGTAGCGAAAGCACGTCGTCATCTTGTAGCAGTTACTGGGGTCCGGAAGCAGATGAGTTCCGTCTTGTCGCTATTTATCTTCAGTCCCCATTTGCGATAATACTCCCATAGGTTTGTGATGTGCTCCTGCACTCTCCTGGCCGCAATCTCTGGTGATGGAGAGGAAGCATATGTTATGGAGTCATCAGCATATAGCTTTGTCTTCGTTCCTGGTGTGTTGGGTGGTTGATCGGCAGTATAGATGTTGAAGAGCAGAGGACCAAGCCTTGATCCTTGTGGCACTCCAGCGCCAATTACCTTCGTTCATGATTCATTTTTGTTTACCTGTACATACAAAAAATTATTAGTTAATGTTTTTTGATCATTCTTACCAAGTATTTAGGTATTCCAAGTTCGAAGAGTTTAAAAATGATTAATCCAAACGCTGTCAAAAGCCTTCTCAATGTCCAGCAAGCATGCAACAGTCGTCTCCTTTTTGTTTAGTCCAAGCACTATATCGCTGTGAAGTCCCAGCAGCGGATGAATGGTGGAATGCTTATTCCGAAACCCATACTGGAACTCCGGTATTACATCTCTATCCCTGCAAAAAGTTAGAAATCCTGTCATATCCCGCTGACTTTTTAGAGACTAAGAAAAAATCGCCCAGCACTCAATTCGACGAAGAATTTTTTCTAATTGGACGGAACATTTCTATTGTATTTTGTTAGCATTTATGTTGGTTCTTGGTGATTCTCATAATCTGGCTACCTTTTTTGAATGAATTTTTTGATTTTTGGCTTAAACAAATTGAAAAAATCGCCAAATAAATTATCATAATAGGTCCTATATTTCAAAAGTTATTGACAAAAAACGAAGTAAAAATCGACCATCTAGGACGTCTATTAACGAAGTTACAGCCAAAAAACAAAATGACTAAATTATGAGAATTTTATTCGTTTTTAATCGTTTTAAAGCCAATATATATAGCATAAAATACGTAATAATAATAAAATATTATATATCATTGGAAAGGTACATTCATTACCTTTAATATATATCACATATTTCAAAAGTTATTGACGAAAACCCGAGCGATAAGACCAAAATACAAAAAAAAATCTTGAAACAGAAACGAATTATTTTGTCTTCCTTTGATTAATTTAAATTCTCCGGGCCTCCAACGAACTGTTGATTATGAAAACTGTATGTGAAAGGCGCCTGCCTGACAAATAGACATACCCTTAGCGGAGCAACGAAGTTGCGTGAGCGCGGTGTGGAAATGTTATTTAAGCAATTTTTAAACTATGGGCAATATTCCTAAGGAATTGGATCCTGCTGGTGGTTGTTCTGCTTCTTAGAACTTTATTTATTTATTTATTTCGTCAAGCAGAGAACAGAAAGCTCTTAAAGACTACTTAAATTTAACAATGTTCAAAATAATATAATAATTACCCTCCAAAGTTCAAAACAGATAACAAATGTGATTTAAAAACTTCTCTACTATAAAAATGGTTGAAATCAATATTTTCGTTGTTAGATACTGAGTTTGCCTGTCTTAAGCATCGTGAAATTGGTTCATTTAAACCATAGTTAACTCTATGGTGTGGAGCATGAAACGTATTATGCGATCGCAAGCAGTATAATGGACAATTAAAACCGATCATATTAAGCAAAATTGGGCAATTAATTTGGTAATTTATTATGTCTCTCACAAACATAACAGCAAAATATTTACGACGCGTTTCTAGACTTTGAAGACCGAAAAAAAGACTGCGAGTATTATAAGAAGGTCTTATAATATTCCAACGTAAAATATAAAAAAGGTACCTGGTAAAGCGTTTTTGAATCCTTTCAATTCTATTTGAGTGAACTATGTAGAAGGGATTCCAAATAATGCAACAATATTCTAAGATAGATCTAACATAAGCAAAATATAAAGTTTTAAGTGTTAACGGATCTTTAAATTCTTTTGAATTCCTTGTTATAAATCCTAGCATAGAATTAGATTTTGCTACTAAGTAGTCTATGTGGCTAGTAAAATTTAGCTTTGAATCAAATATAGCTCCTAAGTCCTTTTTTTCGCTTATTTTTAAAAGTGTAATTTCACCAATATCTTATACAGGCCTGCATGGTTCTTGCTGACGCGACGACGACCTTTAAGCGTCTGTGCCACGCTTCAACACTGTTTTGTGTTCTGGGGAAGTTATGTTCCATTGCTGAGGCTCCTATGGTCCAAAATTCTAGTTCGTATTTGGGGCTGGTATGTTGGCTGCCGATATAATTTTTCTTAAACCACTTTGCAATTGTTTTCGCTTCTTGGAAATTCAGCTTCGTGTACAAATCGAAGAAGTAGGAGAGGACTTCTTGACTTGGCACAAACGCGAGCGCTTTTATCATCCGTACTTTTTCTGCAAACGGTGTCACCCTTCCATATTTCGAGGCAAATCCAAAGCTTTGAACTCTCCTCCAAATTATTTGACCGAAATGGAAAAGACAGCCTTTAGTTTGCACTTGCGGGAAGTGCGTTCATGCAGTCTGTATTATCCCCTTCTCGAAATCGGAAACGATGACTTCAGGGCTTAGCGTGATGTTAAAATCGCTCGCGCATTTCAGCAGCTGCGTCCAGAAGTCCTCGTTCGCTGCTTTGGATCGACTGCTCATGAGGCAGAAGATTAATGGGACAACTGTTCCCTCGAGGTGGCCATGTACCGAAAATAGTTGTCCCATTATTGATAGCACAACAGCAAATGTGCCATCAACCAACCAGCACTTAGCATTTGACAGCAGCTCAATTGTAGACTTTGTCCCTAGAAGGATTTTCTTTCCAGAGGAGTACTGTTTCCGAAAGCACGCACAGCTCACCTTCAGAAAACCTTATCCGTTCAGGTACTGCGATTTCTTCAAGGGTTTCGGGCTCCTTGGTCAAACTGGATCGTACTCTGTGGATTTTCATTTTCTGCGCCCCTTTTGTTGGCAAGTAGGGGCGAGAAGCAGGTTGCACGTCCAATGTGTCCCTTATAATCACGCTTGGTGGGAGCGGCAGTAATGCTTTATTTTTTAATGCAAAATTTGCTTCATGCATTTCTTTTTCATGAAAAAGCGGAGCGTGGCTGTGCTCATGCGTTGTTTTTTTAATAAAAAACCTATCCTCCTGCAAATGCGATTTTTATAGTGCATTTGTTTAACAAAATTCACTAAATTTAATATTTGTGATACAATCAACAGATAAAAAAAATCAAGCATAATGTGAGCCTAGAATTATAACAATCTCCATTACAATTGTATACATTTTTTTTCCAAAAGGTCATTTTTGATGTGAAAAATTGCATCTACAATATTTTTTCATATGAAAAAATTTATTTTATTAAGAACTTCAGAAAATAATAATTTTTTTTTTAAATCTTGTTAAGGGATTTTGTTTGAAATTTTCAATTCCTGTTAAATACATTTTTATTTTTCGGAAACAGAATTTTTTATTTTAATAATGAATATTAAAGTAAAAAATTCTTTTGATATAAATAAAAGAATGAAATAAAAATGTATATCTCTTAAAAAAATTTTTTTAGTTCTGACCAGAACCGACTTAGTATAATAGTAATATTATACTAAAAAAAATCGATTTTTACAACGATTAACGATTATTTATTGAACAATATAATATATATACAATTGATTCTTATTCTATTTTACTTATGATACTTAATAATATTTGTTGGCACATTAGGGACCTAACTATATAGTTACATTTATATTTTATAAAACATTTAAAAAAAAATTGTCATTAATGGTACTTATATTAATAGTCAAGTGGGGGTGTCCATCTCGGGTTGTTCAAATCCGGTTGTCCTTGATGTGTTGGTGAATTGGCTACTAGCCACGGTGGTAAATTGACGCTGCTTCCTCGTTAAACTGGATAGCCTCGTCGTCGTTGATTCGTATAATTCCTTCGTCCATTAGCGCAGTTATGTCCAGGTATCGTGGTTTAGGATGCCGTTGTTCACTGTTGATTGTGCTCACTAGAGGGTTCGGATGGTTGACTAAATTTGTCGCCAACCTTCTAGCCGATTCCGTCATATATTTGTCCAATCCAATGGTGTTATCGCTGCTGCCTCGTAGAGTAGTTTGTTGCTTGGGTACTTCTGCCGTCGTTGATCGAAGTGAAGATCTGTGCAAATCCTTAATAGTTTCCTTTCAAATACTCCGATCTTCTTCATGCTTGTCTTTGATGTTGTAACCCAAACCGGGAAACCGTATGTTACTATGGGGCTTATTAGTTGCTTATATAGAAGCAACTTCGTCTTTTGATTAAGGCCATTTCTTTTTCGCATTAGTGGATAAATGCGATGAAAGGCGTAGTTGGCTTTTTTGAGGAGTGCTGATACGTGTGTGTTAAAGCGTAACCTCTAATCAAAGTAGATTCCCAAGTACTTCACAATAGGCTTGGGTGTCAATTGGGTTCCATCTGGTAGATTCACAATGATACTGCGGTAAGTACTGGCTGAACGTGTGTTTTGGCGTCGCACGGGTCTTCTGAAGCAAGCTAACTCCGATTTAGCAGAACTAACTGTGATGCCCCATTTCACGTAGTAGTCCCACAGTCTTCTCACGTGTTCTTCAACTCTTCGGGCTGCGATAATTGCTGACATCGATTTGGCGTATGTAAGTGAGTCATCCGCGTACAGTAGATTCATCGCGTTCTCGGGCTGTGGCTGATCAGAAGTGAATATACTGTAGAGATATGGTCCTAGTTTGGATCCTTGAGCTACTCCTGCTCTATCAAGAAAGCATCCAACTACCACCTGATAGTTGTTGAGAGTGCTGACCACGTCCTTCTGGAACCTTAGAAGAGGATGTAGAGTCGAATGTTTGGTCCGGAATCCGAATTGCATATTTGGGATGATGTTGTTGCCTTCGCTGTTGTGACTTAAGTCTTCGTAAAATGAGTCCTTCGAGGATATTGCTGGTGCTGTTTAGCATTGATATTGGCCGATATCCTGACACCGAACCTCTGTCTCCTTTCTTCGGAATAGCTACGATCTTTGCTTTCTTCCATTTTTCCGGGAAATAGCTGTTGTTGATGCATTGTTAAATATATAATCACAACTTGGGGAAGCTTCTTTATGGTGTAGCTGGATATGTTGTCAGGTCCAGATGATTTTTTTTGGACGTCCGTTGTGGATTATTTCAGCCACTTCTTCAGGGTTGGAGAAAATTTCAGAACCCTCGGGATCACTGGCAGGATTACTATTACTAAAAATAGTTGTCTGAGTGTTCATCCTTTGAAGTTCCTCAATTGTTGATTCCACTTCCTCGACAAATTCAGGGTCGAAATTTTCTTCAAAATATTCGGCAAATGCTTCAACTTTTTCCTGGGTTGTGTTGACATCCCCGAGCCTGGTGGTGATTTTTTTTGGCACCTGTGGCCTCTTGCCAATAATTCGGTTGATGTTTTTGAATGCGTCAGGTCCTGGTTTGATGCTTTGTAGCCTTTTCTGGAATTGGTCGTTGTTAAAATGTTGAATTGCATTCCTTAGCATGATTTGTGTGCACTCCAGTTCACTTCTAACTACTTGGTAGCTGTTGTTGGTAGTGTTCCATTCCCTCTGTTGGATCCGTTGAAGCCTTTTTCTCAACCCTTGTCCGTGGTCATATAGACGAACAATGCCTTCCGGCAGATGTTGGTATCTGTCTCTCGGAGTTCTTGGGCTCTTTTGTTTGTCTAGGGCGTTGTTTATAGACAGTTCTATTTCTTCAATGGCAACATCAATTTCGTTGTTTGTAAGGTTTTGTTGGCAGCCGGCATGACCATTGTCTCCTCAATCTTTCTTTGAAAACGTTCGACATCAAGACGTTTGTAGTTGATATAACCCTCTGGCTCTTCTCTATCCATTACTGATATCGGTTGGTTCAGTGTAATTGTGAGCTCGATTGGTTCGTGATCTGAATTTCATGTTAGGGTTCTGCAGGTGTAGTTCCGTAGCTCAGGCAGGATGTTAATAAAGTTTGCCGATACAAGGAAGAACTAAGAAAAAGTCGATCAGCACACCTCCTTTATACTCTCAATTCGACGAACAATTTTCCAACTGGATTTCCTATGGATGTCTGTAATACCTTCAACAATAGTAGTGAAGAAATCGGAAAAATAGTACGAAATTTCGTTATTGGTGATTCTCATCATTTGACCCCCTGATTCATATGGAAATGAATAGTATCATTTAGTATTAAGAAAATAGTACGAAATTTGGTCAAACGTGATTCGGAAAAACATTTTGCGGGAAAACGTAATTTCGATGAAACGTTTTTCGGTCAAACGTTATTCGGTCAAACATGATTCGGGAAAACGTTTTTTGGCAAAACGTACCCAACCCATTTTGATGAAAGTAAATACAAATTGAACAAATAAAGCAAAATTTAAACTTTTGATTTTCTGCGTTGTGAAAAATATACAATCAGCAGCCCTAATGCGTTTTTTGAGAACGGAAAAACCCAGGTTTTTTGACAACTCTGGGAGCTTTCAAGAAAACCTGGGTTGACCCTGGGTAAAGTTCAACAAACAAAGCTAGTGTCCCGTGTGATTTTTTATACGAAATAATTTAAAAACATTGTATTTCTGATATTAAATATTAATAAATAATGAATTATTTACGTGCATGTAATAAAATGTAAGAAAATATTTCTCTCATCATTATTTATTGATTTTCTAAGTCCGAAAAAAGAGTCCCCTGGTTGGTCACCAATTCAAAAAATATGTTTCAATAAATTATTTTAAATGCAAGTAATTGTAATTAAATTGTTAACTAATATTTTTTAATACATTCATAGTTCATGTATTTAAAAACTTAATTTCTCAGTCATAATATTGATTAAAAATGGTGTAAAACTGAGCTTAAGTTTGTCCACAAGTTACTAGTGTTAAGTTTTGCGCCCTTGATGTTTGAGGGCGCTATCTCCATTGTTTGTAGTGTAGCGGGAACTATTCAAGCGGACAACCACGCAAAAACTAGTTCGAATCACAGTCCTCCGGGGAGTTCCCTTTTTTATTTACTTTTTGATATTGAATTTATTACTGTTTAATTTGATTTCTTTGATGAATTCTAAGCGCTCGAAATGCCAATGAATTCCAATAATTCTGTAATATTAACGATATCGTGAGATTTCATTATTTTTAACAGTCCCCTGGGCAACAGTCCCCCGCTTTAAGCAAGCGTCTTTCTCAGTATTACATATTTCATTAAAAATAGTCCCTTGAGTTAAGACAGAGATTTTGTTCAGCATTTTTAAGTTTACTTAATTGTTGGCTATAAAATTTATTTATCTCAGTTCAAGAAAGAATACAAATTACTTTATTGGATTAAGTCGAGCAATCAAATCTTTGAGACATTTGTTCAGCCAAAATGAACCTGTTGTAGAAAAATGCCCACTTATAAATAAATTTAAGTCAAATTTATGATTTGAAAAACCTTAAAAACGAATTTTTTTTTTAATTATTTTCTAATATTTGCATCATAAATCACCCTTATAGCCTATTCACACCAATCCGTAAACGAGCATTTACTCGTTTTCCGCAAAACGACTACCCAAAACGACTTTTTTTCCTATACATTTTTGATACCCAACTCGTTCTGCAAAACGACTCGTTTTCCGCAAAACGACTGGAAAACGAGTTGCAATTTCAAGATGAACTACACGAACAGATCTTTTTGTGATGTTATTGTGAGTAGACACTCAAAAAATAGAACAAATAAGACCTGAGAGCAAGTGGGCGCCATTTTCCAAGACAAATTTAGCATTTTCTTTGTAAAGTAAAACCTTTAAAAATTGAAAAACTGCAACGTAATAAAGCTTTCTAAATCTAAAGAACGCTATAAACAGAGTTTATAAATAACTTTTTCCGCTGGATGGTTCTGGACTGCACTGGTTTCTGGTGGATTAAGTTCACAACACGCGTAACGATATTCGTGTACCCGATGATCGTTACCCGGGGACATGAGAAATAAGAGGATCTCATCAGCCATCATTAAATATAAAAACAACAAAACACCAAAAAAAGCTGAAATGGAGGCAGCACAGCAATTATTGGCACTTAAGTGCCAACCTAACATGGCTCAGGTTAAAGTGCTCAGCATTACTCAGAGATGTATGCAGGCGCTCAAAATAGATATTGACGACGATACACCTAATTTGACGGAGGGCTGGTTAAAGCCCAACAAAAAACAACACGGCAACGATATCTACATCGAAAATGGACATGAATGCTGCCTCAACATCCAACTGTAAATTCAAGCCACTTCCGAGCATCCCAATAAAACGGAAGAACAACAAAACACTCAATCACAACATCATCCGACAAATGGAGCCATCCGCAGTTAACAAGAACGAAGAGGCTTCCACCGAACAATCGCCCAAAGGGAAAAAGACCACCGAAGATCACAACGAAGACACCAACAACGGAAGAGGATCCGAAAACACTGGAACAGAAGAGACATCCAATCAAAATCAAGTGTATAAAAGTAAGTACTGCCGGCCTTTTGTAATGAAAAATGTAGATGTCAAAAATTTAATAGTAGACTTACAAAAGAAGTATGAAATGAATTTCTCGCATAGAATAGTGAATCTCAGAGAAAGCACTTTGCTTTACGTTAAAAATAGTGACATTCATAGAAAGCTGATGGAATCACTGATAGAGGCAGGTGCTGCGGAAGCATATTCCTACACTCTGAAGGAGGATAAAACTTCGTCCTGACAGGACTCACGTCAGATTATCCAACTTCAGAAATTTTTGAGGAACTCAAATTAAGGGTTCCAAATATTGATTCTGTCACAGCTTTCGAAATTTTGAGGTCTAAACAACTTGATACTAATTATAATCTTTTCTTGGTTCGACTATTGCCAAACACAAACGCGAACTTTTCAAAATTAAATACTTGTTCCATACTAGGGTATACTGGGAGAAACCCAGGGGCAACGCGGGGCCACCCCAGTGTAGAAGGTGCCAACATTTTGGACACATCGCGAAGAATTGTGCAAATAAATATAGGTGCTTCAAATGCACAAACAACCATAAGCCTGGCGAATGCAATGTTGAGAAGAGTGAGGGGAGTGGAGCCTCCTGCGTTAATTGTAGTCAAGATCACCCCGCAAAATTTAGGGGTTGCGGAAAGTACCAAGCTTATGACGCCAAAACAACACAGCTTTTGCAAGAAGCAGAGAGCTAACGCAAGAGGTCTTTCTATCGCTATCTCTCGAGGAGCCACGGTTGTCCCTGGAACTTCCTTTGCTAATCATTTCACAAAATCAAATCCCCCAGTTAGTCAGCCCCGAGCAGAAGTAAACGCGGTGCCAGTCCCACATAAAGATAATGCTGATCAAAATATTTTAAACCAGTTCATGTCACTCTCAAATGACTTATTTGGACTAGAAATATGTACTCTCATTTCCAAAATTGAAAATTTCATGCTCAATCTAAACAATTTCAGCTCGATAGCAGAAAAAAAGTTACCTTATCTTGAGCTGATGAATAAACTGCTATTCTGTTCCAAATAATGCAAGTAAAAAAGCTACAATTTAACATTTCGTCTTTAATTTCACAGGCGCGGAGAATAGAATTACAAAAAATTCTCCAAGCCAGAAACTGCTCCTTTGCGTTTATACAAGAAACGCACCTTTCTTGCAGACATAAAATATTCATTAATAACTTTCACACCTTACGCAATGATAGTCAACAAGGAGTTGCACTGATTATAAAAAACAACATCTCTTATGAATAATTGGACCACCCAGCACTCAACTTCCCTTCCTTGTTTGTCACTATTCACCTCAAGGTCAACAATATCAGTACAAAATGTCTTAGGATCGGTATACTTTACCTCTAATGCCTCACCAACTTTACTTACTTCCAATTTGAATAACAACCACAACTTAAACGGTAGAACGCTCGAGCTCTGGCTACATAACTTTAACCCTTCCATATCTAACTTCACTTCTGATACACCCACATTTCTTAGAAGCGGTTCGTTTCTCGACCACTTCCTCATCTCAAACCATCTAATAAATCTCCTGGAAGCAAATTACTCACTGGCAACCCTGCCTACCTTCACGGTACTTTGCCCACTACTTCTTTCCATTTATCTTAAGGATGTAGATATATGCGTGAAGGAGCCGCCTTCCTCTCGGTCCTTTAAAAACACCAACTGGACAAATTTCAGAGATTTCTTAGATCTACACATTCAACATTCCTTCCCCACCAGCAATAGCTGTCTTTCCGACCTGGAAATTGACAACTTTATTTCCCACTTTAATAACACCCTGCCAACCGCAATAGAAAGACATTCCACACCGGCTACTATTTCGTTTAATAAATATAAAAATGTACCTAAAGATATTAAGGCGCTTTTCAAAATAAAACATCAGTGGCAAAAAAGTCTAAAGCACATTTTCCACCACCATTATAATAGAATAAACCGTGACTAGAGTACTATCCTCCCAGATCGCCCTCCTCAACAATATCATTGAGCAGAAAGCTAACATCCGGCTGAACAAGCAACTCAGTGATAGGATCTCCAAAATTAGACCTGGCCCATGAGCTTTTAAGAAAGTATTCAGGATTAATGGCAGCAAAACAAAATTTGCCTGTAACAAAATCTCTGTTAACAATGAAACTTTCACTAGTGAAATGAAGATTGTTGAAGCGTTCGAAAATCATTTCAAAGAAATTTATAGGGAGAGGATTCCAACTTTTAACCCATCCAACACGCAAGACGTTATTGCCACTGCAAACCAGATGGTCCAAAATATTCCACAACACATCTTTCTCTTTAATCCTGAAAACTCTGCATTGAGCACAATAGCCCCACACATCTTCCCTGAAACAGTTAAATTACATATTAAACAACTTAGACCCAAAAAATCAGCCGGTCCTGACAATATTTCTAACTTCATTATTAAAAAAATCTCAAACACTGCCATCAGCTTCCTCACTATATTTTTCAACAACTGCATAAATAATGCATACTTCCCCACCTTATGGAAAACAGCCAGAATCTACCTATTCAAAAGAAAAAGAATAACGTTGATATCAACCGATTTCCTTAGTGTCAAACATTGGAAAGATCCTTAAAGGAATACTCCTTGTAAAACAACATTCCCACTGATAACCCAATAGACCCCATCCCAGACTTCCAGTTTGGATTTCGGAGAGCACACTACCTTCCAGGCACTAGCGAAATTACAAAATGACATCATCTTAAATCTTAGAGCTAAACGCTGCTCTCGACGTGAAAAAAGCGTTCGATAGTAAAAGAATAGCATCTGTGAACTTTTCAAATTACATCACAAAAATTCTCTATAGTTTCCTGACAAACAGGTCGTTTTTTGTACAAATTCAGGCGCACAATCTAACACCTGCGATTTCGATAGAGGCGTCCCCCAAGGATCTATTTTGGGCCAACATCTAACATTTTCCTTCACGACTTCCCCCATATCTTCGTGAAAAACAATTTTCTCAACAGGCCTTCTGTACGCTGATGACACGATTGCCTATGCAAGTCACGATTACACCTTATTAGCTCTCCGCCACCTGGAGAAACACCTAAACATAATCAACGATTACTACAGTACGTGGGAAATCAAATTAAACATCTCAAAATCAGAATTGATCTGCTTTCCGAATGCCAGTGGTAAAGGCCCAATAGGGGCTGTGAGGGAAAGCAAAAATATAACGATAAGAATTAATGGCTCCCCAATTCAAGTTAGTAATAACTTCAAATACTTAGGAATCCACTTTAACAATCTATTTAAATTCAACTACCACGCCAAAATTATAATAGAAAAAACTCGAAAAGTCTCAAACATGGTCATGCCCTTTACACATAAAACACTCAACAAAAGCTCGAAACTTCTATTTTACAAAACCCTTGTTAGGCCTTTAATGACCTACGCATTCCCAATTTGGTTTTCTATATCACCTACCATAGCGCAACATATGGAAAAACTCGAAAGGAAAATTATTAGACTTTGAGCAAGCAGAAGCTTCGAAACAAGAACCAAAATATTCTCAAACAACTTTGTTTACAACGATACAAAAGTAACACCGCTATTGAGATATGTATTTCTGCTTATGAAGAAAACTATCCTCTCTGGACGGCGTTGACTATTTATCACCATTTGGAGTCCTCTCAGTGGATTTCGATGCTTCAGTGAACGAAACTTCAGCGTTCTACCTCAGGGCCACACCCAATCAAAATAGTGGCTAACTCTAAGCTCCTGTGGAAAAAAAAGAAAAATAAATGGTTAAGAAACAAACCATCTAATTATTTACGAGGGGCGTTCAATATATTCTCGGTATCGATTCAATTGAAATTGTTTTTGTTTTTAATATAATCTCCCCTAATATCAATGCTTTTGTTACATCTTGAGATAAGCTTTTTTAAACCCTCAAAAAAATAAATTTCCTCTTTCCCTGCAAAATACCCATTTATTGCCGACTTGAGTTCTTCCACGAAGACATTTTTTCAAATCCGGAAACAGGAAATAATCACTAGGGGCAAGGTCTGGACTATAGGGTGGATGTTGGATTTCTTCGAAACCACAATCTCGCGCAGCAGCCTTGGAAACTCACGCCGTGTGAACAGGAGCGTTGTCATGAAGAAGCAACACACCCGCTGCGAGTTTACCCCGTCTTTTCTTTTTAATTTCCTCCCGCAAATTATGCAAAGTGGAAGCGTAGGATGTGGCGTTGATGGTTTCACCTTTTTTTTTGTACTCAATGAGCAAGATTCCCTTTGAGTCCCAAAAAACTGTGGCCATGAGCTTCCCGGCAGACGGAGTGACTTTGAACTTCTTCGGGGGTCTGTTCCTTTTTTATGCCACTGCATGGACTCTTGTTTGCTTTCAGGGTCATAGTGGTGAACCCATGTTTCGTCCCCAGTAACAATTCGATCCATAACACCCTCCGCGTTCTCACTACACATCTCCAAAAGCTCTCTACAGCATGCGATTCTCACTTTTTTCTGAGGCGCTGTGAGCATTCGTGGCACCCACCTTGCACTGACCTTTGAAAGGTTAAGATGGTCATGAAGAATGGTGTGAATGGTACCAGTTGAAAGCTTGGTGATCTCTGCCATCATTTTCACCTTTATTCGAGCATCCTCAAGAACAAGTTTTTCGACTTCTTTGATGCTTTCTCCCGTACAAGCAGTAGCCGGGGCGCCGGAGCGGGGGTCGTCTTCAATGCTCTGTCTGCCTCTCTTGAACTCACTTGACCACTTTTGCACAGTTGATAATGAAGGTGCGGAACCCTGGTAAACAGCCACCATCTCTTCATGAATAGTTTTTTGACTTTTTCCTTGCTTAGTGAGAAATTTAATTACAGCGCGATGCTCAATTTTCACCATCATCGTCTCAGTTGCCATTATGATTCTGTTTAACTAGAGATGAAACGCGAAATAATAATCACATTTATATTTTTTTTTTTTTTTTTTTTTTATAATGCACACGCGCTCAAGGGGTTTGTTATAGCCCTTTTAATGATAAGTCAGCGCGAGCGATAGGAAGTTAGGAAGGAAGGGAAAGGAGGTGTCGATGAACATTGATCTTGAATGTTTGCAGATCAAAATGGCAAGGAAAAATTGTGCCAGGCAATTCATTCCACATTCGTGTTGTACGGCTAAAGAAAGAATCCCTATATTTCACGGTACGTCCGAAATTGGGCTCAAGTGTAAACTGATGAGCGTTCCTAGCAAGACGAGTATTACGGGGGAAATGTTTAAGGGGTGGAACGCAACTGGCTACCTCGAGTGAGCATTTTTTGTAAAAGAATCTGTAAAATAAGGAAAGACATGAAACATTTCGACGATGTTCAAGGGATGGAAATGTTTCCATAATGCTTCTCTCTGATTTCAATTTTAACGCTTTTTTCTGAACTCTGTCGAGCAGGTGAAGAAAAGTTTTAGAAGCACCTGCCCAGAGATGGGAGTTATACTCGAGTTTAGGGCGTATAAACGCTTTGTAAATTGTAGCCAGATCAGAAGGGGTAAAAAACTTCTTGCATCTATTAAGAAAGCCTAAGCATCTTGCAGCATTCTTGGCAATCTCAAGTATATGATCATTCCAACGAACGAATATGAAATTTTACATGACTGCAATAAAATAATAGTATTACTTGATAAATAAGTCAATTTATATATATAACACAGCTTCACCCCGATACCGAGAATATATTGAACGCCCCTCGTATAACCTTAGCCTGATACTCACTAAACAATGCGAGAACTCACATAGCTTAAAAGACTGAAACGTTCGTTCCACAAAAACTATCCATATTTCATTACAATGGGCGATAGTACTTCCTTAATGATAGTATTAAGTGTATTTCCATGATTATAATATAATAGGGGTATTCACGATCTGGTGTAACTTGTCTTGCATCATTGTAAAAGTGGAGAAGTGCTACGTTTTCTTGCAATACAACAGCAAATATACTGGCTGTCATTTTGTTACACTTTTGCACTTTATCTATACCTCAACCCCATTGCAACAGGAAAATACAACGGTGCAAAATTTGTACTTTTGATTTTGACATTTGTGTCAACCTGATTTTGACATTTGTGTGAGTTTTGCTACAGATTGGAAGAAGTGAGTTAACGATCTACAAGAAATACAAACAATTTCGCACTTTTACAATACTTGTTTGTACCAGATCGTGAATACCCCTAATATGATATGTACTATCTTGTCCTCCCATGACGAACTCTCAAGAAGGTAAACAAACTAAAAGAAAAAAAACAAACGATTTTTAAACAAGTCAATCGAAACCTGTATGTGAATTCTTTTACGTACTCACAAATGTGATAATTATTAAAATTATTATATTTTGAAAGCTATGTGACAAGTTAATTAAATAATAAAATGTGTATTTTATTTTTATAAATCTTTGTTTGAGAAGCACCTTTATGTCACATATAAAAACAATAAAAGAAAACTTTATGTTTTTAAATTTTTTATTTACTATAAATAAATATCGTACAATTGTTTCGACATCGGCACGATACCATCATCAGCGATTTGATTCGACTAGTTTTAATTAAATGTAAAAATTATGAAGAAGGGGTAGTAATAGATAACATTATATTATAGAGGGACAAACGAAAATTAAAAAGAGAGCAATATTACTTTTTAAAGTAGAAATAAAATACTGTTTTTGCGCAAAATTTTTAAGCAAGTGCGCGAAAAAGAGGTGAATGAGCTGGACCAGCATCTCTATTTACGTTTTCTTGTTGCAGGTAAATTTGCATTGACTCCATTACGTTTAAACAACGTCTATTGGATTCACATTTTATTAACTTGAAGTTAGTAGCATCAATTGTATGTTGCTCCGAAATAATATGATCAGCTATTCCGCTTGCGTAAGCTTCTTTATGGTCGATATGACGCAGATGTTCGTTGGCGCGGGTTTTGAGACGACGAATGTTTTGGCCTATATAATTTTTCTTGCAATCAGCGGATGAACATTCTGCAACGTAAACTCCACATTTATCTTCATTTTGGATTGGGTCTTTAGTTGAACGGAGCATGTTTTTGATTTTTGTTGAGCTTTTCGGAATAATATCAATGTTGAATGTTTTATAAATTGCACTTAAAGAGATGTTGATTCTAGTTTAATTTTATTAAAATTTCCTTTTCGCTATAGAATTTAAGTCTCCTATGTACAGTATGCGTTGAAGTTCCGTATTAAAATCATTTGGTTTTAATGGGACGTTACAAAGCCTATATGCCATAGAATTAACTGCAGCTCGTTTATGTGACTGAAGATGATGGTTGGAATCACTTGTTATATATCGATCAGTGCTTGTTGGCTTCCTATAGATCTCGTACTCAATTTGTTTTGTTGTTTTTCTTTAAAATGAGGTCTAACTGCTGGAACAAAATGGAGCCGGAGCCGGAACCGCAGCCGCAGCCGTATCGCATGTCAAAATATTGAATACACACGAATTCAATGTTGTGAACACAACGAGACGGATCCGCAACCGCAGCCGCAAACCGCGACGGACGAGTTGGCCAACTTTTAATAAATACGTGCGTATTTTTGACATTCCATAAAAAAAAAAAAGAGCAACGTGCTAGTAAAGTCCTTTTAGAAATTAGGTCAGGTAATTAAAAATTTATTGAAAAGACTATACATGGTGCGATATATGTTTTATCATCTCTTATATTCATATATATGTATGTTTCTCAGTGGAAATTGTAAAAAAAACGTGGAGTACGTACGACTCCATTGTGGGCACTTCTAATTAGGTACGTACGGCATGCGGTACGGTTGCGGCTGCGGTTCCGGCAGCGTTTTTCTATTGTGTTCCAGCAGTAAAAAGGGGAGTTTATTATCTTTTGCACCATTTATACTTTCCATAGTTTTTCAATTTCGCTTCTTTTTACAATGGCTACCACATCATCTATGCATGGGTACCATCTTTGTATATATAATCTATAGTAACACCTTTGTATATATAATCTATAGTAACACCATGAAGCACGATATTCTGTTGTGAGATTTCTCGCCGATGGCGCTGGATGTTACATTTATAGGTTTAGCAGAATTTGCAGACTGGTAGAAGAGGGGTTGATGTACTGGGAAAGCGATAGAGAGATGTATATTATTTATTTTGTAATAACTACTAGCAGAATGAGGGAGTTAGCTATTGAGCTGTTATTGCCATGTCAACGGTGAGGATAAGTCATTATGAAATCAGAAAATATTGTGTTTGTGTGTGTTTAATAACATATTTTCTTAAGAATTTGTTGAATGTGTAAGTGCTGTTCTCTATTCTGATATTTGGCAACATCACAATTTAAAGATTTTCAAGTCATTTATATGAACAAAATATGTATTTTGTTTTTATTTGAAATTATTGGTACTTTAAGGCAAGTTATGTATTCGTAAAAAAGTCTTAAGATAACAATTAAAATAATATAATAATATACCTAATAATAAAATAATATACATATAATATAATAATATGGACAGTGCTGTTAAAAACATTCCGGATTTTTTAGTCAAATCCATTTATCGTTTTTACTTGCGATTATAGGTACTATAAGGCAAGTTATGCATTCGTCGAAAAAAAAAGTTTTGAGATAACAATCAAACATGACATTACGATGATAGCGAAGACGAAAAAAGATGGTCAAAAAATTCTGTCCGTCTGTATGTCTGTCTGTCTGTCTGTATGTATAGACACCTACAGCCCAAACGGGTGGGCCGAATTGCTTCAAACTTGGTATATAGACATTTTTAGGTATTGTACAGAGGGGAAATTGAATTTTTTTTTTTAGCTCAAAAAATAACGGTACCTGCCATACAACCGTTATGTTAACGGTTATTTTTCTCAAAAACGGCTCTAACGATTTCTATTTAAAAAAATCAGTGTTGCTTTTTAGGTACGACCAATCATATGGTTGAAAAAAAAGTTTTAAAAAATGGCTAAGAACGGTACTTTCCATAGGACCGTTTTTTTTGTTTTCGACTAACTCGAAAACGACTTAACCGATTCTTTCGAAATTTCACGCACACATAGTTGTAGATAGCTCAATTTGTATTGCATACCAATATTTTTGAAAAATATTTTTTTGTATTTTTAAAAGCATTTTAAAAAAAAAAATTAATATTTTGAAAACTGCTTATTAAATTTTTTTCTTAAAATTATAAATAAATGTATTTGCTGAATACCTATAAACTGGCGTTTTTGAATTTTTTTTTTAAATTTTTTTCAAAAAGTTTTTCAAAAAAAACTTTTTTTCTCAAAAACCGCTCCACAGATTTTTATAATTTTATTCTCATAAATTCAAATTTATCCAAGAAATAAAATGGCGTACTTTTTTTCAGCTCAAATTAGTTTAAGTATTTATTTAAGAATTTTGAAAATTTTATTTTTATCAAAATCTCAAGCCCCTAAACCAGTGTCACACATTCGAGCAAGTTCGTGCGACCCAGTCGTGCATTTTATTTTATTACGCAAAAATGAAACAAATTAAATTTTTATATTTTTTTTACAATGTTTATTAAACAACTAAATCATTTAAACAAAAAACGATGATCTATAAAAAAAATTTTGAAACTTAAAACGGATTCAGAATTTCGTCTGTGCAAAACTAACCGGATTTTGTTCATTTTGATACTAAATTAATATTTTGTCCAGTAACCCTTATTTTTTATGACTGCTCGTCATCTACGAGGCATTGACTCAATCAAATTAAGGAAAATAGAGCTAGGAATATGCTCCCACTCATTCTTCAAAGCTGCAAATAGGGCGCTTGTGGAGGTGTGCGTTCTCTTCCCAACCCGTCTCTTTAAGATGGCCCACAAATTTTCAATCGGGTTCAAACCGGGTGATTGCGACGGCCATTCTAAAACACGATTATTATGTGTCCCAAACCATTGTTTTAACAGCTTTGAAGAATGTTTGGGGTCATTATCCTGCTGGAAGACCCAACGCAAAGGCATTTCTTCCTCCGCATTATGGACTCCAAAATGTCTCTGTACTGGAAACGATCCATGATTCCGGTGATTTGGTGTAAAGGACCACAGCTGAAAAACAGCCCCAAACCATCACCGATCCCCCGCCATGCTTAACTGTAGGGAGTACATTGGCTGGTTTGAAACGTGTCCCTTTTTAGCGCCTTACGGTCCTTGCACCATCGGAGTAAAACAAATTAAATTTGCTTTCATCACTGAAAAGTATACTTTTCCACTTGGTTATAGACCAGTTCAGATGATTTTTTGCAAATTCAACCCTGATTAAATATTTTTTATTTTGAATTTGAAAATATTTTGAGAAACCGTCATTGCTTACCTTTTTCGACGATGTTTAGCAGTGAGGAGTGGCTTTTTTGCGGGTAAAAATGCATACAGACCAAATTCTCTGAGGCGCTTCCTTACTGTACTTGGTGCTATTGGCAGATTAAGCTCTTCACAAATTGTATTAGAAGTCGCAAAAAGAATCTTTTAATACAAAGTTCTTTATACGCCTATCAGTTTTTATGGTTGTTTTTCGAGGGCGTCCACCAAAATGATCTGCCTCAACTGATTTCCCGCTTTTAAACTTTTTAATGATGTCACAAACAGTTGAAGTCGGAATTTGCAACATCTGCGCGATAACGTTTTGTTTTATCCCGACTTGAAAGTGTTCTATGACTTTGTAACGAATTTGATAACTATAGCGCGTTTTTGCCATTTTAACTTAAAATAAAAATTAAAAATCACAAAGCTAACAGCTCTTTAACCCAACTGATGCTTAAATCCGTTGCCTCAACATGGAGAATCGATGCTCAAGACCTCGATTGATGCTTTAAACCGTTACATCAACATCGATACTCGAAGTCTTCCAAAAATCCGGTTAGTTTTGCACAGACGAAATTCTGAATCCGTTTTAAGTTTCAATATTTTTTTTTTCTTAATCGATTATAGATCATCGTTTTTTGTTTAAATGATTTAGTTGTTTAATAAACATTGTAAAAAAAATATAAAAATTTAATTTGTTTCATTTTTGCGTAATAAAAAAACGATAAATGGATTTGACTAAAAAATCCGGAATTTTTTTAACAGCACTGTAGGTATAATATATACCTAATGCTGATAGGTAGCGGACATGAAAAAAGTTGTTCGAAGAATTTTGTCCGTTTCTGAATGTCTTTCTGTATACTTGTAAAGGCACCTACAGCATAAACAGGTAATTCGATTACCCTTAACGTTGGTACCCAAATTTTCTTGGAAAGATTTTTCAGGCGGGAAACAGAATTTTTTTAGCTCAAAAAATATAGAACTTTAAAGATTTTAATAAGAAAAAAAAAATGTAACTCCATAGGCTCGAGAATGGCTTAACCGGTTCTTCCAGAATGTCATATCATATTGTAGGTAGGTACCTATGAACATTTAGGAAGCTCAATTTATCTAAGTAGCGCACTAACTACCTATATTTATTTTAATAAATATTTGTTTTTAGGTATAATTTTAAAAAGCTTGACAAAAATGTTTGGTATTGGTACCTATTAAAAAAGACTAATTTTTTACCTCTACTGCATACAACGCCATATATGGCTTTTAGTTTTAAAGTCTGATTTTTTGACAGAAATGCAAAAATTAAAAAAACTTACATTTACTAGAATGCATTTGCAGCTAAATGTGGCTGAGAAACATGCTTTGTTTTGTTTCTTGTATTTTTTTAAACCTGCGAATACCTCATTTTAATTTATCAATGTGCATGGTCACGTGCTGCCGAAAAATTCACTAAATAAAACAGTTTTTTCCAGAGGTTACAAGTAAGAGTGATTTCAAATATAATTTGTTTTACTAAATATGTAATCTGGTAAGTAATATTTGAGTTAATACATGCACAGCCTAGAAAATGGACATTTTACCAAACAGCCATATATGGCTGTCTATGCGTTTACGAAAATATAGATTTTACATTGTCATGTCATATTTGGCTTCTTATGCAGTACCTAAAGAAAAAAATATTAATTATGGTTTTGTCAAAAAGGTGGCCTTATAATGACACAAGCGAGGTCCGTTTTACCAACAAAAACCTTTTATTTAATTCCCCATGATGGCTCGGAAAGTGAACAAAAATACCGGAGTCAGAAATGAATCGATCCTCGGAATCAGAAGATATTACTACCTACTAGCCTTTAGCAAGTTTCGTGCCAAAAAGGAAAATACATCAGAAGAAAGACCGAAAATAATCTAAAGTGGAATCTTGGTACGTTCAAAGAAGATTTCCTATTTTAAAATTTAAAGAAACAGTGAACTGCTAGAAACGATGTCACAGTTTGAAACTTCCAGAATGGAAAAGTGCCAGGTGGCAAGCCATGAGGATTGTAAAAAAAAAAAAAAAAAAAAAAAAAAAGACAGAAGTTGTTTTATGATGTCTTTTCATACTTCATAATATATTGATATGTAAATATTGAAGTATAAAAAAAGAAATATTTGAATAAATTAATCAATAAGATAACAAAAACTGAAACCAAACTTTTGGTAAAAAAAATCGTTACTGCATAAGACGCCATATATGGCAAGGATTTTCTTAGGTGGAAAAAATAGTGCCTGCATACAACGCCATATATGGCAACTTTTTTTTTTTTGAAAACTGACTTACTTTTTTAAAAATTTTTTTTATAAAAATCTTAAGCATCAGGATGTGTTAAAAGTAAATCCGGCAAACATTTTTTTTTTAAGTGGGTCATAATTCATGCAATAGAGGGTTCCTATTTGAGTTCTCTTTTGAATTGGTTTTTACTTTTAGATATGAGTCAATTCGTGCGACCCAGTCGTTCATTTTCTTTTAATATCTCACAAGATGATAGAGTTGCCACCCTTCTACCAATGAATATTTTAATTTTATTTTGATGAAAATTGAAGTCTCATTATCCTTTTCGATTCAAAAAAGATTAAGTGGCTTTTTTAATAGAGATTGTTATTTGTAAGATACGTGAGCCCATTTGAACAAAATAGCAAGAATTGTTTTCGAAACAAAAGATTTTCATTCTTGAGATATGCTTGAGCAAGGCCAGTTCCAATTAAAAAATAATTTGTCCGCAATATTTTCTATGAACAAAAGTTGCAAAATATCCATTTCTGTAGGGAAAATAGATAAAGTAACTTTATTTTGAAAAGAAATCTATTGTTAATTTCTTGAAGTTTGAACCATTCCGCACGTAGGTATAGGTATGTATTTAGGTATATGTCGAATGACAACTTTTTTTGACACAAAATATCTATGTAGCTAAAAACCTTCATTGTATTTGCCTAATTTATTAGTAATTTTATGAATGTTTAATTAGGTATTGAGCTGCACCTATCAAATTTTAAGAATACATTTAAAACTAAATTTATATAAACCTACTCAAACTTCAAACCTACATAAATCTACTTCCTTTAAAAAGTATAAATACTACCTAGGTAGGCATACTTGAGAATTGTAAGATTTTCTTTTTTCATTTTAGGTGGCAATCCTGGCAGGTATGAATATTAAAATATTCATAAATCGCCAAAAATGTTCTCAACAAAAATCATACCTACCAAAACACCGTTTTCCGTCCACACCCAATACATACGAATATTACTTTTATTTTATTTCATTCCACCTTATTCATTAACCTGTTATCCCCACTCTACTTTAATAACAATTTTTGTTTTTTGCTTCCCATAGCATTCTATACAAAAAATCATCGTGAATTGTCTCCCTCGAACCCCCAATTAAAATGTATACAGCATTCTCGTTCTTCCAATCTGCAAATCCATTTATATTAGCATTAGCAGCATTGAATAATTACAAATTCAATGATTAGCAGCGTTTGTAGCTCTCCGAATACCCAAACCGGGGAGTTGCGAGATTCCCTGATAGATGTCGCTAAGAGCGTTACGCTTTTCGGTTGTACTATAGAATATATAGCAAAGGTAGTAGCTTTGCTATATATTCTATAGTACAACCGAAAAGCGTAACGCTCTTAGCGACATCTATCAGGGAATCTCGCAACTCCCCGGTTTGGGTATTCGGAGAGCTACAAACGCTGCTAATCATTGAATTTGTAATTATTCAATGCTGCTAATGCTAATATAAATGGATTTGCAGATTGGAAGAACGAGAATGCTGTATACATTTTAATTGGGGGTTCGAGGGAGACAATTCACGATGATTTTTTGTATAGAATGCTATGGGAAGCAAAAAACAAAAATTGTTATTAAAGTAGAGTGGGGATAACAGGTTAATGAATAAGGTGGAATGAAATAAAATAAAAGTAATATTCGTATGTATTGGGTGTGGACGGAAAACGGTGTTTTGGTAGGTATGATTTTTGTTGAGAACATTTTTGGCGATTTATGAATATTTTAATATTCATACCTGCCAGGATTGCCACCTAAAATGAAAAAAGAAAATCTTACAATTCTCAAGTATGCCTACCTAGGTAGTATTTATACTTTTTAAAGGAAGTAGATTTATGTAGGTTTGAAGTTTGAGTAGGTTTATATAAATTTAGTTTTAAATGTATTCTTAAAATTTGATAGGTGCAGCTCAATACCTAATTAAACATTCATAAAATTACTAATAAATTAGGCAAATACAATGAAGGTTTTTAGCTACATAGATATTTTGTGTCAAAAAAAGTTGTCATTCGACATATACCTAAATACATACCTATACCTACGTGCGGAATGGTTCAAACTTCAAGAAATTAACAATAGATTTCTTTTCAAAATAAAGTTACTTTATCTATTTTCCCTACAGAAATGGATATTTTGCAACTTTTGTTCATAGAAAATATTGCGGACAAATTATTTTTTAATTGGAACTGGCCTTGCTCAAGCATATCTCAAGAATGAAAATCTTTTGTTTCGAAAACAATTCTTGCTATTTTGTTCAAATGGGCTCACGTATCTTACAAATAACAATCTCTATTAAAAAAGCCACTTAATCTTTTTTGAATCGAAAAGGATAATGAGACTTCAATTTTCATCAAAATAAAATTAAAATATTCATTGGTAGAAGGGTGGCAACTCTATCATCTTGTGAGATATTAAAAGAAAATGAACGACTGGGTCGCACGAATTGACTCATATCTAAAAGTAAAAACCAATTCAAAAGAGAACTCAAATAGGAACCCTCTATTGCATGAATTATGACCCACTTAAAAAAAAAATGTTTGCCGGATTTACTTTTAACACATCCTGATGCTTAAGATTTTTATAAAAAAAATTTTTAAAAAAGTAAGTCAGTTTTCAAAAAAAAAAAAGTTGCCATATATGGCGTTGTATGCAGGCACTATTTTTTCCACCTAAGAAAATCCTTGCCATATATGGCGTCTTATGCAGTAACGATTTTTTTTACCAAAAGTTTGGTTTCAGTTTTTGTTATCTTATTGATTAATTTATTCAAATATTTCTTTTTTTATACTTCAATATTTACATATCAATATATTATGAAGTATGAAAAGACATCATAAAACAACTTCTGTCTTTTTTTTTTTTTTTTTTTTTTTTTTACAATCCTCATGGCTTGCCACCTGGCACTTTTCCATTCTGGAAGTTTCAAACTGTGACATCGTTTCTAGCAGTTCACTGTTTCTTTAAATTTTAAAATAGGAAATCTTCTTTGAACGTACCAAGATTCCACTTTAGATTATTTTCGGTCTTTCTTCTGATGTATTTTCCTTTTTGGCACGAAACTTGCTAAAGGCTAGTAGGTAGTAATATCTTCTGGTTCCGAGGATCGATTCATTTCTGACTCCGGTATTTTTGTTCACTTTCCGAGCCATCATGGGGAATTAAATAAAAGGTTTTTGTTGGTAAAACGGACCTCGCTTGTGTCATTATAAGGCCACCTTTTTGACAAAACCATAATTAATATTTTTTTCTTTAGGTACTGCATAAGAAGCCAAATATGACATGACAATGTAAAATCTATATTTTCGTAAACGCATAGACAGCCATATATGGCTGTTTGGTAAAATGTCCATTTTCTAGGCTGTGCATGTATTAACTCAAATATTACTTACCAGATTACATATTTAGTAAAACAAATTATATTTGAAATCACTCTTACTTGTAACCTCTGGAAAAAACTGTTTTATTTAGTGAATTTTTCGGCAGCACGTGACCATGCACATTGATAAATTAAAATGAGGTATTCGCAGGTTTAAAAAAATACAAGAAACAAAACAAAGCATGTTTCTCAGCCACATTTAGCTGCAAATGCATTCTAGTAAATGTAAGTTTTTTTAATTTTTGCATTTCTGTCAAAAAATCAGACTTTAAAACTAAAAGCCATATATGGCGTTGTATGCAGTAGAGGTAAAAAATTAGTCTTTTTTAATAGGTACCAATACCAAACATTTTTGTCAAGCTTTTTAAAATTATACCTAAAAACAAATATTTATTAAAATAAATATAGGTAGTTAGTGCGCTACTTAGATAAATTGAGCTTCCTAAATGTTCATAGGTACCTACCTACAATATGATATGACATTCTGGAAGAACCGGTTAAGCCATTCTCGAGCCTATGGAGTTACATTTTTTTTTTCTTATTAAAATCTTTAAAGTTCTATATTTTTTGAGCTAAAAAAATTCTGTTTCCCGCCTGAAAAATCTTTCCAAGAAAATTTGGGTACCAACGTTAAGGGTAATCGAATTACCTGTTTATGCTGTAGGTGCCTTTACAAGTATACAGAAAGACATTCAGAAACGGACAAAATTCTTCGAACAACTTTTTTCATGTCCGCTACCTATCAGCATTAGGTATATATTATACCTACAGTGCTGTTAAAAAAATTCCGGATTTTTTAGTCAAATCCATTTATCGTTTTTTTATTACGCAAAAATGAAACAAATTAAATTTTTATATTTTTTTTACAATGTTTATTAAACAACTAAATCATTTAAACAAAAAACGATGATCTATAATCGATTAAGAAAAAAAAAATATTGAAACTTAAAACGGATTCAGAATTTCGTCTGTGCAAAACTAACCGGATTTTTGGAAGACTTCGAGTATCGATGTTGATGTAACGGTTTAAAGCATCAATCGAGGTCTTGAGCATCGATTCTCCATGTTGAGGCAACGGATTTAAGCATCAGTTGGGTTAAAGAGCTGTTAGCTTTGTGATTTTTAATTTTTATTTTAAGTTAAAATGGCAAAAACGCGCTATAGTTATCAAATTCGTTACAAAGTCATAGAACACTTTCAAGTCGGGATAAAACAAAACGTTATCGCGCAGATGTTGCAAATTCCGACTTCAACTGTTTGTGACATCATTAAAAAGTTTAAAAGCGGGAAATCAGTTGAGGCAGATCATTTTGGTGGACGCCCTCGAAAAACAACCATAAAAACTGATAGGCGTATAAAGAACTTTGTATTAAAAGATTCTTTTTGCGACTTCTAATACAATTTGTGAAGAGCTTAATCTGCCAATAGCACCAAGTACAGTAAGGAAGCGCCTCAGAGAATTTGGTCTGTATGCATTTTTACCCGCAAAAAAGCCACTCCTCACTGCTAAACATCGTCGAAAAAGGTAAGCAATGACGGTTTCTCAAAATATTTTCAAATTCAAAATAAAAAATATTTAATCAGGGTTGAATTTGCAAAAAATCATCTGAACTGGTCTATAACCAAGTGGAAAAGTATACTTTTCAGTGATGAAAGCAAATTTAATTTGTTTTACTCCGATGGTGCAAGGACCGTAAGGCGCTAAAAAGGGACACGTTTCAAACCAGCCAATGTACTCCCTACAGTTAAGCATGGCGGGGGATCGGTGATGGTTTGGGGCTGTTTTTCAGCTGTGGTCCTTTACACCAAATCACCGGAATCATGGATCGTTTCCAGTACAGAGACATTTTGGAGTCCATAATGCGGAGGAAGAAATGCCTTTGCGTTGGGTCTTCCAGCAGGATAATGACCCCAAACATTCTTCAAAGCTGTTAAAACAATGGTTTGGGACACATAATAATCGTGTTTTAGAATGGCCGTCGCAATCACCCGGTTTGAACCCGATTGAAAATTTGTGGGCCATCTTAAAGAGACGGGTTGGGAAGAGAACGCACACCTCCACAAGCGCCCTATTTGCAGCTTTGAAGAATGAGTGGGAGCATATTCCTAGCTCTATTTTCCTTAATTTGATTGAGTCAATGCCTCGTAGATGACGAGCAGTCATAAAAAATAAGGGTTACTGGACAAAATATTAATTTAGTATCAAAATGAACAAAATCCGGTTAGTTTTGCACAGACGAAATTCTGAATCCGTTTTAAGTTTCAAAATTTTTTTTATAGATCATCGTTTTTTGTTTAAATGATTTAGTTGTTTAATAAACATTGTAAAAAAAATATAAAAATTTAATTTGTTTCATTTTTGCGTAATAAAATAAAATGCACGACTGGGTCGCACGAACTTGCTCGAATGTGTGACACTGGTTTAGGGGCTTGAGATTTTGATAAAAATAAAATTTTCAAAATTCTTAAATAAATACTTAAACTAATTTGAGCTGAAAAAAAGTACGCCATTTTATTTCTTGGATAAATTTGAATTTATGAGAATAAAATTATAAAAATCTGTGGAGCGGTTTTTGAGAAAAAAAGTTTTTTTTGAAAAACTTTTTGAAAAAAATTTAAAAAAAAAATTCAAAAACGCCAGTTTATAGGTATTCAGCAAATACATTTATTTATAATTTTAAGAAAAAAATTTAATAAGCAGTTTTCAAAATATTAATTTTTTTTTTTAAAATGCTTTTAAAAATACAAAAAAATATTTTTCAAAAATATTGGTATGCAATACAAATTGAGCTATCTACAACTATGTGTGCGTGAAATTTCGAAAGAATCGGTTAAGTCGTTTTCGAGTTAGTCGAAAACAAAAAAAACGGTCCTATGGAAAGTACCGTTCTTAGCCATTTTTTAAAACTTTTTTTTCAACCATATGATTGGTCGTACCTAAAAAGCAACACTGATTTTTTTAAATAGAAATCGTTAGAGCGGTTTTTGAGAAAAATAACCGTTAACATAACGGTTGTATGGCAGGTACCGTTATTTTTTGAGCTAAAAAAAAAAATTCAATTTCCCCTCTGTACAATACCTAAAAAAGTCTATATACCAAGTTTGAAGCAATTCGGCCCACCCGTTTGGGCTGTAGGTGTCTATACATACAGACAGACAGACAGACATACAGACGGACAGAATTTTTTGACCATCTTTTTTCGTCTTCGCTATCATCGTAATGTCATGTTTGATTGTTATCTCAAAACTTTTTTTTTCGACGAATGCATAACTTGCCTTATAGTACCTATAATCGCAAGTAAAAACGATAAATGGATTTGACTAAAAAATCCGGAATGTTTTTAACAGCACTGTCCATATTATTATATTATATGTATATTATTTTATTATTAGGTATATTATTATATTATTTTAATTGTTATCTTAAGACTTTTTTACGAATACATAACTTGCCTTAAAGTACCAATAATTTCAAATAAAAACAAAATACATATTTTGTTCATATAAATGACTTGAAAATCTTTAAATTGTGATGTTGCCAAATATCAGAATAGAGAACAGCACTTACACATTCAACAAATTCTTAAGAAAATATGTTATTAAACACACACAAACACAATATTTTCTGATTTCATAATGACTTATCCTCACCGTTGACATGGCAATAACAGCTCAATAGCTAACTCCCTCATTCTGCTAGTAGTTATTACAAAATAAATAATATACATCTCTCTATCGCTTTCCCAGTACATCAACCCCTCTTCTACCAGTCTGCAAATTCTGCTAAACCTATAAATGTAACATCCAGCGCCATCGGCGAGAAATCTCACAACAGAATATCGTGCTTCATGGTGTTACTATAGATTATATATACAAAGCTACTACTACTATGTTTACTTTTTGGTTTATAAAGAATATAGAATAAAAAAAAATAAAAATATGGCAACAAATTTAATTTATATTTTGTTTTGGACGACAGAAGTTTTGTTCGATACTCTCCAACTCGTTTGCTTTTATTACATTTTTGTTTTCAAGTTTGTTTTGGGTGCAATTTCGCTGAGCGGGACGAGCTCGCTCGCTCGCTCTCTCCCTCTCTCCCTCTCTCTCTCGCTCTCTCTCTCTCTCTCTCTCTCTCTCTCTCTCTCTCTCTCTCTCTCTCTCTCTCTCTATTTCTCTCTCACAAGTGAGTCCGTGGGAATTCTAATTTACATACTAAATGGAGCCGACAAACGTCGTTTTACGGCTCCTTATTTGGGTCCGTATGCGGAGTCTAGTATGTGAATTTGACTCCGCGCGTGGATCCAATTCGGATCAATTTGCTTGAAGGGTTAGATGTAAAAGTGAATGGACCTTTTAGTAGGGGATTGCGTTTTTTTTTTGCTTCGGGTTTCGTTGTTGTCCTTTTGCTTTGATCTAGTAATGGGAAAAAGACAAGTTTTATTCTTTCTGTATTTATGGAAGGGTAAAGGGGTATTTTTCAGTTTTGTTTTAAAATAGACATAAATGTGATTAATTTTTGCCCTTTTCCTTTTTTGTTTTTTTTTCATACTCCACATGCTGTTGGCGCAGAAACAGAAAAAATATTTTAACAAAATTGAGAACTCGTTTGGGACTCAATATATGTTACGACATATTACACATACAATGGACACGCACAAATATACAGACATGAAATTATATGCAGTTGATATGGTTGTTTTGTTTTTACAAAGCTGTATGTAAATAAATGTAAGGTAGGTCAGCAACTCTTTGACCTGTTTTAAAATTGCTTATGGGCTTATTGCAAAGGGGTGCATTTTGATTTTTACAAGAAGGTAAAGATATTTTCACTTGACATGTGCGAAAATTTGAGACTTTGTTTTGAATTTTGTTGTCAGATTTTAGACAACACTTGAAAAGAACAATAGTGTTTTTGTTTTGGAATTGAAACATTGTCAATTTGTTTACATTTTGTTCCCAGAAAAAAATATTTAATGATTTTCTTTGGTCGCACTGTTTTTAAAGTTTAGACTCAAATAAAAACAGGAAATGATCAAACAGAAAGTCATGCAGCATTTAGTAGGTTACATATATATCTATGCCACATGTTGTATTTTTTGATGTTTGGAATCAAGGAGGCATATACAGGGTGATTGGCACCATGCGCAATGCCATATCTTTATTAGTTGTATCATGATTAAAAACAAAGTAGGAAAAATTATATTTATTTTAATTGCAACTAATACACAAAATACAAACAAAATAAAAAAAAAAAAACACAGCATTGTATTGGCTCCACATTCCTCACAACGGAACTACAAATGTTTTTTTTTAAATATGTGAGGATTTTTTTTTTACCGATAGCTTACAAAGGATATGGTGCTTTGATTTAAAAACAATTTTCCAGCCCCAGCAGGGCAGCTTAAAAGGATTGTAAAAAAAGAATGTTTTTTGATTCTTTGTATAAAAAATTATTGTAAACATAAAAAAAAAATACAAATAACTGCAAATATTTTTTGGCTTTGAAAAAAGATAACTTGACTTCTCTAAATCTTATATTTTGGAAGTTCTATCAAATTACATTCATACCACAATATAAATTTGCACTTTTTTCATAGTTTTGTATATTTTTTTCGGGAATAAATAAATTAAAAAAAAAACCGATATGATCATTTGACATCTATTTGCTCTTGTAAAAAAATATAAAAAAATAAAAAAGTTTTAATTATACAAGCCCCATTGATTTAAACAAGTACCTACTTAATTTTAGTGATTTTTTAAGGTTTCTAGCGGTTTTTAGGAGCTGTTTATTTCATTAAAATATTTAAAAAATTGAGAACGCTACAAAGCTTATAGACCGATTTACTCACCTCATTTTGGCAAGGCTAAAACTTTGGCCATAGAAAGATTGAGGCCCGACAGTTATAAAAATGCCCGTCTTACACTCCGGTACCCTCCTTGAGGCCTTAAGTTCAAGGCTTGAAGGTGTAAAAAAAAGTGCAAATTCACCTCATTTCAGCAAGGCTCATCTTTTAATATATCGTTCATTGATTCAATATAAACACGAAAATAACAATTTAAGACGTTTTAGCCCTCCATGACATGCTGTAAGACGCTCGTGTATATGTAAAAAAAATGACCCCATTCACCTCATTTCAGCAAGGCTGGTATTCACACATAATTAAGATGACATAAAAACAAACACACATTTCAAGTGTAAGACGTTTATTCAGTCAATAACCCTCCGTAAGACGCTGAAAACTAAATTTCGTTTAAGTCAAGATAGAAAAAATTACATCCCTTTTAATAGGAAACAATTTTGCTACCCGCTGTGTAGAGCTTGGCGATAGAATTCCTAAAGATCGGTAGTTGCATAAACTCATGTTTACAAAAAAAAAATAAAGTGCACGACTGGGTCGTATAAACTTGCTCTAATGTGTTAAAATGGTCTTGGGGCTTGAGATTTTGGGAAAAAAGCGTTGAAAAAATCATAAGAAATTTTATAAATCACTTAAAAATCAATACCTAAAACGTTTTTTGGAGAAAATGAAGTAAGCCATGAGGTTTCTTTTACTTTTTTGAATTTTTACGAACTTTTTTTTTCAAAATCGTTTGACCAGTTTAAAAAAAAAAAAAAAAAAAAACTTTTCGAAAATATATTCCAATTTTTTTGAGTATGCCAACTTCTAGGACCTTGTAGTTTTTATCAAAAAAATAAAATTAAAAAAAATATATATTAAAAAGTTTATGGAAAAACAAAAATTAAAAAAAAAATTAAACTTTTTTAAAACACTCAAAAAAACTTTTTTTGAAAAAATTAAGAATTTATATTATTTCTTTTAAAAAAGGGCTTCTACTTTAAAAATTTTATCGAAATTCGTCAAGTATCTTCCGAGAACATTGGATTTCAAAAAACCGGTCCTATGGGAGGTACCGTTATAAGACTTTTCCTGAAAAATTTATTCCAACCAAAACATGAAATTTGCATAGAAAACACTATTCAGAAAGTTTTATCAAAATCATAGGAGCCGTTTTTGAGAAAAATTTATTTTTCACTAAAAATCGTAGGGCAGGTACCGTTAGTTTTAAAGCTAGAATGCTAATTCTAGTCCCCTTGTAGGACGTCATAATAAATACTATCTACCAAGTTTGAAGCAAATCGGTTCAGGCGTTTAGGCTGTAGGTGCCGATACAGACGGACGGACAGACAGACAGACAGACAGAATTGTCGGACCCACTTTTTTCGACTTCTCTATCATCGTAATGTCATTTTTTTTTACGAATGCATAACTTGCCTTATAGGACCTATAATCGCAAGTTAAAATGCACGACTGGGTCGCACGAATTTGTTCTTATGCTGGCTTATCGCCTTTGTATTAAAAAAAAAGGTTTTTTTGGAAAACCTTTAATTTTTATTTAAGAGTTTTCGAGTTTTCTTGGAAAAACAAACTTTTTGAAAAAATATTTTGAAATTTGTTCGAGTATGTAAATTTATAGCAACTTGTAGTTTGCATTTATATTGAAAATAAAAAAAAATTAGTTCAGAATTTTGAAATTCCATTTCAATAGGGTTATTAATGACATCCCGTGTTCAAAATTTGATTGAAATCGGATTTATAGTATACGAGAAAACTTGATTTGAAAATTCCGGTTCTATGAGAGGTACCGTTATAAGACAAATTCTGAAAAATATTTTTTAACTAAAAGACAGATTATTATATAAAAATAGCATGTTGAAAGTTTAATCAAAATCGCTGAAGTGGTTTTTTGAGAAAATCAAACTTTTTGTTTAGGATTGTATGGTATCGTTATTTTTGAACCTAGAGCAAAAATGCAAAAAGACCCCCCCTAGAAAATTAATTAAAATTTAATCTTTATTTTTTTAATTTTATTTTTCTGGTTAAAACTACAAAGTGTTAGAAGTTGGCATACTCAAAAAAATTTTTTAATATATTTTCGAAAAGTTTTTCAAAAAAACTGGTCGAACGATTTTGAACAAAAATTTCGTAAAAATTCAAAACCGTAAAAGAAACCTGATGGCTTACTTCATTTTCTCCAAAAAAACGTTTTAGATATTGATTTTTAAGTGATTTATAAAATTTCATATGATTTTTTCAACGCTTTTCTCCTTAGAGCAAGTTCGTACGACCCAGTCGTGCACTTTATTTTTCAAAATCTCGAGCCCCAAGACCATTTTAACACATTAAAGCAAGTTCGTACGGCCCAGTCGTGCACTTTATTTCTTAAAGATTTTATTTAAATATTTATGTACTTCAAAACATTAATTTAAAAACAAAAATATAAGCGATTTATTTCTTTTTAAAATGGATGTAATTGTTTCTATCTTAACTTAATTTTCAGCAGGAGGGTTATTGACCGAATAAACGGCTTGCACTTGAAATGTGTGTTTGTTTTTATGTCATCTTAATTATGTGTGAATACCAGCCTTGCTGAAATGAGGTGAATGGGGTCATTTTTTTACTTATACACGAGCGTCTTACAGAATGTCATGGAGGGCTAAAACGTCTTACATTGTTATTTTCGTGTTTATATTGAATCAATGAACGATATATTAAAAGATGAGCCTTGCTGAAATGAGGTGAATGGGCACTTTTTTTTTACACCTTCAAGCCTTGAACTTAAGGCCTCATGGAGGGTACCGGAGTGTAAGACGGACATTTTTATAACTGTCGGGCCTCAATCTTTCCATGACCAAAGTTTAAGCCTTGCCAAAATGAGGTGAGAAAATCGGTCGCTAGCTCTCCGTCTATTAGCGCAAAGCACCAATAATTTGTTTGTAGGGAAACCTACCCTTAAGATATCTGTATATATGTATGAATGTAGTTTGTTTTTGTGTATTTGACAAACGTCACAGCAAAGAACAGATGAATCCACTTTATCATTCGCCAAGAGGCATACATTACAAGCAAACGAAAGAGCAGGCAATACTTTATAGCCGCTGAACGACCAAGAAACAGAGATATGAATTGTTATAGAATAAGACTAAAAATGTAACTGAAAGAAAAGACTCAATAACAAATTCAATTCAATTCAATTTCTGCAATTTGTTTGAAGACATTCTTATTCGTGGCAGCAGTAAGTAATATTTTTTTTTACAAATTTGTGTATACCACTAGTCTTTTTTGTTATAATTAGGTAGGTACACAGAAGAAGTTTTACAAAACTCTGAACAACGACTGATAGGACTATTTGGCTGTGAAACACTTCTCTGTGGATGGTTGGTTTTAATTCCGTGCCCTTGCCCTGCTTTTTATTCGTGCTCTTTGTACGTGCGTCATGTATTATCAGCACAAAGTCTCAAAGAAATTCGAAGAACTTGGTGGAGGATTGCATGGAACCGCGTGGACAAGAAGAAATACAATTACTACATCGTCATCTGGCGAAGATTAGCTATTGCTAATTAGCAGATTAGTGAACCGCATGAATATGCCAACGAACACCTCAAAGAATATTAAGGCAAACGGCTGGTATTTGTGACCAAAAAAGGGTTGGAATCGCCTAAAAACAAGGGTGAGAAAGAGAAGCGTTAAGAAAACAAAGCAAAGTTCGAAAATAATTTTATAAAAATAAATAAATATAGCTTCATTTTAAGTCTTTTTCTTGTCGGCATCTTTGTCGATATCTTGAACCTCACCAACATCTTCGTAATTGAGCTCGTTAATATCAATTTCTTTCTTCACTTAACTTCCTAGTAGGGCTCTTTCTCGACGATCAACTTCATTGGATAGCTGAACTGAGATGGTAAGCGATTCCCTTGTTCTTGCTCTCCTCCAAATATTAGGCCTGGTCCTCTCCTTGATGCACAAAACTATCTTTGTACCATGTACCAAGGGCAGCAGCCAGCAGCAGATTCCCACACGTATTGCTCATCATCCTTCTGCTTCGAGGTGACAGTCACTTTTTCGGCGACCAAGTATGCAGAATAGAAACCAACATCAAACTGTCCAATCAAACTGTCCAATCAAACTGATATCAGCACCGGCAAGGGCTTCCATAGGTTAATTTATGCTGCTTTATCAGTTTTATTTGGTTGCAATTCAAAAATTCAATTGCTTTGAGTTCGTTTCAAATAATTTCTTAAATAATAGGAATTACCTTAACTTGACTTTTAAAATTGAAATGTCAAACAAAAACGAGTAAATGTTCGGTGTGAACGCTCTACTCGTTTTGGTAAACGAATAGCCAAAACGAGTGCGGTGTGAATAGGCTATTAAATTTAGCGTGATTTAGTTCCAAATATAAAAAAAGATTATTAATAAAAATTTATTTATTCATTTTCAGCAACACGTTGGAACAGCAGGCTGTACCGTCCTTCGTAAAAGCTCTCGGTATCTCTTTGCAGGTGATCCATCAGGCACCGTAACGCTTCGTGATACGAACTCGCTTAATGTAGAGCATACAATCAAAACTCATGCTGGAAGTCTCTCTGATTTCGATGTTCAGGGCAACTATTTAATTTCGTGTGGATTCAGCGGTCGACAGAGAACCCTTGCTGCGGATCGCTTTCTGATGGTTTTCGATCTTCGAATGCTGCGTTTAGTTTCTCCGATTCAAGTCCTTATTGACCCGCAACTTTTAAAATTCCTTCCATCGCAAAGTTCTCGATTAGCTGTTGTATCTTCATATGGACAGGTTCAGTTGGTCGACACAGTTGAGTTGAGCGAGCCTCGGGTGTGTATGTACCAAGTAAACACCTCAGGCAGTCAATGCCTATCGTTCGATATCAGTTCATCATCGCAGGCGATTTCATTTGGTGACCAATCTGGACACATAACCATAATTGCTTCGGTCAGCAGCCCTCAGCCTCAGTTTAATTCATTTTCCCGAGACACAGAATTTGCTGACCCAGTTCCTCAGCTGCCCATGGTACCCATTACCGATACTAATTTTCCTCTATCGTCGATTGCTTTACCACATTTGGTGACGGGAGCGAGATGGTTTAGCGACTGGCCCCAGGAACTATTACGATATCAGTATAGACGGCCGAAGCCGATAGATCACGATATTCTGGCTACGATGAAAATGCAAGGACCTATTGGATACTCGCCGAATCCTCGTCTAGTTAGACGTAATCAAATACCGTACGTGATGGAGACCAATGGCGTTGGGTCAACAAATGCCAATGGCCTTCAGAATTCAAATAAAACAAACGACACTGGAGTGAAAATCATACCTCGAAGATACCGTAAAGTTGATATGAAGTATACAAAGTTAGGAACTCAAGATTTTGAATTCGAGCAGTATAACCAAACTTGCTTTGCTGGTTTGGAGGCAACACTGCCAAATTCATACTGCAATTCAATGTTGCAGATTTTGTATTTCATTCAACCTTTGCGAAAGCGGTTGTTAACACATTCGTGTGCCAAGGAATTTTGCTTATCCTGCGAATTGGGTTTCCTTTTTCACATGCTTGACAAATCAACGGGTAAGTATATAGTTTAGTTTTACGTTTAAACCGATTAACTTGGTTTTTGTTTAGCGGCTACACCATGTCAAGCAAGCAACTTCCTTCGTTCTTTTCGTACTGTTCCCGAAGCCTCAGCGCTTGGTTTGATTCTATCTGATAGATCTTCCAATGTGAATCTTATAAGTCTAATTCAGGTGATTATGAATTAATTGTAGGATTATTAAAATAAATTTGTATTTTTGTTTTTCAAGAATTGGAATAGATTTATTTTACATCAAATGCATTCGGAAATACTAGATTCGCATAAGAACAGTCTCTTAAACAGTGTATTTTGTCAAGCAACTTATGGTTTGTACAACTTTATCACCTACAAGTTTTCAATATATAGATTCTAATTTTTGTAACATTTCATTGTTCAGATGATTGTATTGGAATAACCGAAAGTGGGTCAAAAACAGCAAAACCACAATCGACACAAGAAACTTGTAAGGAGAATCAATCTTCATTAAATTCAAGGATGTCAGGTAAGATTATTTTTGAACTTCAAAAAAAACAGGAACTGAAAATTTAGAATGAAACAACAACAACTTGTGTGTGCTACCACCAAGTTCATAGGCTGGAGTTATAGTTATTTCACGGGGACCAACCCGATCATCAGACTCCTTTGGTGGTGCTTAATCGCTTTATGTTCAATTATTAATTTTTGAAGAACTTTTGCCCGAGCTGGGCTTGAACAAGCTAGTGCACTACGCACTACGCCACCGCACCCACATGAAAGTTGTAAGCCAATTACAGGTTTTTCGTTCTATCGAACTATACTGAACCGATTAGCATTTTTCTAAGCACACACAAGTAATTTTTTTTTTTTTTGCACTATCAGTTCTCGAGAGTAAGAAGCTTATATCAAGCATTATCTTACAATCAGAGATTAGCCAATACATATTATGTGCTCACTGGCTACATCATTTAGTGCAGGTGTTAGTTGTTAGTAAGCGAAATATACAAATAGCATAACACAAGGACACAAGATAAAAAAAATAAATAAACAAAAAATACATTTATACAAAATAGATACAAAAACATTGAGTACATTCTAAACATAAACTATGAGCGTGGTGCACTGGTTTTAAATGTTTTTCGTAGACAGGATTTACTAATATTAAAATCAACAATACTTTTATTTGAGTTGAGGAGTTTGCACATGCGGGTAAGAGGTTCATTTATGCCATAATTAGTACGGTGTTGGGGACAATGCAATAGCTCTAATCTACGAAGATGATGAGCCCCTCCACGATAGTTAAAACCTACACATTATAGAAGATCGGGTGAGTCCAAAGTCCCGTTAAAAGTTGGTGAATAAAAGTAACATCATTGGTAATACTCCTTTGTGACAAAGTTTGAATCTGTAGAAGTTGCATCCGGTGTTCGTAAGGTGGGAGGTTGTATGGATCTGCCCAGGAGAGACCTTTAAAGCAAATCGAATAAAATTACGCTGAACTGCCTCTATCCTAGACTTATGAACTTCGTAGAAAGGAGACCATACCTGTGATGCATATTCTAGATGGGGGCGAACATGACAGTTATATAAAGCTAGGGTTACATAAGGATTTTGAAATTCCTTCGACCATCTTTTAACAAATCCCAACATGGAACTAGCTTTTTTAACAATAAAGTTGATGTGTTCCGTGAAACTCAAGTCTGGGCTAAAATTTACTCCCAGATCTTTAAAACTAAAAACGTGATGCAAAGCTTGTTGTGAAATGTAATAGCCGTGTGTACTTGGTACCCGTTTCCTTGAAAATGTCATTGTCTGACATTTCGCTGGATTCAGGCTTAAACAATTCTTGCTACACCAGATAGCAAATCTGTCAATGTCGGCTTGCAATTCTACGCGGTCATTAGCTGAGTTAATAGATTTGAAAATGTTCATATCGTCAGCGAAAACAAGGATCTCACTAGAATGAATACACGAAATTACGTCATTGATAGCTAGTATAAACAGTAACGGACCAAGATGGCTGCCTTGTGGGACTCCTGATTTAGCTAGGAAAGGGTTAGAAAACGAATTTCTGAACCTAACTATGTATGATCTGTTTCGGAGATATGAATATATCCAATTAACAAATCCTACAGGAAAACCTAAAACTTTCAATTTGAAAATGATGATTTCATGTGAGAGTTGGTCAAAAGCTTTTGAGAAATCTGTGTAGATACAATCCAGCTCATGTCCACTCTCTAATGCCCTTGGGCACTTGCTCATAAAGGTTAATAAGTTTGTGACAGTAGACCGCTTCTGCATGAAGCCGTGTTGTTGATGGCAGATTAAATGTTTGCAGAAAAACGTTATGCTATCACAAACTACTTGTTCGAAAAGCTTTGGTATAGAAGACAGTTTAGAAATCGGTCTGTAGTTGGTGATATCGGACTTATTACCCTTTTTGAAGACGGGAGTAATGAATGAATCTTTCCATACTTGAGGAAATTTACCGGACTTAAGGGATAGCTTGAAATGAAATTGCAAGGGAGAAGCTAAAACGGAGGAATATTTTTTTAATATTATAGGAGCAATGCCATCAGGACTGGGAGAGTAATCATCTTTCAGCAATGAAAGATAATGCAAAACTATCATTATCAATGCGGATGTTGTTAAAAGTGGCTTGGGGGAAATCACGGGAGTAGTCAAAGAAATCATAGTCTATATTGACAGGATTTTCAATAAAGGACTTACTGAAATGCTTTGCAAATGCATTGCATATCTCAGGTGAGCTTGTCAAAGCGAAATCTTTGTAAACAAGGTTCACTGGGTACCCATCAGACTTCTTCTTTAAATTTACAAACTTCCAAAATCTCTTTGGATCAATCTTCAACGAAATTTCCATTTCCTTCACATATGCTGCATATAGGTTTCTGGAAAGTAAATTAAACTCTTCAAAAAGTGCACGAAACATATTAAGATCAGAAATTGAGAGATTTTTAATATAAGACTTCCAAGCCTTATTTCGTCTATAACGTAAAGATTTGAGTTCTTTTGTGTACCACGGATGGCCAGAGTTTATATTTTTAGATAACTTAAGAGGAATTGAACTAATCAAGCAGCTATTGAGAATTTCGTAAAATTGAGTAACTGCATCTTCAATGTTAGAGCAATCATGCATATTAGAAATATTAGAAGCACTTAATTCTTCGTGAAGTAATTGAAAGTCTGCTTTACGAAAATCAAGTGAATAGGAACAGTCTTGAGCATTACTGTTATTGAGTAAATGGCTGCTCATGTCAAAAAATATATCAAGTGGAGGATGGTAGGAGTCTACGTTAGAAATGGCAGAGGTAGATTCTACCACTACCGTACCAACAGCGTCAGAGGAAAAGACTAAATCGAGAGTTCGATTTTTAAAATTTTTAATACAGCTTACTTGCTGTAAGTCAGTAGAAGTTATATTGTCCAAAAGGAGAAGTTCCTGTTGCGACGAAGTTAAGGATGCTTCTAAATAGGACTCGTCTGAAGGGGTCCAGATGATTTTGAGCAAATTGAAGTCGCCCAACAGTAGAATATTGCTATTTAAGCCAGCAATATCGATCATATATAAAAAAAAAGCAGTTGAGTATAAGTGCTGTGCAATTTAAACAAATTTTAATTACTAAATAAATTGCAAAGAAATCTTTTAATCAGTGCAAAAGATTCAAAAGCTATTTGGTTAAGTGCTTGCGATCAAAACTACGTAAGTGCTGGTTTTAAGTCAGTTTATTATTTATTTTTTGACTATCGCGCACACGCATGAATTCTAACCCCAAAACACCGACAGTAAAAAAGCGAAGTTTGTTCGAAACATCTCCTGAGAACGAAGATATAAAAAGTACAAAAAAAACAGAACAACCATGAGCTCTTTGAGGGATTTGTCATTAGAGGATTTTGCCCGAATGCCTGATGATCGATTCATAAACCTCGCAACGAAACAAGATCTCGAACCCGTTATCACTGAACTAACACAACTGCGAGTGAGCAACGAAAACCTACAAGCTCAAGTTAGGACTTTGGAACCGAGATGCGATCAGCTGGAGCGGCGCTTTGAAGTCTCTGACCTACAAATGAGAGATCGTAACATCATTTTTCATCTTCCGATCTCAAACAACGAAAACCCGAAGGAGCGCCTGCAAAACACTTGCACTAGTTTAACAAAAGGTAAAACCACGGTAGCATTCGACCACTTCCAGGAGCTAACCACCAAGGCGTCAAACAGGCGAACCTACCGCGCTAAGGTAGCAACTGGACAGTTGGCTCGCGATATTCTTAGCCAAGGAAGACAGTTGGCAAATAGTGGCATATCCATGCACAAGGACTACCCATTGGGAATGCGCCGTAAACGAACCGTATTGTTGAAGCTAAAACAGGAGGTAAAATTGCAAAATCCAGATCTCAAAATTAGTTTAATGGACGACAAATTGCGCATTCAAGACCAACATTTCTTCTGGAACGATGAAACTGGATTATTATGTGGAAATTCAGATGGATTTAGAGTACTTTCGTCAAAATTTAAAATTAATTTGCAGCGAGAAAATCTTGTCAACAAAAAAAATGAAATGCCAATGTCATCGGTAAACGTCACTCAGACGTCATCAGCGAACTATCTACCGCCACCTACATCTGAACTAGGATATTTATGTGGAAATGATGTCGGTAATGCAGTTCAAGTAAATGCACGCCTACACTAGGATTTACCAGTCAGTCAGATTATTGAAAATGTTGTTAGTTTTAAGAAAATTAAAATTTTAAGTTATAATATTAATGGTCTATCAAACAAAAAAATATATTGCGATTTTTTTAATTATGTCAATACTTTTGAAATATTTTTATTATATGAAACTCACACTATGGAGCAACAGGAAAAATACTTCGAAGAATTTTTCAACGATTATGAATTGTGCTGGATTGGAGCAGTAAAACGAAATGGAGCGACGAGAGGAAGAGCATCGGATGGAGCACTCTATGGCTTTGAAAAATCCTTGTCGATAATTCAATGCACGTTTAAAGAAATAGAAGAGTTCAAATACTTAGAAATTGTTATGGATAACAAAACTGTAAATTTAGTTCCAGTACATTTAAATTGCTCACATTGGCAAACGGACTTCACAATTCTACTGGACTCCATGCAAATATTGGGAGAAAAGCATTGCATTCCCTTAGGGGACTTTAATGCGCGAACCGGGCAAGAGCAGTGCGAATCTTTTGGAAGCCGTTCATTTCCAAGAAAATCCAAAGACACAGAAATCAACGCAAGGGGAAAAACCATCTTGGAAATGGGAAGTTCTTTTGATTTGTCCATTATGAATGGCACACAAAAAGGAGATGAGGAAGGCAAACTTACTTTTATCCGAAATCCAGGCCAATCTGTCATCGACTATCTCTTCATGTCCACCGATATAGCCTGTAATTTATTTGATTTTGTAGTGGATAGTAAGATCTATTCTGACCATATGCCATTGATTACCACTCTTACCACAACAGACTCAGATAACCAAATACAGTTCGAAAAAGAAAATTTACTTCTTCCAAAACTCAAATGGCAGAAAACCCGAGTGGAAATATATCAAACTAATTTAAATTGCAGTATAATTGCTTACGGACTAAATGAGCATTCGCCAACTATTGAAGTGTTGCAGAGCGTAATAGCATCGACAACAATCCCACACCATCCAATTCATAGGCCGTGCAGAAATAAATCGTCATGGTATGATAAGGACTGTGAGTCTGCCCGGAAAAGATCCTTCGCACTACTGCACTTATACCAAAACTTTAATGCGATTTCCTTGAAAAAAGATTACCTTGAGGCAAATCGGGCGTATAAAGCTTTATGTAGAAGCAAACAATTAAATTTCTCCAGAAAACAAGCAGAAAGCTTAACATACTGCAGGAACCCCTCGGAATTCTGGAAAGGAATACAAAATATAAAAGGAAAACCATTCACAACAAAAATACTAATACCTGCAGCAACACTCCGACACCATTTTGAAGGACTATTGAACACGGAACTATTTGCTCCACCAATCCAATAAGCTAGACCAAATGTCGAAAATCAAATATTGGACAGAGAAATAACGATTTCGTAAGTGGAGTCAGTAATAGCGAATTTAAAAGACAATAAAGCTCCCGGGGCTGATCGGATCCCAAACGAATTTTGGAAGTATGCAACAACAGAGTTCTTAATACATCTTACAAAAGTGTACAATGACATCTTCACCACAGGAGAATCACCGGAGGCTTTCAGAAAATCTATTATTTTTCCCATATTCAAAAAAGGAAACAAGATGGAACCAACCAATTACCGAGGTGTTGCCTTTCTGAACACATCGCTTAAAATCTTCATGGAAATTCTAAGACGCCGCCTGATGGCATGGATTGAAAGTAACCATCTCCTCAGTGAATTCCAAATTGGATTTAGAAAAGGATATTCCACAGTAGACCACATATTTAGTCTGACGAATATTGCAAAGATTTATCTACGTAGACGTAAAAAATTATACGCTTTTTTTGTAGATTTCCGATTTCGATCATATAATCTGGGATAAAGAATAGCTCGGTAAAAACTGATGCAGAACTTTTCGGGGGAATGTAAACATTAATAACAAAGAGAGCATTTGTTGGAAGGGAAACCTTAACACAAATGAGTTCAATTGAAACATTGAAGGGAAAAAAGACAATTGAAGATGAAAGGCAATTACGAACAGCAATCAACACACCACCCCCCAATTCTTTCGGCTTATCCGCATGACGGTCCTTTCTAAAAACAGAAAACTCATCGTCGAAAATTTCCTTGTCCAAAAATGAACTATTGAGCCATGTTTCTGTAAAAGCAAAAATGTCATGCGGAAATGCTTGAGAGTTTTTAAAAACTTCAGCAGTTTTGCTGCGTAGCCCTCTTACACTTTGATAGAAGAGGGTAATCCTTTTTAGTTTTTTTGGAGCCGGAACTTTAGCGATTCGATTACTAAGATTCTTAGATCGAATTGCAAATTCTTTCACAAGTGTTCCAGGACGCCAAAATTTATTGTCGCAAACAAAACCGAATAATGAAGGAGGAGTGGTTATCCTAAAAGATGACACAAAACTGTCAGGCTTGCTGATTTTAGTGCATTTTAAAGATGACGCACTTGAAATGCAGTTACTGACAACAAGATGTTGAATTATGTCATTGGCTTGAAGTTCAGGGTCAAGTCGGGATATAAATACTAATTTAGGCTTTGGAACGGACTCTATTTTTTTGGGAGGTCCAGAACCGCTGTTGTTATTGGTATTGGAACTACATAAGCCAACGATTTCGATTGGATTCGTATGAGAAGGGAGATGAGGCGAAAGAGTTGACGCTGGTCAAGATTCAATTTTTACAATTTTTAAGGAGGTTTTTGTATGAAATTTTATACTCGCAGTTTAAGGCAGCTGCTTGCCGAATTTCTTCAACAATTAAAACCCTGAGTGTAGTTGCTTACCTCTACAAACTAGGGGGATGAATTAAATTGCTTCAAACTTTGTACTTAGTATTTATTTGGAAGTCTCCTGATTTGTACAATGGGTTAAAAATCTCGAAAACGGCTCAAATGATTCTTATAAAACTTCGGTTTGCTGTTTTGTTAGAATAATTTATCTTCTAATTAGCTATTCAACGTTATAGGTTCTAAAGTGGAATCTTTTGGCTCTTGCACAAATTTTCAGCACTTAAAGAATACTGTAGTAAGACGTTCTTTCCCCGTGTGTTTATAATAAATATTAAAAACATCTTGGCCATGTAAGCACCTGGAGTCGCTACAACCTTAAACGTGTTTAAAATCAGTGCAATTTCCAGATTTCTTATAAAGTGTGACATATTAACTTCTTTTTGAATGAGCATAACGAAAATCAGCTAGATTCTTTCAGTTTTCCCCTTGATATATTTGTGAAATTTTCTATCTTCATAGCCTTCCCTTTATGTAACCTTTCTAAAAAAAATTAGCTGACTTAGCTCATGAGACAAGTTGAAGCTTTTCTTGTAATAATAATTGTATTAAAATTTGCTGCTTTTTATCAACTTCCCCGCTTTCACTGGTAAAATGATGCTCCGCTTTATTAACCAAATTGAGGTGCCTCACGACGAAGTTAGTGTTGGACTGCTACTTCTTGTAAGGAAGTGACAAATCCTCAAAAAAAAAATCTTGACGCTTTAAATTTCATCTCTGCTAGCCATTCGGATTCGGCGGTTATTGTAAGCACCTTCGGGGAGAGTACGATAACTGAGGCGCCAAGATTTAATAACGGTTTTGTGTAGGGGCGTCAAATGCAAGTATTTTTTACTATAGGAGGGGGGGGGGGGGGGTCTACCTCGCCCCGTTTAGGAGGTAGGGGCGATTTTCGAAAAAAATGTCTTGAATGGAAAAATAAATATTAAAAAACAACGGCAACACTTAAAATACATTACTATAACGGTTTTATAAGCCAGAAGTCTGTTCTTCAATCCTACATTTAAATTAAATTACTCTTTACAATAGTTTTCAAAATATTCGCATTCAAATTCGAAATTTTGATAAAAAAACGTAAAAAAATATCTTTAAACCAATTTTGTTCAAAGTTGTGTAATGGAAAATAAATTTTTTTTTCTGCGATCGATGCTTCAATAAATATTTAATCGAACGCAAAAAACCAAAAGCTTTTATGTCTTCTAGTTCTTGTGAAAATTGAAAATTACTGAAACTACTCCCATAGTAAACAATACTTGCATTTGACGCCCCTACATAAAACCGTTATTAAATCTTGGCGCCTCAGTTATCGTACTCGTGCCGCACCTTCTTTCTACAGAGTGTCAAGGCACAACGGAAATAGTTGAGAGTGTAATAAGATTAGGCCTTAGCTCTTACTCCATTTTCTGGATCCGTTTTTGTTACAATATATAATCACAATCGTCTATCGGGTGGCAATGGTATAGTAGATGTAGTGCTTGATTGCTAACCTAGAGTTGTGGGTTCGAGCCCCAGCCTGGGCAGCAGTTTTTCAATATTCCCCCAGCTTCAACTGAACGTCACCCGTGGGATTTTCGTTAGATAAATAATACATAAATCTCAGTCCATTGTACCAACAAAAATTCTTTCCTATCTTGCTATTCCTTCTAACTAATGTTGTGCAACTTGCATTAAAAAAATCATTAATCACATAATCACTATCCAATCATTTTCGAATAATATCGACAAGTACACCCTTTTTAAAATCGTTTACCTATTAGCATTTTATGAAAAATGCATTTATCTCAAAAACGGCACATCGATTTTAATAAAACTTTCTAGGTTTTTTCATATCAGATTTTCTCGTAATTATTTCGATGAAATTTTTAACGTGAAAGCTCTTTCATAAACGAGATAATATAATATTCTCAAAAAAAATGTTTTTGAGTTTAAAAAAAAAAGTTAAAGTTTGTTTTTAATTTTTGGTTTTTTCAAAAACCGTTTGCTCGAAATTTTTAAAGTTTTTGGTTTCTGATAAGAACTACAAACTGCTAGATGTTACCATACTCAACAAAAATTGGAGTATGATTTCGAAAAGTATTTAAGAAAACCGTTTTTGAAAAAAAAAACGATTTTTAAGTGATTAAAATTTCATATGCTTTTTTCCCTGCTTTTTTTCCAAAATCTCAAGCACCAAGACCACTCTCATACATTAAGGCAAGCTCGTGCGACCCAGTCGTGCAATTTATTTTATGTAGACTTTAAATCAAAGTGCAAAGCGGACAAACCGTTTAGGCTGTAGTGTAATGTTCGGACCGTCAGGTTCTTACCATGTGTATTTGCACGGTGCACATGCAGACTTTCTCCGGCGAGTAGCAAAATAAAGATTAACCCAAAAGCGTAAGCTCTGTAGGGCGTCTGATGTGTAGTACAAATAAACTAATTGTTCTTCCAGCGAGTTGCTAAATAAAAGACCAGTTTTAGTTTCGACTCCAGAATTAGAAGTGATTAATAATATTTTATTTTCTCCTTTTATACAAATTCTTAATACTTAATATGTATTATCGATATTCAACCATTACTTCGATTTTCGATACATTCTATCAAAAGTCCCATAATATGCACAATCAGCATATCACTGGTCGCGGGTAAAAGACCATCCACTTGAAGTGTTATGCGTTTAGTGCTGAATTGACATATTTACTGCCTTAAGCCAGCGACCCCTGATAGTGATTTCATTCAGTTATTGTTTACGTTATGAATTAAAAATACGTTTTTTTATTTTTACAATGACGTAGCCAATGCACTGAAAGCGCCGGTTGAGCTATGTGAGTATCTTAATATGGCTTGTGCACCGAATGTGCCAGCTGAAACATGAATATTTTAATGTTTATGACATGGGCGGAGCGCGGTACTATTCAAGTGCATTTTATACTGTATGGGAACTTCGAGAGTTAGGTTTCGAAGTAGGTTGAATAATATAAGCAATTTATTAATTGGTCGCTGGTGCGGTCTGCGGTCTGGTGCTTTTACGTCCATACACTCTACATGACCCAGTCACTTGCGAATGCTCAACTGACAGCGCGCATCGTTCTTCCAATGATGTCAATATCATCAGCATAACCAAGTAATGGCTAAGCCTTTCTCGACATGGAATGAGCCGGTGGTGTTCTTACGAACCTTGACGGAGCAGCGCTAGTTTTCCATAGTCATCCTGCACAATCGAACGAGTTTAGCAAGGATGCCAAGAAGTGACATGGATCTGTATAGCTCGGTCCTATTCACGCTGTCATAGGCGACTTTAAAATCGATAAAAAGGTGGTGAGTATCGATCTGGAATTCCTGGGTCTTTTTTAAAATCTGCCGAACTGTGAAAATTTGGTCAATGGTTGAATTAAGGAGCTTAAACCACACTGCAAGTGCATACGAGGCTGGGGTTCTATTTGTCAGGCATACTTTCATCTGACCAGATGGTACAGATGAGTTGGTGTATGCTCCTCACCAAGTCATCGCCCGCTAGTTTGAAGAGTTCAGGTATTTTATATATTGCTACCCGTACTTTCTCTCGGGTCGGGTTCGTCCAAATCGAATAGATTATTCTACCTTACAGCGATTAGTTGACACCCCTTCTTAACAGGCTTTGACTAGGGCATTGTACCTCCTTACAAATGTTTTACCCCTCAATGGATTCAACCTCTCGCTTTTCCAGTTATCTCTTTTTTCTGAAAAGCTGATGTTCCTGCGTCCTCTTTTGCTGTTACACCGCAAGGAAACGGCTCTGACAAGTTTAATTTTTGTCGGTTTGCGCCAGCCTGCACTCATCACCGAACCAGGTGCTTCCCTGTGGTCGCCTAATGATGCCCAAAACATCAGCAGCTGCATTTTTGATGGCCAGTTCACAATGTTGCCACTGGGCCTCTGGGTTTGGCGCAGGCATTGGGCTTGTCACAGTAGCTGTTCGATGTCTGGTGGAAATCCGCATACGCACTTCAGCTACTACAAGATAAAAGACCGATTCTATGATAATTATTTATTTATTTGCTTAATTCAAGCTCATGATAATAATAATAATAATAACAATACTTAGATAAATTGAACTTTTAAATCTAGTGAACTTATTCTAACTTAAAACTTAAGAGTAGGAGAGTGTGCACTAACGAAAATTTATTCAAGAAGAGGAGGAGAATCGATGGCTCTGGGGATGACTTAGTGAACGAAAAGTATGTCTTCAACAGCACGACATTTAGAAAAGGGTGTTTAAGTCGATCAGTTGTAAACGATGTTCGTAGGGGGGTACTAAATGAGGGTCAGACTTTAGACAAGGGCTTTATAAAACCAAGTGAAAGAGTTTGTTTTGGTAATAATATTATCTACATACATATGTGAGACCGAAACTTAAGCTCTTTATCACATAAAATGCCGAAAATGGAGGCCACTTAGGGAACCGGAACATTGCAGAAGTGATAAGCACGAGATGGTAAAGGCAGGCGTTTACGAGAAAAGTCATATGTTGGCATTTAGTGACATCATTGTATATGAAATCTATAGTAATATGGATAGAAGGTTCGACTGTGGCGACACCGTGAGCCTCCAAACCTTTTTTCCAAATTTCTCGTTTTGGAGAGAAAATGTAGGTGGAAAGGTTTAAATATGTGATAATGATCAGCGACATCTATGTGTCTCCAAACCCCGCTAACTCATACTCGTTCCCCAGACTACTATAGATTTCATATACAATGGTGACATTGAGTTCGAGGAAATTTTTAGTACACCATGTAAGGAAAGAAGAATCAATAGTAGATATTGCTTTTATAATTCTCATGTCGTCGGCATAAATAGACAGGTTAGAGAAAGTGTTTAAGCAAAACATAAACACATTCATTTTCACACGTGCAAACTCAGACCTAGGAAATATATTCAATTATGTAATGCGGAACTTGCAAGCGATGAGCTTGCAAGTCTTGCAAATAACGAAACACAGGTGTACATAGACTAAGCTAAGAAATTTAAATATAAAAGAAAAGAAAATTATAATAAAGTCACTTATAAACATACAGTCCATTAGAATACTTATTTGAGCTTTCACATTGGTCCTTCGAGCCGTCGATTTGAACCAGCAAAAATCTCAGTAATAGAACCATCCGAGTTCACCACTACATCCAGAAGACAACCGTAAGCACCAAGCTTACCACTTCACTTCATCCAGAAGACAACTGTAAGCAACCCAAGCTTACCCAGAAGACATCTGTAAGCATCCCAAGCTTACCCAGAAGACAACTGTAAGCATCCCAAGCTTACCCAGAAGACAACTCTTACCACTACATCCAGAAGACAACTGTAAGCATCCCAAGCTTACCACTACATCCAGAAGACATCCGTAAGCACCAAAAGCTTACCACTCCACCCAGAAGACAACTGTAAGCATCCCAAGCTTACCACTACATCCAGAAGACATCCGTAAGCACCAAAAGCTTACTACTTCACCCAGAAGACAACTATAAGCATCACAAGCTTACCACTTCATCCAGAAGACTTCTATCAAGCATACCAAGCTTATCAAAGTGTACGAAGCAAGCACAGTTCATCAAGGAGACATAAGCATGGAGGATTTGACAAAACGCCAAGAAGAAATTGGCCAGGCTATGGCCAAACTTCTTGACCAAATAGGGAAAGAGCCCATACCCAGAAGAACGGAAGAGTTCATAAAAAAAAAAGAAGAAGAAACTAACGATCTGTTTGATGAATTCAATATAATTCACGAGGAAATATTAAATATGAATCAACCTGACCATGACTATATTAAAAAGAAATACTTCGCTCAGGTTGAGCAAATACAACAAAAAATCGAAAAAAAATTGAATGCGTATATTAGCGCATTACAAAAACAAGTGCCGCCACCGACGATAGAAAAGGGGTCAGATGACAACATAAAAAAGAGTACATTTACGCTGCCTACTGACACCGAACATAAAGAAATAATGTCAGCACAATTCAATAAAGACCCCCATTGGAAGCGTGCCAAATTTCGGTTGACATCATTAATTAAACAGCTACAACTCATAAAACTGAATGAAAAAATGAGTAACGCCAGTTTGGAATTTCAAACAAAAAAAATTAATGATGAATGGCGAAAAGTAGAAGAATCATATGAAGAAATCATGATGACTTATGACGAATGCAGCGAAACGAAGGAATTGTCAGCCCAGGTGGAGAATGTAAGAGAAATATACACAGAAAAGATCATAGCCATGCAAGAAAAAAAAACGGACATAGTGGAACATGATATTCGACTCCCAAGACTTCAAATCCCAATATTTGAAGGAAGGTTTAATACATGGGTGGAGTTCCACGACTTATTCGACCAATTGATAAACAAAAGTCAAAAATTGGCGGATGTAGAGAAAATGCAATACCTAAAAAGCCATCTGAAGGGAGAAGCTGCAAAACTACTGACGCACTTGGAGGTCAGTAGCAGTAATTATAAAATTGCATGGGAGATAATAAATGAAAGATATGCCAACAAAAGAAAATTGGTATATTCATATCTCCACACGTTGCTTAGTCAACAAAAACTTGAAGCAGAATCAAGTACTTCAATAAAAAGATTGCATGATACAACTAAAGAATGTCTTTATGGTATATCAAATATTGGCTTCGATACTTCCTCCTGGGATCCGATAATTATATATAATATAACACAAAAATTAGATATTGAGTCCCTCAGGCTTTATGAACAGTCGCTTCCCAACACGAAAGAGATACCATCTTTACAACAGGTATACGACTTTCTTACTAATCGGTTTGAATCATTAGAAGCATTGGGTGACAAGAAACGAGAACCTCATTCACCCCATAAAAATCAACCAAGACACATAATCCGAAACTACCTTAGTAAAATTGAAACTCAATGCAGATATTGCAGAAAAAGTTCTCATAACATCTATAAATGTAACGAGTTCCTCGCACTTAATCCGAATCAGAAGCTGGAAGCCGTGAAACGCCAACAACTTTGCCGCAATTGTCTGAACCACACAATGAGTGAAGGTTGCCAAAGCCGAAGAACCTGCAGTCTATGTAAGGGCTACCATCATACCTTACTACACAATGATGCCCTAACTAGAAATCCAAGGAGAACAAACATTCAAACGGCAATAGCAGAATACAACAAGGAAATTCTTTTAGCAACTGCTATGATAAAGGTTACTACATACAATGGTAAGACCGAAATTTTACGAGCACTTATTGATACTGGAGCTCAAGCATCATTTATAACGGAGGAAGCTGCTCAGACTTTATCCGTCCCAAAATCTAAGACTTTCATCAAAGTATCGGGTCTTGGAGCATCATCAGCTGGGACATCACTTGGAAAAGTCCATATTCAAGTGCAACCCAGATTTTCATCAACATTCAAGATTAACATGGATGCATATGTTCTTCCAAAACTTACAAACAAATTACCCAATACATATTTCAAATTCTCAATGTATGAAGACTACCTACTTGCTGACCAAACATTTAATCAACCTGGACCAATCGATGTCATCATTGGCGCTGACGTGTACCCATCCATAATCTGCGATGGCATCAGAAAATCTAAGCATGGAATTTTAGCTCAGAATACAGAACTTGGCTGGATCATTTCAGGGAAGATACCAGTCTCTAAAGATCCTATACAAATCATAACTATGATATCAACAGTTGAATTAAGTAATTTAAGCAATCAACTTAAACGATTTTGGGAAATAGAGGAAACTCCATACCAAGAAGAAACAATGAATGAAGATGATGAATGCGAAAAACAGTTCAGAGAAAACCATTGCCGAAACAACGATGGAACATACACAGTAAGAATTCCATTCAAAACAAACAAACGTACTTTGGGTGATTCAAAAAAGAGAGCGATAGCTAGACTTTTACAAATGGAAAAAAAGTTTAAGCAAAATAACAAACTTGGGGAAGAGTACCGAAAATTTATGGGAGAATACTTAACTCTTGGACATATGAAGCCGATAGATGAAATCACACAATCTACAGATGGGATATACTACATGCCACACCAAGCAGTTATAAAAGCAGACAGCACTACTACAAAACTTCGTGTCGTATTTGATGCTTCATCCAAAACAGACAATGGAATAAGCCTGAACGACAACATGCTTACTGGACCTAGGCTGCAAGCTGATCTAGCAACGATTCTCCTACGCTGGCGAAAATATAGATACGTCTTCACAGCAGACATTGAAAAGATGTATAGACAAATTAAAATAAATGATCAAGACATAAATTACCAAAGAATATTATGGAGATTCTCACCAGAAGAAGCTATAAAAGAATATGCCTTAACAACTGTCACATATGGCACATCATCCGCCCCATACCTGGCCATTAAAACAATACGTCAACTAGCAGATGATGAAGCATTAAGATTCCCAAAGGCGTCTAGAATTGTTCATGAGGATTTTTATATGGACGATGTAATGTCGGGAGCACACACCATTGAAGATGCTAGAGCAATACAGAAAGAACTAATTGAATTAATGGGATCAGGTGGGTTCAACCTCAGGAAATGGACGAGCAACAATCAGCAACTATTGAGGTACATCCCACCAGAGCAAAGGGAGCAGGGAATAATTGAGCTAGTAGAGAATGAAGAAAAGTCATCAACCATAAAAACCCTAGGGATTAATTGGAATCCAGCAACAGATACATTTCATTTCAAGGTCAACTTCAGAAATGATTCAACTAATATAACAAAAAGAAGTATTTTGTCCAAAGCAGCCCAAATATTCGACCCATTAGGATGGATAACTCCTGTTACGTTACGAGCTAAGTTAATCATACAAAAATTATGGAAGGAAAATTTGAATTGGGATGATGAAGTTCCTGAAACACTTGCAACAGAATGGATCAAATACCAGAACGAAGCACCTGCGTTAGAACAAATCCAAATACCAAGATCAATAAACTACTCTAACAAAATTACGGCCATAGAATTACATGGATTTTGTGATGCATCGGAGCAAGCATATGGAGCCGTGATATATTCAAAGGTAACAACATTAACTGGTGATGTAAACGTCTGCATGTTAACTGGAAAATCGAAAGTAGCACCTGTCAAGTCAAAACTAACGATACCAAGACTTGAACTGTGTGGAGCTGAACTTCTTAGCAACTTGATGTGTCACGTAGCTAAGACTCTCAATATACAAAATTTAGACTTGTATTATTGGACTGACTCAATGATAACTTTAGCCAGAATACAAGGAGCGAATAATAAACTTGATGCATTCGAGAGGAACCGAATCCAGAGAATACAGAGAATAACCAATCAAAATAATTGGAATTATGTCAAAACAGGAGATAATCCAGCAGATTGTGCATCACGAAGTATAAATGCTTCCGAGTTACCTCAACACAAACTTTGGTGGTATGGACCCTCATGGTTGAAATCAGACAAAAATCTATGGCCAGTCAAGAAAATAATAAAACAAGCAGAAGAGAAGGAAGACCCGGTTACCCTATTATTGGCAAATGTCTCTAACCATGAGAATCCACTAATTACACAATTCTCGTCAATCAACCAATGTCTACGAGTAATATCACGCTGCAGACGATTCATCAATAACTGCAGAAATAAAGAAATGAAAGCTGATAAAACCAACATAACAGTACAAGAGATGAATGAAACATTGCATATACTACTAAGACAAATTCAAAACACAGAATTTGAAGAAGAAATAAGAAAACTAACTAAAAACAAGCCTATTGACACAAAAAGCAGGTTAATTATGCTGAATCCGTTGATTGAGAACAACGGTCTACTTCGGGTTGGGGGAAGGTTGCAAAACTCAAATCTCCAATATGAAGAGCGACATCCGATCATTCTACCTCACAAGGGCCACTTCACCAAACTCATAATAGAAGATGCTCACATGCGATGCTTACATGGAGGAAACTCTCAGACACTAGCCTATATACGAAGAAAATATTGGATACTTAGTGCTAAAAATAGAGTAAAGCAAGTATTAAACAAATGTATAACTTGTTGCCGATACAAACCTACAAATACACAACAAATCATGGGAAACCTGCCAGAGTTTAGAGTTGTTCCCGCGCCACCTTTCACTCACACCGGAATTGATTATGCTGGACCCATTCAGCTCCGAATGTCTAAAGGTCGTGGAACAAAAACGTTTAAAGGCTACATAGCAGTATTTGTTTGCTGTACCACAAAAGCACTTCATCTAGAAGCTGTTAGTGACCTCACAAGTCAATCTTTTTTGGCAGCGTACAAAAGATTTGCGGCAAGACGCGGACATTCTAAACACATTTATAGCGATTGTGGTTCAAACTTCATTGGAGGAAGAAACATTTTAGAAAAAGATCTTCAAGACGCAATAAAGCAATCATCCGTTTACTTGGCAAACAAACTAGCTGAAGATGGAATTCAGTGGCACTTTAATCCACCGGCTGCACCACACATGGGTGGACTATGGGAAGCAGGTGTAAAATCGGTAAAATATCACTTGAAGAGGATACTCGGAAATTCTATCCTCACATTTGAGGAAATGACGACGACCTTATATCAGATCGAAGCTTGTCTGAATTCAAGACCATTATGTCCATTGAGTAGTGACCCAGCCGATTTAAACGTACTCACACCAGCACACTTTTTAATTGGTAGACCACTGGTTTGCCCACCTCGAGCTGAGTATGACGACATTCCCATTAGCAACCTTAGTCGTTGGAAGCTTGTCAATAAACTAACAGAAGATTTCTGGAAGATTTGGTCAAGTGAATACTTATCAAGACTTCAACAGAGAACAAAATGGAAGTGTGAAAAAGAACCAATTAAAACAAATGACTTGGTTCTACTAAAAGACGAGAATCTACCTCCAGCAAAATGGAAACTTGCGAGAATAGTTGATGTTCATCCCGGAAAAGATGGTAATACAAGAGTTGTTACCGTACGTATTGGCACAGATTCCTATTTCAAAAGGCCCATAGTTAAGGTTTGTAAGCTGCCTACAGACGAAGGTGTTGAAGACGCGACAATAAACCAACCCCCAGATGACGTACAGGTCAATTGTACGACTGTGAATACATCAAACATAAAGCTAACCCGAAAACGAAGGATCAGACCAGTTTCTTGGTTCAATCAAAAGGAAGTTATTTATGAAGAGCAACCTGAGAAGAAAAGAAAAATAACATTATCCGAATACCAAAGCCGACGAAGTATTAGCAGAACGTTTAATAAACCAATGTCAATGCTGTCACTCTGGATGCTTATGATGTGTGGGCTCAAGATGACAGAAGCAACGTTTAACATTACGCATCCGAAATCAGGATTATACATTGAACATATAGGAGAAGCGCAAATAAGACGAGGAACATTTAAGATAGAATTCTCTTACCCACTCAACACTACAAAAGATTCGGAGATCATAAATGGAACTGTTTTGAAAATGATACAAATATGTCAACGAGCAAAATCAAAGGACAAGGAAATCCACTGTAGTGAATTCGTTAACCATCTCAAAGACAAACAATCAGTACTGTTGAGAAGCATAAATGTAATTGAATCAGTTCAGAGTAGAAAGAAAAGGGGACTCCTAGGTACCATGCTTCAAAATATTTTTGGTGTCAATGAAGAAGTTTACACCGACATCAATAACCTACGAGACGACCAAATTAAGCTTATGCAAGCGAATCAACACGAAACAAACCTTATGCTGGCAGCAACAGGTGAAATAGAAGATCTTGAAAAACAAACTAAGGATAAATTAAATTCCTTAACTCACAAGCTAAATCAAGCAACTACAGAAATTAACAATATAGAAAACAATTGGTACAAAAATGATCTGAATCGAGTAGACATACACTTACTTGCGGCCTATAATCTAGCCCTGGGAGTGCTGGAAGAATTAGGCAGGCGTTATGATATCTTACTAAAAATATCTTTCAAAAAAGCTGATCTATTTGAAAGTATTACACCAGGAGAACTGATGGTGCTCATTCAGAAAGCCTCTAGACGGCTGCCACAAGACATTAACATAATTCCAAAACCAGAACAAAAGATGGAAGTTCAGCGAAATGAAACGCACATCAGTGCACACTGGTTTCTCCACCTTAGTACTTCCGCGAAGTACAATATTATTAAAGCGACCCCAATACCTCAACAGCGAACAAATAATTCATACATAATACCTGTTATTCAAAAGGCCATAATCGCTTCAAATTATAACAGTCAAACATACTTTGAGCTCTCAGAAAGGGAGTTCAACCAATGCACGCCAGAAGATAAGCACCTGTATTTGTGTTCACCATCAGTAATTAGTAAGATCGATACCAAACCGAACTGCATTATTGATGAAGTATATCACAGGCGAGACAAGAAGAGATGTAACTATGAAACTCTTTCTATTCCAAATATAGCATTTAAGCACGTCTACCAACGAAACACATGGTTGTTTATAGCAAACAGACCAACCTCAGCTGCGGTAATTTGTAATGGCATTCATGAAGACGTCGAACTGAATAACATTGGACTTATTCGAATTGATGATGGATGCACTCTCCGAACTCCACAAAACATCATCAACTCGGAGCAGGTGGACACGGTTCCAATCAAGGGGACTTATACTCATGAGATGAACATAAGTATTCCTGAACTTAAGGAAACGGAGTTTCATTCAACGCTGTTAACCGAAGAAACCATCCTAAAACCAACAGATCATTTGAGGACACTCATTCAACAACATAAAGTAGTATACATCAAGCCACACAAATGGAGAACTATAGGCCACCATGCAGCTACCGGTTCGATAACTTTGACAATCACCATTATATGTCTGGCAATCATATATAAATTTCGAATTCAAACACATCGCAACCACGACCTCAATCCACCGACAACAGTTGTAATCAATCCAACCACGATGACCCACAGACGATTTGAAATATTAAGCCCACCAGTGACGTCAACCGAACCAGAGGCCCCGCAAAATGTTTAAGCAAAACATAAACACATTCATTTTCACACGTGCAAACTCAGACCTAGGAAATATATTCAATTATGTAATGCGGAACTTGCAAGCGATGAGCTTGCAAGTCTTGCAAATAACGAAACACAGGTGTACATAGACTAAGCTAAGAAATTTAAATATAAAAGAAAAGAAAATTATAATAAAGTCACTTATAAACATACAGTCCATTAGAATACTTATTTGAGCTTTCACAGAAAGAGATACAGAAATAATGTTTTCAAGACCATTAATGGTAAGGACAAATAAAATTGGCCTGAGATGACTACCCTGAGGTGGCATGGATGGGATTAGACACAGAATATCTGAACACAATACTATATTGGCGGTTTTCCAAGAAGGATCTCACCCATTAGATAAAAATTGGGGGAAACCCGAAGGCTCCTAGTTTAATATAAATAATTTGGTGAGAGATCTTATCGAATATTTTTGCTGAAGTCAGTAGCTGTTTGTTGAGCCCTGAAGTCGCCCTGGGGTTGCCACAACTCGTTTTTTGAAATACCTCAACTCGCCCTCAAGAGAAAATTCTCTGTTCTTTGAAACCTGGCGTCGCCCTGAAGTTACCTTGAAGTCGATCTTGGTATTTTGATGGGGCGAGTTCAGGTAATGAATCAGCTGTTGAAGTGACTTTTTTTTAATTCACGCGCACTAAAGGAGATATTAATACCCTTTAAATGAATAACACAGTGCGAGCGTTTGGGAAAGTTGGATAGGTGATGAAAGGAGGTATCGATGCACATTGGTTTTGAACGTCTGTATATCACAATGGGAGGGAGCCGGGCAAAGCATTCCACATTCTTGTAGTGCGGCTAAAAAAAGAGTCTATACTTTACAGTTTGTCCGAAGTTAGGCCCAAGGGTAAATTGATGGGCATTTCTAGCGGTGCGGGTGTTACGGGGAAATTGTTTCAGGGGAGGAATGTATCTGGCTATTTCGCTGGAGCACTGTTTATAGGAGTAGCGATAAAACAAGGGGAGGCAAGAGACATTACGATGATGTTCGAGCGAAACAAATGGTTCTTTCACCTATCCAGGAGGCACAAGTGAATGACAGGAGCACCTGCCCAGATATGAGAATTAAACTCAAGCTTCGTGTGAATGTATGCCTTGTAGATTGTAGCCAGATCAGAAGGGGAAAAATATTTCTTATATCGATTTAAGAAACCTTAGCATTTTTGGCGACGTAAAATATGTGATCGTTCCACAAGAGGTGGTTTGTAATACACAAACCTAGAAGGCAAAGCTGTTCGGTTTCCCCAATGCAAGTGCCACTCATAGATAGTGGCATAGGGGGTATATTATGCTTTAACGACAGAAGACAGCATTGACTTTTTGAAGCATTAAATTCCACGTGGTTGATGATTCCCCAGTGGACAATGTTGTCAAGATCGGAATTTAATGAGCTTATCATACGATACCGTTGCAGTTCCACATCCGAAGCACATGGATGTGAATCTGGAAACGAATATAGTACTTTCGTCAGCAAAACAATTTAGTGGATTAGAAGTACTAGACAAGAGATCATTTATAAAGATAAGAAAAAGAGTCGGAGACAAATCGGAGCCTTGGGGCACACCAGCATTTATTTTGTGTTTAGCAGACTGCAAACCGTCCAAAACAACGCGAATTGAACGGTCCGAAAGGTAATTTCTAATCCATCGAAAAAGGGGTTCGTCGATGCCAAATGCACGCATTTTCGCCTGGTGCCAGACTCTATAAAATGCTTACTTTCTCCAAAACGATGTAAAGACTGGTTCCACTGTTCGGTGAGATATACCATCATAAATAACCAGTGGACCTATTGCTACGAAAACCGTACTGCCTGTCATTAAGAAGTTTTCGTTTCTCAAGATATTTCTTGTTCTGAAAATTTATCAGGGTTTCCATGACCTTGGAAAGAAGGGACTTAAGTGCAATTTGTCGGTAGTTTGAGGGGGGTGAAGATACACCTTTTTTTGGAACGGGCTAGACAAATGCTGTTTTCCATCCACTCGGAAGGAGATTGTAGAATAGAACAGATGGAAAAGCTTACGCAGTGGTTTTGCCAGCGTGGAAGCACACCTCTTCAGAACTATTGGGGAGATACTATCCAGGCCAGCGGATTTGTGTATATCGAGATCTTTTATAACTCTTGCAACTGATCGAGTGCGAAAGGAGATTTGTCCCATAGAACCATTTACGCTCTCTAGAATAGTAGGGGTCATGTCATTCTGTGGTAGTGTCGAATTGGCAGCAAACTGTGCTGCGAATAAGTCTGCTTTCGCTTGAGAGCTTACCAGTGTCATTGTTGACGAGCGTTGGAACCGAGGATATAGTGGAGTTGCGAACGTTTTTTACAAATGACCAAAAATTCTTACTACCTTTGGGACATTGTAGTATTTTTTGCCGTAATTTTTGCCCATGTAAAAATTTGGTTCTTTGAATATAAGCATTGCAGGACTTCCTAGCTTGTTTGAACTTATTCCGGTTTTCCTCAGAATTGTTGGCTTTATAACATCGGAAACTTACTTCTCTCACCACGATAGCCTCTTTACAGCTCAAGTGGAACCATGAATTCTCTTTTGGTTTGATACTTTTTGTCCTATTCGGAACGAAATTTCTCATCCCGCAGAGAATAATGTTTGTAATCATTTCAGCGCTGGAGTCTACGTCACTATCGAGGAAACATAGTGACCAGTTAAAGTTTCCGAAGAAATTGTTGAGACCGTCCCAGTTGGCCTTCTCGTATTGCCATACGGTTCTTCTTGGGATTTTTTCTTTAACTGGAGTGTTGGAGTACGAGAAAATAGCTGAAATGATACAAAGGTCCGACGTGCCTAGAGGCGATAATACATCAATGATGTATTTATCAGGGTGAGATGTAAGAAACAAGTCTAGGGTGTGTGGCGTGTGGCTTGCAATGTCAGGGATTCTTGTCGGCTTGTCAACAAGCTGAGTCAAGTTGTTGACCGAAAGCGAAAATCTTGGCATATCTTCCTTCGGATGTTGTCTGGCCAGAATATCGAAGCCACGTAGAATTGTGTACATTGAAATCACCTGTAACAACAATTTCAGTGCGAGGAAATATGAAACAATTCTTTTGATGGAGTCCGACAGCGCGTCGAATTCCTTAAAAGTCGAGTTACTGTCAAGACTGGCTTCTATAAATAAAACATAAATGTATGATGTGCTTTTTAACGGTGAATTTAAACCACATGAAATTAAAGTCAGTGTAAGAACACTGACCATATTGTGGAAGAAGTTGGTAAGCAACATCATTTCTGATGTAAACGGCGAGACCGTGATAAGCAAAGAATAATGGCACTAAGTTGTACCCGTACAGGTTAAATTCTAACGGATCAGAATTTTCTCCTATTTGGGTTTAACTTAATGCCAAAACAGCTGGCCTGTATTTTGCAGTATGAACGTATGCTGCATAGAAATTCTTTCTCAGCCCCCGAATGTTACTATACTCGACACGAAATTTTCCTACCATTATGAAAAACAAACATTGAAAACAAAACCAACCCGTACGAATATTCGTTTGTATGTAAATGCATAGACAAGAAGTAGAAAAGCAGTATTTTTGTTAAAAATGCTAATTAATAATGTAAAATGTTATATTTCAAATAAAAGCTAAATGCCGACGGGGTTTGAAAAATATAAATATGTGTGTTAGTTAGATATTTTTCAATTTAATAAATATGTAGTCATTGTATACCTAGTAATTTTTAATAATTAAAAAAAAAAATTTGATTTTCGAAATATTTTGATATTATATATATTTTTGGCAATTTTCAATATTTTTACTTGCGATTATAGGTATTATAAGGCAAGTTATGCATTCGTGGAAAAAAAGTTTTTTTTTATATCGTAGAGTTTTTTAGATATTGTAGGTACATACAGAGGGGAAATTAAATTTTTTTGTAAAACAAAAAATGTCGGTACCTGTCATATAATGTAAAGTTTGACTACCGCAATGCACCGTGGGTTTCCTAACCGGCAGTGATGCCATAAATGGTTTAAAAATGTATAAGTGCTAATCGACGGGCAGGGCACGAATGCCATAGGGATCTGCCATATGAGAGAAAACAACTTGTTTTGAATGCAAAATTGATTCTGAATTTTATTGCCAAAATGTACGCCTTATATACTAATTTCATTCACCTACGGTGAATCTATAATTCTAATAATAACCTACTTTAATATTATTTCTATTTTTATTTTTGTTTGTACTTCGTTCTTTATTTTGGGCTACTTAAAGTTACCTTACTTAACTTAGCTTACTCAGCAGTTTCGGTCGTAGTCTTCGTCATAGTGGCTTCGATTCATAGTGGCTTCGATTGATGTTGCATCAAATTTCATCGAATATTAGGTCATCGTCGTCATTGTGGCTTGGATTGATGCATTACGTTTCATTGTTATTGTTTGGGGTGAATGGTAGGTCGTTGTCATTGATGAGTTAAGTTTCATTGTTATTGTTGAGGTAGGTTTTGCGATGAGTATAGATACACTACACCCTCACCCTCAAGCGAAAAATTATCAGAAGAATAGTTTATTATTTTGAGAATAATTTTTCAAGATAAATTTGAAATTTGAGTGGTCACAAGTGCAGAACACGTCTCGTGCTTATGTAGTTATGGAAGTGCAGTTTTATGTTTACATTAATATCTTAATTATTTTACTTATTTCATTCATCTATATTATATTTCTTAAGGCTATTATTGTGGACTTTTTTATGTTCTCCTTTTATGTCTACTATTGTGTTTACATTATTTGTTTCAATTATTTTATATGGTCCATGATAGGGACTTTGTAATTTTTTCTTATTTTCTAGTTTTACAAATACCAAGTCTCCTATTTTAAAATCTGAAATATTTGTATTTTTATCGTATTCTAATTTTCTTTTACTTTTTACATTGTCAATAATTGAATGAGTTTTTGTAATTGCGTACTTAAGTCTAGTTTTTATTTCATTTACATAGTTTTCTAAATTATATATTTTTGTATTAGTATTTATTACATCATTAGGTAAATAACATAGTTTTCCGAATATAAGTTCGTATGGTGTATAATTAGTGTCAATATGTGGTGTAGTGTTATATGAAAATGTGTAGTATGGAATCCAAATATCCCATTCATGGTCTTCGGTAAAATTTAAAAGGAATTCATTGAGAACTCTATGGTTTCTTTCTATAGAACCTATGCTTTGATGATGATAAGGTGCTGAATAAACTTGTTTTATTTTTAACAATTCGCATATATTTTTCATTAGTTAATTATTGAATTCAGTTCCGTTATCTGATTTAAGAATTTTGAAACATCCGTATTTTAAGATAAATTGTTCTACTAATGTTTTGGCTATGGTTTTTGCATCTTTACTTTCGATAGGGTGTGCAACAACATATTTGGTGAGTTCACATTGCATTGTCAATATAATATCTATATCCGTTTGATATTCTAGGAGGTCCTACTGTATCGATCTGTATGGTTTCAAAACTATTTGTAGGCGTGTAACGTAAAATTAATGAAAAAATTTAAAAGAACCGTTGGATTCATATCTCCACTATACAATGCACAAATGGACCACGTAGGACACGCAAGCTTTTGCCCCACATTGAGCACCATCTATAACGTTGATAATGAGAATCGCCTCCCTGATTGAATTGCCAATACGCGCTGACCCCTTCGCCTAAACACCCTATGGATCCCTAAGCTCCGAGCGAACACTTTGACGACCCAACCCGAAGAAGAGACCAGGAAAGACAAGATCCACCCGAGCATCCTTGGCTCCTATACCAAGGAACAGCATCTCCAACCCCGGCTTCCCACGTATCGGTGTACCTAGCATCACTAAACAAGAATACTTACACGTCGCTAACATGGTATCTTGCCCTCTCTGCTCCTTCTTCCCTTCTTCTAAACTCCCATCTCCATCCCCATCACAGAAGCATGGACCATCTAGCAGCGTACCATTGGTGCTGACCACAAAACACCGCGGAACAGCCTAGAGGGTACCTACCAGCATGTCCACGCCTATCCGCTACAAGTGCTAGGTGTTCTGCTTGCAGCTGTATCTCAATGTAGTTTACACCTGTAACCATGGATTCTACTCAAATCCCTCGCTCATAACCAGTATTAGAATGCTGAAGATATGATTGGCAATTACAATTCCGAAAGTTTTGCTTCAGATCGCATCTGTTGTACTAGCTATGGCTACCTAAACTCTGTATCAAAGGGACGGAAGCGATCCTATGCCGGCAACGCTCCCTTTCTCACCAACTACCCGTGAAGGACAATCGATGCGAACGGCATGCGACAATGTAGAACCGTGGCCGAGATCGACCGTCGCGGTGGCCGGCAGTACCATAGCCATGACCAGCTCAGCCAGGCCGTGGGCACTTGCTCCGGGATCTACTTGACCGGTGTTACAACTATTTTTCACTGCCGACCGGTGAACTCATGATGTGTGAGTTCGAATAAGTAATTTTAAAAAGCTTAAGGGCCCTCATAACTGATGTTGACAAGACTGAATAGAAATGATTGTAGAGGAAGAACGATTCGTACTCGCACCTCTTAAAATGAATGACCATAGATCAGAAGTAAAGAATCACGACTAAATTACCCTACTAAACCCTTGAACGCGACTCGTAAGTACGTGCGTGACCGCAGACCATAGATGGACGTGGCTGCGTGGCTATCTTGTCACCTTCACAACATTCTGCCGCCACGATGAATCGCAGAATGAGGAAGAGGTGACTAACTTTGTAGGGAGGGAGGATCATAGGTGTCGATTAATCCCCCAAGGTATCTCAACCCACCCATTCTATAATCGAAAATCACCTCTCTCGATTATAGCCATGGCTGACCGTGTACCGGTGAGTCCCTACGACTCAACTATGTTGATGGGCAGCCCCAGATTCAATAAGCAAGCTAAAAAGCTTGCTCAACTACAATATCTAAATCTATCTAAACCATAACAACAAAAAAAACTCTACTTTATCGTTGCAGAAATGATACTCCCTATGAGTGTCATATTATGTACTTCGCCATGTCCTCCAAGAAAAGAGCGTGAGGGTTACCACCCTCCCTAGTAAATCTACTCAAACATTCTGAAAATAACTCAAAACCTAAATAGAAGTTCCAGAAAAATCGAAATCAAAATACTGAAAGTTTCTGTTAACGTTATAAAAAGGTCTGTTTATTAAATATAATCTTAAATCTAACAAGTTTTCAACTAAGTACAAAGGCTGAAAGTAACTTTAATGAAAATTCAAAAAAAAAAAACAATTCAAGATATCATAAAGATAAAAAAAACTTGAAGTAAATCTTTATCAATAATTAATGTAAGAAGTACTTTAAATCACTCAGATTGATATCCCGTAGGACAGAATACAGATTTCGTCATATATTCTAAATACTTAATTATGCCTAAACTGATCAACAGTAGAACTGAATAATTATTACTTGCTTATATCGCCTTATGTATTGCTTAAAATCTAAAGGAAACTATTATTAAATAGTAAGGTAAGTACAAAATGGTTACTAATTGTGTACTGGAATGCTAAGTTGCATCTGCAAATCGATAATTTATTCGCGGTTCTTAATGACTACGTCAAATGGAATTCAAAGTAAAAGATTGTTAAAAATTTTAGTATAATATTTTACCGCGGCGTTGATTTCTCACCGCTTGAGAATAACGCCAGAATTAAAACGAGAAAACACGAAACAAACAACAAAAAAAAATTTGACGCGGGATATTTATCCTATTTATCAAGACGGATATTTTTGTTTGTTCTGATAGAAGCCGTTAAATTAAATATAATATCTTTCTAATTACTAGCAAGGCAAAGTGTCGTTGTTCAAATTCAAAAGTGTGGTACTAGAAAGTAACCAACACAGATTTACAAACCCCACAAAAAAAAGGTACCATACTCGAAAGAATACCGTTTGTATTCAATCCAGTAATCGATTTCAATGTTGTTTAAATCAATATATTAAAAAGATAATATGAATATATTCCAAAACAAAAAAACATGCAAATATATTAATGATCTTGACTACCAATGGGGTAGTTTATAATTGATATTATCAAATGTCTGCTGTTGCTGAAGTGCACTCCGGTAACTAGCTGAAAAGTAAGTAATTAGGAATACAATAAGCTACTGTGGAATATACTGACTTCACTCTTTATATATGATTACTTTTGGACAGTTGTCATTAAACTGAAATCAACCGTTTCATAATATGAGTTGATTTTGAACTGAGCCTCGAAATTTTTAGACGGCGTGTCTTTAGGATAATAAAAACAAAAAGCGTACCGCAAAATAATACGGTAAGTTTAAACACGAATATACGATATATAAGTTATTCGGTACGATCTTCTAATCGAATGCTTAAAAGCAGTATGATAATACGCGTAAGGGTGCAGCCTTAAGAAAACTGCCAAACACGGTCGCTACCGACGCGAAACAATGTTGTCGTGAAGACAAAAGTGAAAAATTAAAAGAAGCGTAACGCGAAAAAAAATTGACAAAGGTACGAATAAACGTCTTCACTGACTGGGTATCATCGGTCATGAAAGTTAAACCTGGGTTCTATTCAAACAACCAAAAAAAAAGTGTTATGATAAAACCTCACACGTTGAGTGAAATTCGTTTTCCGGAAGACACAAACGCGGACTTCGAAAAACAACTTGAAAACTAGTCAGGCTTTCCGAGCGGATTGATTTTATCCCGACGAGTGATTCGTAGTATCGACACCGTACAAAACAAAACAAAATTATTGGATTGCAACACGAGAGGAAATTATGCAAAAGTACACGTTAATTAAATTCAATCGATATATAGGCTTAAATTAAATAATGTTCTCTTTATGATAAAAGGATGTAAATAACACACTGAGTGGGTGGGGGAGGCGTAAGGTCCCGTCACCATGTGCAGATAACTTCTTCATATAAGAAGGAAAAGTTATTTAGCCTGGTACATCACCGTCCGTGATCGTACACTATGGAAGCAGTGATAACACAAAAGTCAACTCTCAAGGCAATTATTAACCCGCCTGTGGGTTTCGATGGAGCGGAATATACTCCTCGCTCATAGAATACAAAACACAAAACAATCACAAAAAGAAAGCTTTACCTGGTCTATCCAGAGTGGTATTATTAGGTAATATAAATATAAAATATGTCCGGAACAGATGAATAATGTTGCAGGATCTCGAAAATATGATGATACAGGAACAGTGTGGTAAAGTTGCAGGAACTATATATTAAAGATGCAGGAACTATATATTAAAGATGCAGGAACTATGTTTAAATTGCTCCAAAATGTAAGTCCCGAGTATAAGATGGGTATATAACCGGCATCTCAGTGAGGAAGCTTGTTTCAGAAGTCCTAATAGACGGATTCTTGTCTTCAGATAAATGTCGCAATGCGGGCTGAACATAGGCTATGCCGTAGAGTAACGTCTAAGGTAATAGCATCTGGTGATACGTGATAAGACGACAAAATACGTTGAACCACAATCAATAGGTGGGCGCTGGGTTTGTCGTGAACGTCGGCGAGCCGGCGAGCGGATCAACGCACGACGTCCAGCGATATGCGCTTCGTAAAGCACTGAGTGTCTAAGTAAATCGTCCTCGTGGCAGGGCACGTGTAAATATGTGCCTAAATCCCAATAAGTCATCCCTACAGGCGTATCAGTTATAGTCATTTTTTCTTTAATGTGTCTCGTTTGTTTGTTTTTTTGTACATAGTTCACAAGTGTTTATAAATTTCTTTACCATTTGTCTCATATTTTTCCATACGTATTTTTGCTTGAGTTTAATTATAGTTTTTCAAATACCTAAATGTCCTCCATGTGGTGTGTTGTGGTAATCTTGTATTATGTTTAATTGTTCTTCATTTGTAATTATTCTTTGAGGGGGTTTATATACAGGGTGATTCACGAGCGTTGTGCCAAAAAGCTAGAGGGTGTAGGTTGAGTTGATACAAGAAAAAAATCGTATGGGAGGGGGGTCTATTCCCCCCCGTTTAGCCAGGAGGGGCAATTTTCTGAAAAAATTGACTTATTTTGTTAAAAAAAATATTAAAAATCAACGGCTTCGCTTACAACACCGTGTTATACCTTTTTTAAAAGCCAAAAACTTCTTCTTTCATTTCGTTTTTAAATTAAATTGTTCTAACGAATAGTTCAAAAAACATAAAATTTCAAACTCAAAATTTTGAAAAAAAATGTTAAAAAATAATTTTAAAACTAATTTTTTTCAAAATTTTACGTAATTAAGTATAACTTTTGTTCTCATAATTCAACGTTCGTGTTTTTGTGAAGAAGTAGGTTCGGTTATTTTTGAATAACTTGGCAACAAAAAGTCGTAGAGCCATACGGTTTCCAGTGTTGGATTAAAGATTAATGGAAGCGTTGAAGTCTGAGAACGAAAATTGTACTTAATTAAGTAAAATTTTGAAAAAAATTAGTTTTAAAATTATTTTTTCAAATTTTTTTTCAAAATTTTGAGTTTGAAAATTTATGTTTTTTAAACTTTTTGTAAAAACAATTTAATTTAAAAACACAATGAAGGAAGAAGTTTTTGGCTTTCCAAAAAGGTAAAACACGGTGTTGCAAACGAAGCCGTTGATTTTTAATATTTTTTTTTACAAAATAAGTCAATTTTTCAGAAAATTGCCTCTCCCGGCTAAACGGAGGGGAATAGACCCCCCCTCGCATACGATTTTTTTCTTGTCTCAACTTAACCTACACGCTCTAGCTTTTTGGCACAACGCTCGTGAATCACCCTGTATAAGTATTTTCGTGGGCGAGTGTTTATCATCTGGTTGCAACTTATTATAAATATCTTTTAATTTTTCTTTTTCAATATATGTGAATATTAAATCTTCTTCACTAAGCGCTACTTCTTTTATGGGTACCCTTTTTAAAACTGATACGAGCTTCTCCAGGGTCGAAACGTGTTTCGCTGGATTATCGCTGCATCTCACAATAATTTCATTTTTATTCATCTCAATACTAGTATCATTTTTTTTATTACAACTCGCTATTTCAAATCTTAATTTTTTCATGTTTCTGACGTCAGTTATGGATGTACAGTCCCACATATGAAGGTAGCTAGTCTTCTGCTGAGACGTGTAGTTCTCCTCTATACATATTATTATTTTTATTGGCAATGTTTTTTGCCATACCCCTTTTTATTGCCATGATCCGCTCCTTGGAGTCGCGATCACTTTGGAAATTATTATTGTCATTATTTAACAACATGGATTTTAAAATGTCACTGTCAATTTTAATTCTTGAGAGTGCATCGGCATTCGTATTTGCTGAACCTTGTTTGTAGATTATCTCAAAATCATAATCTGATAAGTCTATTCTAATTCTCGTTAATTTTAAAGAGGGATTTTTATGTGAAAATAGTGAGACTAACGGTCTATGGTCAGTTACAACTATAAATTTTCTTCCGTAGAGATAAGGTCGGAAAAAATTTATACCCCAATGGATAGCCAATAATTCTTTTTCTATAATCGGTTTATTTATGTCATGTTTTTGTAAAGAATTGCTCGCATAAGATATTGGCAAGTCATGTCCTATTTCACCTTGTGAGAGTATTGCGCCTAATGCAAAATCTGATGCATCAGTGGTGAGTATGAAAGGTTTATCAAAATTTGGGTATTGTAAAATTGGTGGGTTAATTAAATTCTGTTTTAAATCTTTAAAAGCTGTGTCACATTCGTTTGACCAAATGAAAGGTTGATTCTTTTTAAGAAGGGAATTTAGACTATGAGACTATGTGTGAAGTTGCTTGTGCGTCCCCTATTGTTGCCAAAACGGTTGTTGTTTCCTTGTTTCATAAATAACATGTGGCTAGAATCGGTTTCTCTTTCCAGTTCGAGTGAAAGGTTGACGGCTTCTGATAAAGTTTTCGGTTGAGCAGCAAATAATGTTGGCTTTATGCTTTCATTGATGCCATTTTTGAAAATAGTGAGAGCATAGCTTTCGTTAATTTTTCCTATAACTTCTTTTCCTGCATTTGTCGCAGTGTCTGGTAATTGTTCTATTTGTAAGTTATTAAGGTCTGTTATCAGAGAGACTATCCTATCTTTATAAGATGTTATGCTTTGGTTCTTCTGTGAGATTTGTGCTAGCTTTGTGTGGACTTGCGATATTGTAGTTATGTTTTTGTATTTTTCGTTTAAACTTTTAGTAATAGACGGAGAGCTTGCGACCGATTTTCTCACCTCATTTTGGCAAGGCTTAAACTTTGGTCATGGAAAGATTGAGGCCCGACAGTTATAAAAATGTCCGTCTTACACTCCGGTACCCTCCATGAGGCCTTAAGTTCAAGGCTTGAAGGTGTAAAAAAAAAGTGCCCATTCACCTCATTTCAGCAAGGCTCATCTTTTAATATATCGTTCATTGATTCAATATAAACACGAAAATAACAATGTAAGACGTTTTAGCCCTCCATGACATTCTGTAAGACGCTCGTGTATAAGTAAAAAAATGACCCCATTCACCTCATTTCAGCAAGGCTGGTATTCACACATAATTAAGATGACATAAAAACAAACACACATTTCAAGTGCAAGCCGTTTATTCGGTCAATAACCCTCCTGCTGAAAATTAAGTTAAGATAGAAACAATTACATCCATTTTAAAAAGAAATAAATCGCTTATATTTTTGTTTTTAAATTAATGTTTTGAAGTACATAAATATTTAAATAAAATCTTTAAGAAATAAAGTGCACGGCAGGGCCGTACGAACTTGCTCTAATGTGTTAAAATGGTCTTGGGTGCTTGAGATTTTAGGAGAAAAGCGTTGAAAAAATCATATGAAATTTTATAAATCACTTAAAAATCAATATCTAAAACGTTTTTTGGAGAAAATGAAGTAAGCCATTAGTTTTCTTTTACGGTTTTGAATTTTTACGAAATTTTTGTTCAAAATCGTTCGACCAGTTTTTTTGAAAAACTTTTCGAAAATATATTCCAAAATTTTTTTGAGTATGCCAACTTCTAACACTTTGTAGTTTTTACCAGAAAAATAAAATTAAAAAAATAAAGATTAAATTTTAATTAATTTTCTAGGGGGGGTCTTTTTGCATTTTTGCTCTAGGTTCAAAAATAACGATACCATACAATCCTAAACAAAAAGTTTGATTTTCTCATAAAACCACTTCAGCGATTTTGATTAAACTTTCAACATGCTATTTTTATATAATAATCTGTCTTTTAGTTAAAAAATATTTTTCAGAATTTGTCTTATAACGGTACCTCTCATAGAACCGGAATTTTCAAATCAAGTTTTCTCGTATACTATAAATCCGATTTCAATCACATTTTGAACACGGGATGTCATTAATAACCCTATTGAAATGGAATTTCAAAATTCTGAATTAATTTTTTTTTATTTTTAATAAAAAAAAAATTTGTTTTTAAAATACATTATGTATGTATGTGTATGTTGAATTTTGTAAACATTATTTTTTCAGATGCAAACTACAAGTTGCCATAAATTTACATACTGGAACAAATTTCAAAATATTTTTTCAAAAAGTTTGTTTTTCCAAGAAAACTCGTAAACTCTTAAATAAAAATTAAAGGTTTTCCAAAAAAACCTTTTTTTTAATACAAAGGCGATAAGCCAGCATAAGAACAAATTCGTGCGACCCAGTCGTGCATTTTAACTTGCGATTATAGGTCCTATAAGGCAAGTTATGCATTCGTAAACAAAAAAATTCTAACAATCAAACATGACATTACGATGATAGAGAAGTCGAAAGAAGTGGGTCCGACAATTCTGTCTGTCTGTCTGTCTGTCCGTCCGTCTGTATCGGCACCTACAGCCTAAACGCCTGAACCGATTTGCTTCAAACTTGGTAGATAGTATTTATTATGACGTCCTACAAGGGGACTAGAATTAGCATTCTAGCTTTAAAACTAACGGTACCTGCCCTACGATTTTTAGTGAAAAATAAATTTTTCTCAAAAACGGCTCCTATGATTTTGATAAAACTTTCTGAATAGTGTTTTCTATGCAAATTTCATGTTTTGGTTGGAATAGATTTTTCAGGAAAAGTCTTATAACGGTACCTCCCATAGGAACGGTTTTTTGAAATCCAATTTTCTCGGAAGATACTTGACGAATTTCGATGAAATTTTTAAAGTAGAAGCCCTTTTTTAAAAGAAATAATATAAATTCTTAATTTTTTCAAAAAAAAGTTTTTTTGAGTGTTTTAAAAAAGTTTAATTTTTTTTTTTTAATTTTTGTTTTTTCCATAAACTTTTTAATATATATTTTTTTGATAAAAACTACAAGGTCCTAGAAGTTGGCATACTCAAAAAAAATTGGAATATATTTTCGAAAAGTTTTTTTTTTTTTTTTTTGAAAAAACTGGTCAAACGATTTTGAAAAAAAAGTTCGTAAAAATTCAAAAAAGTAAAAGAAACCTCATGGCTTACTTCATTTTCTCCAAAAAAACGTTTGAGGTATTGATTTTTAAGTGATTTATAAAATTTCTTATGATTTTTTCAACGCTTTTTTCCCAAAGTCTCAAGCCCCAAGACCATTTTAACACATTAGAGCAAGTTTATACGACCCAGTCGTGCATTTTTTTTTTTTTTTGTAAACATGAGTTTATGCAACTACCGATCTTTAGGAATTCTATCGCCAAGCTCTACACAGCGGGTAGCAAAATTGTTTCCTATTAAAAGGGATGTAATTTTTTCTATCTTGACTTAAACGAAATTTAGTTTTCAGCGTCTTACGGAGGGTTATTGACTGAATAAACGTCTTACACTTGAAATGTGTGTTTGTTTTTATGTCATCTTAATTATGTGTGAATACCAGCCTTGCTGAATTGAGGTGAATGGGGTCCTTTTTTTTACTTGCGATTATAGGTACTATAAGGCAAGTTATGGATTCGTGCAGAAAAAAAAATTTGAGATAACAATCACACATGACATTACGATGATGGAGAAGTCGAAAAAAGTGGGTCTGGAAATTCCGTCCGTCTGTCTGTCTGTCTGTCTGTCTGTCTGTGTGTTCGCGCCTCTGGAGGCTGAACGGGTGGGCCGATTTGCTTCAAATTTGATATTTAGGATTTATTTGGCCGTCCCTCGGAACATATTTTTTATTTTTGCTCTAGGTCCAAAAATAACGGCACCTGCCATACAATCTTGAAGACAAAAATTGATTTTCTCAAAAACGGCTGTAACGATTTTGATAAAACTTTTTTTATCTTTTGGTTTGAAATTTTTTTTCAAAATTTGTCTAATAACGGTACCTCTCATAGAACCAGTATTTTCAAATCAAATTTCCTCGTAAACTATACATTCGATTTCAATAAAATTTTGGCCACAGGAAGCCATTCATAATTTTATTAATATGGCATTTCAAAATTTTCAAAAACTTTTTTTTTTTTGATTTTTTATAATTTTTTCAAAAAAATTTTTGGTTTTCGAAATATGTTGGAAACGAGTACATTGATTATTTTTTTAATTATTTTTCAAATGTAAACTACAGTTTGCCAAACTAATTTAAAAAATAAAAGAATTTTCGAAATTATTTATAAGTTTTTTTTAATATCCATATATGCAGCCACTACGCAATTATTGAACATAAGAGCAAGCTCGTGCGACCCAGTCGTGCATTTTATTACATATACACGAGCGTCTTACAGCATGTCATGGAGGGCTAAAACGTCTTACATTGTTATTTTCGTGTTTATATTGAATCAATGAACGATATATTAAAAGATGAGCCTTGCTCAAATGAGGTGAATTTGCATTTTTTTTTTACACCTTCAAGCCTTGAACTTAAGGCCTCATGGAGGGTACCGGAGTGTAAGTCGGGCATTTTTATAACTGTCGGGCCTCAATCTTTCTATGGCCAAAGTTTTAGCCTTGCCAAAATGAGGTGAGTAAATCGGTCGCTAGCTCTTGGTCTATAAGTGTTGCTAATGTTTCAAATTTTGTTGCAAACCCTAACGTAGTTTTGACGTTTTGTGAAAGTTTTACATGAAAAATGAAACTCAAATATTCTGTCTTTGCGGTTTCTTTTAAGCTATCATGTAGGATTGTTAAGATCGTCACAAATGCATCGAGTTCCTTGAAATTTCCCGTGAAAATTGGGACAATTTTCATGGTAGTCTCAATGTTAAAATCCGCCATTTTCGCCTGTTTGTTTATCCATGTAATGTTTGTTTCTATAATGTTTTTTACTGTTCTGTATGTTTGTGTGAATGTGTCTATAAGTGAAGTGCTTGTTGTATCTAATTTTGAGTTATCTACAAGATCTAGAAATTCCTTCTTAAGTGTCTTTATTTCTTCTAATTTACCTAACCATGTATTTGCTTTGTATCCTCTACTTCCACTTTTTTTTTATATTTGTATATATATTATCGAGAGCCTTGAGTTTTTCCTCCATTAAAAAAAATATATTTTGTTCTATTTATGTATTATTTCTTTCTATTATCTTTTTTACATAATTTTTGATGTAATTTTGAATCTTAATTATAAAAATTATTATTAATATCATAATTATTATTGTTATCAATAAGTGTTCTTAATCTAAATTTTCATGTATTTTTTCTTTTGAATTGGTTTTTAATGGTGTTTTCCAATTCATATTTATTTTATTTTCAAACTGAAATTATACCGTATTTATATTGTTGACTCTTATCTTACTTTTTACATAATTTTATAATGAACAAAAAATAAAATAAGACAAAAGATTTACATCAATTACATAGTTTTAATACTTCTTTTTTTAAAAACATCTTTTTGCACAAAAATCGATTTCACTGCACATAGTGTTATATATTTAAAAAAAAAAAACGTTATTGGTTCATTCAACCCATAGTTTGTTCTGTGGGGAGGAATGCAAAAGTATTCGTTTCTATTTCGAAGCGCTCTTGAAGGAACATATAAAGGAATTAACGAGACTAAATCCATAGAAGATATGCGAGAATCTAAAATATCTTTTATAAACATGACACATTGAACCTGCCTGCGACCTTTAAGCGTTTTTAAATCAATAAGCAAACATCTTGCATTGTAATTCGGTAAGGAGTCAATTTCAGTTTTCTCAGTGCATAGCTCGTAAACCGTTTTTGAACTCTTTCGATTCTCAGAATAACATTTTCTTCTTCTATTAATCCAGATGTTCGGTCTCCTGGCAGGATCGCCATGTAAAGTTTGACTACCACAATGGACCGTGGGTTTCCTAACCGGCAGTGATGCCATAAATGGTTTAAAAATGTATAAGTGCTAATCGACGGGCAGGGCACGAATGCCATAGGGATCTGCCATATGAGAGAAAACAACTTGTTTTGAATGCAAAATTGATTCTGAATTTTATTGCCAAAATGTACGCCTTATATACTAATTTCATTCACCTACGGTGAATCTATAATTCTAATAATAACCTACTTTAATATTATTTCTATTTTTATTTTTGTTTGTACTTCGTACTTTATTTTGGGCTACTTAAAGTTACCTTACTTAACTTAGCTTACTCAGCAGTTTCGGTCGTAGTCTTCGTCATAGTGGCTTCGATTCATAGTGGCTTCGATTGATTGTTGCATCAAATTTCATCGAATATTAGGTCATCGTCGTCATTGTGGCTTGGATTGATGCATTACGTTTCATTGTTATTGTTTGGGGTGAATGGTAGGTCGTTGTCATTGATGAGTTAAGTTTCATTGTTATTGTTGAGGTAGGTTTTGCGATGAGTATAGATACACTACAATAACCGTTAGGTTTAAATGTCTAAAAAAGGTACCTACTTTCCATAGGAACGTTTTTTTACTTTCGACTATCTCAATAACGGCTCAACCGATACTTTTGAAATTTCACACATAAAAAGATGTAGGTAGCTCAATTTATACTGCATACCGATATTTCTTAAAGATATTTTTTGTATTTTTGAAAGCATTTTTTAATTTTTTGAAAAAAAGTTAATATTTTGAAAACTGCCCATTAATTTTGTTCAAAAATTATATATGAATGTAGGTATTTGCTGAATACTTATGAACTGGCGTTTTTGAATTTTGTTTGAAAAATGTTTTCAAAAAGTTTTCCAAAATAATAATTTTTAGATTTTATATGTATTACCTAATTTTTTTGAGAAAACTCTTTATTGAATTTGAAAAATAGAAGAATTTTCGAAATAATTTTAAATATAAATTATGCAGCCAATAAACAATTCTCAGACATTAGAGCAAGTTCGTACAACCCAGTCGTGCATTTTTTTTTTTGCAAATATCTATGACCAGTCCAGTTAGCAAGAATTTGCCAAATTTCAATTTCAACACAATACACTCACACAATCACTTCCCAATAAAAAAAATCACTCAATAACAATTTCAGCTATGGATGTTAGAACGGTGAAAAATCTTGCTGCAAAAATTTCAAACGTACTGCGATATGATTGCCACCTCTACGGGTTTCTGCAAAATATATATGGTTCTTTTTTAAACTTTAATAGTAATTTCCTGGGTAAATATTTCCGTAACCATGCATTTGTAAAAATTTGTTTTTGTTTATAGTCATTTGTGCAAACGTTGTAAAAATCATAAATAAATCTAGTTTTCTTTAGGAAAGGGAAGGTTAGAACTATTTGAAAAGAAAGAGTTTTAGAAATTCCTCGTTTTTAGTATTTCAGAATATAGGTACTTATTAAGTCACATCATGTAAAACGATTGTTATCTAAGAAAAGCGGCAATCAAATAAAGTAGGTTGCATATACCTATTAATAATTCTAGAATTCATGTGCTTTTTTTTTCTTGTTTCAACCCATGTACACGTCCTCGAATTTTATTATACCTTATATAATCCTCAAATACCGCATACCTATAATCCTTTAGTGCATTTATACACTAAAGTGCAAGCCCCACAATAATTACCTAAATTACCAAACATTATTATTTTGCTAGAAAAATGTATTTATTGGTAACCATGGCTTCCACATGAAATATGAACGTTTTCATACATTTCCTCTTCCAGGCCAACAAAATCCATCACATCAATGCCATACATTTCCACCAAAATCCATCAAACCAAAAAAAAAAAAAATCCTACTAACACAAAACCACTCTCAAAAGCCAATTCCACTCAAACAGAATTTATATTCACTCAGTTGTGATTTCTTCCATTTTGACCTATTCTTTGCGACTTGAGTTGAGTCTCGTCATTCTTAAAGTCCACACCGTCCACACAAAGCCTGTTAATGAGTAAATTGTGTGGATTGAGCAAATTGTGTGGATGCGTGTGAGGCCGACACCGTCGATTCTGTACGTTCTACTACTATAGATTTTATATACAAAGCTACAAGCTAAAAATCAGCTGATATGCCATTTATTTTGAGAGTGACGCTCTCCCTTGCTTTTAAAACCCATTTAGCAAACACACCTACAAAGTAAATGGCATACGCAGGTATAGTTGCCATTACAAAATGCACAGAAAGAGATGTACACGTATTCACAGACAGGAAAAAATATTTCGAGGGTGTTTCAGGCAAGAGGAGTACGAGTTGGCGGTCTGTATATTGTTCCGTGGTTTGGGCAAATAAATAAATTGGCACAACAGCTCCAAGCGGGACCGGGGCCTGTGACTTACACTCTCAACCATTCCTGTGTGTGCTATGGTATCTTGCAGGAATTGAAGGGACCTACAATTTACCGCCGAATCCGAACGGCTAACAGAGAAGCACTTTCCATGACATTTATTACTCTTGGAGGATTTTTCACTTCCTCGCAAGATACAGTACCCCGGAAAAGAACTTAGGTGGAGTTGGCAGGGATCGAACCCATAACCTTCGGCGTGGCAGTACAACACACTAACCACTACGCCACGGGGTACTACTGGGGTCAATACCCCAATTTATTTGGCTTAATACAGGCTTTGTTACTTAATCTAACTTAAAAATATGAAACTTACTGCTAACTAAAAACTAAAATTAGATTTAATTGGGTGGACGATTTAACAGAAGGAGTTTTAGGCTGGGAGTGCTGAGGTTAAGGCCGAAACAGTTTTCGTTCAAATTAACATTACGCAGCATACGGGTTATAGGTTCATTGAAGCCATAAGAGGTACGATGAGTAGGCAGGTAAAAAAGGCGATTGTTTCTTAGGTTACGGGGGTTAGTGCTGAAAAAGATAGAGTTGTAGAGGGTTTAAAAGTCAACGGAACCTGAGAGAAGTCGATGGATGAAAAGAATCTCGGTTATTTCTCGTCGCTCTTGCAGGGTATTAAGGTTAATTAGTTGAAGGCGATGTTGATAGGGGGCAGGATCAAAGGATTAATAATAAAATAAATATTTATAAATTTGCTAACCAGGCTGACGGCTTAGCCATAGCTCTAAAACTCATTATTTGTATTCTTTTTTGTATTGAAATGTAAATAAATGAACTTACTTACTTACTGAACTTACTTCAAAGGATTATTCCAAGACAGGCCGCGAGGGGCGAATCTTAAGAAGCGGCGTTGAATGCTCTCGATTCTAGAGATATGAATTTGTTGATATGGGGACCACACTTGTATACAAGTATCGGGCGGACAAAGGTTATGTACAGTGATCTGGTTACGTAGGGGTTGTGGACCCCGGAGGTAGCTAAGAAAGAATTTTAGAGGGCAGGACTGAAACGAACACTGCAATACCGGTTTTCCAGATAAGAAACAATCCATTTTAAGAAGATAGGTTCAAAGCCGAAGGGGGACGTACAAGCTGCTTTGAGAGGTGTTCATCCTAGTGTTGAGAACCTATTCGATCGGCAGGCGTTGTCCGCTTTAATACAGTTTTTGTGCGGAGCACAATCCTGGCTTAATGTTTCGACCCAGGCCAAAGAAAAGAAGGTTTTTACTCCAAAGCCTTTTCGCTGTCTTGGTAGAAGGAATGTAGTGGATAGTAGACTTAGGTATCGGAAGAATAATAAGTACAGATATAAAAGTGAATAATGGCCAGGGTAGAAAATCTAATCCTCCCTTTCGCTCTAAAGAACACGATAGAGACAATAAATGACTCAAGGAAAACTTTCAGGGGGGGGGGGGCAATTGCAAGATTACCTGACAATGAATCTTGGCGCAAACTCATTTATTTTAAAAATTATTTCAGGAGTAAGAATTTAATTTTGCAAAAAGCCTCATTTAACTTTCCCGGCAGAAGCTATCCGGACCAGATTTGCAGCACCGTATTCCGACAAGATTCTAGAACCCCCTTCGAAGGTTGGTCCAAGTTTCCTGTCAAAGATGTTTTTAATAAAAAAAAAAGTCGGATGGAAGCCTCCGTCCTATCTTCGACTTGCGAGCTCTAAAACGTACGTGAATTTAAAAACATTCAAACTAATATCTCACTCTACGATCCCAAAATTCCAGTAGACTGGATAACGAAATTAGACATTTATCAGGCCTATTTCCATGTCCCAATAGCGCAAAGCCATCGACGTTTCCTGCGAATGTTATACAGGGAGGAGCTCCTTTAGCTAACATGCCTGCCATTTGGCCTTGCTTTGGCCCCAAGAACTCTCTTGCTGGATTGCGGAAATTCAACGAAAGCAGGGTGTTCTTGGTATATCTAGACGACTTCCTTTTAGCGAGCCAAGACTCCATCAAACTAAGAAGACAGTTTGCGGAAACAGTTCGAGGTCTAGAGAATTTAGGTTGGATAATAACCTAGGTAAAATCAGTCCTAATCAAACTAAGAAGACAGTTTGCGGAAACCGTTCGAGGTCTAAAGAATTTAGGTTGGATAATAACCTAGGTAAAATCAGTCCTAACTCCAAGACAAAAATCGGAGTACCCTGGAGTGAATTGGAACACTTCCAAAAAAGTTATGGCCTTACTATCCAAAAAAGTGGAAAGATTCAATTTTCCCTCCAGGTAATTTCACAGCAAAAGTTTTGCACTCTTCATTGATTGCAACAGGTACTAGGCCAGTTGAATTTCGCCAGTTTTGTAATACCAAGAGGCCGATTTTTCGAGGCAGTACAACAATTGTCCGAGACAAAAACTCAACATCCTTCGGAGGGGTCTAGAAGAGATAAATTGGTGGCTCGGAGCATAAACAAAAGTCGAGAGACTAAAGAAAATAGAGGTTACCCACTTTTTAACAACGGATGCTTCAGAAGATGGCATTGCAATTTAAAGGAGATGTACGCCGTGTTGATGGCCATAGACAATCAGGCATCTGTTTTCAGAGTTGCACACATCCTTCTCCAGTCAGACAATCGAACTTTGTTGGCATACATACGAAAGGGGGGCGGGGGGGGGGGCAAGGTTAATGAACTTACTAACTAACTTGCAGTCTTGTTGGCAGTTAATATGCCATGAAAATAAAAACGTCTGTCCTGTTTTCTGGATAAAACAGCTGAAAAGACTTTCTCAAGACCAAAGCATTCCACATAGCGTTGTGGACAATTACCAGCAGATAACAAACAGGTCTTCAACAACGACGCTGTGTGTTTCGGTAGGTAAATAATATGACGGTTTTACACTAAAATAAAACCGATATTATTTGCCGTCAAAACACAGCGTCAAGGCAGGTTCCTTGCAGACGAAGACACACGCTTTGTTTGTTGAGCCCTGGAGTCGCCCTGGGGTCGCCCTAGGGTCACCACAACTCGTTTTTTGAAATACCTCAACACGCCCTCAAGAGAAAATTCTCTGTTTTTTTTTTAAATCTGGGGTCGCCCTGAAGTCACCCTGAAGTCGATCTTGGTATTTAGCTGGAGCGAGTTTAGGTAACGAATCAGCTGTTGAAGTGACTTTTGCTGTCAAGCATTTCTTGTGTATTTTTCTTCTGTATTTGATTTTTCATGTCTTTTTTTGAAAAAAAGTAAAAGAAACTTTTGGAGTTGTCAAGAAAACTTGGGGCGACCCTGGGTAAAGCTCCACAAACAAAGCTACTACCGAAGAAGAACGTCAGCGTCGTTGCAGCTGGTGAGTTTGACATCTACAGTGGCTCCCTCAGAACGTGAGGTGAGGTAGCGAGAACTGGTAAGATTTGGTACAAAGTTAAAGGCGAGTACAGACCTGCTTCTTCTACAACGACGCTGTGTTTTGACGGCAAATAATATCATACCACCAACGAAAAATAGTGTAACTGGTGCCATCTACACTAAAGAAGAGAACTAAACTCGACGTAGCCCATATTCTACATCTGTATATTTCTTTTGTCTGTGCTAAAGGGTACGTGGAGAGAAATAGAATTAAATATTTCTCTGTAATATTTGTCGGTGGCATCTTTCACATTAAGGTTATCAAAGTTGAAGGAAACTCTATTGAGATATGCATTAATACGGGGGAAGTTCGCTTTATGAAAATCATAAGAGTACTGATTTATAGGGGGAGGATTTGGTAGTGGAGAATCATGATAAAATGAGAGAATGTCGAAGTTGTCGAAGGAGATAGGGATGGAGGTGAGAGTGATACTGAAGAGTCAATGGGATCGGTTGTGAAAATAAGATCTAGTTGCCTGTCCATATAGTTTGAGATACCACTAACTTGACAGAGACTTGAATCAGCTAGGCGATCTATAAATAGACATTCCTTATCAGAGGTGGGATTTGAGGCAATATAATAAGACTGATCTTCTGATGGAGTCCATTTTAGATGAGGAACGTTAAAGTTATCGAAAAGAAGGATATCATCTTTGTTAGTTTTTGTCTTACCATCAACGCAGACAGATTCAGATTTGTCATGTAGGTAGGCAAGGTACAAACGAACATTGTCGAAACGTTTTTGTTCTCGCAGTCTGGACATGACATACAGCCCACCGAGTTCAGTGTTTGTGGGTGAGGGGTCATTTATTCTGTTAGTGAGTTTCACAGCAGTAGGAATCATTGGGTCGAATATTGGAGCAGGTAACGATGTTGGGGTGAAATTTGGGATTCATTATGATGAGGCAGAATCTGAGGTGCCAGAATTTGAAGGATTGATATTATAGAGAGGGGGTGCGGGAGAGGGGGCGTAATTAGAATTCATTGGAGAGAATGATGGAGATAGATAAGGAACGTGGGAGTGACAATGACTTTTAGGGTTGATAGTGTTTTAGTGAATAAAACTATGATATTTAGTGTTTGATTATTTTATTTATTTAAACTTTATTGTTTTTATTAATTTCACAATATTTTATTTTATTTTATTTAGTTAAAGCCGAGACGCGTTTCGGCAAAGATATCCATCTTCGGGCGTTTGTGATTGACTGCCGCAGTTTATTTAAAATCAAAACCAATATATACAATACATATATGAAAAGTTTGATTTGGTTGATGGCTTGTTTTACGGTTGAGTTCAAATGATACTCGCTTCAAAGGGTTGGAGGTGAACTTGTGTGGAATGAAATTAAGGAAAATATTAGTTTTATAACTATAGTTAGAGTTGGATCGGGGGAGATATGCAGGCTTGTACTTAAGTGTAGGTTTAGGGTGAATTTTATTTAGATTGTTTTTTAGAAGCTAAATGGCTATGCTTAATACTGTGTCTTTTTAAGGCGGCTCTCGTACGATTGCGTGGTTTATCGGTCCATTTGGTAATAGTCATATTTTCCAGTCGGATAACGTTAACAACGTTTGGGAAAAAGAGCCATTAGTACGTGGAAGGATTGCTTATTTTAAAGCTTTGGAATTTGGAGCGAGGTGATGAGATTCTCTAACATCCTTTTATAGGGACGGAGAACTTTTTGTAGAATAAATCCATTACCCATGGAGCGTCAGTAAGATGGGGAGCGCCTTTGACAAAAAGTGTAGTGTAGTCGGCATTGGTATTAAGTTTCCTGAGTTTGTTGTTCCATTCAGAAATAGTCCTAAGGGTCCCAAAACGATTAATAATTGAGGCTGGTGAAGGCGAAGATTGCAAAGCACTTAAATGTGATGATGTTGCAGTGGTAGACGGCTGAGGAGAAAATCGGACATCCAGGTTGAGGTGGTGTAGAGGTAGCCGTAGCTGGAGCTGGTGAATGCTGTGATGAAACAGTAATAACTGGTAAAGCAGATAGCAGCTGAGCAGATGTATGTGCGTTAGAGGCGGCATCCATAATTTCACACTGTATGGAGCTATTCTGCAGATAAATTGGGCTGGGCTGCTGATTAGCAATATCATCCATTTTGCAAGAAGCTGCCTTCATGTCATCTGGAAGTTGTACTAAGCTCTTGCGAGTTTCCATTAATTCACCAGAGATTACGTGTATGACACCCATGTACTCGTCAAGAAAGGCGGGAGTTTGGGGGGGGCGGGCACAACCATGTTTGATGAACATTGAAAATGGCAATCGAGGTCAGAACGTAGAGTTTAAATTATTATTAATGGACTCGAACGAGTTGGGAACAATAATGTCGCTTATCATAATTTTTACGTCATTTTTGAATTCATTCAACCGATTATTAATAATTTTATCAATATTGTTGCAAGAAACCAACACTGTTAACGCGGCAATTTGTTGTTCGATTAAAGTGCATTTGGAAGCACATCGATTACTTGCACTTTCAATGGCACAATTTAAGTCTTCAAAACACTTATCAAAGTCATTAATTATTTCGACCTGACTTGACACATATTTTTGAAATTGTTTATTGTCAGCGATAAAAAAGTTTGTCGTTTCACTGACGCATTTTATGGCGAGTAACACATGTGAGAGTGAGATTTCTTTACACTCATCACAGATAAAGACGAAATCAAGATAGTCATTAACATTCGCACTGGCTTGCCTGCTAAGTCCATTGCATTTAACCAACACAGCATTTTTTTGATCGTTGTTGCAGTTGGCATGCGCATGACACTTATTCATTTTTATGACAAAAAAAAATCAAATAAAGTAACAAGAGGCACAAAATATGTGTTATTAGGGTTCGCGACTAAAAGTGCGAGAGTAAGCGGAATTGAAAAATTAAATTCAAGCGAAAGGGTAAAGCGGAGCGAAAAAAAGCACGTCTTTACTTAAGGATGGTTCGTTTATCGTTTTTAACAGAGTTTTGAGAGGTTTGCGCAGCGCGTTAGGACATTTTTGGAGAAAAATGGCTGCGATGCCATCAGGACCAGGAGAAAAGTCATCTTAAAGTAAACTTATTTTTTCACTGACCGTTGAAAGAGAAATATCAAGAGACACTAGTGAAGTTTGCGAACTGCTTGACAAATACTCAAAATATTCTAAATCAGGATTGCAGATGTCATCTTTTGGGTTCTATAAATGATATAAACGCCCACTTATGGCCAAATTCATAAAACTGTTAAAACCAATTTCCGTTATTATCATTTGTAGGCAACAACTGAAAATGCAGTTTTCTTCAAAGCATACAAAGTTGAATAAAAAACGTGTGAGCCTTTTTTGAGCAAATTAGAAAAAAAACCAAAAAAATTTGGCCAAAACCTAGTGACTCGTTGTATGGGATGTACTATTTAAAAAAGAGGAACTGAAAACAAAGCAGTGCCATCTAATAGGAGATGAGGTGTTGTTAAATTTGAAAGCCTAGGAAAGGCCATCGGATTTTCGTTTTGAATTAATAAATTGATAGAACCGCTTCGGTTCTGAGACGAGGCAAGTCTGCATTTTATTAAGATAAGCATGGTAAAGTGAATTGCAGAGGAGAGACAAATTGGAAGAAACTTGTTTGTAATTTAATTTTTAAAATTCGCAACTCCTTGGTATACCAGGCGGGTAATGACAAACAATTCTTTTGGGGTACGTAAGGGACACACAGGAGCAAGCACTCAAATATAGTAGTATAGAAACATGCCAAGGCAATGCCAATGGGGTTGTTAGGAGTCAAAAATAGGCTTAAATCAATATTGTATTAAAGGATCTCAATTTGGTTGAAGTTGGCTTAACGAAAATTGAAATGAAATACCTTGATCGACAGTGAAAAGAAGAGATAGAGGAGGAAAATATCGGTCAAGGGTGGAGAGAAAGAGTAAACTTTCGGTGACATTTGAATTGCAAAAGTCAGAAGAGAAAATTAGGTTGCCTCTCCAAGTTGTTAAGGATCCCCACTCATTTGAAATTGGCCATATTCCAATAATTCATCTGTTAAAAGATATTCTTTTTCTGAAGTAGTATTGCAGAGAACTAAGTGCAATTCATCCTAAGATGGAATAAAAACAAGGCCAGGTTAATTGAAATCACCGACGATGATAAAATCATCACTGGAGTCAACTATTAGTCCATAACAGCAGATAAAGTAAAAATATCGATTATAGGCAGAAACCTTAATGCACACGAATTCAAGGAGTGCCGATTTAGAGAGGGATTGCATTCAGTGGAGTGTGAACCGTCAAGACAATCCGAAGCCCACAGGCACTGAATCTTGTGAAGGTAGCGAGACTGTAGAAAGGAGATGTTAAAACCATGAAAACGGATATAGATCTTGATAAGTAAAGAAGGGCCGGTTGACCCCTGGGAAAGTGCGAACATCCAAGATATTGGTCGCATTATTGAAATAAATGAAACTAAAACGTTAACAATCACTAAGTTTTAATGTTTCCTCTTTGACGTTCATACAATGACTGAATTAATGAATAGTAAGACAATAGATACATTATTTAAGATGAATTATTCAAGCGGGGATTCCCCATGTTAAAATATGTTGAATTCAAATTCTCTTAGTTAACATGATCTAAAAATATTTGTCTTTTGAATTAAGGGTTAGTTCAGGAAAATAATACCAGGATATTATTAATATTAAGGAGGTAACTCAATACGAATGCCTGCTATCGATCACAATATGAAAACTTTCTGATAAGTAGGGGGGGGGGATGATGGTGTCGAATTCCAGTACCGCTCGAACGTTTCCGGTTTTGCGACAGGAAAGACCTCCCTTCTTTGCGGTTCGGGTATTAAGCACCAACCCTCAACGCACCCCGTTACCGACCAAGCTTTATTTTACATAGTCGATCCCTAAAGACTTCGTAAGGATCTTATTTGTCTTCCTCACCCAACCACACGCCAGCCGACTTCTCGCCTAATCATCCACATAAAATAAAAAAAATAATTGTTGGCACAACAGCTCCAAGCGGGGCCGGGGCCTGTGACTAACACTCTCAACCATTCCTGTGTGAGCGTTGATATTCTGCAGGAATGGAAGGGACCTACAATTTACCGCCGAATCCGAACGGCTAACAGAGAAGCACTTTCCATGACATTAATTACTCTTGGAGGATTTGTCACTTCCTCGCAAGAGGCAGTACCCCGGAAAAGAACTTAAGGTGGAGTCGGCAGGGATCGAACCCAGGACCTTGGGCGTAGCAGTCCCACAGACTAAGCACTACGCCACGGGGTACTACCTACTCATCCATACACAAAATAAAAATCTACAACATAGTTTTAGATAATGATGAACAAATTATGTGTATTTAAAGTATTCAAGGGCATAATTCATAATTTTTGTTAAAGGAATTAATTGTATATACATATATATAGTAAAGGAATGCTTATGGTAAGATAATGAATGAACCGAAAAATAATTAAAACTTTATAGGCACATATATCTACTAAGGCAAATAAAAATTAAAATTTCGTACCGAAAATTGCATATATGGCAAAAACAGGGATGATTCCCACAATAAAAAAGAAACAAAATGATCAATAGGTTCGTGCGATAGAAAATATTTCATCATATAGGTTAATCATACTAATGACTCACTCAAAATTCAGTACTTTCTCAATTCGGGGTTTCTTTAAAGGTATGCCCCGTGACCAGTAGATAAAAATGGGTTGTTGACTTCATTTAGATTTGTGCACAATATTTAGAGATGGGTTCAAGGTTCTCTCACGATATCCTTGACCAATACACTGTAATTATTTATATGAAATCAAATATTTTCGTTCTGGGGGGTAAGGACGCCCGAATTCGCGAACCGTGTCATCTTCTCATGCGAGACGTTTATTCCGAACAGCTTAGTTATATGAGTTTTGGGTTCTAATTCCCCAGAATCGATTGACCGCCGGTGCATAAAACTTTGCACGTTCGAGACTCGCAATGGTCTCCGTAAACCGTCCACTTTACGCTTTATTTTTCTTTTGGACAGTGGGTTTTCTCGACATTGTTGAATGAGTGGCGCCTCCTTTCCCCAAAGTTCCCTCCCGATTCCTTGTCCACAATTCTTTGCTGGCTCTATAATTCAATGTTTATTAAATAATCTAATATACTACTAAAGTTTTTCGCTATTACCTATCACCAAATATCAAAATTCCCAATAAGATGTCTTGACTCGTCGAGCTGCGAAGAAAGAAAATGCGGACGATGCGATTTACGCTAAAAACGAAAATGGCGGAATTCGCAGTTTCCGGTTTCATCCCCTAGGCATGCGTTCAGACTCATATAATAGGACGACGTTATCAACTACTAGAGGTCTCTTCGACCGAAATGGACCATCCAGCGCAAATATGTCGAAGTAGCTCATTGGGGTACCTACCATGCTGACTATTGGCGTCGCCTTTGGTTCACTTAATTGGAATTCATCCGCCGCTCGTTCACTTTCTGAGTGGTTCATCTAGGTTAACTGCGACCCAACAAAAAAAACAGTTGACCCGTTTTGGTAGGACAATTATACAGTTGCTATTTTTCAGTGTTCAACACTCGCACTTATAAGTTCAGCAAGTCAAGTCCGGTTGGACAAGACCAGTACCCGAACGAGGTAAGATAAGCCCAATTGAAGCGTATGAGTTAGTTGGAACCACAGACCAATACAGACCACCAACTCGTACTCCTCTTGCCTGAAACACCCTCGAAATATTTGTTCGTGTCTGTGAATACGTGTACATCTCTGCCTGCATTTTGTGATGACAACCATCCCTGCGTATGCCATTTTTTTTTTTATGTTTATTGTCCTATTTAAAAAGCAAGGTCCCTTCAAGCAAAAATCACTGACTTCAGAATTCTCGGTTCATTTCTGGCTCACCTGAGTCTGCGTTTAACGAGGCCTCTCACGAAATTGCATGCATGGCATACAAAATTAAGAAAGAGATTCGAGAATCGAGTATTTTTTTCTTTTTTAATAGATTTGAGAGAAAGAGTGTTAGAGAGGGAAAGATAGAGGGAGGGAGAGATCAGGAGCCTTTTATTTATATGCATAATATGTTTACTTTTTGGTTTGCATTGGAGAATGGAGACGACAGTACAAAGACAAAATTGGAAAAAATAATTCGGGCAGTGAAAGTGTTTTTGAAGAAAAGAAAATAAATAAAAATACATAGTTTAAATGAAACGAGTGCCAATTGTTATTTTTATAAGTTAATTTTTGTTATTTTTATAAGTTGTGACCATCAATTTTGTGGAATAAAGAATAAAAAATAAAAGAATATGGCAACAAATTTTATTTATATTTTGTTTTGGACGACAGAAGTTGTTTTCGATACTCCAACTCGTTTTTTTTGTTTTCAAGTTTGTTTTGGGTGCAATTTCGCTGAGCGGGACGAGCTCTCTCTCTCTCTCTCTCTCTCTCTCTCTCTCTCTCTCTCTCTCTCTCTCTCTCTCTCTCTCTCTCTCTCTCTCTCTCTCTCTCTCTCTCTCTCTCTCTCTCTCTCTCTCTCTCTCTCTCTATCTCTATCTCTCTCACTCTCTATTTCTCTATCACAAGTGAGTCCGTAGGAATTCTAATTTACATACTAAATGGAGCCAACAAACGTCGTTTTACGGCTCCGCATTTGGATCCGTATGCGGAGTCTAGTATGTGAATTTGACTCCGCGCGTAGATCGAATTCGGACCCATTTGCTTGAAGGGGTAGAGCGTCACACTCTCAAAATAAATTGCATATCAACTGATTTTCAGCTTGTTTTCAAAAAGACAGACGATACAGTCTGTATCTTATTGGTCCGTGGTTGGAACACTGGGCATCGCCAAGTTGATACCAATCAGAGCCTACCCTATTTAACAGCACCCAGCCATCCACCACTTATAGACTTATAAACAATAATTTGTATTAATAAACATATTTAAAGTATTTTACATCTTTGCGATTTGTTTCTAATAATAATAATAATAATTTTAACTATAACTTAACTTTTTGTTAAAAATAAAAAGTAAAATACAATTATCTAATTGTGGGATTGAATTATCTATTACAGATGAATCAAAAGAAGACGAACGTGAACGAAGCAAAGTGAACGAAGAAACAGATATCAGCAAACTCTTTGGTACTCGCCAAAAGTGTACAAATCGCTGTCTTAAATGCAATGAAGAGGTATGTACTTCTACATGTATGTATTAGCCTCGTTTAATATATAAAATTTTACTTGATTTTTTTTAGAAATTCAAATCAAATATCCTCTTGGCGTGTAATATTTCATACCCAATAACTAATAAAGATTTGGAGCATTTTAATTTTGGGACGATACTTAAAGAATCACTTGGAACAGAAAAGAACATACATGCGTTCTGTGAAAATTGTAAAAAGTTTTCACCAACATTTCAATCGGTCAAAGTAATAGCTATTATTAATAACCTAGTTTTGTTTGTTATTAAGTTTTATTCACTTGAGGCCGAGAAAGAAATTAACTCATTTTATTGAAAGGGTTGACTCAGGTCATGTAACGACTCCGATACTTCCCAAAAAAGTTTTAAAGTTCTAAAAAATAGAGATAAAACATCGATTTTGATTTTTCTTTTTGTTTATCGATACATGCAGAGCTTCAACTTAGAAATGCTTGATTTATACTTCAGGGTTAATTTAGATCTAAAAAAAAAAGTTTGTTGTAAATGTCCTGGTTTTAAAAAAAACCTCTTTGGGCGACCCAGTGCGACTTCTAAGCCCTATTTTAAGAATGTTTTATATGCACCTAAGCCCAACTCTTGGATTTGTCAACAAAACCTGGGGCGACCCTGGTTAAAGTTCAACAAACAAAGTAAAAGCATACCAGTTTTATCAATATTAAAGTGTCAAATTTTAGTATCTTTAGTATTTTAATATAAACAGTAACATTGAAATAATTTTAATAGAATTTGATCGTTAATTTGTTTTTCGTTGGTCGCTCTCATGTGAACGGTGCTTTATATTTTGTTAATTTTAATTAACACCAATCAATTAGGTGACTAGTCTTCCACAAGTTCTTTCCATCAACTGTGGCCTTAGCAATGAAAAGGATTTGTCATTTCTTAAACGACAGTTGAATCGTAACTTTGTATCTACACCTTCTGAGAGTCCAGCGGTTTTAAACACCACCAAACTATGTCGGTATGGAATTAACTGTTCGCGCGGTGATTGTCATTTTGTACATCCTGACAGGTAAGTGGCTATTTATTTGGTTTTTTTTTTTCGTAATTTAGATACCTAAGTACTTTAAGCATGGTTTTTATCTTGAAAAAACAACTAAATAATTAAACAGGAAATCTCCTTCGAACGCTGCAAACAATAGTTCTCCCAATTCTCGCCAGAATTCTTGGTTTCCTTTGAACTTTTCAATGGCTGTCGATGCCAATGGCGAGTTAAGTGTTCAGACCGAAAACAGTAATACAAAGTCTGAAGAGGTTTTAAAATCAAATATTTAAACCCATAATGCATACTAAAATTAAAATATTTTTTTTTTCAGACAAAGACAGAAGATGTACAATTACCTATTAAACGTACATCAACTCCAATCGACACCCGTTCAACAGACAAGACAACAGGCAGGGAAACAAAAATTCTTACCTAATTTATTAAAATTAAAGAATACTTTCATTTAGTGAACAATACCTATACGGAGTACTCTCTAAAAGCAGTTGTTTGTCAAGTAGACGACGGATCTCAAAAAAATCTGGTTTCTTTGATAAATGTAGGTAAACTCTATCACAATTTAAAAACGGCAACAGCAACCGACGATCAGAATCAGTGGTACATTTTCAATGATTTTAGGTAGTTTCTCAATGATTTTAGGTGAACTTTCTTTGTTAAATAAATATTTGTTTCTTTTAACAGCATCTCCCCTGTTTCAACACAAGAATCAGTTTGGTTTACTTTAGATTGGAAAGTACCTTGCGTGCTCTTCTATAGCAGTGTCAACACAGACGATGAATTCGAAAATTCCCCCGAAGAAAAAGAAACCGAAAATTCGTTTTACAATCCTTTTATTCAAGTAAATTAAGTGCTTTGGAACTTGGAGTTGGTTATTTAATTTTAATATTTTAGGATATCCTAAGTCCCAAACACCCGTCTGTCAAAAGCGAAACGCTCTTTAAACCCCTTCAACCAAACGAAATGATCAAAAAAGGAGATCTTGTTGCAATGGATGCCGAATTTGTCACTCTCAATCCAGAAGAAAATGAGATTCGCCCAGATGGAAAAACAGCCACAATAAAGCCAGTACACATGAGCGTCGCTAGAATTTCCTGTATTAGAGGGTAAAGATCATAAGGTTTAGATTATTAATTGAGCAATATAATATTTACAATTGATTCTTATTCTATTTTACTTATGATACTTAAAAATATTTGTTGGCACATTAGGGGCCTAACTATGTACATTGATAATTTTATAATACATTTAAAAAAAAAATTGTCATTAATTATACTTATATTAATAGTCAAGTGGGGGTGTCCATCTCGGGTTGTTCAAATCCGGTTGTCCTTGATGTGTTGGTGAATTGGCTACTAGCCACGGTGGTAAGTTGACGCTGCTTCCTCGTAAAACTGGATAGCCTCGTCGTCGTTGATTCTGATAACTCCTTCGTCCATTAGCGCAGTTATGTCCAGGTATCGTGGTTCAGGATGTCGTTCTTCACTGTTGATTGTGCTCACTAGGGGATTCGGATGGTTGACTAAATTTGTCGCCAACCTTCTATCCGATTCCGTCAAATACTTGTCCAACAGTGTTATCGCTGCTGCCTCGTAGAGTCGTTTGTTGCTTGGGTACTTCTTCCGTCGTTGATCGAAGTGAAGATCCGTGCAAATCCTTAACATTTTCCTTTCAAATACTCCGATCTTCTTCATACTTGTCTTTGATGTTGTGAACCAAACCCAAGTACTTTACAATAGGCTTGGGTGTCAATTGGGTTCCATCTGGTAGATTCACAATGATACTGCGGTAAGTACTGGCTGAACGTGTTTTGGCGTCGCACGGGTCTTCTGAAGCAAGCTAACTCCGATTTAGCAGAATTAACTCTGATGTCCCATTTCACGTAGTAGTCCCACAGTCTTCTCACGTGTTCTTCAACTCTTCGGGCTGCGATAATTGCTGACATCGATTTGGCGTATGTAAGTGAGTCATCCGCGTACAGTAGATTCATCGCGTTCTCGGGCTGAGGCTGATCGCAAGTGAATATACTGTATAGAAATGGTCCTAGTTTGGATCCTTGAGCTACTCCAGCTCTGATAGCTTTGGTTGTTGACTGGCTGTTTTCAATTTGGACGAAGAAGGATCTGGAAGAAAGAAAACTATAAATTATTTTTATTAATGTAGCTGGAAAATTAAGTAAAGTAAGTTTATGGATCAGACCGTTGATCCATATACTGTCAAATGCTTTCTCGATATTAAGAAAGCATCCAACTACCACCTGATAGTTGTTGAGAGTGCTGACCACGTCCTTCTGGAACCGTAGAAGAGGATGCAGAGTCGAATGTTTGGCCCGGAATCCGAATTGCATATTTAGGATGATATTGTTGCCGTCGCTGTATGACTTAAGTCTTCGTAAAATGAGTCCTTCGAGGATTTTGCTGGTGCTGTTTAGCAGTGATATTGGCCGATATCCTGACACCGAACCTCTGTCTCCTTTCTTCGGAATAGCTACTATCTTTGCTTTCTTCCATTTTTCTGGGAAATAGCTTTTGTTGATGCAGTTGTTAAATACTTACTTACTTAAGGTGGCGCAGACAGTCCATTGTGGACCACGGCCTCAACCAACAATCCTCGCCAGCTAGGCCGGTCCCTAGCCAGTGGCCTCCAGTTGCGCACACCAAGTTGGTTGAGGTCGTTTACCACTTGATCGCGCCACCTTAGATGGGGTCTTCCAGAACTGCGTCGGCCCTCCGGGTTGAAATTGAAGACTCGTCGGGCAGGAGCGTTTTCGTCCATACGCTCCACATGGCCCAGCCCAGTTCGTCATTGAATCTTCTCCTCCATACTCCATTGATACATACAGGCCAAAATATCACCCGAAGAATCTTTCTCTCAAAGCACCCCAGCCTGCATTCATCCGATTGTGTCAGTGTCAACGCTTCTGCCCCATACAGCAGGACTGGGATGATAAGGGTCTTGTATAGTGTCTCCTTGGTCCTTTGAGAGAGGGCTTTACTACTAAGATGCCTTCTTAGCCCGAAGAAACAGCGATTGGCAAGAGTGATTCTTCGACTGATCTCTTCGCTGATGTTGTTCTGAGAGGTTATAGTGGAACCCAAATAGACAAAGTCCTTGACAACCTCAAAGTTATATCTGTCCATTGTGACGTTTTGTCCGAGCCTACGGTGATGATCTACTTCACCCGAGGACAGCATATACTTTGTTTTATCTTCATTTACAGCCAGACCCATTCGAGCCGCTTCCACTTCAATACTTGTGAATGCTCCACTGACAGCGCGCTTCGTTCTTCCAATAATGTCAATATCATCAGCATAGCCAAGTAATTGAACGGATCTAAAAAAAATCGTACCGCTGGTGTTGACATGCGAGTTGCGTACGATTGCCTCAAGAATGATGTTGAAGAGGTTACATGACAGCGCGTCACCCTGTCGTAAGCCTTTCTCGACATTAAATGAGTCGGTGGTGTTCTTACCAACCTTGACGGAGCAGCGCGAATTCTCCATGGTCATCCTGCACAATCGAACGAGTTTGGCAGGGATGCCAAGAAGTGACATGGCTCTGTATAGCTCGTTCCTGTTTACGCTGTCATAGGCGACTTTAAAATCGATAAGGAGGTGGTGAGTATCGATCTGGAATTCTTGGGTCTTTTCCAAAATCTGCCGAAGTGTGAAAATTTGGTCAACGGTTGACTTACCGGGCCTGAAACCACACTGATAGGGGCCAATCAGTTCACGTGCGAAAGGGTTCAGACGTTCACACAGAATGACCGACAAGATTTTGTAGGCGACATTTAGGAGACTTATACCTCTGTAGTTGGCGCAGTTTAGAGTATCTCCTTTCTTGTGGATAGGGCACACAATGCTGAGGTTCCATTCGTCAGGCATACTGTCATCCGACCAGATTGTACAGATGAGTTGGTGTATGCTCCTCACCAAGTCATCTCCCGCTGCTTTGAAGAGTTCAGCCGTAAGGCCATCAGCTTAAGCAGCCTTGTTGGGCTTTAGTTTAGATATTGCTATCCGAACTTCTTCTTGGTCGGGAGGACGGAAATTTTGTTCTTCATCATCCAAATCGAATGGATCATTCTGCCTGACAGCGATTAGTTGGCTGTCTTCGCCGTTTAACAGTCTGCAGAAGTGTTCTTTCCAAATTCTCAGCACCGACTGTGTATCTACAACGACATTCCCACCCTCGTCTCTACATGCTTCCGCTCGGGCTTTGTAACCCTTGGACGAATGCTTTACCCTTTGGTAGAACTTTCGAACATTGCTTCTGCCGTAGCACCCCTCAATAGATTCAACCATTCGTTTTTTCAGTTATCTTTTTTTTTCTTCTGAAAAGCTGATGTTCCTCTTTCCTCTTTTGTTGGTAAACCGCACGGGAAGCGCTCTTGGCAGCTCTAGTTCTGGCATTCAGAACTGCATGATAGGCTTCGTCTTTGGCCAAGTGTGCGAGCCTGCACTCATCATCAAACCAGGTGTTTCGTTGCGGTCGCCTAATGAAACCCAAAACATCCGTGGCAGCGGTTTTGATGGCTATTTGGCAATTGGGCCTCTGGGTTTGGTGCAGGCGCCGGGCTTGTCAAGAGATAAGAGGAGACATGATTGGCAAAGGTTGTGGCGGTCTCTTGCGATTGTAACTTCGCAACATCAAACTTTCTCACAGTGGATGTTCGCTTCTGCGGTCTGGTGGAGATCCGCATTCGCACTTTAGCTACAACAAGGTAGTGGTCCGAGTCTATGTTGGCCCCTCGGAAAGTGCGGACATCCATGACACTGGACGCATGTCTGCTGTCAATCGCAATGTGATCAATTTGGTTGACGGTATTTTGATCAGGAGACCGCCAGGTCCCCTTGTGTGTATTGAGGTGTGGGAAGTATGTGCTAGCTAAGATGACATTTCGCCCCGCAGCAAAGTCGATTAGCCTGTGTCCGTTACCGGAAGTGTTGTCGTGCAGGCTATGCTTTCCGACTGTCGAGCCAAAGTTACCCTCCTTTCCGATTTATAATAATAATAATAATAATAATTTTAACTATATGCCTGTAAGACCCAAGGTCTTTTGAATGCAACTGCACGGCATTAGTTAGAAGGAATAGAAAGATAGGAAAGAATTTTGGTTGGTACAATGGATTGAGAATAAGATGATATTTATCTCAAGAAAATCCCACGGGTGGCGTCCAGTTGAAACTGGGGGAATAAATAAAAATTACTGCCCAGGCTGGGGCTCGAACCCACAACTCTTAGGTTAGCATTCAAGCACTACATCCACTGTACCATTGCCACCCGCATTGAAGTCACCAAGAATAAACTTAGTGTCGTACTTCGGGCATTCATCATACGTCTTCTCGAGAAGATCGTAGAATTCTTCTTTGGTCGTGTCATCTTTTTCCTCCGTGGGGGCGTGGACGCAGATCAGCGAGATGTTGCTGAATTTGGATTTAATGCGGATTGTGACAATGCGTTCGCTTATGCCACGAAACCCCAAGACTTCTTGCCTAAGCCTTCCTCTTATCACAAATCCGCATCCAAATAGCCGCTGTTTTCTTGTCCTGTAGCACTTGCCGTCACCATCCCATCGCACTTCTTGGATGGCTGTGATGTCGGCTTTGACACCATCTAGGGCCTCCACTAATTGTTCGGCGGCACGTGGCCTGTTAAGGGTCCGGACATTCCACGTGCAGTTGTTAAATATTATTGTTAAATATATAACCACGACTTGGGGAAGCTTCTTTATGATGTAACTGGATATGTTGTCAGGTCCAGATGATTTTTTTGGACGTCCGTTGTGGATTACTTTGGCCACTTCTTCAGGGTTGGAGAAAATTTCAGAACCCTCGGGATCACTTGCAGGATTACTATTACTAAAAATAGTTGTCTGAGTGTTCATCCTTTGAAGTTCCTCAATTGTTGATTCCACTTCCTCGACAAATTCAGGGTCGTTGGGCGGGTTTGGCACGAAATTTTCTTCAAAATATTCGGCAAATGCTTCAACTTTTTCCTGGGTTGTGTTGACATCCCCGTGCCTGGTGGTGATTTTTTCTGGCACCTGTGGCCTCTTGCCAATAATTCGGTTGATGTTTTTGAATGCGTCAGGTCCTGGTTTGATGCTTTGTAGCCTTTTCTGGAATTGGTCGTTGTTAAAATGTTGAATTGCATTGCTTAGCATGATTTGTGTGCACTCCAATTCACTTATAACTACTTGGTAGCTGTTGTTGGTAGTGTTCCATTCCCTCTGTTGGATCCTTTGAAGCCTTTTTCTCAACCCTTCTCTGTGGTCATAAAGACGAACAATGCCTTCCGGCAGATGTTGGTATCTGTCTCTCGGAGTTCTTGGGCTCTTGTTCGTCTAGGGCGTTGTTTATAGACAGTTCTATTTCTTCAATGGCAACATCAATTTCGTTGTTTGTAAGGTTTTGTTTGCAGCCGGCATGACCATTGTCTCCTCAATCTTCCTTTGAAAACGTTCGACATCAAGACGTTTGTAGTTGATATAACCCTCTGGCTCTTCTCTATCCATTACTGATATCGGTTGGTTCAGTGTAATTGTGAGCTCGACTGGTTTGTGATCTGAATCTCCTGTTAGGGTTCTGTAGGTGTAGTTCCGTAGCTCAGGTAGGATGTTAATAAAGTTTGCCGATACAAGGAAGAAATCCAGCCAGGATGGCGTCTTTGGGTAAGTTGGCTTCGGTTGAGAAACGATGTGGAAGGAGTGGTGTTCAAAATTTCCTTCGAGTCAGTTGCCCAACGTAGTTCCAGCGCTATTTTCCGTTGTGTCATACCATAGAGGGTGTCGGGCATAAAAATCCCCTCCAATGAGTCCGTATGTATGTTGCTCGGTTATCCTGCTGAGGGTTAGCAAATCGTGTTCCATATCGCTTCCGTTGGCTTTGCATTTGTTGTAAATGCTGATAACAAGCAGCGTCATGTTGTTTTCGACCTCCACAACAACCGCTGTTGCTTCAAACGATTTAAGGCTCGGGATTTTGACTTGGGAGGCCTTGATGTTCTTCCTCACGAAGTGCGCAGTACCTCGTTTGCCTTGATCCTTGTCTGTCCGGAAGGTGTTGTATCCTTTGTAGTCGATTTGGTTCCTTTTTGTCACATTAGTTTCGCTGATCAGTGCCATGTCCGGGCGATTCTTCTTTAAAAACAGGTTAAAACATGTTCTTCTTTGCAGGCTGTATAACGAATTAACGTTATACGCCACTATGCGTAGTTTGTTGATCATCATTACGCTCTGCATAGGCTGAAAATAAAGGCGGCCAAGGCCACTGACTGATTCTCTTTACTCAATGATGAGTAGTTTGCTGGCATGACACAGCGTGCTTTAGTGAATGCTGATTCCAGGTTGACTCCGAAGTGCACCTTGGCTTCCTCATTCAGGTTTACTCTGGGGGCTCCCATTGATTTATCCTGGACTGTCTGTTTGCTGTGGTGTTTTTTTCTGGGCTTGGGCTGGTTTAGTATATCGTGTCCTGGCTGCGGTTGCAAAACTTGCCTTGTTTTGCGTTAGGATGCACGCTGCTTTTGCTCGTTGTTCTTGCTGAGCCTTTTTCTGTGTCTCGATTTTCTTCAATTGTTCCCTTTGGGCAACAAGAACTTTACATCCCATGTAGTTGGCTGGGTGGCCGAATTCTTTGCAGTTTGCACAGTACACTCCATCTCCTCTTTCTTTGCGCTTGCACTCGCCAGGGTTATGGTCTTCGTTGCATTTTACGCAAACGTATTTCTTTCCGCAGTTAATGGATACGTGGCCTGTTTTTTGGTAGTTCCAGCATTGAGGTCTTTCGTGGCTCTCATACTTTTCCCAGTGGACGACCTGGTTCAGGATGAGTTTTTTCGTATAGATTTCAGCAACGTCATAGTTCTTGCTGACCTCTACTACGAATTGGTTGAATGCCCTGGATTTGTTTCTCCTCGACCGGAAGAGGGAAACCTTGATGGCTGGGATTCCTTCAGTTTGTAGCTCGTCCAGGATTTCAATGGCGGTGTAGGAGTGGTGGATGCCTTTCAAGACGAGCAGGTTTTTCCTTTCCTCCCGCGCTGTGAAGGTGTGGTGCTCAATTTTCGTTGTCTTCAGGAAATCTCTAATTGCTGTGAAGCCTTCCTTTGTTTCAGCGTTTATCACAGTTTTGGTAGTATTCAAGTTCTTGAAGGTGAACTTAACACTCTTTCCTTTTGCGTGTCTTCCTATTTCGGCAGTGTTGCTGGAGAAGACGATGATTGGCGGCATTTTTTCCTTCTTTGTGTCGGTTTTTGGGGTTGATTTTGACTGCTTATGTGGTTGTGGGGTTGGTTGTTGGAGTGGCAGAGCTGGCTGCTGGTGCACTTGATCCTCCTGGGCAGGTTGGTCCTTTGGCTGGTTTTCGGTGGGTTGCGGCTGGCTGGTTGGCTGTACGGTAGGTAACTTGTCTTCCTTGAGTTTCTTTTGTGTAATTTTCTTTGATGATTTTTTCTGACGTTTTGATCCATTACGGGGTTCTTCATCAGAGCTCGACGTATTCTTGTCAACCCTTGACCTTCTTCTGACTTCCTGCCAGTCAAAATTGATATCTTCATCTGCATCACCTTCATCTCCGGTGATACAGACGAGGGCACCCCTTCTGACTTGCTCTTCTTTGGTTTCTTCAGCCTCTTCCTCCATAGGTTCGTCTTGGTTTGATGTAGCTGGTTCTTCATTATCCTTGGTGCTTTCCTTGTCCATGGCCTCCTGTCTGACCTCAGTTGTGATTGCAGCGAAGATTGCATTAATCTTCGGTGCAAAATCCGGTCCCAGGTCCTTCAGCATTCGGCGCAATAATTCCTTGATTGCGACAACGGCAGTGTCAATGGTTAGGGGTTCGCCCATATTGACCTGCCTTCTCAGAAAATAAAAGGATTTATGTTCACGAGGATTATCCCTCGTTATAATCACCTTCTTATCCTCTGGATTTTTCTTCTCGGAATTACCTTCCAGGTAGCTGGCAGGTAGTTCTTCTTTTGTGTCCCTTTTTTATGGGGTTGTAAATAATTTGGCTACTGTTTTATTTTTAGATTTAAATAATCCGGTCTCCGTGTGTCCTCTTTCGTTGGCGATCGCTGACTGATCATAAGGTTTAGCATTTATCTGTTCTTTTTTATTAATTTTTTTTTTTTTTTAGGCAAGGTCCGGATGAAGGAGTTCCTTTTATGGATGATTATATATCAACACAAGAAAAAGTTGTCGATTACTTAACACAATTTTCTGGCATTAAGCCCGGTGATCTTGATGCAAACTTTAGCAACAAACGTCTAACAGCTTTAAAAAACTCTTACCAGAAACTCAAATATTTAGTTGACATCGGATTAATATTTGTCGGTCACGGATTAAAGAACGATTTCAGGTTCTAGAATTTAGAGGTCGTCGTCAGAAGAATTTAAAAAAAAAATAGATTTGTTTATCTAATTTCAGAGTTATCAATATGATAGTACCATCCGATCAAATAATTGACACCGTTCATTTATTCCATTTACCACATCATCGAATGATCTCACTACGGTTCTTAGCCTGGCACTTCTTAGGTTTGATTTACATTTATTTAAAAAAAATTAAATTGAAAACAAGAAATTAATTGAAACAAAAATTAGGGACAAAAATCCAATCAGAAACACATGATTCGGTCGAAGATGCTCGCACAACACTGCAACTGTACAAACATTATCTGAAGTTACAAGCCGAAAAGAAATTCACATCAGCCCTTAAAAACTTGTATGACCGCGGCAAACAATTATCTTGGAAAGTTCCAGAAGATTAAGAGATGACCCGCCCCGGAATCCCAATTCCAAAGTCGTTTAAAATTATTATTATTTTCTTCCAAGAATAAGAATCGAGTACAAAGAACAAAGCTTATATGTTTCGTTATTCCACAATTTTCGAGTTATTATTTTATATACAAAAGAAAGAACACAAAAAATACGTATAATTGGAGAACGTAAAAAACAATACAATTAAGAAACTTCTTTTAATACTTTTATGTTCAAACGAAACGGTTTATTTGTTAAAAAAGCATATATATATTTATATTCATAAAGACTCCAATCGATTAAAATACAAAAAAAAATTAACAAATATTTACAAAATCTTTAAAATTGTATTTGATTTTGCAAGAGGTTCATGATCCTTTGTACTTGCTCTTATAGGGCAAGTGCATATTGGTTTCGTGCAGAAAAAAATTGAGGTTTTTATCAAATATGACATTAAGATTATAGAGAAACCCAATAAAGTGGTTTTCGCCACACCATCCGTTGGTCTGTCTGTGCGGATATGCGCTGTTTCACGTCAAGCCACAGCCTAAACCGCTTGACAGATTTTGTCGAAACTGCATATATAGCAGTTTAAAGAAAAAGTAACAGAACTAGAGCTGCCAAGAGCGCTTTCCGTGCGGTGTACCAGCAAAAGAGGAAAGAGGAACATCGGCTTTTCAGAAGAAAAAAAAGAGAACTGGAAAAACGAATGGTTGAATCTATTGAGGGGTGCTACGGCAGAAGCAATGTTCGAAAGTTCTACCAATGGGTAAAGCATTCGTCCAAGGGTTACAAAGCCCGAGCGGAAGCATGTAGAGACGAGGGTGGGAATGTCGTTGTAGATACACAGTCGGTGCTGAGAATTTGGAAAGAACACTTCTGCAGACTGTTAAACGGCGAAGACAACCAACTAATCGCTGTCAGGCAGAATGATCCATTGGATTTGGATGATGATGAACAAAATTTCCGTCCTCCCGACCAAGAAGAAGTTCGGATAGCAATATCTAAACTAAAGTCCAACAAGGCTGCTGGAGCTGATGGCCTTACGGCTGAACTCTTCAAAGCAGCGGGAGATGATTTGGTGAGGAGCATACACCAACTCATCTGTACAATCTGGTCGGATGAAAGTATGCCTGACGAATGGAACCTCAGCATTGTGTGCCCTATCCACAAGAAAGGAGATACTCTAAGCTGCGCCAACTACAGAGGTATAAGTCTCCTAAATGTCGCCTATAAAATCTTGTCGGCCATTCTGTGTGAACGTCTGAACCCTTTCGCACGTGAACTGATTGGCCCCTATCAGTGTGGTTTCAGACCCGGTAAGTCAACCGTCGACCAAATTTTCACACTTCGGCAGATTTTGGAAAAGACCCAAGAATTCCAGATCGATACTCACCACCTCTTTATCGATTTTAAAGTCGCCTATGACAGCGTAAACAGGAACGAGCTATACAGAGCCATGTCGCTTCTTGGCATCCCTGCAAAACTCGTTCGATTGTGCAGGATGACTATGGAGAACTCGCGCTGCTCCGTCAAGGTTGGTAAGAACACCACCGACTCATTTAATGTCGAGAAAGGCTTACGACAGGGTGACGCGCTGTCATGTAACCTCTTCAACATCATTCTTGAGGCAATCGTACGCAACTCGCATGTCAACACCAGCGGTACGATTTTTTTTAGATCCGTTCAATTACTTGGCTATGCTGATGATATTGACATTATTGGAAGAACGAAGCGCGCTGTCAGTGGAGCATTCGCAAGTATTGAAGTGGAAGCGGCTCGAATGGGTCTGGCTGTAAATGAAGATAAAACAAAGTATATGCTGTCCTCGGGTGAAGTAGATCATCACCGTAGGCTCGGACAAAACGTCACAATGGACAGATATAACTTTGAGGTTGTCAAGGACTTTGTCTATTTGGGTTCCACTATAACCTCTCAGAACAACATCAGTGAAGAGATCAGTCGAAGAATCACTCTTGCCAATCGCTGTTTCTTCGGGCTAAGAAGGCATCTTAGTAGTAAAGCCCTCTCTCAAAGGACCAAGGAGACACTATACAAGACCCTTATCATCCCAGTCCTGCTGTATGGGGCAGAAGCGTGGACACTGACACAATCGGATGAATACAGGCTGGGGTGCTTTGAGAGAAAGATTCTGCGGGTGATATTCGGGCCTGTATGTATCAATGGAGTATGGAGGAGAAGATTCAATGACGAACTGTACGGGCTATACAGCGACATTGACTTGGTTAAGAAGCTGAAAATTCAGCGGCTTAGATGGCTGGGTCATGTGGAGCGTATGGACGAAAACGCTCGTGCCCGACGAGTCTTCAATTCCAACCCGGAGGGCCGACGCAGTTCTGGAAGACCCCATCTAAGGTGGCGCGATCAAGTGGTAAACGACCTCAACCAACTTGGTGTGCGCAACTGGAGGCCACTGGCTAGGGACCGGCCTAGCTGGCGAGGAATGTTGGTTGAGGCCGTGGTCCACAATGGACTGTCTGCGCCACCTTAAGTAAGTAAGTAAGTAAGTAACGGTTTTTTTCATTCTGGATTTGCTCGAAAACGGCTCTTACGATTTTGACTAAATTCAAAATTTAACAAACTCAGAGTATTTCTGATAATACTGCGTTTTTTGTTTTTGGCTTAACGAACATTAGGTTTAAACGGATTTTTCCAAATGGTCATACGTTCGCAACGGCTTGATTGATTTGACTGACTTTGTTTGGCATAATTCCTTACAGCTTTCTACTGAAAGGGTGGCTCCCGTACAACGATCCGTTTAGATTTACCCATCTTTTTTTGAATTTTTCTTATTTGATCAAAACAGCTCTAACGATTTTGATTAAACTTTGTGAGAATATTCTTTGAGTGTTCTTAAGAAAACTAAAAATGCAATACCGTTTTTTTTTTTTTTCCATAAATTGGCAACTGTCTTATCGAATTCACTAAAACTTTGTTAGGTATATTTAATTACAGCTTCTTATTAGACGGCGTTGAATTTTTTCAGTTATTATTTCTTTAACGGTGGCTCCCACACAACGAGGCACTAGGTTTTGGCCAACTGTTTTTTTTTTAATCAGCTCAAAAAAGTCTCTTACGATTGTTATTGAACTCAAACAAAATAAAAACCATAACAACAAAAATACGACGTCAACGTATCTCCACCAAGTTATTGGTAACTTTCCTATATCTTTCATTTTTGTTTCAAATATTGTCATGAAAGGTGATAAGGCGTTTCCCATGCAAAGTTCCTTTTGTGATCTGATAGAATTTTCCATCATATTGGCAAATGTTTTGATCTGCATAGTCATATTGCCAATATGATGGAAAATTCTATCAGATCACAAAAGGAACTTGCATGGGAAACGCCTTCTCACCTTTCATTGCCAATCTTTTCATGACAAATTTTGAAACAAAAATGAAAGATATAGGAAAGTTACCTTGGTAACGACGTTGCAGCAATAATTGAAAAAGGAAAAGAAGGAGAAATTTTATCGTATTTAAATACACAACGATTAATTCCACGATAGTAATGGAGGAGAATTCATCTTTACCTTTCCGTACGTTTGACGCGAAAAATGACGGCTCCATCGAGTTTTCTGTATACAGAAAACCATCAAACACGCCATGCTACATTCCATCAGACTCACACTGCCCAATGTCTCACAAAAAAGCTGCATTTCATAGTATGGTACACCGACTTTGCAGACTTCCGCTTAACATCAAAAGTTATAAGGAAGAATTAAAATACATCAAGTACGCTGCTTTGTTAAATGGTTATATGGAAGAAATGATAGACAATTTAGTCGCGCTTCATTCAAAAAAGATTAAAATACGAGGCATCACCACATTATTCATTGAAAAAAACAAACGAAGAGAATATCTTTTCCATACATATCTGACTTCACAAATAAAATCAAACAAGTCTTCAAAAAACATAATTTAGAAATTGTACACAGCAGCAATAACAAATTATAAAATTTAATTGTCAATTTAAAAGATAAAACCAAAAAATCTGGTATTTATTGGATCTCGTGCAATGATTGTGAAGAAAAATATATTGGCCAAACAAAAAGGAACATAGAAGTGAGAATGAAAGAACATTTGTCTAGCATTCAAAAACATCAAGCAACAAACTCCGCTGTCGCACTTCATGCACTAAAACATTACCATCACACACTATGGGATATGAACAACATCAAATTGAAGAAATAGGTTAACGATGCAACTAAACTGGATGCCTATATAAGCATTAATATGTTCTTAAACAGAAGCATATCAATGAACACGATGGGAGCCCTAATATGGTCCCCACTATTCAAATGCATCGAACAACCCACAAGTTGACGTCTTAATTTCTTGTAATTGTTTTTATTTTGTTTTTGTTTTGAACTTTTTCTCACTTGTACCTAGCCCATGATAGCCTAAGCTTGGTACAACGTGATCGCTGAGGATAACAAATAGTCGAAATGCATCCGAAAAGTAATTAATTTCGTTTAATCTTTAAAAAAAAAAATTTACAATCGTTTGCACAGCTGAGGTATCGTGCTAGGAATAGAGAGAGGTGGAAGGATCTGGTTGCCGCCCTATGCTCCAGTATGAGTTAAAGTGTTGCTGATAACAGTAGCTTTCGGAAACTAAGAAGAAGAATCTTTTAAATAAAATAAAATTAAATTGACAGTCATTTAAGGTGTTTTTATTCTTTATTATTAATGATTTGTGGACTTTGCGGTTATTATTTTATCGTTTTTATTATTAAAATACAACTTCTTATTTTTTGTTAAATTAAAATAACATAATATTATTAGTATTTATTTTTTATTTCTAAGAAAAATAATGATTTATTAATTTTTCCTTTGTTTTACTACACATCTTTCCTTTTTTTCTTTTTTTTTTTTAAATATTATCATAATCTTCGTCCAATTCCAAATATGTGTTTTTATTGGTTGTTACTGTTGTTGCAACTGGGGAAGCTGTTGGTATTGAAACCGGGCTGGTAACACTGGAAAAAAGTGACGAAGTTGTTACATTAGATAAATCTATAGTTATGACTGGACTCTCTTCTGCTGTAATGGTCGATGACTGAAGGTTGTTGTCTACTGCTTTAGCAATGCAGTTTTTATTGGGTTGTACCACAGTCGGCGAGGACGATGATGATGATAGTGACCCTGAATAACTGGTATCATGTAAAGCTAAATTACTGTAGTCTATTTTAACAACTGGCTTGTTGCAGAAATCAATGCTGACAATAGGCGCGGGTATGGCAGCTGTTGAGATCTGCGGTGTGCTTTGATTTATATAAGACGCTGATGCAACAGCGCTGTTTGTACAAATGTCGCCAGGCACAGATTTGGGTTGGTGTTTTAGACGGCGGAGATCTGTTGCTGTTAATTGTTGATTTGGATCTTGGTGATGTTGTTGACTTTGCTGCTGGACAGTAGCGGTTGTTTTTGTTGTTTGGAGACCATGTACAGCTCTTGTAATTCCACTTGGCGCTGAATCTCTTCGAAGGAGTTTTGGTGGCGTGCTTTCGATTGATTTACCAAGAATTCTTGCAACTTGTTCGTTTTGTATTTGAGTAATATTACGACCAATATCGTCCCACTGGCGTTTAAGTTGAGCCCGGTTTTCATCAGAGGCTAAATTACTACTGCCAGCCCCAGCATTGTTTTGGATTTGTGTAGATGATATTAATGTGTTAGCAACAATAGTTGTGCCACAACTTCTAGTAACACCATTGTTACGTATTAAAGACGACGCACCTCCGTTGGATGGGTTTATTATTTGTATTTTTGTTTCAATGTTGCTGTTGCTGCTTGTAGATGGCATACTTAAATCGTAAGGCATATCCGATGGGTCGATTGTAGTTGCTTCCGGTGAGCTATCGTTGCTAACTGCTTCTTCGGCTACACTTATATCTGGGATGTTCTTAACGAGTTCACGGAGAAAATCAAAACGATGTTCACCCATTATGCATTGTTTCATATGGGACGGTGACAGAGTTTTGGCATTTCGTGAATTTGTAATTTTTAACGTCTTCGTCAGTAAGGATTCTACAAACAGCTCCAATGTTCTAGGTATATTTTGAAATAAAATTCTTGAATTAAGGAAAATATTTGAACTTGGGTCTTGTTGGAAACTTACAGTAAAAGTATTCCTAAAAATAAAGCAAGTCATCTTAAAAATTGCAACTGGTTGGATTTTTTTCATGAAATGTAGGTATACCTACTTCAAGTTTAAAAAATCTTAGTGAAAAATAAGAAATTTTTAAAGGTCGATGATAAAAAAGGCATAGCGCCTTGCATTGCCCGTGATTACTCCTTCTAGTTTCTCCTTTTTCTAAAGATAGGATGTACATTTCGGTTAATACGAAGCTTGTGGTTTTTCGGCAAATGAAATTGCAGTTTGGATAATCATAAATGGTCTGTTCAGTATGAAGTCTTGATAAAGAAGACGAACAGTCAGAAGCGCTCTTTTTAGATGCAGATTTATGTCTGATGTGATGCTTCGTAGGTATTGTAAGTGATGGGTATATATGACATATTCCGAGGACAAGTGCCAAGCAACCATGGCAATGCAACCTTAAAGAACAGATAATATTCATTTTATGTGCTTAAAGCGAATGGCGCTTCAGATTCGCCCTAATAACCGCGTGTAGTACCCGCCTCGAAAATATTTTTTTTACGATTTCCCCACTTAAACTCAAGAAGCTTCGGATAGTCAATATCTTGTTATTTCTTACTTGTCTTTGTGCGGTTAAAAAGAATTAATGTTGCATATTAAATAAGTAGGTACATTATGTAGGTAGGTAGAAACGAAATATTTGTTTCAAAAAACTATAGGTACTCCACATTTTGTTTGCACAATTTTTGTTTTAGGTTCTTATCAAAATAATTTTTGTCTGACCTCAATGATAATAATATAATTAGTCAAAACGTCAACTTCATACCAGCCCATAATTTGAGATAACATCTAGCACTAGTAATGTTTTAATGCATCAAGAATAACCGAGCCCGCGAGTTTGGAGTTATATGCAGTTCGACTGTTTAAATTGTACATAAAATACACTTTCTTTCATCATCCGAAGGCAGAACAACACCAATCTCATAAATTTAACAGACAGGCCTGAAAAAACAAAACTTATACATTATATAGGTACACAACAATCGTGAGTTGCGGGGAAATGTTTTAAAAAAGGATATAGATTATAACTGGAACTGCTTGCGCCACTTTTCCTATTTCCTCATCACTTTGCATTATCTTCTTTATCCGACCCTAGAAGAAAAACAAATAAATAAGCCAAAAAACTCATGAAGGCTTAATAAAAGCCATTCTTTAAAAATTAATTAACTAGACAACAATAAAATCAAACCATTAGTTTGTTTTGAATTATGGATCATTTAAATTTATTTAAAATTAATCAAAATTAAATGTTTGGACGAAAATAGCAAAGCAAAACTTCATTCGGATTCATTCAAGGAAATAGCATCACACAGTAATTTTAGTGCTTAGTAGCAGGGAAACTGGGTCAAAATACCAATTTTAACTTACCGCCGGAAACCGAGCGTTGTATTTTTTCTTTTTCGATGGCATATTTAATTGCTCAGCACTTTGTTTTCTGTATTTTAAACGAATTCGATGCCAAAAGAGCGGAAAATAAATTATTTATTTGCAAAAAATGACATGGCATGTCTGTTTTGTAAGTTCTAAGTTGTTTGACTTTTCTTTCTATTTGTTTTTTTGTGGTGGTTAAAACTGGATTATTTTTCTGAAAATCGTAGATTCATTATTCGTGTTTGTAGCTCTACTATTGTATATAAAATCTGTAGTAATCTGGAGAGCAACTAAAAAATATTACGGTTCTTGGGCTATGGATGTCGCTAGTAATTATCACATATTTTAACCTTTTCAACTATATTTTCACCCATGGACCTAATAAGTACTTATTAGGTCCATGTTTTCACCTATCTAAAACGAGAAGTTTGGAGATATAGTTTGGATAGTATAGATGTCGCCACAGTGGATTAGTTCCTCCAGGCTACTATAGATGGTGGCGCTAGTTGTCTACTCTACTTTCAATGTACATGTAGTACTCTATCACTTGGAAGTTTTGCTTAAAAATTATAGGCGAAGAAGGAAGAGATGGAATAACGGCAAAACGAGGCATTAAATCATTAAAAATTAATGGCGAAGAAGGAAGAGATGGAAGGGTGTTAAGAACATAATGAGAATGGGGATCCGGAGAGAAACGTCAAACGATATGGCAACTGCCAAAAGGTATAGAGCCCCATTGTCACCAGAGAGGACATAATAGGCGTTTTTCTTTTTTCATTCAGAAACAAGTTCTGTAAAGAGTTCGAGTATATCGAATTCGCTCTGAACGTCCTCTGAACCAATTGTGTTCAGAACGCTCTAAACTGTTAATGAAACAAATTCAATATCCCATTAATTTCCTTTTCTAATGCCACTTGAAAAATCTGGAAAAAAGTTTTTTTAACCGTAAAAAAAATTTCGGCGGCCATTTTAATTGTTCTTAATTTCAGCCTCCGCTAAAAAATTCTTTTTAACAATTGAATTGGTTTAGAAGCATCTCACTTTTGACATTTATATTTTTGTTCAGTCTGCTCCATCTATTTATTTGGAGCTCTTAGAGCGCGCTTTGAACACACTCTGAAGGAAAAAAGAACAACAAATTCTAAGCTCTGCACGCTCCGAAGCAAAAAAGAAACACTTATTTTTTTTTTTTTGACAACTCAGTCTCTGCTGTGAACTAAAAAAGAAAAATGCCTAATGAAACGTATTTTATATCACATTCGCTCTGAATATCCTCTGAACCAATTGTGTTCAGAGCGCTCTGAACAATTAATTAAACCAATTTAATATCCCATTAATTTCTTTTTCTCATGCCATTTGAAAAACCTAAAGAAATACTTTTTTTAGGCTGTGTGTCAAATGCGTTAAAATGCTGGCTAAATTTGATCCAATGGCTAAATTTTGACGTTTACATCGAAATGGACACAATGTTAGCTTTTTGCTGTGTGAATTGGACTAAAAAGGGATATTTTGCAACAACTTTTCGCCTTTATTTCCCACTTGAACATCGAAATTTTCCAAGAAAACATAAGGCGTTTTTCTTTTTTCATTCAGAAACGAGCTCTGAACAGAGTTCGAGTATATCGAGCTCGCTCTGAACGTCCTCTGAACAAATTGTGTTCAGAGCGCTCTAAACTATTAATGAAACGAATTTAATTTTCCATTAATTTCCTCTTCTCATGCCACTTGAAAAACCTGAAAACAATTTTTTTTTAACATTTAAAATACCTTCGGCGGCTGTTTTAATTGTTTTTAATTTCAGCCGCCGCTAAAGAGTTCTTTTTATCAATTGAATTGGTTTGGAAGCGTCTCACTTGTGACGATTAAATTTTTGTTCAGCTTTTGCTCAGTCTGCCCCATCTATTTATTTGGAGCTCGTAGAGCACGCTCTGAACGCACTCTGAAGGAAATACGAATTTTTAGCTTAGTGGCATGAGAAGAGGAAATTAATGGAAAATTAAATTCGTTTCATTAATAGTTTAGAGCGCTCTGAACACAATTTGTTCAGAGGACGTTCAGAGCGAGCTCGATATACTCGAACTCTGTTCAGAGCTCGTTTCTGAATGAAAAAAGAAAAACGCCTTATGTTTTCTTGGAAAATTTCGATGTTCAAGTGGGAAATAAAGGCGAAAAGTTGTTGCAAAATATCCCTTTTTAGTCCAATTCACACAGCAAAAAGCTAACATTGTGTCCATTTCGATGTAAACGTCAAAATTTAGCCATTGGATCAAATTTAGCCAGCATTTTAACGCATTTGACACACAGCCTAAAAAAAATATTTCTTTAGGTTTTTCAAATGGCATGAGAAAAAGAAATTAATGGGATATTAAATTGGTTTAATTAATTGTTCAGAGCGCTCTGAACACAATTGGTTCAGAGGATGTTCAGAGCGAATGTGATATAAAATACGTTTCATTAGGCATTTTTCTTTTTTAGTTCACAGCAGAGACTGAGTTGTCAAAAAAAAAAAAAATAAGTGTTTCTTTTTTGCTTCAGAGCGTGCAGAGCTTAGAATTTGTTGTTCTTTTTTCCTTCAGAGTGTGTTCAAAGCGCGCTCTAAGAGCTCCAAATAAATAGATGGAGCAGACTGAACAAAAATATAAATGTCAAAAGTGAGATGCTTCTAAACCAATTCAATTGTTAAAAAGAATTTTTTAGCGGAGGCTGAAATTAAGAACAATTAAAATGGCCGCCGAAATTTTTTTTACGGTTAAAAAAACTTTTTTCCAGATTTTTCAAGTGGCATTAGAAAAGGAAATTAATGGGATATTGAATTTGTTTCATTAACAGTTTAGAGCGTTCTGAACACAATTGGTTCAGAGGACGTTCAGAGCGAATTCGATATACTCGAACTCTTTACAGAACTTGTTTCTGAATGAAAAAAGAAAAACGCCTATTATGTCCTCTCTGGTGACAATGGGGCTCTATACCTTTTGGCAGTTGCCATATCGTTTGACGTTTCTCTCCGGATCCCCATTCTCATTATGTTCTTAACACCCTTCCATCTCTTCCTTCTTCGCCATTAATTTTTAATGATTTAATGCCTCGTTTTGCCGTTATTCCATCTCTTCCTTCTTCGCCTATAATTTTTAAGCAAAACTTCCAAGTGATAGAGTACTACATGTACATTGAAAGTAGAGTAGACAACTAGCGCCACCATCTATAGTAGCCTGGAGGAACTAATCCACTGTGGCGACATCTATACTATCCAAACTATATCTCCAAACTTCTCGTTTTAGATAGGTGAAAACATGGACCTAATAAGTACTTATTAGGTCCATGGGTGAAAATATAGTTGAAAAGGTTAAAATATGTGATAATTACTAGCGACATCCATAGCCCAAGAACCGTAATATTTTTTAGTTGCTCTCCAGATTACTACAGATTTTATATACAATAGTAGAGCTACAAACACGAATAATGAATCTACGATTTTCAGAAAAATAATCCAGTTTTAACCACCACAAAAAAACAAATAGAAAGAAAAGTCAAACAACTTAGAACTTACAAAACAGACATGCCATGTCATTTTTTGCAAATAAATAATTTATTTTCCGCTCTTTTGGCATCGAATTCGTTTAAAATACAGAAAACAAAGTGCTGAGCAATTAAATATGCCATCGAAAAAGAAAAAATACAACGCTCGGTTTCCGGCGGTAAGTTAAAATTGGTATTTTGACCCAGTTTCCCTGCTACTAAGCACTAAAATTACTGTGTGATGCTATTTCCTTGAATGAATCCGAATGAAGTTTTGCTTTGCTATTTTCGTCCAAACATTTAATTTTGATTAATTTTAAATAAATTTAAATGATCCATAATTCAAAACAAACTAATGGTTTGATTTTATTGTTGTCTAGTTAATTAATTTTTAAAGAATGGCTTTTATTAAGCCTTCATGAGTTTTTTGGCTTATTTATTTGTTTTTCTTCTAGGGTCGGATAAAGAAGATAATGCAAAGTGATGAGGAAATAGGAAAAGTGGCGCAAGCAGTTCCAGTTATAATCTATATCCTTTTTTAAAACATTTCCCCGCAACTCACGATTGTTGTGTACCTATATAATGTATAAGTTTTGTTTTTTCAGGCCTGACTGTTAAATTTATGAGATTGGTGTTGTTCTGCCTTCGGATGATGAAAGAAAGTGTATTTTATGTACAATTTAAACAGTCGAACTGCATACAGCCGCCGCTAAACAGTTCTTTTTATCAATTGAATTGGTTTGGAAGCGTCTCACTTGTGACGTTTATATTGTTACATGAATAGTGTTTGTCTCAACTACAGTTTTATGAATGGTTTTTGTTTCTACTACAGAAATATTACTATCTGGTTTTTGTCTCTACTACAGTAAAAATGCTGAATAATTCTGCTGAATGATTCTGCTGAAATAACAATGGGGAATTTGAAAGCTCTGAAAGCTTTCAAAGCATCTCGACAATTCCGAATGGTTCGAGACTTAGACTGTTCGGGAAACTTTGATCCCAAGTATAAATAGGACATTTTATTCGGAAATGGACAGTTTTAACCGTGGTAACGAATAAATGGTGAATAAGTAGTGGTGCTAAGATAAAGAAATAAATAAAGAGTTTGAACTTAGATAAAAGTGAGTTGCATTTATAGAGATAGTAGTGGTGACTGAAAAGTAAAGGAAAATAAGTTTTATTTTCGAACCCAAGACTAAAAACTCTACAGTGGTGTCAGAAGTGAAATTAAACTTAAGAACATAATTACTTTGAACAAATAGAAGTGAAAAGTGATAAAGTGACTATGGGTAAACTGGTAAATGCCCTTAACTTGATTGAACTTAGAGCAGTGTTAAAGAGTCGGGGTCTTCCTACTGCTGGAACCAAAAATGACCTCATTATTAGACTGCAAGAAAATAAGACTCAGCAAAACGAAAATCCGGACACATTCCTCGGGGATGTTGAAATTGAAGAGGAACAAGAGCATGTAAGTAATAGTTCCGACTTGTCCAATATGATGGCTCTTCTTCTTGAGCGTTTTCAAGAGCAAAGAAACGAACAAAAGAATCTTCTAGAAGAGCAAAGAAACGAGCAAAAGAATCTTCTAGAAGAGCAAAGAAACGAGCAAAAGAATCTTCTAGAAGAGCAAAGAAATGAACTCCTAGACCGTTTTGAAAATCAAGAGAAGAATCTGGCAGGCCAGAAAACCCTCCTGGAAGGTAAGTTCTCTGAATTTGAAAGCAAGTTCGTTGCTGCTGAAGAGCGCCTAGACAGCATCGAACAACAAATTTCAACTGTAGACGCAAAGATCCAATACAAATTCGACAATATGGCTAAGGAATTGGACAAGGTAAGAAAAATCAAAATCAGAGAAAGTTCTGGGGACTGCATGCGAAAGAAGGAAATGCATCCGCCAACCTTCGATGGACAAACTTCTTGGTCGATCTACAAGAGACAATTTGAAGCAGCTTCGACAACAAATGGCTGGGACAACGAAGAAAAGTTTGTTGCACTCACACTTGCTCTCAGAGGACCTGCTGCAGAACTACTGCAAACAATACCAGCAGAGTTACATGGCAACTTCAAAGCTCTTACTCAGGCGATTGAAAAACGCTTTGGAGATGGCCATATGCAAGAGGTTTTCCGGGTACAACTTAACACCAGGGTTCAGAAAAGAGGTGAGACTCTTCAACAGCTCCAAGCAGACATCGAACGCCTCGCTCATCTGGCATATCCAACGGCGGGTGAGGAAATTATTGACCAACTTGCTGCTGAAGCATTTGTCCGTGGCTTAGCTGATATCAACCTACAGCGAGCAGAACGAACAGCCGGAAAACGGACGCTTCCTGAAGCATTAGCGTTCGCCCTCACAATGGAAGCAGCAGAACAGGCTTCTCAGAGCATTCATCGGGTAAGAGAAGTTGTAGGAAAAACTTTCTTGCCCTCCAATTGCTTTGTAGGGAAAATCCTTCATGCCCTCCAATTCCAAATAATGGTTGCAACCGGTGCCATCTTTCGGAGAAACCGAACGTCAACTCACATGTGGCTGAACGCACTAAATATGGTCCGCCATTAAAAATGAATCCTAAGCTAGAATCCACCCCGACGAACGCATTCCACTTCTCTCGGAATCCACTTGGCCTCCATTTTGAAAAGAGAATCTTCCAAGTCATCATTTCCATGGAAGTATAATTTTTGAGCGAAAGGCGACTAGAAGATGTCGCTACGGATATGTTGCTTGGCCTACACGCAAACTACATAAGATGTGGTTTACACTGTAGACTGCAGAATGATGTGTTTACACCAACCAAAACGCATAATCGAAAAGAATTTCTGTTTGACAAATGAACGTAAGATTGTTTAGTTCATTTTTAGCGGAAGTGTGGGAATACTCTCACAATCCTGTTGTTGTAACCTAATGCAATATTTTTTTAATCGGAGTGAGCAATTTATCTGTCAGATACTCTAGGAATTCTCTCGAAGTCCTTCAATAGAATTCCCATTGACAGTCATTGTTCAAGTTGAGCGCAAGTAATAAGTGAGCACTAATGACGTCATCAGTGACTCAGATTTCTTTCCTTGCCTCAATTGCGACTGCCCAGCAGAAATCTCTGCGGAAGACCTTATTCTGTACAATTAGTCGAGTGTCAGTAGATAAAATTAGTTTGACATATGACAATGTCGATTACGATTCATTTTTAAATGACAGACGTAGCCATGCCATTAATTTTATAATTTGTTAATAAGGACACTCACTAAAATAGACCAGCGTTGCTTAGTCAGGACAATTGATCCACCTAAAGTAAGATTACTCACATTTCTGAAGTATTGACATCTCAGATATGACAAGTTATACAACACCCAGTCGAGATAAGCATAGTTGCTTCTTCTCAAAATGTATACCTGAAAATGCGAACATTCCAATCCAATATCACGATCTGTCACATTCTTCAATGTGAACAGGTTCAAAACGCAGAAGTGCTGTGCATAATTGTACATTTCTTGTACAATTTACTTCCCTGCAAACGTAGAAGTACAGAAATAACCAGTGGAATATGTACGTAAAAGAAGTACTTCCTTTCCACTGAAAAAGGATAGGCGATCGGGAAAAAATTCAGTTATATACCTACTGTATATAAGAATATATGAAGGCACTATCTCTTTCTAAAAAAGCAAAATATCAAAAAAGTACTGTGGTGCGTTCGTTTTCTCCACATTGTTGGTATGTCAAAAATAAGTGTTGAAGTGTCATGTTAGAGATTGTTACGATTGTAACAATTTCATTTAAGAACGACTTCTGTTGTTCTGTCAAATGAAATTTAATAACAAAAAAAGCAAAACATCTCACTTGAAATCGACCAACATCACATGGAGCTCACGTTTTTCGAGATGTTTTAATTTTTTAATTTTGTGAAATAGTTTTCAACAAAAAAGTTGTCTTGATTTCAAACAATTATAAGCTAATAAACCACATTTTACTTTAATTAACAAAATGTTCAAAAAGATAAAGTGCCTTTATTTATATCTGTCCTCAAGTTTTTATTTTGTAAATTTATGCAACAAAAATGTTCGAAGCACGCCTCCTTTCTGCTATCACACTGAAGAAAGTCCTTGATGCCATCAAGGATCTCCTAAATAAAGGAACTTTCGAATGCACTGATTCTGGAATTCAAGTAAGTTCATGAGTTACTTCAATTGTGTTTTTAATAAAAAGTATTTCACCTCAGCTGCAAGCGATGGACAATTTCCACGTCTCCTTAGTGTCTCTTAGTCTTCGCTCAAATGGTTTTGATAAATATCGCTGTGACCGAAACATCTCAATGGGAATGAATCTCGGCAGCATGGCTAAAATCCTTAAATGTGCAAACAATGAGGACAACGTAACGGTTAAGGCTGAGGACAACGCCGACACAGTCACTTTTATGTTCGAATCACAGAATCAAGAAAAGTTTTCCGACTATGAGATGAAACTGATGAATCTATTTCAGGAGCAGTTGGGAATTCCAAAAACTGAATACAGTTGTGTGGTGCGAATGCCTTCAATGGAATTTGCTCGCATTTGCAGAGATTTGGCGCAATTCGGTGAATCTGTGGTCATCTGCTGCACCAAAGAAGGTTTCAAATTCTCAGCTTCAGGCGATGTTAGATCGGCTAACGTCAAGTTGGCACAAACATCAAATGTTGACAAGGAAGAAGATGCCGTCACAATTGAAATGCAGGAATTGCTTGCCGCTACCTGAACGCATTCACAAAGGCGATTCCTTTGTCAAACCAAGTGTAGCTGTCGATGTCATCAGATGTTCCCCTTGTAGTTGAATATCGTATTCCCGATTTGGGACACATCCGCTACTACCTAGCGCCAAAGATCGAAGACGATGAGAGCTTAGTCGAGGGGACGCTATCTTCTGTTATCTAGATTTACAAACATTTTTTTTTATAAATCCTCTTTATTTTTGATATCTTAACTGTATGTAATGTAAATCCGTAAGAAATAAAAAATGAAAAAACAATACTTTGTATTTGTGAGTTAAAGAACACAAACGAATTTTTGTTTATTGAATTTGACACTATTCTAGGTTTATTCTTTACATTATTGATTTTTAACAACTTATTATCTAATACTGCCTCAATTGGGAGCCAAAACGAAGTCCAACTCCCCGCATAGTGTATGTAACTTGTCGGGCTACTTCATATTCCTGCTCCAGCTGGTGGTGCTGTTTTGACTGCGGCCGGTTGATCCCATTTTGATTTTCTAAGCAAAATTAACAAAAAATAGCACCAACTTTACTAAACAATGTGACAAAAAACAAACACCTCTTTTTAGCTTCCTCCTCGACATTCCTCGCTGCTGCTGTGGCTTGTTCAATCTTATCGCTATCCTTCTTCTACTTCTGCCTCTTCGTCATTTCAACTTTCTGCGCTTTGGCCAGTTCCTCGTAGAAACTTTCCTGACCCCATTGCAAGGGATCATACATTTCTGGCGAATAGTTCGTTCCGAATTCATTGATGTCGCAGAACGAATTAAGTTTCTCATAAATGCTAGCATTTCGAGTCTTTCCGCTCTTGGATTATCCGATTCATGCCCATGTTACTTGTTTCCATCTTATCGTACAGATGTTGTATCTTATCAACCAATTCTACGGTTGGTTTGCCTTTAGGCTCCGGAGGCAATGAGAAACCATAGTGAGTGTATTTATCGTCTTTGGATTCATTTTTTGGAGATTTTCCAACGCTGAACTCTTCGGTATCAGTATCCATTTTTTTCACTTCATTGGCTGGAGTTGTTTTCTTATCATTAGTGTCTTTTGGCAAGTTAGCTTCGCTTTCGGTCTCCTCATCGTCTGAGACGATTGAGGGGTTGCAACTGGAGTTGGTGGTTTGGGAGGAGGAATTACCTGAAAGTTCGTAGCAATGGTATGAAAATAAAGCTGGAAAATAATTTTTATTATTATTTAGGTACTTACAACTTGAGATGAGGTTGAATTTTGTGAATCCGAGCTCCCATCGCATTGGTTGTCGTCCTCGTTCTCAGAATCTTTTGTAGATCACACTTCTTATCAAATGTAAAATTTCTTTTTTTTTTTCTTTTTTTTCTCGCTTTTGACAGATCAACATTCTCAACTCATGTCTTGGAGATGAGTTGGATATTGTTACAGAATGTAACTTTATTGTGCATAAACGAACGACGCGAATGTTACACTTTGTCACAATTTCGGAATTTACGAACGTCAAAAGTAAAAAATTGTTGACAATTGTTACACAAATCCATTAAACGAACGCACCACTGCACTTCCCCGCCAATAAAAGTACTTCCAAAGCACATCCAAAGTTATCTGGGGATGCACCTACTTCAATGGATGTACATCTGAAGTACTTTTTTGAAGCGCATATTCCACCAGTTATATTCGTACTTCCAAAGATGCACGCGCTGTGAATGTAGAACTACGAACCGAAATAGACATGAAGTCAAAAAAAAAAATTAGGAAAAATGCATTTTTATGATAATAATTTTATTATTAAATAAATTATATTATTATTTACATTTGTATTATTAAAAATATATTTATTATTAAAAACAAACAAAAATATCACAAAAAATTAAAATAACTTACACAAAAAAAAGGATTCGCCATATTCTCAAATTATACACAACAAGCTCAACTCAACTTAAAAACTGTTGATGATTATGTTTTGAATCGAAGATCAGTCTGACAAAAAGACAAACGGCAAAAAAAAGAGACAACATTTTGCATTACATGCTGGATTTCTCCTTCGCACAGTTCAAAAGGGAATCGTTAATTGTTTTTTCAGGAGAAACCAAACTACTTCCTTTGATGTACATATTTCATCGATTGTTACCGTTTTTTCTTGTTTGCAGGGGTATACTTTACGGCGCAAGGGAAGTAGTAAATAAAAAAACCCACACATTCAAAGGATATATTTTTAGTTGTAGTAGTGTTTTCTAGAAAACTACTGCGGTTTGGTTTGCAGGGTTTGCACCAACATGCAGGACACATAATAGCAGAGTAGTGTAAACAGACCCCATAAACCTGCAACTACACACCTCATCGAATAACCACACAGGGATTGTAATCAAACTGCAGGTAAGTTAATTCTTTTCAATCATATATTCGAGCAAAGGAATTCCGATTCCTTTGTCCTGAAATATGATTGCATATGGAACCATGTGGCGTCTTACTTATCGTCGATCCATTCCATGTGGTTTAGGTGGATTCGTCATCGAGACTTTGTGGACATCATCTACCAATAATAAGAAGGATCTTTGTCGGAACGCAGGAATTTTTCTTCAACCCCTACGGTGGACATCAATCAACGAAAATATTACGGCCATATCAGCGGCCACATGTCTCATTTCGATCGTCGCATCCCTCGCATCATATACGTGCTATGTTTCAATGAAACAAAATAAAAGTATTTGCGTCAGCATACGCTCCAGCGAAGATTTAACTTTTCTTTTTTCTTCCGATTGGAAGTGGCGTCTCGATAAAGAGAGCAGATAAAGAAGAGGGTACCTACCTACGTACCCCTCACCTCATCAAGGAGAACTATATATACATACGCATCAGCAAAACGTGCGGCCTGGTATCACACGAGGAAGCACAACCGGGCGTTGATCCAAAAGTCGGCTCGCCCAGGAGCGCACTTCCTCCACCGTCGCCGGCCGCACCACGTTTATTTGTTTCGCCAATTTTTTTGTGTGGTGATTCTACATTTTGTTCTACGCATCAAACCTTCGAATGGCACGTGCGCCAATATTTTAAGCGCACCACGAGGCGACTTCCTTTATGAATAAAGAAAGCCACCAACATCCTCATCATACAAGGCTTTTGAAATATATTTACTCCCCAGTCGAAATTGATAACGGCCCATTGACAGAAGTGGACACCAACGTGTCACTGGTTTTTTTTTGTCTACCGCCCTCTCGGCGCAACGAAGTGTCCAGATACGACTCAGTATCCATTGGGCATTATTGATTCCATTTGTGTTACGCATCGCGGGAGCACCAAGATTTTCGTCGAGCGATTCCTCATCTATAAGTACATCCATCGCGGGATAATTTATTTTCGGACGTCTGGCAAGTGCTGTCGCACAGATGCCGGTCCTTCACCAGTTGCTGCGCATCAAGAACATCTCATCATTCATCAGATCCTGAATCAGTGCTATGTATTGTTATAAATAGAAACCTTTATATCCAGGTAACAAACTTTTTTTATATTAAGTGAAAGTGAATTTTATTGAGAAGCGTTAAGCCTACGCTTTTGGCCACATTTATTTGGCAAGTTAGTTTGGCTCATACGCCACTGTGGGCATATAAATACCCACAAAATATCCACGGACAGTGGTAAATTCATTTTTCAAATGTGAAAAGAGTTCAGGCTATATAAAAAGATTTATATTTGGTTATATTTAAGAATAATAGTGTCTAGGTTTGATAGTGAGAAACTTAAACGGTATCCATGATCTTCCTAATCTGAAATCGCGATTTGTTTCGGTTTGATTCATTGCATGATCGGTTCCTAAGAAAAGTAGTTTCTTTGATAGAGCTCGTACTCGCAGTTTCTCTCAAATCTCTTTACGTTGAGTTTCATTCCGCGCATTTTTGCATTCGCTTCTAGATTCGTTCGCGTTTGAAGATGTGCATTTAGAACCCGGTATTTTGTTTTGTGATGCATTTATCTTACCTTTTCATTGACGAAATCCGTGCTTTTTCAATCAATTTAGATTTTATTCCCTCCGGTCGAAGAGTATTATTTTTTTTTGTACCGTGTTATTACCCAGTTTCGTGTCGGTAGCGACCAACAACGTTAGCGTTGAACGCCGCGTTGAATTTTCTCGTGTTTAGAAAGTTTTTTTTATTGTTTTTGAATTCCATCCGTGACTCCTTATCGGTTACACAGTCGCGCTTGGTAGCCACCAGCAATTACGCTTACCAGTTTATTAAGCTTGCAGCTATCGCGTCTAACGTATGCGAACTTATTGTTCCCACATACTTTTAATGAACTTGATAATCGTCTTCTTACTTTCGTGTCAGATTAACCAAAATTGAATTGGTTTTTCCTTTTTTTTTTGTACTATAACACGAACAGCCTGAGATTTCAGGTCAAAGCAGTATTGATATCCGTAGACATTGGATACCTGACAGCAATATTGCAACCAAGTAGTGTTGATAATAAGTAGCTTAACATAAATAAATACTTTGTTTCAGCCAAACTCAGGAGTGCACTTCCGAGGTTACGCTTACGGAAAATAATATCCCCGCTGCCCCATTGGCAGCGCTGTATTGATTAAACTATATTGATTTTTATTGCTTTTATTAACACTATATTTCTTTAAATATTTGCTTGATCGATTATGTGTGGGGTATCGAATTGAGATCTCACATATATGGTTATTAATTTGTTTGTACGTTGTTTGTGTCGTCTTTATGTGTTGTCGTGAGAGTATAGTATTCATATGACCACGATTTGGTCATAAACCTGACTATTTGAATATCTAATTACACGCGTTACAATCGAACAGATTTTAGTCACTCGATACAACTCAGGAAGTAAGGAAGCTTTTCTTCCAAATAGCGATTAGCTTCTTCCGAATGAGTTCCTACTTATCGTCGCGTATTCTATCCGATAGCTTTCGTTCATAGCATCAATGCTTACGGTTTGTTTTTACCGATCTCACTACTTAGTTTTGTTTATCCTTTATCCTTTTTATACATATGTTTTATAAATGCGATTGCCATTAACTTAGAATATTTGTATTCAGTATAGGCATTTTTAGCTTGAATTTTGAACAAGATTGACAGTATATTTTTAAGAATATATAATAGGGTTAAAAGAAAAAAGAGAACCCAAATAGTAAATGTCATAATATAATTTCAAAGTCTAAGGGCCGTATTTATCGATCGCTCTCAACTTAAGAGCTTCTTAAGTCTATTTATCAAGCACTATTAGTACTGATTTACGAGCGCTCGCAAAAGTTATGAGGCGTCAGGACCACTCCTAAGTTACGAGCGGTATGTTCGAAAAATATTCGAAATCATTAGTCTATATGCACGCAGCAGTGTAACCAGTTTTATATGATAAGTAGTCACTGGTGCATAGGACCACTGACACACTTTTATGACAAGAGCGTCAGTGTACTGACCCTGTCCCATCACTGGCACTACACGAAATTGCTCGTTGTGCCAGTGAAGAAACCCCGTCAGTGAACTGACCTGGTTTTTAATATTTTGTTTGAAAAATTTCAAGTACCGTATTTTTTGGGAAGTTTTAAAAAAAACTTTTTTTACCAACTTTTTTTTTTGATTTTTTAGAACTGGCATTTTCTAGATCACGAATATGCATTTTTGAAGTCGCTAGGTCGCTTAGTTTAGCCGCAAGTCGAGTTTAAAGATGTCAACTTTGATGCCTCTAGCACGTCTAGTTAAGCCGCAAATCGTGTTTAAAGATAAAAGTCGATGTTTCATATAATGCGATACATCAATTGAAAGGTGGTATTTCCTAGACCACGAATATGCATTTTTGAAGTCGCTAGGTCACTTAGTTTAGCCGCAAGTCGAGTTTAAAGATGTCAACTTTGATGCCTCTAGCACGTCTAGTTTAGCCGCAAATCGTGTTTAAAGATAAAAGTCGATGTTTCATATAATGCGATACAGCAATTGAAAGGTGGCATTTCCTAGACCACGAATATGCATTTTTGAAGTCGCTAGGTCGCTTGGTTTAGCCGCAAGTCGAGTTTAAAGATGTCAACTTTGATGCCTTACAACTTTTTAGATTTGTTATAATTTGCAAAGTACACTAAATATTAATTTGTTGCTGAGTACGAATAGACTACGATTTTTTATAATTTGACATTTAAGAAGAAAGCAGAAGTCACACAAATGCCACAAACATTTTTGATTTATACCGCTCATAACGAACGAATTGATGATCCTTGGCATAATCCTTTCATAATCGATGAAGAAGCTAAATTTGTTTTAAAATTACCAATAAAAGAAAAAAAATTGATTGCAATTTCCTTCTTCAGAAATCGTTTGCGTTGAATTTGTGACAGTTTTAATTGGAAAATTAAAAAATTAATGAAAAAAAACTATTGCTTTTTGTATTTTTTTTTAAATATTAGTCTATCAGTTATCTAACATTGATTATTTTTTTATATGAACGCATCAGTTCAGGAAAGTGTGTTGACCAATCCATTCAAGTGGTGTATCGATTCTCAGAAAATCAGTCTTCGTAGAAAGCACGATTCAATGACAACCTGCATGTGTCCTCTCATATTTTGATTGCTCATTGTCACCACCTGCCACCTCCAATGTATTCTGTATAGATGACCACATTCTCTAATAGGGTCCCTTTAATAACATGCCCAGCGTGCAGTACAAATCTCTGGAATTCCACCTACAAGATGATCATCCGTTTTTGTTCTTCGGATAGTTCCTTACCAAAAATTTAAATTACACATTCAAGATACAAATCTACATACATAGACACACACGAATTTCTTTATTTTGATGGCATTGCAGTAAATATATCTTGAACCTTAGCCTGGAAACTGAAAAATATTTTTTATCATTTTGTAATAACTAATAATTTATATTTAAGCAGCATTACCTCTAATCCAAGACCTGCTTTGTGCTTTAAATTTCTATTGTGTATTCTAACTTTTTGTCTGACTCATTTTGTTTGTTTTGTTTTGACATTCGCTTTCGAAGAATCAGCGTGGAAATAGAATAAATAAGTTTAGGGTGCGTTCCTGATAGAAGGAATCCGCCATTTTTCGAATATACAAATTAGAGTTAATAGTGTTCGATGAATAGCACTTTTCGAACTTAAGTTAAGAGGCTCTTAAAGTTACGAGCGGTTTGATATTGTTCGATAAATATGGGCCTAAGACTTTTCTTTTTGAAAGCATCGATAACAAATCGATTCATAATCTCTCTTTTGAATTAAAATTTTGATAATTAAATCCAATAAGATCAACGATAGATCAATAGAATCGATTATTTTCATTATCCTGTTAATAATAACTTTTTCTTATACTTGATAAGGTAGATTTAAGTAATTTTAAGAACTCTTAATTCATTATTAATAAAAGATACTTACGTTTTATAGCGTTCTTACGAATTTCTAGTTGTTGTTATTCCGATAAGAAAGTTTTTCTTTTAGATTTTTTTTTTTTGATAAGATGCTAACATGTTTTTGAACATGGAGTAAGTTTATTTCTTGGGAGGGTGGTTCCCCTCTCGCTTCCTTGGTGGAGCATGTGAAGTGTGGTGTGTGCAGTTTTCCTTTTTTTTTGCGGCGATTGAAGTTTTAGTGATTAGTATTTCAGTTAAATACAAAGTTATGTTTGAGATGTTAGAGTAAGCAAGCGATTTCACTGCTTGCTATTCATATTAAGGGGTTGCCCATTAATTTTAATGAGTCGTAGGGACTCATAGGTCCGCGGACAACCACGGTCTGTGTTGAAAGAGTTGATTTTCAACATTGAATTGGGTGGGTTGAGAGGCCAGGAGGGTCAATTATCATCTTCGATCCCTCCCTCCCTACAAGGTTAGACACCTCAACATCCGTGTTCAGCACTTCATCGCGGCAGCTGGACATGTTGATGATAATGATAAGCCGTTGCTGCCACGATCAACTATGGCATGCTTGAAACATAACACTTACGTGCAGGGTTCATATAGGCTAGGACAATAGATCAGACAGGGTTTTTCACTTACAGATTAGGTTTACTCTCAATGCTTTATGAGGTGCAGTGTTGATTCGACTTGCTCATCAGTCAATTCGTTATGGTCTTATCTTTGAAAGCTATGAGGGCCATCAAGCATTTTAATATTTTTATTCGAACTCGACCACCAGGGTTCAACGGTCGGCAGGATAATAAGAGGTAACACCGGTTGTGTAGATCCCGGAGCAAGTGCCCATGACCTGGCTGAGCTAACTGTGGCATGGGTGCTGCCGGCCACCGCGACGGTCGATCTCGACCACAACCTTACGTTGTCGCATGCCGTCCTTACCGTCTACGCTTAACGGGTAGCCGGCGAGGAAGGGGGCGTTGCCGACATAAGGTTGCTTCCATCCCAAATCACGTCAAGTCAAATGATGATACCTAGACACATAGATGCTGACAAGAGCAAAAGCTCTGGGGAGTTGATGCCATAATAATTAAACACAGCATTTCAAGTTTAGGTTCGTCAATGGGGATACAAGTAAGGTTTCTGGTTTACAGGTGTAGGCTACAGAGCGAAACAGCTACGAGCAGAACATCTAGTACTCGTAGCGGATAGACGGGAATATGTCATCAGATATCATCTAGGCTGTTCTACGGTGTTTTGTAGTCAGTACCTATGGTAGGCTGATGGATAGTTCTCGTTTCTGTGGTGGGGATGGATGGGAATTTTAGAAAATGGGAGAGGAGTAGAGAGAGCAGGAGGCTACCACTTTGACATGTAAGTATGCCATGAGTATAGGGGCATTGGATACATCAGTATACCGGCGACGGATGGTAGGGTTGCTGTTCCTTGGTATAAGAGCCAAGGTATATTAGGTTCCTATCTCTTTCTGCTTCCTCTTGAGTTCCGGTTGTTAATAGGCATCGGGTTTGGGATCTTAGATATCCATAGGGTGTTTAGGTGAAGATGCTGGGTGACTGTTGGCGATTTGAATTCCATACTGTTTTCCGTTTGCACCTTCTCACTAATATTAACGTTACAGATGGCGTGGGGCAAAGTTTCTTTCGGTTGTCTTACGGGACCTGTTCAGGCGTTGGAGAAGATGGGGAGCAATGTGTCAAATTTCATTTCCCGTATGGAAAATTCTCTTTCTTTCCGTTACAAAGTAACTGTAGAGGAGTGCGCTTGCCAGAGAACGACATTCCAGAGCAACTCCCGTGATGGATCTCTTCGATGTTGGAACTGCACCAAGACCGGACATCTCCAGCGCCAGTGTCGTATGCCATTAAGAAGAGGAGTTTGTCAACATTGTGGCGGCAGGAAGAACAGCCAAGAAGAGACTCATAAAACCCCTGCTGCAACTGTTCCCCACCCGGGAAAACGAGTAATAACCAACTTCACGGGGCAGAAGCTGGTTCCGGGTATCGATGGCCCCAGAACTACGATCCAGGTCTCGCAGACTAAACGAGACAATAAAAGTCTGACAATGGAAGCAAGTATAAACGACAAGAAATATGTGGCAACTATCGATACCGGTGCCACCGCCGCCATTGTAAGAAGAGACGTGGTGAAGATGACATGGCTACACAACACCAATAGCTACTGTCTGAAGACGGCAATAGGTGAGTCAGCTACAGTATATGGGGAAGTACAACTAGTGATCCGATTGGCAGAACTGGAGTTTTCACATAAATTCCTAGTGGCAGATATTTGCGATGAGTGCATTATCGGAATTGACTTCATGAAAGCACATGGAGTAATTCTGGATATCGGTAACCAGGTTCTGAAATATAGAAATGTCGAGATTCCGATGATCTATGGTAACGAAAACTCGTCAACCCTGAGAACTGTCGTCAAAGAAGACCTACTACTGCCTCCCTCTTCAGAAGTCTTTGTTTGGACAAACATAAAAGGCGATTCAGGGAACCATCGATACCTTTTTGTAGAACCGGACTCTGAACAACGTTCCCAAAACTACATCGTGGGAAAAACGCTTGCCGCATCTAAGAACAACATGGTGCCTGTAAGAATAGTGAACATCAAACCTTATGAAGTCAACCTTAAAGCAGGAGAAGTTATTGGACAATGTGGTCCAGTCGCAGCAATAACAAGAATCACCGATGAAGAAGTACGAAATCCTGTAGAAGTCAACGCTATAAGGTCCAAAATTCTCAAATCCTGCAAACTAAATCAACAACAACAACAGGTTGCTGGAAGCCTTATTCATGAGTTTGCTGATATTTTCGCTTCAAAGGATAAACCATACGGAAGAACACAATTGGTGCAACATCGCATCGATACTGGTGATGCAAGGCCAATCCGTCAACCTGCAAGGCGCCTTCCACTAGCCAAACAGGCGGAGGTTACAGATATGATCTCGACGATGCAGAAAGAAGGTTTGATCGAGAATTCCAAAAGCCCTTGGGCATCACCAGTGGTCCTAGTCAAAAAGAAGGATGGAAGCATCCGGTTCTGCGTGGATTACCGAAGGCTGAACGATGTCACAAAGAAAGACAGCTACCCTCTGCCCAGGATCAGCGACACTCTGGATGCAATGGCAGGAGCTCAATGGTTTTCAACTTTGGACCTGAAAAGTGGGTACTGGCAGGTGGAAATTCACCCAAAAGATCGAGAGAAAACCGCATTTTCGACAGGTAATGGTCTGTGGCAATTCAAAGTTATGCCCTTTGGCCTGTGCAATGCTCCGGCAACATTTGAGCGTTTGATGGAATGCGTTTTACAAGGGCTTACTTGGAAGACATGCCTTGTTTACTTGGATGATGTTATCGTTTTTGGGAAAACATTTGACGAACACTGCAGGAACTTGAGAGAAGTTTGCCGAAGGCTTCGAGAAGCTTATCTTAGGTTGAATCCAGACAAATGCACCTTTTTCAAGACTGAAGTGAAATATTTAGGACATATTGTCTCGTCTCAAGGGGTTCAAACCGATCCAGAGAAAGTGGAATCTGTGAAGAACTGGCCAACTCCACAAGATAAACATCAGCTGAGAAGTTTCCTTGGGTTAGCCACATATTATAGGCGATTCGTGAAAGACTTTGCTGGAGTTGCGAAAAGCCTGCACCAACTCACAGAGAAAGGAAAACCGTTCAAATGGTCAGGTGAGTGCGAGAAAAGCTTCCAGGAACTAAAAACACGCCTCTGTAACGCTCCAGTTCTGGCATATGCTACTCCTGGGAAACAGTTCATCATCGATGCAGACGCAAGCAACGTTGGAATTGGGGCTGTTTTGTCCCAAGTTCATGATGGCCAAGAAAAGGTAGTAGCATATTTCAACAAAGTGCTCTCGAAGACAGAAAGGAACTATTGCGTGACCAGGAGGGAACTTCTAGCTCTGGTACTAGCTACAAAACATTTTCATAAGTACATCTATGGGCAGAAATTCCTCCTTAGAACAGACCATGGAGCGCTAAGGTGGCTTTTGAACTTTAAAAATCCCGAAGGACAAGTAGCAAGGTGGATTGAGAGGTTGCAGACATACCACTACGAGATTCAACATCGAAAATTAAAACTACACTCCAACGCAGATGCATTATCCCGACGACCATGTAAATCGAACTGCAAGCATTGTTCACGTCAGGAAGAAAAGGAGTCCCTAGTCACTCAACAAGTGAAAGTCGAGCCCATTGCCGGCTGGAGTAACGAGGAAATTAGGAATGCTCAACAAAAAGATTCTGACATTGAACCCATCCTTGCATGGAAAGAGCACGAGGAGAAACCACAATGGGTTGACATTTCCGATAGAAGCCCGGTGTTAAAAGCCTATTGGGCTCAATGGAACTCTCTCCATGTACAAGAAGGTGTACTCAAACGGAAGTGGGAATCCGCAGATGGCAAGTCCTATGTGATGCAGGTAGTTGTGCCTCGGTCCAAAGTCAATGAAGTTCTCCGTGAGATGCATGATGGCACTTCTGGAGGCCATTTGGGAATTAACAAAACACTGGAAAAGATCCGAGATCGTTTCTACTGGCTTCATGCAAAAGAAGACGTCGAAAGCTGGTGCAGGAAATGTGACACTTGTGCTGCTACAAAAGGACCAGGCAGAAAAATTCAAAGTGCGATGCAGCAGTACAACGTTGGAGCACCCTTCGAAAGAATTGCAATGGATATTGCAGGTCCTTTTCCTGAAACCAACGATGGAAACCGATATATTCTAGTGATCATGGATTACTTCAGCAAGTGGCCTGAAGCGTTTGCCATTCCAAACCAAGAAGCAAAAACGGTTGTGGATCAGATTGTCTTCAATTGGATAAGTAGATTTGGTGTACCTAAAGAACTCCATTCTGACCAAGGGAGGAACTTCGAGTCAAATATCTTCCAACAGGTTTGCTCACTCCTTGGCATTCATAAGACAAGGACAACACCGCTGCATCCAATCAGATGGAATGGTAGAACGGTTTAACAGAACGCTCAAAGAACACCTTTCCAAAGTAGTGGAAGACTGTCAACGAGACTGGACCGATGCATTCCACTGTTTTTAATGAGCTATCGGAGCGCAGTTCATAGCACTACAGGACATACTCCTTGGGAAATCTTGTTTGGTTCAACAATGCGACTACCAAGTGAAGTGAAATTCGGATGCCCTCCAAATGAGCCACAAAGCCAAGAAGAATATGTGGACGATCTCAAAAAGAGACTCATGTACATTCATGAAAGGACCAGAACAAAGATAAAGGATGCCAGTGATCGCATGAAAACACGTTATGATGCACATGCAACGACGACAGGGTTTCAAGTGGAAGATCTTGTGTGGTTATACAACCCCCATCGGAAAAAGGGACTGTCACCGAAGCTCCAGCAAAATTGGGAAGGCCCTTACAAAGTTGTCACCAGAATCAATGATCTTGTTTACCGCATTCAGAGAGGTGTTAGAGGCAAAATGAAAGTTGTTCACCGGGACCGACTATGCCACTACAATGGCCAGGGAAGTGAAAGACTTGTTCGGGACGAACAATCTTAAGAAGAGGGCAATGTTACATGAATAGTGTTTTTCTCAACTACAGTTTTATGAATGGTTTTTGTTTCTACTACAGAAATATTACTATATGGTTTTTGTCTCTACTACAGTAAAATGCTGAATAATTCTGCTGAATGATTCTGCTGAAATAACAATGGGGAATTTGAAAGCTCTGAAAGCTTTCAAAGCATCTCGACAATTCCGAATGGTTCGAGACTTAGACTGTTCGGGAAACTTTGATCCCAAGTATAAATAGGACATTTTATTCGGAAATGGACACAGTTTCATTTTAACCGTGGTAACGAATAAATGGTGAATAATTAGTGGTGCTAAGATAAAGAAATAAATAAAGAGTTTGAACTTAGATAAAAGTGAGTTTCATTTATAGAGATAGTAGTGGTGATTGAAAAGTAAAGGAAAATAAGTTTTATTTTCGAACCCAAGACTAAAAACTCTACAATATTTTTGTTCAGCTTTTGCTCAGTCTGCCCCATCTATTTATTTGGAGCTCGTAGATCGCACTCTGAACGCACTCTGAAGGAAAAAAGAAATACGAATTCTTAGCTCTGAACACTCTGAAGCAAAAAAGAAACACTAAATTTTTTTTGACAACTCAGGCTCTGCTGTGAACTAAAAAAGAAAAACGCCTAATAAGTAGTGGAAGGGTGCCTCCCTTCGCAAAAAAATAAATCAGACACACACTTGCTTGATTTATACTTGGCTCACACCAAAAATATAGCCATATTGCTCACACTAGCTGAAACATGAGAATGAATTTACAGGTGACGTAAAGGATGCCAGGACCGAAATTTAATGACAGATAGTCGTCAGGCAAGGTACATAAAGTAAGGGTAATATATTCCCGCTCATTTTTTTTTGACATCTGTCAAAACTTTTCAAAATGGCTGGTGCATGTGACCCTCATACATTTATTGTATCCTAATTCTTAACTTACATAATTGTGTGCGGATTATTTTCTTCCTAATCCATTAAAACTTTTATAAAAATTATAAATATGCGGTGTGCTATGTTCGGGTGTTGCGTAAATAATAAAAAAAATAATAATGCTGACATTTCTTTCCACGCGTTCCCAAAAAACAGAAAATGTGCAAACAGTGGGTGTTCTTGTGCTATAGAAAGGATAAATTAAATACTAATACGGCTAGAATTTGCTCTAAGCATTTTAAGGAAAGTGATTTTGAAGTGATGAACCCCCCGTAGATGATTTGGAATCTCTACAATACGATGGACTCGAACATTTGGCGGGGTATATTTGTCATAGGATTAAAAAGCCGGATCTAGTTGTGCAAAACCATCAACAGGAATCTTCGTTTTCTTGGACGAATCAACTCACTAAAGGATTTCTTCAAAAACCAACAGACAAAATGATGGCAGAAATGATAAAGTTGGAGTCAATCTTAAAGGAATTAAACAAGGATGCTATCGTTTATTCACGCCATTATATAAAAAATTCCATTAGTGTATCTAATCATATTCCTTTGGACATAAAAGTTAAACAAATCTTTTTTCGATCCAGGATGTATTTGTATTTTAAAAAAATTCCAGAAAAAGAAAGAAAAAAATCAATAAAACGATTTTATAAAATTATATGATGATTTTTTTATTCAATTTGGGAAAAAATATATTAAACCTTAATTTCTTCTTAGATATTGTCGACTAGCAATAAAAGTATGTCTTTTAAAAATAGTCCATACGAAACCTTAGGCACTTTCATACAAAATATTTGATATGGTCCCTACCAGGATTTATAATAAATAAAAGGAAGAACTCCTTGACGACTACCGCATCGAATCACCTTTCACATAATGCTGTGTGATGGTATCTTTATTTGCCCATTTGAGCATCATTACCGATTTCACTGTGTCACTGTGAGATTGTTGTAAGTATCGATGAAATGCTCTTGAATTAGATCATCGTATTGGTCTGCTTCTTGTTTGAGACGGACTTTGCTTTCGTTGCCTAAATGTTGTTCGAACTCACTGCGTCCGATAAGGAAGACCACTCGCACGGGATATCCATAATTGAAAGTGTCCTATGTGTAATGAATTTTGAATTAATCTTACAAATTGTAATTGGTGAACAACAAGGCTCTTACATTGAAATACTCTTTGTAACGATTAAAACTATCTGTTCTCTTGTCTAGGTAATGGCCATCCATTTCAGCATGCATCGCTCCAACCATGTTATAGTTGAATTCGGATTCATTTCCAAATGTTTCTCGTATGTTTTGCCTAGAAATAGAACGATGTTTAACTCTTAAAATTTAGTTTTTGTGTTCTTTAACGGAAATACAGTGGTCCCTCGGTCATTTCTGCTGGATTCATGGAAAAACTTACGTCCACAAGGATCCATCGGTAAGATTTAACCAGAAGTTATTCGTAAGATCACATTTTTCCCACTTCTAGCCAGTGGGCGAAATTTTTCTATCATTATTATATTGCCTGCTTCTCTATCTTTGCTATGCGTATGGCTGGCTCGGCGGCAAGAATACCATCCACCGGCTGTTGAACAATTAATGGTTATTCAATACTTGAATAATAAAAGATTTCAGCCACCTTTGGCACCACAATAACATGGTATATGTCCTTGTTGGAACTATGCAGGCTTTTATTGTCAACGCCACCTTTGACACCGATAGCCAGAAGTGTTATCAGTTTTCAGCTCCTGAAACAAAAAAAAAAACTGAATTAAAAAACATTATACATACTTTATATACTTACCACTGCATACAACTATGCATAGAAGCATTTATAAGCTCAATTCAGTTCATTATTTTCTTTTAAAACAATTAAATTTGGTAAAATCAATATAATGTGTACTGGCGACAGTGCCTTGGGTCACATGAAGACGCCATTTTGTTTGTTTACTTTTTTGACAGATGCGGAATATATTACCCTTACTTTATGTACCTTGGTCGTCAGGCAACAAGCTGGATGTAATAGTCGATGCGGCCGACCTAATTACCTCCCTTTGTCATTCTGACTACATACATGGTATTTTCAACTCACTACCGAAAGTTCTGTCTTTTTTCTCATTAAGATATACGTGAATTAGTGTGATCCATAAATCTCGATAGGCTAAGAAATTCTAATTTGGTAAAGAAGCACACTGTGATGGTTGTGCTACCAATACTGTCGCCTAAAGAAGATAAATAAGAATTAATCCATCTCCATTCTTTCGAGGAAAGTCCATTCCCTCGTACCCACCAATGTATAATGTCAGTAACATTAGTGACATATTAGGAAATTAAATCTTCAGGAGCACTTGTATCATGAACGTGTTTCCATCTCTTTTTTACAATTGACATATGTCAACACCGAATGTTACAGTGAAATAATTTTGCGCTTTTATTCGGGCAATAAAACATACTGAGATGTAGCAAATTACAGCATTAGTATCTTTTCCATATCTCCAACCTTTACTTATTATTATTCTGACAGGTATGTCATTGATATAAATTATTTCTGACTTTTGATGACGGTCAAAATCCTGTGGTCACATAATCAGTACGATGACTAATTTGACATCCAGTGTAACCAGACCATTATTTCCGTCATTCCCTTCCAAATTATTCGATCTGACATTCATCTATTGACAAGTCTTGAAAAAGTGCCCAGTGGACACTGGCCCTCAAGTCTTATTTCGACACGCCATCTGCCGTGCCAACTAACAAACACATCAAATGTTGGAACGCAGACATGAGACTGGAAGTTAGGGCGTTGGCCGATTGGAAAGATAGAAATATGATCTAGAAGATCAAATGTGAAAGCCATTTTGAAGACAAACGTGGACGTGCAAGCAACGCAGCCACAGAACATCAAGTTTTTCTTAAAGCTGCACCGCAGCCATATTTTTTTTCTACTATTTCTCTGAAAAAGAATCGAACAATTAAATATTAATCAGGGAATTACTATAAAATAATTGAATTTTCAATCATCATCTGAGGTAAGAGCATATAGTTTGATTACAAACCAAAGCAGAAGAAAATAAAAGAAACAGATTCCTGCTTTGGAATGTAATTTCTAATAAGATTCAATTCTAGCAGACACACGAGGTCTAATAAATCTTTCGGGTTGATAGGTTCACCAATCCTTTGAAGGTACCGGGGTTAATCTGTGCCCAGGAATTAAAGGAAGCGAAGCAACGAATCCTGGACGAATCTTTTCATGCAACCACCCAGAATTTTCCGGACGTCTGGCGTCTGGCTACAACGTAATTCGTTCCTACACACGAGCCCTATGTATTTATATATATGGATAAATATAGATACATAAAGGCACATGTCGCATTTTAATACATACATTTTGGGATTTTGGTGACCTCATTTTTCTTTGGGAGAAATATTTCCTGGACGTGCGTAAATCAATACGTACGGGACATAGCCCCTGGTCACACACGCGTGACGCCTAGGAGCTCCTATAGAGGGCTTCTTTTCATATCGAAGCAAGGCAAACGCGTGGATACCGTCTGGCGTTGATCCGTTCCGGCTCGCCGACGCGACGGCCACACCACCCATATGAAGACACACCGCCCTTATAAGCGCATCTACGGCACTATAAGCCCTAATATTCATAATATTCACCTTTATCAACACCAACGGAAGCAAAAAGCAGTAGGAATCCGCTCCGAGATATCTACTGGACGTCTGGCTTGCATCATATTGCCGATGCCGGTCCACCAGCTCTATAATTAACCTACGTTGGACATCAGAACATTGAGGAAAAGCAGCAGCTCAACTTTAAAATTGAGAATATACTTGCAGCTATACAGAGCAACAGATCCAGTGATATTATATAATATATGTGAAAGTTAAATAAGACCCTTTTGGTGCTATGTAAACCAAAGCTTATCACCAGGTAACAATTTTCTAATTTAATTTGTGTGTGAATTTTTGTGGGGAGCAGATAAAAAGCTCCATACTCTGCACGGCTGGCTATGTAAAGAGGCCGAATCCGCCTCTACGACAAGCGTTAATGGCCTACGCCAACGGGGACGACCACGGACAGTGGTGTCAAATCATAAAACTTTCAATTACTCATTGGATGTTGGGACTTCACGCCTCCCCCTCCACATATATGTGCTTTTGAATTTATATATGAGTACATTATTATTTTAGATATCTATATATATATCCTTAAAGTGTATTGTATCGAAAGACCATACTCATAATCTGTTATGTAGCTATATAGAAGGCAGAGAGTCCTTGATAATTGCATAAAAATATAACGTTTCCTAAATTGGTGATTGTGTTGTGATTAACTCCTAAGAGAGTGTAAAATTTCGAACAAAATTTTTTTTTTTACGATTTTATTTTCGATTAACATCACGGTATAATCCATACCATAACTGGCAACCCGGTGTCGCATACACATCCCAAATCGTCGCGCTCTTTGCGTTAGAGGAGAAAGGATCCTCTTCGGTGCTGCGTTCTATCTGGTAACGAATTGTATCCACACCTTTTGGTGCGAGATAAGGATTTCTTTGGTAAAGTCATTTTAACCTGTTTCTACTTCACGTTGAATATTTTGTTTTTACTCTTTATTATTTTCACTTGTCCATCGAGACACTTACCTTCGCGTCGGTAGCGACCATCCTGAATTCACGTTCAACGCCGCGTTCAAATTTAACTTTCATTTAACTTTTTGTATATTCCTCTGTGATTGCCAATAAGCATATTCATTGCGTTTGGCTACAGATAATTTTGAATTTGACTTCTCCGATATCAGGCAACGTTACGCTATCACCGCCGCGTCAAATGAAATTGCTTCAGTAATAATTATATGATTACTAACGTCGGTCCGCGATACTCATTTGCTAATACTCACTCTTTAAAAATAATTATCATTAACTTTTAAAATTTTTTTTATTTTTTATTTTTATTTGCACTTGGATATTTAACCAATGATCTAGAATCATAATTTGTTTTAGCAAGATTTTTCATTGAAAAACCTTAACTAAAGGACTGAGTTCCAAATACTATGTTTTGTAATAAAGTAAAATACCTTAACGATACTTTCTATCAATGAGATAGTTCACTTTTTCAAAATACAAATTAACGAATGTAGTAAAAACTTAATTATACATACCTTTTTAAATTTGGAGATATCCAAATAGCTCACTTGAGTCGATTTGATGATAAGTTTATAATAGGTATTATATTAGGCATACTTTTGTTAGAATTTAAGATTTATTATCAATAAAATTAAACCGTAATTTTATAACGACATAAAGAAAAATTTTGAAGTTCCACTTATTCTTTTCGGATTTAAAGATTTCTTGAAGAGTTTTCAGACATTTAGAATGGAAGAATAAACTATTTATAGGGAGGGTGGTAACCCTCACAATTCCTTCAGACAGGACAAGGTGGTGTGAGAGAATGGGGTCCAGTTGAAGTATCCATAGTGCAACGATAGAATTTTTTTCCGAGGATGTAGTATCTTTGATAGATGCAATATTTTTAGATAGGAAGTGATAGTAAGCAGGCATGTTTCATGCTTGCTTTCTTGTTAAGGGGCTACCTAAAATTTCGTTGAGTCGTGGGGACTCATAGGTCCGCGGTTAGCCAAGGTCGTTTAGTAGGAGAGTTGATTTCTACTTGCGAAATGGGTGGGTTGAGAGACCAGGGGGATCACTTTACACCTTCGATCCTCCCTCCCCTCACGGTTAGACACCTCATCCTCCACTATCTGCACAGTATCGTGGTAGCAGAGAGGAAAGGAAGGTAACATTAGCCATTGTAGCCACGACCACCTAGGGTGTGCTAGCTGTTAATATACTTACGTGTTACGTTCTTCGAGTTGATATTACAATTCAAACACGATCTCTTTCTTTTGACCAACGTCTACTCTCAACAAATTATAAGAGGTGCGATTAGGAATCAGCTTTTCTTTCCGTTCAATTCTTATCAGTCTCATCTTTGAAGATTATGAGGACCCTTAAGCATTTCAACATTTTTATTCGAGCTCGCCCATCTTGAGCTCAACGGTCGGCAGAAAAAAAAGGTAACACCGGTTAAGTAGATCCCGGAGCAAGTGCCCACGGCCTGGCTGAGCTAGTCATGGCTAAGGTACTGCCGGCCACCGCGACGGTCGATCTCAACCACGGTTCTACGTTGTCGCATGCCGTTCTTGCCGACTGTTTTCAACAAGCAGCCGACGAGAAAGGAGGCGTTGCCGGCATAGGATCGCTTCCTTCCCTTCAACAACAAGAGTAGGTAGCCACAGTTAGATAAGTGAATGCGATCTGGAGTGGAGTCTCTGGAAAAAAGTATCGATTCTAATTTAAGCATTTCGAATCTAGTTGTGAGCATGGAGGTTTGAGTATAGATTCCATGGTTTTATGGTGTAGGCTACGACACGATACGACTGCAAGAAGAACATCTATAACTTGTAGTGGATAGGCGCGGGCATGCTGGTAGGTACCCTCTAGGCTGTTCTACGGTGTTTTGTAGTCAGGATCTATGGTGCGTTGCTGGATGGCCCGTGCTTCTGTGATGGGGATGGAGATGAAATTCGAAGAATGGGAAGAGGAGCAGGGAGAGCAAGGTGCCGTGCTAGCGAAGTGTAAGTATGTCTTTTGCAGGGATGCTGAATACACCGATGCATGGGCGGTTGATGATGAAGTTGCTGTTCCTTGATATAGGAGTCAAGGATAGATAGGGGTGCTTCTTTCTTCCGGCTCCCTCTTTGGCTTGTGTTGTTAGTTGGCATGGGCTCGAATCTCGAATATTCATAGGATATTTTGGGTGAAGTGATCGGTGTCCATTGACAGGTACAGGTGGCATATGAATTTCATTCATCCATTTAAAATTCAATTCTTTCATAATTTCATCATAATTATTACGTTACATTTTTTATACAAAAGACAGTTTAAAAAATACCAAAATAAAAATTAAGTCATATTAGTTATATTTTTACATATTTTTATTTGATTTTTCTATAATAATTTTATTTTATAAAACAAAAATCCTAAATCTCTGTTAAATATTTCCCATCTCCGATAATTTATTTACTAGTCTGTGAACACTAGTTTTTACAAAAGTGATTTGAGAAAAATAATAATTTGAAAACATAAACAATCAATTCAAAATGAACAATGATTTGAGGAAGTATCTTTTGATAATTCTTTTAAAATATCAACGTTGTTTCAGAAGTCATTCGATCAAATGGAAAAGGAGACATCGTGAAGTAGGAGTAAGAGAAAGTAAAGAAACAAGGTTCATATTTCTTATCTCTATCTCTCTTACACCTTCATAAGCAATAAAGACGTCAAAATTTAACCCACTGGTTAAAATTTAGCCTGCCCTGGCAGCACTTTTCTCACCTAAACAGCATGGCTTTCTAAGTGGTACGTCTACAACTACCAACCTAACTGAGTTTATTTCCAATCCATCTGCTCCTTGGAAGCTGGTAATGAGGTTGATGCGATTGCAACTGATTTCAGTAAAGCTTTCGACAAAATCTCCCATAATATTATCATTTTCAAATTTAAATCCTATGGATTCCCACCCTTACTGATATCTTGGATCCAATCGTATTTAAATGATCGTCGTTACACTGTCCTTTTTAGGTCCTGCAGCTCCAACCCTATCTGCCCAACATCAGGAGTCCCTCAAGGAAGTCATCTAGGTACCCTGATTTTTCTACTGACCATTAATGATGTGGATCTCATCCTTGAAGGATCTGAAGTTCAGATTTACGCTGATGACATACGAGTTTCTAAAAATATTAAATCAATGGACGATTTTCGATTACTTCAAACTGATCTAAACAATTTTTTTACTTGGTGCCAACACAACCTTCTTGAACTGAATGTAAACAAATGCCAAGCCATTACATACCCCCGAAAACGCCCTAATTTACCACAATGTCAATATTTTATTGACAATGAACCAGTGGCGATTGTCACTTCCATTCGTGACTTGGGTGTGATATGTGATTCCCAACTCAATTTTCGAGCTTACTATGATAATATTATTAATAGAGTTAACTCTACTCTAGGTTTCGTAAAATGCTGGTCGAAAGAATTCTCTGATCCCTATGTTACCAAGTCTCTGCATGTCACATTTGTTAGACCTCTTCTTGAGTATGCCTCTGTAGTATGGTCTCCGTACCACCATATTCACATTAAACATATAGAAGCTGTTCAACGTAGATTCATTCGCTTTTCCTTGCGTAGTCTTTGTTTGAACGACCCTTATAATCTTCCTCCTTACGAAAGCCGTCTAAAATTAATAAATTTGCAAACTCTTAGTAGACGTCGCGATAATGCCGATATACTCTTTGCACACCAGCTTTTGAATGGTGTCATTGATAGCGAATGTCTTCTCAATAAATTTAAACCGAACACTCGGAATCATCATTTGAGGACCATTCCCCTCTTCTTTGTCCCTTTCCATCGTACTGAATAAGGCCAAAATGAACCAATTACTAGAATAATTCGAAAAGTAAATAATTCCAACATTTTTGACTTAAACCTATCTAAATCCTCTCTCAAACTAGCTCTCCAATCTTAATTGTCCTTCTTTCCTTTTAATCCTTTTTCTTCACCTCAGCTCTAAGATTTAATTGTTATTTAGTCTTAAGATATTATGTGCTTGTACTAAGCGAAATAAATAAATAAATAATTGTCCTATAGAGCAAAAAAAAAAAAAAAGAAAAAAAAGGAATTCCACAAATGTAACCCACACCGTCAGAAAAATCCACTTCCAGAACGGAATCCACATGATTTAAAATCTGACTAGGAAATTTCTCAGACATACGCACTGCGCAATTTTTCAGTGGAAGTACTTGAGAGAGACAAACCACAAGCGAAAATTCTAGAAGTTATACCTAGGTTGCACCAAAGCCACATTCGAAATGTTCACACAAGTGAACTTGAGAAGATGTTAGACGCACTAGTTAAGTGGTAAGTGCTATTTAATCTGTTGGTTGGCCTATACTTATCAGTCGAACAGTTATGACAGATAGTGCCCATGAGAATTATTTCGATCTAGACGTTTGACATATTATCTACGCTCGCGATATTCAGGGCGAAACTAATAATCTTTATTATTCGAGCACACATAAAGCCACTTATCGTCTTACTCAGTATCATTTACAGGCCTTAGGTGAAGCAATTCGGTAAGAAGTTAGCACATCTGACGTCATCCGGGACTAAAGCTTCGATAGCGTTCACTATATTAGACGGTGGATTTAGGTGCTAAAGTACTTACTGTTTGTTTAGCCAGTACCTTAAAAATACCTTGAACCTGCACATATCAACTCATCGACGAGTACTTCGAAACCAAAAGTGACGTGTGTGCAGTCAAATTTCAGTTTCAGTACTTATTGCCAAATTGACATCTACCTCAGAGGGACCGGACATACAATTTGACGCCATACCTAGCACTCAAGGAGATTGATTAGAAGTCCATGGTGACAATACCTCTCGGCCTCGGCACAATTATTATTCAGGCAGATTTCATGTTAGCAAAAACGGCACCGTGCGCACTGCACCTAAGTTTCTTAGCTACATTTCTGTGGTCATACTACAATCAAACAGAACCATGACTGGAACGAAAGAAATAAGAATGGAAATCAGGGCGTCGGCTACCTGGAAAGTGGAAACACTATCCAGGAAGCCGACAGTGGATTTCATTTTGAAGAGAACTTTTGAAGGAAGAACACCACCGCAGCCGAACCAAGCAAACAAGTTTATCTTGTATTTTGTGCCGCGGCCATTTTAGTATTCCTTTACGGAATAGAACACCTCATTGCTTCGCAATTGAGTTAAGATATATATTTAATGGACATTATCGAAATAATAAAGGTGAGTAAAGCACTAGCATCAATTTTATTGAAGTGAATGAAAATCACTTGCGTCGTTTCAACATGTAAATTGATGGCGGCGTCCCGTGGACAGTAGTTTCCTTTTTTGCTAACGCATGTCCACCCCTTTTCTTCTCTTTGGTTAGGACTATTATCTCCAGGAATAGGTGGGCAATCTGATTATCCCCATTGGGACAGGACCAGCAAGACGGCCCAGGAATCGTACCATACGAATGCTCAAAATCCCGGAGTAAATTTCCTTGGTACCAACACGTGCAGACGCAGTGAATCATTTTTTTTCTTGTGCTTTGTGAATATTTCTGTGCCAGCCGGCGTGAAAATACACGTATTGGCGTACATTACGCTTCGACAATTAACACACATTTTTGTATTCGACGAGGAACACCGTAGGGTGGACATATCTTTGCACGGACACACGTGGCGACGAGGGTGCGCTTTGCGTTTTAGCGACCACTTCCAAATATAGTTGTCTAAGGCGCACAATCCATCGCCCAACGACAAATATTGCCACATTTCTATGTCCGTGCAACAATTTTTGTTTATACTGGCTATTGTACATCGAACTCCCGAGCCAGTAGTGATAACGCTTCATTGACCGAAGCAGACGTTACGTCAGACGCTTCATTTAGCCACGCGGTTACCACCCAATATTCTTTGGAAGATATCCATCAGCTATAGGCACGAGGCTACCTCCTTTTTAGCACATTTCGAAGCTATCATCGGTCTAAGGCATCCCATAGGCGTCAGTGAGAATTTTTATCATTCCTGTGAAGAATCAGCGAGTGCGAATCGTGTAGGGAAACTTTCTCGCCAATTATTCACAAATAAATAAAGTCTTTGTCACTGGTGCCATCTATGTGCGAAACCCAACGTTAACTCGCACTATGCTGAACGCATCCGATGAGTTCCAACAGAGACAGTTCCACAAAAAGGAAACCATTTTGGAATTTAGATTCCACCTCGGATTTCAATCCACAACGTTTCCCTGCCAAAAACCACTTCCAGTATGGTCTGGTTCCTATGACGTCATGAGATGCGAAATTGGTTCCCAGAAGACAACTACTCGTCAGTTTATGTTGAGTAGTGTTCACACCAATTATACCGGAATAGTGGTCACACTGAGTAACTTTATGGTGTGTACTGTCAATCACGTCATAACGCATATCAGAAATATAAAATCGGCAGACAGCTGTCAGAAAAGCCTAATCATAGCAAATAATCGAAGCGGCCAATTATTTACTTAAATTCGTTTATCTGAATCCATGCTAAATGTCAAGTTGTCATTTTGAACATTACAAGTGTATTTCTGACTTGCCCAGCAACATGACCTAAAATACTAGACATTGGATGGAATAGACTCCAACCGTAAGACAATAACAAGTCAAACCATTATTCTGTGTTATAAGACATTGTAGAACGTCGGAAAGTCTAATACTTACCTATTTTTTTTTTTGAAACTGTCATACGATCTGCTCAAACAAAATATATAATAATGACAGAAACTTAACAGATGATACCAAAACAGGCATCATGCCTTAACCTTCTAAGTCCATGTCCGATAAGGCTTCCATTCATCTAAAAATATCCATTGACTTGAAAAAGAAATAAAATTTTTCTTTTACTAGAGCTGTCAAGTATGCAATTTCGTAAAATCGACATGAAAGATAGTTAATCAACTACACGATATTGTCATTACAACTCATCAGTTATGCCACCAGAATATTACTCACCAACCAGAAGTCCGATTCACTAGTGTAATCGTAACCTAGAGTTATATCTTTGCATCCAAACACCTACCATTACACATATTATATTATGTGTAGTTCATGTCAGGACATATGTAACATAGTGTGAACCGAGCGTTAACATTCGTTACTTTAGCCCATTTAACTCGTTAGATTTGATTGGAACGGCATTCTGGAAAGTGAATATGACTGGAAGTACGGCGTAATCTGATTGGTGCCGACTAGTGTGTAATCCAACCGAGTCTGCATTCTTCATTTTGAAGACAGACGTTAACCAAAGAACACTTCCGCATCAGGACAAGTACTATTTCACGCAGCTGAACCGCGCCCAGCTTTAATTTTCGCTTACAAATTACTCTAAATTGCTGGTGGAATTGAGTAATTCCACCTATAATGGATTTTTGATCGATATTCACCAGGTAAGCTTGAACCATCTCAAGTGGATTGTCGGAGCAGAAGTTTTTTTTTGTTCCGATGATCAGAATTTTTTTTTATGGCAGCTTAGGAATGCGTTATAACCACGTTCTTTTGTTTTATCACGTGTAGGAATCATCGCATTGTAGGAGCATTTGGTATCCCCAATTGGATAGGGCAGGCGAGGTTGCGCCCCATTTCAGTGCATTTATCTCCATTTTTATCATCATCATCTACGAATTCACCTTGGAAAGGATTTAGAATTAGATACGTCACATGTAATTTTGCCCACATGTACCCAGTCATCACACGATGAATCAAATATATATATAAATATATTCTATAACATACGCTTTTGTGCAATCATTGGGAAGTGGTCACATCTATTTTCACTGACCAAACGCATGCAAGCTACGCACGTACTTGCGCAACGCGGAGAGTCTCGCCCAACCTTTAAGCGAGCTACCCACGTGCGTTCGTCTGACGGCGATCCGATCGCCGGCCCGTCAGCGACCACGTCCTTTTATCGGGAATACAATCCCTTTGAAAATTTTTCCCTTTCAATCACGTGCACTTTGACACGCTGACATCCTTTGGAGCACCTATGGCTTCTAGGCCCAACGTATATTATATCACATATGTCCTCACAGCTAAGGCTTCTAGGCCCAACGTGAAATACATCATATATAACACCACCACTGGCTGCTTAGCCCAACTCTAAACGAATTACATCGGATGCTCGGCGCGTGCTAATACACGGATGCCAGTCCCCACCAAACTCCACAGTAGATTCGCTGTTGGAGCAACGTGGAAGTTGCGGTTACATCATTTATACCTATCATCGGAGCAGCAGTTCCAGCCCAAAAATAAATTGTGCAAAATATTTTTTTTAGTGAAATTTATATGAACCGAATAATATCCAGGTAATCATTTAGTATATATATTTGTTGTTAATTGTGCGCTGAGTGGGAGCAAAGAAGCTCATACCACTCCTTTGAGTATTAGTCATCGGATCTGTATAATCGATCCACCCTCTAGACGACGTAGCGTTTAACGCTGACGTCTAAAGTCAATCAACCACGGACGGTGGTTCATTTCAGTTGATATTTTTATGCAACCTACGAAAAATCTGTGCGAAGACCTAACGCCTCCTCCACACGAGCGCATATACTATAAATTTATATTTTTGCTAGGTGAATAATTAAGATTTATTGAATATTATCCCATATATTGAAGTGCATTGGTATCAAAAGTGCACATGGAAAGTGAAACGTGTTCTTATCAATCTTTTTGAATTGCTTCATGTCTTCAGAGAATCAGTGTTATCGTATTGTTTTTACAAGTTGCAAGTGATGTGAGTTCGCGATTTTTTTTTATCGATCCACATAATTATTTTCGTTTGATTCAACCGTACAGAATTTCTTTCGGTACTCCCGATTTAGATCGTTTCAATCTTCACTGTGACCAAGGGTCAGTATTGGACCATAGTGTTCATGAACCTACGAAGGAAGTACATTCTTTCAACACAATTATCTATCGTTAGTTTCCAACGCTTCGCTCGGTTTTCGAGATAGTTTTTTTTTTGTAGTGTCGGCAGCGACTTTACGCCGCGATATTCATTCGAACATATTTTCAAGCCTTAGGCACTAGTTACATACTCACTTACATATACTCACTTATGCTCACTTGTTTTCTATTCTTGTCTTGATCCTGTTCATTCTGTGTTACTTTTCGTGTTTTTGTCCTCGTCTTTTGAATGCGATAATCCCGGTACGCCTTACGTTTCTTTCGCGTCACCGATTGGATCCTTCATATTGTGAAGAGATCTCCAATTAATTTATTTACACGCGTCTACGCAGTTACATAACCATTATACCCAGTCAACACTCGCTCCATAGCTCAGGCAGCTAATCGATGTGAGGGATCTTATGTGAATATAGCATCAATAATATCTGATCAAAATTATATGTATTAATAACTTTTCACAGGGAATTTCAGAAGTGCACTTCCGGAACGACGCTAAGTGAATTATAGAGACTCAAACTACCCTATTGGTAGGAATCTCGTCTTATTTGAATAATATATTGATTTCTTTTATATATATATATTTACATTTCATTTAAACTATATTGGCATAAAATTTATATATCGATTATATGTACGAAGCCGAATTGGATTCATACATATATGGTACCTTTTTTTTACGTTTGATACTGTTGACTTGATAACCTCTTTGGTGGTTAAACCTTTATCTTTTCGCGATAAATCGTCTTAGTTTATTCCTTGTTTAGTGTTAATTTGACCGCGCATAAAACTTTTCTCAAATAATGAATTATTTCGCGATAGAAACTGAAGAAGTTTATGAAAGTTTCGATAACTTCCGGTAGAAAATTTATTTTTTTTTGCGATTTGATTTCGTTTTGATAATGACGCAACTAGGTTTTGCGAATATCTTACCGCCGCGATATTGAGAAAAGAAAATTCGATATTAGATATATCAGGTTCAAGGTAGAAGCTCAGAATCCGCGTATTGTGTGACTACAAATTTTCGACTTTTATTCCTGAATTCTCTTGAACTTAACAATAATATTTCACTTTTCATTATATTCAGGCTTTCCATTTAGCATATACGAATCAATTTAATAACTTTTACCTAATTTTGAGAGCGCATCAAAAGAAAGCGCAATTAATCAATTTCCATTAAGTTTTTGAATCAAGTGGGTTATGAAATAACCTCACATAGAAATTAAAAAGGTACTGTTAGATATTTAAGTCAGAATCATTGAAGATTCTTCTTTTAAGCTATAGATTAATAATATATTATATATATAAGATTTCCTTTTTGAATATTTCTAATAAATATGACAATTATTTGTAACGTTTTCTGAAACTTTCATAGTTGATTTATTTCCGGAATTATTTTTGAAGACTTACAGATTTTTCAGAATGGCAGTTTAAGATAATCATAGGGGGGGTGGTAACCCTCGCCAACCCTTCTGATGGAGTAAGTTGGTGTGTGTTTAGTTTTCTTTTGGAGATTGTAATTTTGGTACAGCTTCGTTATTTAGTTTAGATGGTAGAGATCATATTATAGGTAGAATAGAGTTTTAGGCAAGCAGACTTTCTGCTTGTTTATTATGTTAGGGGCTGCCCACAAACATTGAAGAGTCATGGGGACTCGAAAGGTCCAGGGTCAGCCAACAGATGAGCACAGGAGAGATGATTTCTGTGATCATTTTGGGTGGGTTGTGAGACTAGGAGGTACCGATTAACACCTTAGGCCCTCCCTCCCCATAAAGTAAGGCACCTCTTCTGCCGCCTTTTGCATATCACCGTGGCAGCAAAAGGGGCGGAAGTTAATGAAATGCCACAGCAGTCACGAACACCTATGACTCGCTTGCATTTAGATTCTTACGTGTCTCGTTCACTGGGTTAGTGAAATAACCTTAACCGCGAATTCTTTTTCTTCGATTTACGATTTCACTCTTTGATATTAAGAGGTGCGATCTTGAGTCAACTTTTTCTTTCTAATCAATTCTGACATATCTTTGCCTCGATGGTTATGAGGGCCAATAAGCGTATTAACATTGAATATTCGAACATGCACATCTTATGTTCAACGGTCGGCAGTGAAAAATAAGAGGTAACACCGGTCAGATAGATCCCGGAGCAAGTGCCTACGGCCTGGCTGAGCTAACTACGGCTATGGTACTGCCGGCCACCGCGACGGTCGATCTAGGCCACGACCTTACGTTGTCGCATGCCGTTCCCATCGTCTGTTCTTCTCGGGTAGCCAATGAGAAAGGGGGCGTTGCCGACGAAGGGTTGCTTCCATCCCATTCACGTGAATACAGCTGACGTCAACTAAATGCAAGCATGTGGACTGGAGTAGAGCCTCTGGAAGAGTTAAAGCAAAGGTTATTAAATTCGCATAGCAAGTTTAGATGCGTCTGCAGGGATATTAGTAGGGTCCTTGGTTTAAAGGTGTAGGCTACTGTGTGAACCAGCTGCGAGCAGAACACCTAGCACTCGTGGCGGATAGGCGTGAACATGCTGTCAGGTACCTTCTAGGCTGTTCTACGGGGTTTTGTAGTCAGTACCTATGGTAGGCTGGTGGATGGTTCTTGCTTCTGTGATGAGGATGGAGATGAAGTTGAAAGAAGGGGAAGAGGAGCAGGGAGAGCAAGGTGCCGTGTTAGCGAAGTGTAGTTATGTCTATTGCAGGGATGCTGAATACACCGATACACGGTTGGTTGCTGGTGAAGATATCGTTCTTTGATATAGGAGTCAAGGATAGGTATGGGTGCTTGTCTCTTCCGGCTTCCTCTTTGGTTTGTGGTGACGATAGGCATTGGGTTCGGGGCTTAGGTATCCATAGGATGTTTGAGTGACGGGGTTCGGTGTCTGTTGGACATCATAAATTTAAAATTTTTTTTTCTCATTCTTTCTTAATTTCATTAATTTTATTTTTACGTTACAGATGGCGCACAACGTGGGGCCTGAATTAGCCAGAGAAGTTTAGATTAGAATTGATTGAAGTTAGGTCGATTCAGAGTGACGTAGAAAGAAGTTAAGATTTTTGAGAATTTTTCGAAATTTTTCAGATTTTTGAGTTAAAGTTTTTTTGTTGTTGTTCAGGTTTCTTAGATGGAGGAATACCATCGGGATTAGCAGTATAGGCACTATTTTGTCCAGTGGTTTGGTGACTTTATCCTGAGCCAGCTGTTGCATTAGGTCTATCTACTTTTCCTCTACCTCTATTCACTTAGGTATGTCTTCGATCTCTGTCCGGATTGAGCTGTAATTTCGCTTGATCGTCAGTAGCTGAGGTGTAGATAATGTCCTGATTGTGATGTCTGAGATTCCGGTCGAACAAGAGTAGAATGAGCAGGTCTTCTGACCGGTGGTTGGTGCTTTTTGCCCGACGCACGTCAGCTGCAGAAGCTGGTCACTCGCTCAAGGTCGACCCAATTTGTTACAACGACGAATTAACTTATTTCTTTTATTTGTTATTACTACCCAGTTTGTTGTTTTAGAAGTTTACAGTCATTGTTGATAGATGTAAGGAAGTGACGGTATGCGAAGAGACATGAAGCGCTAACCGGTAATTGGTGTTTTATACCCGATGTACGTCAGCAGTAGCGTAATGTTATCTTCACAATACCAGATCAACTGATCATTTAGTTAGAATTGCCTCTTCTCTTACAATAGAACGCCGTAAAAATTTTACCATGTCTAAACACACTAATAGTTGTTTTTGATGATGATTTTGATTTTTTTTTGAGTCAGGTTTGTTGAAAAACTGGCAAACACACACACACTTTATCCTGAAGAAGGGAGGGTTACCCTCTCCCGAATCTCTTTATGAAATACAGTTTATATATACAGGTAGTTATTTTGATTTATGATTACAGTTAAGTATTGATTTTTTTTTGAGTCTCCGTCAATCAAGTTGGGACGTAACTTCTTGATTGTCGTGTAGTTTGGGATAGTGCCCACTATTCAGTTTATAGTTTGGGATAGAGCCCGCAATTTAGTTTTTTGGGATAGTGCCCGCCTTATAGGTATAGTTTGGGATAGAGCCCACCAGTATTAAATATAGTTCAGATTTATAGATCTTACAATTTAAAGTTAGTTTTTGAGTATGATTTAAGTATTGATTTTTGAATTAAAATTTCTTTGATATAAGAAAAGTATATTATATTTTCTTTATAAGAGTACATTTAAGTATCCAATTGAATATAGGATTTCTGAAAACATTTTGAAGTATTGTTTTTGGTAAACAATTGGAATAAAGATATACTCACCTTTAGTATTAAGCACTTTTAGATTAATAAAATTTTTTTTTCTTTTTGAATTATTTGATTGACAAATATCCGTTTGAGGTTTGCTCACGGTTTATTTGAAATTTTTCACTAATTTAACCGGACTTCCTTTTATTGTTATATCAGTCGAGTAGTATCTGTTCGAGGAATTTCTCACGGGCTACAAATTAATTACCTTTTTTTTTGAATCCTTGATTTACACGTGTACCACGGTTTATCCGATTTCCCTTCGGTTACGTTTGAATGAACGAATGAACAAAAGTACTTACCTTTCAAAGTACAAAGATTTTGACGCAATGGCTCCGGGGAGATCGAAACCAAAACCTGGCCACGTTCAAAACGATGTCGTGGAGGAACACTCCGAGGACGAAGACAGCGTAGCTGAGAACGTAGAGGAAAACAATACAGTCGATAGAAGTGTCGTAGTAGACGACGATGAGGTAGCAAGAGCTGAAGAGCAATTGCGTAGGGATGCTGCTGACCACTCAGCGTACATTCAGAAAGTAGTTTCTGCTACTATTGACCTACACAGGGTCGACGATACGAAGTTTATGGCAGAAGCGCTGGAGAAAAGTCACACACGCTTACTTGACCAAGTAGCCCTGCTACTACAAAAACGAACAGTCAAAGCAACTCAACCTGTCGCCCCTCCTAAGCCAGTTGCTCCCCCAACAAGACCACTCGTTCCGCCTAACGCTACTTCAACGCAGCAAGTCGCACGGCAAGTTAACTGAGCCAACCCAGACACTACACGTGTCGTCAATCAGAATGTCCAGTCCGCGTACAGACCAAACGATGAAATCGATTTGGCAGACCGATACACACTGCATTACGAGCCAACCAGAGTGCCACCTATGTCGGATGTTAATGCAGCCCAGATGCCTCTAGGCTCCAATTTAGACGAGTTTATGTCTCGTGTAAATGCTTTCAATTTCGACGACGAATCACCTCTTTCGCCACCCAGGCCTCCACCCTCGAATGCCACTTCCTCGAACCGTGTTCATCCCTTCCACAAATGGGGATTAAGATTCGATGGGAAAAATATGTCCGTGGACGATTTCCTGTTCCGCCTGGGGTGTATCCGTAATAGCTACGGAGTGTCGTGGTACGAAATCACAGCAAACTTTTACCATTTTGTATCAGGTTCAGTGGAATCCTGGTTATGGGTGTATTTAAAAGGTAACAAACATACGACCTGGGATGAATTGAAAACTGCTTTGGTAGAACAGTACCGCAGTTTGGAAAGCGACACCGTGTTATTCCTCAAGTTATCCGATCGATGATGAATGGCGAGTCTTTTAACGACTTCTTTGATGCTATTCAGTATTTAAACTCCAGGATGAGAAGTCCAAGACCTGAAAAGGAGTTGATAGAAATTATAAAAACTAATGTCCGTAGGCGCATGGGTGAACTACCATTACCTACAGTCCGTCCAGTTTAAGGCAATTGGCCTATTACTGTCGAGCTATAGAAAAAGCTCAATCTCAATACGAGAGCACCCGTCCGAATTTTGTGCCGAATGCACATCGTCCACCTGCAAGGCGTTTTGTCAACGAGATCGTTGAGGAACCTTGTCAGGACCTAGTTGTGGCATTGCCCACTAATAGTCTTGAAGCGATCCAGAGGGACCGCAAGTTACAAAAATGTTGGAATTGCCAAGTTCTTGGCCATAGTTTTCGCGACTGTGCGAAACCCATCGACAAAGTTTTTTGTTTCCGTTGCGGATTGGCCGATGCTTACAGCCCATCCTGTCCAAAGTGTCTAGCGGGAAACGAGAGGAGGAACAACCCATCAACCGGGGGGGTTCGCTCCGATTAGACGTACCCGGAGTTCAAGTGTCTGAGCCGAAAACGCCTTTTGAAACTCCGAAGATTACCATACTAAAACCGAACAAAATTAATAATGAATTACCGAATAATAATAAGAATGATTGTAGAACAATCCCTACGTTAGATATAGAACCCAATGCAAATACGAATTTGAATTTTAAGAATTATGATACAGAACCATTATATCGTAAACCATTCCATGAAAGGTTGCGCAATTATAATGAGGTACGCAGGAAGATTGTCACTTTTCCAGAGTTATCCAAACGGATACGACGGACAAGGGAGCGCTTCCAACGGAAGCGGACTACTTACCGTAGCATAGCGTCAGCAATCATAGGCCGAGAATCTAACGACCCACGTCCTTATGTGACGGTTAGTTTATTCGGTGATAACTGTTGGAGAACGTACGAAAAATGCTGGCAAAAGTACGAAAAAGTATCATAAAAAGTATTCAAAGATAGTATTTATGTTAAGAAGACACCCCACACTTTGTGGTTATCCTCATCATATAATATGTCAAAAAGGGGGTAAAGAAATTGTAAATAATGTAAATACAGTAAAAGAATATTTTGGAAAACATTATGTATTTAATCTTATATAATATATAAAGTATTATAAGATAAAGGCTTCTTTTATAACGTTTTTAACAGCACGGGAGTTTACAGTGTTTTCTTTGTCCGAGAATTTTTGTAGAAAGTGATTTTGATACTTTTTTCTATATAGCAACACGAAACAAAAAAACATTTTGGTCCTTCGAGCATTTTGGAATCAGACAAATTAATTTCGAATCAAATCAGACAATTTAATTTTTTATAAAAGAGTGTGTACAAGTGTTGGTGTTGGCTGTGTTTTATAAAACAAAAATTCCCAACGGAGTCTCACAGCACCATCGATAAAACCATCACATAATTTTCGTTGCCAGCAGGTGAGTCTGCACATTGTATCTCACTTTATTTTCTATTATTTGGCGCATATACATACATACCTACTATCTACTATCTAAAAAAAAAATTTACATATATAAAATGTCATACGGCAAATTGCAATTGAATATTCTTGCAAGCATAAAACAGGATAGGTCAAATTTTGGCAAAGCTGACAAAACTAGATTAGGAAAACTTAATTACCTAAACACTCGCATTGAGATGATGAACAAACAGTTGTCGGCAGCAGCAATCTATCACGAACAGATCGTGGACAATGGAAAGGTTGAAGCTGGACTAAAAATTTCAGATTTAGAAGCAGCATTTGAGTCAATCAGAGAGGTCTATACCGATTACAAGACAGAAGTGTTAGATGCTAAAGATAAATTGACGGAATCACATAATGTTTCCACCAATTCAAGTTCTGTGTCAATAAATAATGGTAGTGAAGGAAAAGTAAGTGATTTAAGGTTGCCTGTAATTACGTTGCCAACGTTTTCCGGTGGTTATGAATCATGGAGATCATTCCACGACATGTTTGTTTCTCTGGTACACACCAATACAACTTTATCAGAGATACAAAAGTTGCATTTTTTGAAGTGTAGTATCAGTGGCGATGCTGAGAAGCTTCTTCAACATTTGGCCATCGACAAGGGCAACTATCATCATGCCTGGGAAATCCTTAGGGAACGCTATGATCACAAGAGAGTGCTAGTCAATACGCAATTAAAACTTTTCTTTGGCCAGGTTGCAATGAGAAATGAGACAGCTGACAACATTAAACGAATTTTAGATGCATCTCAAGAAATTATCCACTCTTTAAAGAATTTAGAGGTTCCAGTGGAACACTGGGACGTCATATTGATTTTTGTTATTCTCCAGAAATTATGCAACACGACACAACAACTATGGGAAGAAAAGTTGGGTAGTAGTAAAGAATTACCAAATATGAAACAATTTATGGAGTTTTTGCAGTGTAGGTTCCGAACTCTAGAAGCAGTAGAACAACAGTCAAGTTCAAAAGCGTTTAACAAAACTAAATCAACAACTCAAGTTTTTTACTCTCAGCCGATGCAGGAACGACAGTTCAACTGCAAAGTTTGTCAAAATGGCCCACATTCATTAAGGGATTGTAAAATTTTTTTGGAGATGGATGTTGGACAAAGAAAACGAACTGTTTTTAACATAAAGGTATGTGAAAACTGCCTTGCATACAGCCATTTTAAAAACAAATGTCCAAGCTTAAAGTGCTGTTACCATTGTAAACAGCGTCACAACACTTTGTTACATCCAATTCCACATATTAAGTCTAGTCCTTCCTTTTTCAACACAAATGTACAACAATTCATTTCAAACGTCCAAAACATCTCAAATCCAAACCATACCCAAAACCAAAGAATACAAAATTGATCTGCAACAACTAACAGTTATCACAATCAAGCGAAAACGCAGCAAAATAATACAAATGTTATCCAACCACAAGCATACAACATGAGTCAATTTCAAAATCAATTACAAATTGAAGACAATACACCAACAACAAATCAGAATTACCAAATTTACCATGTCAACACAAACGCTCAAGTTTTATTTTCGACAGTGTTAGTGAGAGTGAAAGCTCACAATGGGAGTTATTTGACAATGAGAGCACTGGTTGATTCTGGATCCGAAGCTTCATTTATAACGGCAGCAGCAGTGCAGCGACTGAATTTAAAGACAAGTTGGACATTTAGTAGAGTTAGTGGGTTGGGGGAGGTGAGCAGCGGAGCGTCTAATAAAATCGTTGCTCTTGAAATCGCTTCACTGACGTCGAGTTTCGTAAGTAACATGCAGGCTCTTGTCTTAAAGTCCCTGACTGGGCTCCTTCCAGCCCAATACACTAATGTTAAAAATATGTCTTATCTTACGGATCTACAGTTGGCTGACCCGACGTTTCACATTCCTGCAAGAGTAGATATTTTGCTTGGAAGTGACATGTACAGCGAAATTCTTCTCGGAGAGATTGTTCGGAGCAGCGAAGACATAGGGCCAATAGCACAGAGGACACATTTAGGATGGATTGTGCTAGGTAAAGTGCAATCGAATGACACATTTCGAACTTTCTTTAACCAAATTGACCTCAACATGTCTATGAAAAGGTTCTGGGAGATCGAGGAGGAACCATTTGAAAAATATGAAGCCGAAGAAGACAAAAAATGTGAAGAACATTTCAGAAAACATACAAAACGATTATCTGATGGACGCTACCAAGTTTGTCTGCCATTCAAAGATGAAGAGTACCCCAGCATGGGCCCAACACAGCAAGGAGCACAAAGGCGATTTATACAGTTGGAGAAAAGACTGCAAAACGACCCAACCCAACACGAAGAATATTCAAAATGTGTGGCTGAATATCTCGAACTAGGACACATGACACCAATGGAGGAATCGAATGACGTTCTTAGATCATCATTTCATTACTTCATTCCCCATCACGCCGTCATAAAGGAATCCAGTACCACCACAAGGTTGCGAGTCGTTTTCGACGCAACTTTTAAACAATTTTTTGGCTCTTCCTTGAATGACAAATTGATGGTCGGACCTAAAATTCAAACAAATGTGATCGACATCATATTAAGATGGCGGAAATATAGGTTTACCTTTACTGGTGACATCGAAAAGATGTATTGCCAGATCCGAGTCAACACAAAAGATGCAAATTAACAACTGATTTTATGGCGAGAAAATCCTAACCAGGATCTGAAGATTTACCGCTTGGAGACGGTAACGTTTGGCACAGCATCAGCGCCATATCTCGCCATCAGGGTATTATTGCAATTAGCAAACGACGAAGCATCGAACTTTCCTTTGGCCACCTCCGTCATCAGAGAGGAGACTTATGTAGATGACGTCATCAGTGAAGCCGACACTATTTTAGAGACACTATTGCACTTTTTCTTCGCACGATCACGATAGGGGTAGGGGAATTTATTTAATTAAAATTATTTATTTAAACGAAATTACTTCCGCGAACAATTCAATTAAAAAAAAAATATTAAAAAGAAAATAAGTTTTGAACGCGCACCGACGGCGATACACGACACGAATTTACTAATGATACCTATCAATAGGCCACACACGAATAACGCGAAAAGAAGAACAAAAAAAAGTGCAACTACAGCTTGATAAAAGAAGCTGTCACCACGGCTGCTCAGCTGGGGTGGGTTCGGTGGAAGAATTTTTGGGCTTCTTCTGATAAACTTTATTGATTTATCGAATCAAAATAGTTTATCAAAAGAGCATATAGGTATGCACAGTAGGGTGCAAAAAAAGTTAGGCGCCAGGAATTTTTTTTTCTAAAACCGAATTAGAAAATTCCAAAACTAATTATAGAAAGTAAAGAACCGAATAAATGGAATAAAAAGTAGGAGTTATGTTGAAAAATGTAATTATTTTATTGTTTTGGGAAACCTTGGGACAGAAGATCCCTGGACTAAAACCCAAAAGTCTTTTCAAATAAAAAAGTTAAACAATGTAAATATGGCCGTTTGGCTCGAGGCAAAATTAACAAGTTAGAGATTTAAATTAAAAAAAGTAAAAGCAAATAATAAAAAAAGAAAAAAAAATACAAAATGAAAATGGGTCTTTAATAAAAAAACTATGGCACGTCTCGAACACGAATAGGTGGAATATAAATATATATTTCGAAATTGTAAATATCTATTTATATTCAGAATTTTACACGAACTACTTATCTTTGTTTACTGTCTCCTGTCTCCTTTCTCCTATCTCCTTTTAAAATCCTTCACGACTCGAATCCCGATTTTTTAATCCTCGATCCAAAGCTTAATTCCAAAACAAAAAAAAATGTCTCCTCCTCGATTTTTTTTTTTCACCAAAATTTCTCGAAACTCTTTTCTTGTTTTTCTTTATAAAACCTTGTCTTCGCTTCTAAGGCTCTCACCAGAGTGCCTTCCAAGCTAATTTGTATCAACAACTTTCTTCCCTCGTCCATTTCAATCATTCACTCATACATACAACGATACAACACAACCATTCGTTTCGAGATCATCGGTCACGGCTTCCTGGAAGCATGACGCTCTCCTAGAAAACAACCGTGGTGGGATCTAACGAAACATACTCACACGCACACAAACACGGTTTTAACAAGTTGTTGGATGTGTTTCCAAAACTTGCCAAAACTTACTCTCACGCACACAAACAACGTTTCGACAAGTTGTTGGATGTGTTTCCAAAACTTGTCGAAACATTATGGACGAGTTCAGACTATTTTCCAACTAAAACGATTTTCGAGAAAAATTGATCAGAAACACAATTGAGGAGAAGTCTCAAATAGGCTTTTTCCTACTACTCTACAACTATCGCGCGGGATTCAAAGCGTGAATTATTCAACAAACTATTTTCGGAAATACAGAGAGGAGCGTTACTTTAATCATTTTCAAAATTCTACAGAACTAATCTAATCGCGTTAAAAACCCATTTTGTACATTAAACAAATTTACGTTATTTTAAGTTAATGTTAAAATTACGTTGAAAAGATATTAATAAAAAGATGTTAAGTTGTTGTTGGTCGTTTTAAGTAAGTAAGAGTCCGCCTGACTCGTTACTTCTTCGGCTCATCCGCCGGCTCTCTTCTCGTTTTATCACGTCGTACTCGAACACCTGCTTTTGTTGCTTTTGCAAAATAAGGCTAGGTACAATACTGGTTGATGAGACCATGGTTGCCCTCAACTTCGCCAATATTTTGCAGCCACAACGAGAAAAAGAAAAGGGAAAAAGAACGACCGAAGGGAAGTTTTTGTTGCGGTAAAATTTACCGTAACAACACAACTCAAACTACAGGCAGTAAGGGAGCTTTTGGCAACCGCAGGTTTCCATCTTCGCAAGCAAGTTAGCAATTCGAAAGAAATTTTGCAGCATATACCACCAAGTGAACGAGCTGTTAATTTTTCACTTCCATTTACTGAAACCAGTGATGTCAAGACACTTGGTATTAAGTGGTTGTCAGTACCTGATGTTTTCTCTTTCCAGGTTGCTCAGCTTGGCGACAGTGAAATAACCAAACGATCTATCTTATCCTCAATCGCTAAGCTATACGATCCGATGGGCTCGATTTCCCCATGCATTGTTAAGGCCAAAATATTGATGCAGCGGATATGGTGTAAAGGATTGGATTGGGATAAACCAGTCCCAACTGATAGCTTTTCGTCAAGAACTTCCAGCGATTGAAAACATCCAAATTCGTCGTTGGATCAACACCGACAAGAACATCAGGAAGGTTGAGATCCATGGCTTCAGCGACGCTTCTGAGAAAGCATATGCAGCGGCAATATATCTTCGTGTTTTGGATGAAAATAACGATGTGCATATGCACCTGTTAATCTCGAAGACCAAGGTAGCACCCTTGGAAACAGTCACGCTGCCCAGATTGGAACTTTGTGGAGCTGTTCTTTTGGCAAAATTATTTCATGAGACAACAAAAATTTTGAAGTTGGAATCAGCCAATGTTTATGCTTGGACCGATTCTGTTATCACCCTATGCTGGATCAAAGCTCCTCCATCGAGATGGAAAACTTTCATTTGTAACCGTGTCTCCCAAATCCAGAAATTCACTTTAAACACAACTTGGAAGCATATCCCATCAGAAATTAATCCAGCCGATGCTGCTTCTAGGGGAATTATTCCTTCAATGATTGTGGAAAACAATCTGTGGTGGAAAGGACCAGATTTTTTGAGGCAAAGTTGGGATGCCATATTTCCAGATCAACCCTCCTGCCTAGAAACATCTCAAGAAGCCCGTGCTGCAATGGTTCATCATTGTATGGAAGATGCTATTTTTAGGGTTGTAAATGTTGTTTTGGAAAGATGTTCAACCATTGGCAATGCAATACGAGTCATTGCTTTCTGACTACGCATGCGACTCAAAATACGGCTTACTTCTAATTATACAGATGGTTTAACAACACAAGAACTTGAAAGGGCATTTAAAAAAATTATAAATTCGGTACAGGAGGAAATTTTCGAGTCTGAAGAAGAAATGAACAACATGAAAGGATACAAATCACTCACACCATTTAGAGACGAAGAGGGGTATGTACGAGTTGGAGGGAGACTATCAAATTCTACTCTCCCGTTTCACAAAAAACATCCATTTTTGCTCAAGGCAGATCATCCTCTTTCCAAGCTTATCATAAATGACGCCCACCAAAAAACACTACACGTAGGTAATGAAAAGATGATAGCCTATATTCGCCAACGTTTTTGGATATTAAATTTGAAAAATGCAGTTAAAAGGCAAATTCATGACTGCAATATTTGTTATAGGTTCAGGGCAAAGCCACTAGTGCAATTAATGGGCAACCTCCCCGCAGCAAGGACATCTATGTCATGCCCATTTACCTATGCAGGAGTCGATTATGCAGGACTGATTGATGTTAAAACCTGGAGAGGACGTAACGCTAAAACTTTGAAAGGATATTTCGCTATTTTTGTATGCATGGCAACAAAAGCAATCCATATAGAATTGGTCAGTGACATGACTACACAAACTTTTCTAGGAGCATTTAGGAGGTTAGTTGCAAGGCGAGGTCTTTGCAGAGAACTTTTCAGTGATTGTGGTCGAATTTTTGTAGGCGGCAATATCGAACTGCAAAAGCAACTAAAGGAGGCGCAATTTAATTGGAAGAATGTAGCAGAGATATTGGCCAATGAAGGTACTAAGTGGAATTTTATTCCCCCAGCTTCCCCACTCTTTGGAGGTCTGTGGGAAGCGGATGTGAAATCTGTGAAATTCCATCTTAAACGTGTGGCTGGTAACCAAGTTCTGACTTTCGAAGAGCTCACCACACTTCTAACTCAAGTAGAAGCATGTTTGAACTCAAGACCTTTTGTCCACAGTCAGAAGACATTAACAACCTAGAAGCTATAACACCAGCACACTTCCTCATAGGAAAACCACTCATCGCACCTCCATAACCTGAATACCAATTAGAGAAGATTTCACACCTAGAGCGTCGGAAAAGGGTTCAAGCCATGACGCAATCGTTCTGGAAATTGTGGAGCAATGAATATCTTGCCCGACTTCAACAACGCCCAAAATGGACAAAAATAGTCAACAACGAAATACAGGAAGGAGATTTAGTCTTGATCAAAGATGAGCGACTCCCCCCACTAAAATGGAATCTGGGTCGTATAGTAAAGCTTCATCCTGGGCCTGGTAACTTGGTGAGAGTGGTAACACTAAAAACCTAAACTACTGAACTGAAACGTCCTTTGGCAAAAATTTGCCCCCTCCCCAGCAATTCATCGAAAATTAATTTAAATTAATTCATTCAACACAGCAAAAACTTATTTAAATTCAAACATTATCCAAGAAACATCATAAAATAAAATTCATACACATTCCATTCAACACATCTTACAATAAACTGCAACGAAATTACATTCAATTCACGATAAAATAAACCTGAATTACTAACTTTTTTTCACATTTCACACTCTAGCAAATTAATAAAATATATTTAAAAGCAACACAGAATTTAAACAACATCCAAAAGATTTATTTAAATACAATTTCAACACTGCTACCAAAAAATTCCATGAAATAGGATCTATCTCATACCATACAGTCCACTTCCAAAGTAGCAGTATTCAAATATCACAAAACAACACAAAATATATCACTTTATTAAAATTAATAAAAGGCCACTAAATGAAAACAAAAATAAAAGACATAAAACTTTTGCAACACAATATTATAAACAATTAATAAATAATACAACATAATGTACTCAAATTCAACACAAAAAAATGCGAAATAAAAAAATCATCGAACAAAATACAAAAAAAAAACAAAAATCCTCCAAATTCCAGCAGAAACAAATGAGTCGTCCGTTCTTATAAATGAATTTTTTTAATCTACTGAAATCGAAATGTCATTAATCATTATTGCTACACACTCAAAAAAAAAAAACAATCTTGTGCATATTGTTTTGTCACTTTTCTGCATGTTAGTTCTTTTGTCTCAATTACTAATATTTGTTTATCTTTACATGAGAGATGACACTATTATGTTAAACATCAAAGCTGAGACCAACCGAGACGAACAAAACACCAGGTCTGTTATTGAGGAAAAGAAACTAATGCTCTGACTACATCCATGTTTTGCGAACTACGTTCACGGCGGGGAGAATGTTGGAGAACGTACGAAAAATGCTGGCAAAAGTACGAAAATCGATATTACGCAATCTACGAAGTATCATAAAAAGTATTCAAAGATAGTATTTATGTTAAGAAGACACCCCACACTTTGTGGTTATCTTCATCATATAATATGTCAAAAAGGGGGGAAAGAAATTGTAAATAATGTAAATACAGTAAAAGAATATTTTGGAAAACATTATGTATTTAATCTTATATAATATATAAAGTATTATAAAATAAAGGCTTCTTTTATAACGTTTTTAACAGCACGGGAGTTTACAGTGTTTTCTTTGTCCGAGAATTTTTGTAGAAAGTGATTTTGATACTTTTTTCTATATAGCAACACGAAACAAAAAAACAGGTCTTCTTGATTCAGGGGCAAGTATTAGTTGCTTAGGCACCAACATACTTCCCTACCTGAAAGACAAACGCTACGGTAAGGAAGGTAGAGACTACCGTGTCCACGGCCGATGGACACAAGCAATCCATTGTGGGGGTAATTACTACCCCAATTCAATATAAAGGAGTGACAAAAGACATTGATCTTTACATTGTGCCAACCTTGAGCCAACGTTTATATTTAGGCGTCGACTTTTGGCAGAAATTCCAGATCGCACCTCAGGTAATTGCGGGTCTTTCAGGAATTACAACAGTTGGGCCAGACGAGAGACCCACCAACCAAATAAAGTTGAATGATGAAGAGTCTAAACGACTAGAAGCAGTTGTTCGTAGATTTCCTTCTTTCGCAGTCAATGGACTCGGGAAGACAAATCTAGTGCAACATTATATAGACACGGGTGATGCCGTACCTATAAAGCAAAGGTACTATCCCGTTTCTCCGGCGATACAAACTCTTATGTATGCGGAGTTGGACCGCATGCTTTCGTTAGGAGTCATCGAGGAAAGTTCCAGCGCATGGAGTTCCCCAGTGGTGCTTGTTCGCAAGCCTGGTAAGAAACGATTGTGTCTGGACTTTCGGAAGGTGACCATCGTAACAAAGAAAGATGCTCGTCCGATTGCGCACATAGAGGGGCTGCTAGCACGTCTGACAGAGACACGTTACATTTCTAGCGTGGACCTGAAGGATGCGTTCTGGCAGATACCGCTGGAGCAAAGTTCGAGGGAGAAGACCGCTTTTACGTTACCTGGCCGACCACTGTACCAATTTAAGGTCATGCCATTCGGTCTATGTAATGCGGCGCAAAGTTTGAGTTACCTTATGAGTCGCGTAATCCCATCAGGATTACGAGATCAAGTATTCGTATACTTGGATGATCTATTGGTTGTGTCAAGGGATTTCAACGAACACCTGGAGACTCTGGAGATAGTCGGAAAGTGTTTAACGAAATCAGGACTGACAATTAACGTCGAGAAGTCGAAGTTTTGTTTTGATGAGCTTCATTATCTCGGTTATAAGGTCGGCCAGGGTTGCTTGAAAGCAGATCCAGATAAGATCGCGGCCATTACTAGCTTCCCCTTACCAACCACCACTCGCCAAGTTTGCCGATTTCTCGGAATGGCAGGTTGGTATCGGCGATTTGTGAAGGATTTCAGCACCCTAGCCGCACCCTTGACCGAGACGCTGAAAAAGGGAAAAGTCTTCAAGCTCAGTCCTGAAGCTATTGAAGCTTTCCTGCAAATCAAACAAGCTTTGACTTCGGCGCCTGTACTAGTCAATCCAGACCTCTCCAAAGAATTCATCATTCTCTGCGACGCATCCGCGACTGGCATCGGATGTGTGCTCTGTCAGAGGGACGAATCCGGGGCGGAGCAGCCTATATACTACTTCTCTCGGAAACTGAACGCTGCACAGAGAAATTATACGGTGACAGAGCGCGAGTGCTTAGCAGCTTTTGAAGGTATCCAGAAGTTCAGGTCTTACGTTGAGGGATACCATTTTCGTGTCATTACAGACCATTCCAGCCTGAAATGGCTGATGACTATGAAGGATCCAACCGGAAGATTAGCGAGGTGGAGTATGCGTCTCCAAGGCTTCGATTTCGTGGTGGAGCACCGAAAAGGAGCATTGAATGTCGTGCCAGATGCTCTGTCTAGAGCATATGAAGACGATGAGTTGACAGTGTCAGCTTTCCTTTCGTGTCTACCACAGATCGGTACCCCGGAGGTACTCCACATCGATCTAGAGGATCCGTCTTTTAAATCCGAAGGTTACCTTGATATCATCAGTCATATCAGGAAGGAGCAGGAGCGGTTACCTGACCTCAAAGTGTCGGAAGGGTATATTTACAAACGCACTAAACATGCGGTTGGTAGTCCCTTGGCCGACGACCTAACTTGGAAATTGTGGGTTCCGTCAGAAATGACGGATTCTCTAATCGCATTGGCTCACAATCCGCCGCGCGCTTCGCATGGTGGGGTGGTGAAGACAATTTACAGATTGAAGGATAGATTTTACTGGCCAGGAATGTTCACTCAGGTCAAACTGTACGTAGACCGGTGTGAAACGTGCAAGACCAGTAAAGCAGCTAACATGACGTTGAGAACAGAAATGGGAAACTGTTTCGAAGTAGAAAGGCCATTTCAGCATTTGTATGTTGACTTTCTTGGGCCGTATCCCAGATCGAGATCTGGTAATGTTTATATCGTCATCGTGTTGGATCAACTGACTAAATTTGTCTTCATCAAACCACTACGCAAGGCAACAGCCGCGAGCGTGGTCAAATTTCTGAAAGATGAAATTTTCTTGGTATATGGAGTGCCGGAGAGTATTCTCTCCGATAATGGTACGCAATTTGTTGGGAAGGAGTTCCAAAAACTCATTGATGTTTTCGGGGTCAAACACTACCGAACGGCAGTGTATGCTCCCCAGTCAAATGCAAGCGAGCGAGTCAATCGTTCCATCTTTGCAGCCATACGGTCGTATGTCAACCCACGGCAAACAGATTGGGATGTACATCTGTCTTCGATCAGTAGTGCTTTACGCACGACAGAACATTCAACTCTTACTATGTCCCCATACGAAGCCCTATACGGACAACGTATGATCGAACATGGGGCAGATTACCGACTTCTAAGAGAGTTGGGTGGACTGAACTATTCGGAGATAGATTGGCTTCCCAAAGTAGCCAAGATGAACATTATTCATTCATACCTAAAACAAGCTTTGATAAAAACACATGAGGCATACGAGAAAACATACAATTTACGGAGTAGGAACATCTCTTTCAAAGTAGGCGACGAGATCTACAAGCGTAATCATGTCTTAAGCGACGCAACCAAGCATTCGAGTGCAAAGTTGTGTCCGAAGTTTATCAAGGTTCGTGTAAGTCAAGTCATTGGTAACAACTTGTACGAGGTAGAAGATAGGCGAGGACACAGATCAACGTGTCACACCAAGGACTAGAAGCGATAAATCTTGGTATTTATATTTACATCCCGGACTTACCTTTTTTTTTTTTTTTTTTTATAACCTGATTTTCTTAAAAATAAAAAATAATGGTCAATAAGATCTTGAAAACATATTTTCATGCACAATATCCGAATACGTAGTAGCATGCGAGAGACATAGATTTTCCATAGTAAATTTTTATTCTTATGCCCGGCTCTCAGCTGTGCATGAGACTCTTTGGTTTAACGCCAGCTTTTAGTTTTTTTTTGGCTTTACGGAAAATCTATAGAATGCTCAATCATTGCCAGATTACATTCGTTGTAATAATTTTTTTTTGTCTTCGACCGACTAGACGTGAAAGAGTCGCAGTATCTTCACGATACGACAATGAGAAAACGCACGATCAAAGTTTTTTTTCCTTTTGCGAGAAATATTCCTTTTTCTTGGAAATTAGACCAAGTAGACTCGGTCTAAATTCCAAGTTTTGTAGGGAAACTTTCTCGCCAATTATTCACAAATAAATAAAGTCTTTGTCACTGGTGCCATCTATGTGCGAAACCCAACGTTAACTCGCACTTTGCTGAACGCATCCGATGGGATCCACCAGAGACAGTTCCACAAAAAGGAAACCATTTTGGAAATTAGATTCCACCTCGGATTTCAATCCACAACGTTTCCCCTGCCAAAAACCACTTCCAGTATGGTCTGGTTCCTATGACGTCATGAGATGCGAAATTGGTTCCCAGAAGACAACTACTCGTCAGTTTATGTTGAGTAGTGTTCACACCAATTATACCGGAATAGTGGTCACACTGAGTAACTTTATGGTGTGTACTGTCAATCACGTCATAACGCATATCAGAAATGTAAAATCGGCAGACAGCTGTCAGAAAATCCTAATCATAGCAAATAATCCAAGCGGCCAATTATTTACTTAAATTCGTTTATCTGAATCCATGCTAAATGTCAAGTTGTCATTTTGAACATTACAAGTGTATTTCTGACTTGCCCAGCAACATGACCTAAAATACTAGACATTGGATGGAATAGACTCCAACCGTAAGACAATAACATGTCAAACCATTATTCTGTATTATAAGACATTGTTGAACGTCGGAAAGTCTAATACTTACCTATTTTTTTTTGAAACTGTCATACGATCTGCTCAAACAAAATATATAATAATGACAGAAACTTACCAGATGATACCAAAACAGGCATCATGCCTTAACCTTCTAAATCCATGTCCGATAAGGCTTCCATTCATCTAAAAATATATATTGACTTGAAAAAAAGAAATAAAATTTTTCTTTTACTAGAGCTGTCAAGTATGCAATTTCGTAAAATCGACATGAAAGATAGTTAATCAACTACACGGTAATGTCATTACAACTCATCAGTTATGCCACCAGAATATTACTCACCAACCAGAAGTCCGATTCACTAGTGTAATCGTAACCTAGAGTTATATCTTTGCATCCAAACACCTACCATAACACATATTATAGTATGTGTAGTTTATGTCAGGACATAAGTAACATAGTGTGAACCGAGCGTTAACATTCGTTACTTTAGTACATTTAACTCGTTAGATTTGATTGGAACGGCATTCTGGAAAGTGAATATGACTGGAAAAACGGCGCAATCTGATTGGTGCCGACTAGTGTGGAATCCAACCGAGTCTGCATTCTTCATTTTGAAGACAGACGTTAACCAAAGAACACCTCCGCATCAGGACAAGTATTATTTCACGCAGCTGAACCGCGCCCAGCTTTAATTTTCGCTTACAAATTACTCTAAATTGCTGGTGCAATTGAGTAATTCCACCTATAATGGATTTTTGATCGATATTAACCAGGTAAGCTTGAGCCATCTCAAGTGGATTGTCGGAGCAGATACTTTTTTTTGTTCCGATGATCAGAATTTTTTTTATGGCGGCTTAGGAACGCGTTATAACCACGTTCTTTTGTTTTATCACGTGTAGGAATCATCGCATTGAAGGAGCATTTGGTATCCCCAATTGGATAGGGCATACGAGGCTGCGCCCCATTTCAGTGCATTTATCTCCATTTTTATCATCATCATCTACGAATTCACCTTGGAAAGGATTTTTCTAACCACCTTTTTTTTTGCTGTGGAATTAGATACGTCACATGTAATTTTGCCCACATGTACCCAGTCATCACACGATGAATCAAATATATATATAAATATATTTATAACATACGCTTTTGTGCAATCATTGGGAAGCGGTCACATCTATTTTCATTGACCAATAGCCCATGGTTCCTTTCCAAAGATCAAACCTGATGGAGGAGACAGCTTATTAAAATGTTGGCCATGTGGTATGACTTCTAGATATTTCTCAATACCGAAAGAATATGTCTTTCTGGTGTTGAGAAATTTATCGAACAATATCCTTACCTTGTTAATTTGATATATTAATCCACTTACTGCTTATGCAGTAAGGAGAATCTTTTCGTCCGGAAAGATCAAAAAAAAAAAAATATGGCCGCGGCCCGATGGTATAAAAAAAATTGTTCAAAAACTTAGTAGGTTCTGTCGAGGAATTGTTTCCTCGTTCACGTTCAACTTTAAAATGAAGTCCGTTCTACAAGATATCTCCTTCTCAAGTTTCCTGCTTTCCAGGGAGCCAACGCCCTTTTTTCCAGTCTCTTTCCAATATTTATTTGTTTCTCTGTAACACGTCATGTGGCGTATTATTGCAAGTGTTAAGGAATAGTGCACACTGCACCATTTTCGTTGACATAGAATTTCTGTCGTTTGACAGATACTTTTACACCCGTAAATAGTTAGAAAGGATTAAATTAAGGTTAAAGTTACACTGCATGATGTTGCTCCGCGTATTTTGACGTATTATATTGTCATGGATTTTACTAGTCATTAGGAATTTGAAGTGTCATTTTTGGATGACATCAATAGTGTAAGGAAGGAAACTTAACCGGTTCTGTGGTGTGAAGGATATAGTTCCATAATTCAGGATAATGTTGAAAGATGTTAACGATGACACTGCCTTATGAATCCTGCGTAGAAGTGAAGGATTCAGGTTTGGTCGAACATATAATACACAAAGACAAAAACTCTATCAAGTGTCAACATCTATCAAGTCTTATGGCCTTTTCGTTTCGTAACGTTTTGTCTGTTTTATGAGTAATATAGCCACACTGTAATGGCGTAAGGTTACGCTTACATCTATTCGCGTCGAGTGAATATTTATGTCATCACTCCTGGACAGCGTAGAAACATAGAAGCAATCTTTCTTACTTTGTAAGTATCTTTGTCGGGAGCTAAATTTGCTATTTAGGAAATGTCAATGCGAAGAGTAGACGTGTAAATGTAGTGGTTACCGTGTTGGCTTGGTCACATTGAAAGGGGAATCCAGTGTGATGACAAAACTATGTCACCCGAAATTGATTCACATGGTCTTTACTTGGATGTTCGGATGCAGCTGACAGTCATCTGACAGTTTTTCTGCTGGACCGAATTCCCTTAAGTAATCTGCAAAAATATTCGATTTTCCCTACTCGTGTGAACTAGCTCACTACAAATCAGTGTTGACGGGGCACAATTTCCAAAGTGATGAATACCAGTTCAGTGCTGCCTAGACATGCTTCCATCGAAATGGTGGTCTGCGCATGTCTTGGAAATCATTGTCGAATGGAAATTTGTGGACTCCTTCCTGGAAGTGGGTTCCATTCGTGAAGTGGGTTCCATTTATGAAATTGGAATCTAATTGGTGGAATCTCTTCATGGTGGATTTCAATTTGTGCGTTCAGCACTGAATGAGTAACTGAAGGGTTTACTCGCATAGGTGGCACCAGTTGCGTACACTGATTGTTTGTACTGGCGAGAAAGTTTTCCCTACACCCACTAATGTATAAAATAATCTCATCAAAGGGGGAATAAAGCAAGCAATTTTCTGGGATTATATCAAAAATGATAGTTTCATCCTCATTCAAGCTTGCTTCTTCTTGTTCTTTTCGTCTTTCTTTTGAAGAGGAGGCTAATAAAATGCTTGTTTCGTCAAAAGGAATACAGTTTGCTTCAGTTGAAGATTTAACCTCATTATGGATGAGCAATCTTTTGTAAGCTGAAGAAAACTGTTCAGCACTTGGGTTATTATTACAGCCTCCCCTCGACCTAATGCTAGAGAAAAATAATTCAAGATGATCTTGAGAAAGCTTGTAGCTGAGGCTATAATCTAAAATATGTTTTTCTTCTACATAGAGCATAAACATTTTTTTCAAATTTTGCATTCCTATAATAAAACCTATAAAGCCGGTTTTATTTTTTGTCTGTATAATTTTTTCATTTCCTAGTTTCAAATCTGAAATGTTAGATATAGATTTTTGAAAAAAATCGAAAATTTCGTTTCGGTTGGTTTGGCATAGGCCTTTTTTGAAATTATGTCCAAACTTGGATTTTGTGTTAAGGCAATCGAATGTATCATTCACGAATTAAATAAGATTGATGGTGGCTTCACAACCCTATAATTCTGGTACTCGGCTATTAAGAAGAAATAGCAGAGCATTTGCTGTGCTTTCACTCAGTGTCTCAGCAGCAAGCTTAAAGTTCATTATTTTCGACTTCCAGTTCATGTGTTTTTCACTTCAGACAGTGGCAAGCGTCAAGAAAGATGAATATATCATCATTACTATCAGGGTTCTTAAAAGATGGTTGTAAGTCCATTAAATTGGAACCTATATGACTAATCATAGAGATATTTGATTGATGTCCGTCAAAAGTAAGACCAATTATCTCAATATTGGAAGAATTCAAAAAGCTTATAACTTGTTTTGTTATATTGGCTTTTTCTAAGGCACTAAGACCATTTCTTAGAAAATAGGCTACTGGAAGTTTCGAAGCGCCATTTAATCCGACCAAAAGATAAACTAAAGCCTCCTTAGCAAGAGAAAGGTCCTCTGTTTCATTAAAATCAGTTCCCAGATCTATTGTACTCACGTATCTCTTTTTAATATCATCCCATTGAATATGTTTTCGTATTGCCATTTCGTCCATCATCAAACAACAAACAATTTTTTTTTTGTCTCTGCCTAGGGTTACACTTTTCAATGTCAAAACCTCAAGAGATTTCAAAGTAAATCCCGGAGAAACATCAGTTTGAGAATATCAACTTCTAAGTGTAGAAGGTGCTGGTAGTTTTGTTGGGTATAAGGACCTAATATAGTTATATGCTCTTGGACTATAAAAATGCATAGTAAGAGCAAACGACCTTAGTTGAACTGGGTATTTTCCACCAACCTTACCATTTGACAAGTAATTCATAAGTTTGTTGTCAGTTTCATTATGAAAAGTCTGAAAAGCAAGAAAGAAAAATCGTAATTTTTTGTTTAGATTGATATCAATTCAAAACATTTTCATTATAAAAGAACAAACTTCTATTGCATTCTATGCATTTATAAATTCAATTTAATATAATTACTTATATAAAAAGATACAAAACTTTTTATACTAAATGCATATTTCAATATTGTTATGTACAATAAAATTTCGTAATTGATAGATATTAAAACTAAAACGTAACGTTTCGTTTAATTTTTAACTGAACTTAAACATTACGTTATAAACATTTCTTAGTAAATACTTTCATAATTAAACATTTTTACTTATTAAGACATTCAATTTATTACTTGTACTTACAATGTATCTTATTATTTGTTGTACTCAACTTATGTTCTACTTAATGAAAGCATTTCTTAGTAAATACCTTCATAATTAAACATTTGTACTTATAAAGACATTCAATTTATTACTTATACTTACAATGTTTCGTATTATTTGTTGTTCTCAACTTTTGTACTACTCAAAATAAACATTTCTTAGTAAACCTTCATAATTAAACATTTGTACTTATAAAGACATTCAATTTATTACTTATACTTACAATGTTTCGTAATATTTGTTGTTCTCAACTTATGTACTACTTAAAATAAACATTTCTTAGTAAATACCTTCATAATTAAACATTTGTACTTATAAAGACATTCAATTTATTACTTATACTTACAATTTTTCTTATTATTTGTTGTACTCAACTTATGTACTACTTAATATAAGCATTTCTTAGTAAATACTTTCATAATTAAACATTTGTACTTATTAAGACATTCAATTTATTACTTGTACTTACAATGCATCTTATTATTTGTTGTACTCAGCTTATGTACTACTTAATATAAGCATTTCTTAGTAAATTCTTTAATAATTAAACATTTTTACTTATTAAGACATTCAATTTATTACTTATACTTACTTACTATGTTTCGTATTATTTGATGTACTACCTACTTGAAATAATACTTATAATAAAGTACACTGAAATTGGAACACAACTTTTTTTAAGAAAAGAGCATTCGTTAAAACTTTATTTAAAAAGATTAATTTCATTGAGTTATATTTCACCAAAAACTGAATAAGTATTACAAAAAGTCTTTTCTTAACAGTATTTAATTAACTGAATGACTTATATTTCTACTAAATATTTGTTTTAATATATGTATTTACAGACAAGAAATAATATGTTCATATGTTTGGTGATGGAATTCAACTTTCTTAAGCTGGGATAAGTAGTTGTTGGAAATAAATAACAGTATGTATGTATGCATATATAAATAATTTGTAAAACAAAAAAAAGAGTATACATACATACAAATTAATAGGAAAAGACATAAAATTACCTGAATGGTTTGGGCTGCATTTTCCGAAATCATAATTTGATTCCTCAGCTCCGATATTAAACCTGTTAAGTTTCCTATCCGCTTTCTTTGCCTTTGAAGCTGTCGCTGTGTTGATTTTAATTCCCTAGATTTTTGGACTAAGCGCTGTTTCAACCGGACAACAGTACACTTTAGCGTTCGAGGTGTAGCCATCAAGTCATCAGGTTGAAGGTTACGGTGCGTTTCCTATTCTGTACCGAAGACCTAGGAGTCAAAGGTTCCGGCAAAGTATTAGGCACTACCGTAGCATTCGAGCTAGAAGGTTGCTCAACAGCTCTACAACGGCAAACAAAAAATTAAAACAAAATAAATTAAATGACACAAAAGTTTGCATTTTCCATATTCAATCCGATTTAGAGATTGATGTGAAAATTTTAAAACAAAATTTTTTTCAATTAAAATTGTATCCATAGTAGGAAGACACTAAACAGATTCTAAATCCGTTTAAATCATATTGCTAGGCCAAATAGTTTGGCAAGGACATGGTTTTGTGTTGCCACAAAAGTTTGCATTTTCCATATTCAATCCGATTTAGAGATTGATGTGAAAATTTTCAAAAAAAATGTTTTCAATTAAAATTGTTAAATCCATAGTAGGAAGACACTAAACAGATTCTAAATCCGTTTAAATCATATTGCTAGGCCAAACAGTTTGGCAAGGACATGGTTTTGTGTTGCACAAAAAAGTTTGCATTTTCCATATTCAATCCGATTTAGAGATTGATGTGAAAATTTTTAAAAAAAATTTTTCAATTAAAATTGCTGTGTGCGTAGTATTAAGACACTACAAAGATTCTTAATCCGTTTAAATCATATTGATAGGCCAAATAGTTTGGCAAGGACATGGTTTTGTGTTGCCACAAAAGTTTGCATTTTCCATATTCAATCCGATTTAGAGATTGATGTGAAAATTTTTAAAAAAAATGTTTCAATTAAAATTGCTGTATGCATAGTAGGCAGACACTAAACAGATTCTAAATCCGTTTAAATCATATTGCTAGGCCAAATAGTTTGGCAAGGACATGGTTTTGTGTTACCACAAAAGTTTGCATTTTCCATATACAATACGATTTAGAGATTGATGTGAAAATTAAAAAAAAAAAATTTCAATTAAAAGTGGTGTATCCATAATAGGAAGACACTAAACAGATTCTAAATCCGTTTAAATCATATTGCTAGGCCAAATAGTTTGGCAAGGACATGGTTTTGTGTTGCCAAAAAAGTTTGCATTTTCCATATTCAATCCGATTTAGAAATTGATGTGAACATTTAAAAAAAAAAGAATTTCAATTCAATTGTATCCATAGTATGAAGACACTAAACAGATCTTAAATACGTTTAAATCATATTCTTGTGCCAAATAGTATGGCAAGGATAGCGTTTTGAGTTAACGCAAAAATTTCTTATCAACGTTGTTGAAAATCAATTTACAAAACTACTTATTCTAAGAAAATGAATTAACAGCCACTCCAATCTAATATATATAAGATTAATTGTTTGTACTTACGTTGCTTTTTCAGCCATAGGAAATATGGTTGGGACAGCATTCGCCACCAAACGAATTTTAGTTCCCAGATTTCTCAACATTTTTTTTTCGAAGTGGCTGCTGCAGATCTTAGATGTTTTCTTGGAGCGGTCGATTTCTTGTTTATTGTGTTGCCAGATAGCCTCAACCCACTCTTCCTTAAATGCTTCATTCTGATAGAGCCTATTTAAAAAACACTGAATTTAATAATTTTTTTTATTATAGGTACACTTGCACTTACTGATGGAACGAAATAACTCCATCGCCAATGTATTTTGTTTTACAACCCGTAATTAAGCACTTAATTTTTTTTCTTTTAATTATAGTCTTTAATTATTTAAAATTGTTTGATTCTTTTCAAATTTGATTTTTTTTAATGAAAACAAAAAAGCGCAATTCCGCAGTCAGCTGTTTATCATCTGTCAATATCATTTTGTTTCCATATTTGACCACCTTGAAAATTAGGCGCTAATAGCAGTCCAAACTTATTAGGTCCATCTATACTATATTATATACAAAGGTATCACCCTTTGCTATATTTCCACATAGTAAGTCAATGGGACTGACTCTTTGGTTTCTGGCGGAGTACGTACTGTGGCGCTGTAGGTTGCTTGGATTTGGCAGTGGAGAAAAAAAAATGGTTTTGAGGAAGAAAGAGTGCGTTGTATTATATTGTTTCTGACAACAATACGGGGAATAAGGGAGCTAGCCGATAGAGCACTTGTTGTCATGTCAACGACGAGAATAAGGAATTAAAAAATCAGAAAATATGTGTCTGTGTTTAAGAAATTTTTCAAAGTGTTAGCTATTGAGCTATTTGACAACAATTAAAAGAATTTCTATTTATTTACATTATTGGTTCAATTTGATTTTTTGGTTTTTATTTGCGATTTATGTAGGCTCTTTAAGGCAAGTTATTTTATCGTAAAAATAAAAAAATTAACATCATATAATGACATACGATGAAAGCGAAGATGAAAAAAGTTGGTCTGTTGAATTGTCGTCAAGCAAAACAGTTGCAATAATTGAAAAACGCACTCTTCAAATAGTGAGATGGTTTATTCTCTGAGAATACAAAGTTTTTTATAATATATACATGAATCAGATTAACATCTAACTTACTATTTTTGTAGCAGCTGTCTGGCTGGCTTCTGCTCGACGTTCAAATTCAAAGTGACTTGAATAATATATTCTACCGCGAAATGATGCTTCAGGATATATGTTTTATAAAACAAGCCGCAGTCGAAAGTAAAACCTACTGATGGTGTATTCCTACACAGCCATCTGTCGTTTTGACAAACATAAACGAATAGGAGAAATGTCAAAACAAAAATTCAGTTTGATTTGGATTTCGAGCACAAACCAGACAGATCGTTAAGCCGTACACACATTTCTGATACAAACTCTTCAACATCCCGCCCCCCATGAGGCGCCCGATCCCACCGCAGCTTCTTACAACTCCAATACAGCCAGCTTCACCGTTGGTCTTCGAAGTATTCCATTAGATGTCTTCACGTCAGCTGAACGGATCTGATTATCTGGCCCCATGAACACTTTCATGACTCTGCCTCGCATCCATTGGCTTCTCGGAAGATCAACGCCACAGATGAGAACCAGGTCTCCCCTATGTAGGTTCTGGACCTTAACAAACCACTTGCTTCTCTTAGTTAGTTCTGGTAGATACTCCTTCATCCATCGGCGCCAGAAGCGGTCCTTGATCTGCTGACTTATACGCCACTGCTTTCGGAGACAGAGAGCTCTTTCATTGATATGGCCGGGAGTCTGCGTTGAGTTCATCACGCCCATCAAGAAGTGGTTCGGCGTTAGTGGTTCTTCATCCTCGGTGGTCACGGGAAGATGAGTAAGAGGACGGCTGTTGACTATGTTCTCTGCTTCGATTAACGCACTAAGCAGTGTTTCGATTCTTGGTGCTAGTTCGTTGGGCGTATGCGACAAAACCCTCTTAACGCTCCAAACAAGCCTCTCCCAGCAGCCACCCGCGTGCGGGTTAGATGGGCAATTGAAAACCTACTCGATGCCCTTTGCGGAAAGTTCCGCTTTGATAGCCTCACCATCAAAGATTTTTGCATTCACCAACTCGTTATTAACGCCAACAAAATTGGTGCCATTGTTGCTCCTTATACGTTTCGGTATTCCTCGACGGTTGATAAAATTGCGAATACACAATATGCAAGCATCTATTGACAAGTCAGCTGCTATTTCTAAATGTTCAGCCCTCACAGTCAGGCATGTAAATAAGGCGATCCAACGCTTTTCTTTGCGACGTCCTATGGCGACGTAGACTGGACCAAAATAGTCAAGGCCAATATAAGTGAATGGCCTTACGAAGGGAGTAAGACGGTCCTCTGGCAACTGTCCCATCAACGGTGGCAATGGAGAAGCAGTTCGAAACTGGCAAAGTGGACACCGACCTCTAACTCTTTTTATTTTGGAACCTAAGCTAGGCACCCAGAATGTTTGTCGTATCTCGTTGGCTACTGTATCATCGTTTTGGTGGCGTAAGTTACGATGATACTGATCCACTATCAATTCTGTAAGCTGATGGTCCTTTGGCAAAATAATCGGGCGTCTAGCGGTGAACGGTATACTAGCAGCGGCGTCGATGCGTCCATATACGCGTAGAAGCTTATCGTCATCCATGTATGGCGTTAACTTGTAGATCGCACTTTTCTTGTGAACATGCTGCTGGCATTTTAGCTGGTTTATTTCTTCGGGAAAGGCGTCCTTTTGTGCTATCGCGCATAGCATCTGCTGGGCTTCTTCAAGTTCTGAAGGCGACAATTCCCCCTTTTCTGTTGGCTGGCGACAATATAATTTAAAGAACCGAATGACCAAAGCCATCGTCCTTTTCATCTTAAGATACGAGGAAAATCTAGAGAACTGAATGACGGGCGTGCTTACTTTGCTTGTATGTAACAAGAACTTCTGTTTCATCTCATCACGACAAGCATGACTCCCAATGTCGTCCGGTTGTGACGGCCATATGTTTCTAGTCGTTAGAAGGAAAGACGGTCCATTTATCCACTTGTTATCGTTCCGAAAGTTTGGAGGATATCGAGAGCGCGTCGCTTCATCTGCTGGGTTGAGCTTAGTTGGCACCAATTGCCATTGACTGACTTTGCTGGTTTAAAATATCTCAGCAACTCGGAATCCTACAAACTGCTTATGGTGACGAGGATCAAAGCGAAGCCAACTTAGCACAGTTTTCGAGTCGCTCCAATACATTCGATCAGTCACTTTAATATCATGCCACTCGACAATAGAATCGCATAATCTGATTCCCAAGACGGCGGCTGACAGTTTTAGGCTCGGGATGGACATCAGCTTCTTCGGAGCACACTTGGTCTTTCCGCATATAAATGACACAACAACATCCTCTCCACATTCAATCCGCATATAAACCGCTGCACTAAATGCCTCTTCACTGGCGTCGACGAATGTGTGAAGAACTATTTCGTTGGCTATAGTCAGATAAGGATGATGGCATCTGGGAACCTTCAACTGCATCACACTTGGAAGCACTGCCTTCCACTGGCACCATTTTTCGAAGATTTCTTGAGGAACCGGCAGATCCCATTCAATACCATATCTCCATACTGATTGCAACAACAACTTTATGCGGACAACAAAGTTAGCAATCATACCATACGGGTCAAAGACGGACATGATTATGCCTAGAAATTCTCTTTTGTTGGGGCATCTTTAACTTGCCATAACATCTTTGCTGACACGCGAGAAATTAAGTTTAAACAAAAAGACATCTTCTCCAGGATCCCAGTACATTCCCAGCACTTTTTCGACTACAGCTTCCACGTTCATGTCGACTAATTTGCTTTGATGTTCTTCTGTTGAATGAGTGGTACCACTTAAGACTTCCCTCGAGTTTGATGTGAAGTGTCGCAATACGAAACCGCCGCTCTTGTGTATCGAAACCACATCATTTGTGACCTCAATCGCTTCCGCAACACTATCAAAACAGTCGACGTAGTCATCCACATAATGATATTCAGTTATCGATCTAACAGCTCTGGGATGAGGCTTAGAAAATCTTTTGGCATTAAGATTCTTTATAAAATTTGCTGAGCACGGAGAACAGCTCGCCCCAAACGTCATTGATTGCATCACGTATATGCTTATTGGTTTATTTTCATCCTCTCGCCACAGGAAACACTGAAAATCTTGATCTTCTGGCCGGATCAACACTTGGTGGAACATCTCCTTAATGTCCCCAGTCACTGCAACACGTTTCATCTGAAAGTTGAACAGAATGCCCATTAATGGCTTAAGGTCATCTGGTCCCTTAAGCAGGAGATCGTTCAGGGAAACACAATGCACTTGCGCAGCCACATCGAATACCAACCGAACTTTGCTTGGCTTGTTCGGATTCTTAACACCGAAATGCGGCAAATACCAGGTCTTAGGCGAATGAACTTTGGCTTCGACATCACTGAGTTTCTTGGCGTACCCCTTGTCTATATAGCTGGAAATAATAGACGCATATGTCTTAGAAAGCTCTGGCTCCCTTTTAAACTTGCTTTCTAAACTCCTTAGTCTCCGTTGTGCCATTTCATAGCTGGCAGCTCAATCGCGTTTTGGCTCCGTAAGAGTCCCGTTTGAAAACGATCGCCAATCTTCTCCGTTGTGCCCATAAGAATGTCAAGTGCTCTCTTGTCAGACGCAGATGTTAACTTCTCTTTTAGTTTCTTGACACCGAAACTTTCATTACTGAAGAACTCATCCACCATTTGCGTCAGATTAACATCTTCGTCTTTATTGACATGCTCGCAGTGAAGAACGTGGTCTTTCTTCGAATGTTCCGCTGCTGTTGCTGTCTTACCATGCACTACATATCCCAGTTTGGTTTCAGCTATGACTGGTCCGGATTCATTGGACCCAATGACTCGGATCGGTGCGCCCAGATGACAATTGTCAAGCCCTATTAAGATTTGTGGGCGTGCATCTTTATACTCAACAACTGGGAGAAATTCAGCTGCATAGGTTGGATCCAAATCGGTGGTATTCAGTGTTTGAGTTGGCAAGCTAAGTCCATTGAATGTCTGAACACCTTCCATCTTAAACTTGTCGGCTCCATCGATGTCTGCACTGATTTGCAAGTCTACGACCAAAGACGAATCCGTAAACGTTTCCTTTCCTAACCATTGAAGCTTCAGATCTGTCACGTGTCCATGCAAACGCAGCTCCTTAGCCAGTTCAATGCTCATTATGGTGATTGAAGAGCCTTCGTCAAGGAGCGCATACGTCCGAACCACCACACCATCACCATAAAGTCGAACTGGCAATACTCGGAAAAAAATCTTGTTGTTTTGACCTATGTTGCAGCTGAAAATGTTTTTCTCTATTCCTGGGTTCTTAGTGGCGAACGTCAAGTCAGGTATCTTCGTCTCACTGATTACCTCATGTAGAGAAGGATGATGTTTCTTGTTGCATTCACGAATCCCACATGCTTTTCTCAGTTTGCAAGAACGAACGGCGGCGTGATCATATTTCAGGCAACAAAAGCAAAGTCTCTGTTTCTTCACCAACTTCCATCTAGCTGAAACATCCAGATCTTTGTAGTCGGAACATTCAAATATTCGATGTGACATTTTCCTGCAGAGGCGGCAATTCTGAGTTGATGTATTGGCAATTGGCGTACTTGGCTCTTGAGCATGGAGAACATTCCTTGGATGTATTCTGTTGTTTCCAACCTTGGGCTGTGACTGCGGTGTAATCGGTGTAACTAAACAGATAAGTCTTGCAGCTCCAGTAAGCCACTCTTCGAAATTTCTTATTGTTGCATATGGTTGGAAAAGAAGGCTTCGCTCAGCCCATTCCAGCTTCTTGCTCATAGGTAGCTTACTAATGAGTTCATTCAGAAGTGATGGATTAGTCAACTGCATCGACATTCCACTTGCTTCCAAAAATGTGGCAAGATTCTGAACCTTTGTCGCAAAAGGTATCAAAAGTTCCAGTTTGTCTTCTGAGATCTGAGATATATCTTTAACTTTGAACAGTTGACTTCTTACTAAGATATCTGGTCGGCCAAAACGAAATTCCAAGGCGGCCATTGCTTGCTCCACATTATTTGGATGAATAAGCATTGCTTCAATGACCTCTCTAGCAGCACCCTTCACACATTTTTGCAATCGGAACAAGTTGTCCACATTTGTGTAGTTGAACATAGCCGACGACTCATGAAATGCAGTAGAGAATATCGGCCAATCCTCCGGCCTCCCAGTGAATTCTGGAAGTTCATGTAACTTGTAATGGCTCCTAGTACCCAAGACGTTGTTCGAATTACTGAGAACTCCTTCAGGGTATTGGTGTGTCGACAACGGTTGGCGCGAAATCAAATGTTGTCCGTAAGACAAACATCCCGTCAGTGGTGTGTAACGTAAATATGAATTGAAATTTGAAAATAGGAATTTTGTTATATATGAACAAGGACTTGAATTGCCAACAGACACCAAACCTCTTCACCTAAATACCCTATGGATATCCAAGATCCAAACCAATGCCCATCAACAACACAAACCAAAGAGGAAGCAGGAAGAGACAAGCACCCCATACACCCTTGACTCCTATACCAAGGCACTGCAACCAGCCGTGTATCGGTGCAGCTAGCACCCCTATATTAGACATACTTACACTTCGCAAACACGGCCTCCTGTTCTTCCTTCTCCTCTCCCCATTCTTCAAACTTCCTATCCATCCACATCACAGAAGCGTAAACCATCCACCAACCTACCACAGGTACTGCCTACAAAGTCCCATAGAACAGCCTGGAGGGTATTTGGTAGCATGTCCACGCCTATCCGCTGCTAGTACTAGATGTTCCGCTTGCAGCTGCTTCTCACTGTAGCCTACACTTGAAAAGCAAGGACCCTACTTAAATCCCCCACAACCGTATCTAGACATGAAATGCTATTTCATAAATCTTTAAACAAATTCCCAGAGGTCCTACTCCAGTCTACACAACCGGTGTTACCTCTTTTTTTTCTGCCGACCGTTGAACTCTGGTGTTCAAGTTCGAATATTGATGTTAATGATAGTTATTGAAGACAAGATGTGAATGAATTGAATATCGAGAAAGATTGATCTTAGATCGCACCTCTTATTCTCCATTGAGTGAGAACATAGTCGAAGAAAGAAAAGATTCAAGGTTGAACTAACATATTCACCTTATTGAACGCTACACGTAAGTATTTCATAAAAAAAAGGAAACCAACCATAGATCGTCGTGGTTGTTATGGCCTATCGCTAACATGAAGTCATTCAGCGGCCACGATGAAGTGCTGAATGACGATGAAGAGGTGTCTAACCTGTAGGGGAGGGAGGATCTAAGCTGACATACGATCCCCCTGGTCTCACAACCCACCCGATTTGAATCTGAAAATCAGCTCTTTCAGAATCAACCTTGGCTGTCCTTTGGACCTACGAGTCCCCAAGACTCGATGAAATTACTGGGCAGCCCCTTAACATGAAAAACCAAGCAAAAACTGCTCGCTTACTTCACTACTATGAACTCAATACAGTATCTAAAACTAAATATCATATTCTAACCCTCCAACGTTGCATCTAAAAGTAACGATAACCTAAATCATACCATACCATGTTCCAAGACAAAGGGGGCGAGGATTACCACCCTCCCTAAGAGAAAGCTTACTCAAACATAATGGATAACCTGTTGGTTCCTCAAGAAACAAATACATTGTACATTGTCTAAATTTTGATCTTATATTATTTCAATTTTTTTTTTTCAGTATGTCATTAACAAAACATTTCTAATAAATTGATTCTCAAAAAAGATTTAGTTCAAGTGAAAGCTGAATTCACAAATTGAAAATACTTAAATTCCTAAAATAAGAAAAAAAAAAATGCTCATATGAATCCATACATTAGGATTATGTTCTTCTACGTGAAACCTCTTACAATATCATATAGACTTAATATCAACACAAATTATTGCAGAATGTGAATGCTAATCAAAATGATTGCAATTAGCAATTGTGTCTATTGCGATTAATAAAGACGCCAACCGAAGTTGATAACAGTAACGAAGAACTGGATAATCTGACGCGGCGTCGAGATCTTAACGTTGAAAACGTTCGTTAAGAAATCTCTCGATTTCAGATTATATATGTGTAAGTTAAATTTTTGTTCGCCCGCGAATGTTTCTTAAACCTAACCGACTAAACGTAACACCAAGGCTTACGGAGTGAATGTATCTTACTACTCCATTGTAAAAGAATGAATAAACGCGGTTAAATTCTCATAGATCCCACAACCATACCAAAGAAATCAAAATATTTAAATATATATCAAATACCCCATACTCCTGAACACAATTCGCGTTCATTTGTATGTTCGATAAGTTAAAGCAATATCTCAATATATTATAAAAGTAAATATAATTCAATTCAAAAGTGTTCTAATAGACTTCCTTATCTACCAAAGGGGTAGGGTAAGGAGTGTTGTGTCTATTTGACGCTGTTCGGAAGTGCACTCCTGGGTAGCTGTGGAAGAATTTTGGTTAAGTATATATATGGTTCGTACTATTTACTGTTGTTTATATATTGCAACTTTGACCTTCTTGCTATGGTATTAAGAATCTTTGTTCGAATGTTCTACGTTTACATGAAGCAACCGGTATATAAATGCGGTGATTGATGGCGTTAAAATAAATTGTATCATGTTAACACGCTTGAGTATGATTCAGTAAGAAAGCGATAACGATTGTTCGCAATTAATTTATACGTGGAACTCGATACACAGTAACAAAAAAAAAGAAATAAAATAAAAAAAAAAAACACGATTTTATAAAAGTATGGAAGTAGAACTCTAAGATCTGTCCATGAAGGACTGCGCGAACGCGGCGTTGAAACGCAAGTGAAGGTGGTCGCTACCGACTCAAAGGGAAATGAAAATGGTTTAAAAAGACCAAGTGAAAATGAAAAATAAATGAAAAAAAAGGATTTAGTGGATAATACGCGGTGTACAAACTCGTCACTGAGAAGTGGGATCGATTTGTAAACACGAGCGAAAACGATTATTGATAGCACTTCACTTTAAAGTTCTATATTAAGGAACACAAATAAGAAGCAAAAGCTTTAGAGTTAAACTTTTATAAAAAGAAATTGATCGCAACACGATAATGACCGATGAAACTCCCGATACTACATTAAATTAGATCTGTGCTTGATAAGTGAGTATGTTTGCTTCAATAAAAAAAGTTGCGTTGTCACGAAGTACACGATAACACATTACACCAGATATAAGGATAAGAATATTCATAAAGATAGGATAATATAACTTAATAGTATGATATTATGGGCGTGGCATGTGGCCCACATCTCAATGTCCACCAAAGGGGAATTCTAATGATGCCACTGGTGGCTAACGCCAGCGTCGAACGCTACGTGGATGTGGCGAAAATATGTTCGCCGATGAATATATTTATAGTCGAGCCCTGCGGCTCCCTTATATTTCACATATAATCACAAAAAGAGTAATAAATTTGTTACCTGGTTGTGTTGCATAAGAACACTTTTATAATATAATTATCTTTATAAGGTATAAAACTGGAACTGTTGCTTGAGGATGATATGGCAATAAAGTCATCTATAGCTGCTCCCACGACGTTACTGCGTCAAGGTGATGAGGTTGCGGTATTTATAGCTGCTCCCACGACGTTCACTAGTTGCTCTCTGTAGAGTGCTGAATTTAGTGGACCGGCATCGGCATACAAAGGCCCGCCAGACGTCCGGATGAATGATGAAAACTGTTGAATCCACCGATGGGTTCTTCAGCCTGCCGGCTGTGTAATAGATGCAATAGATGATGAATCTTGTTGTGCCTCTTGGTAGGCGGTACCGTTCGGATCAGAGTGTGGTCATCGACGAGCCGACTAGCGGATCAACGTCGACGATAGGAACACGTTGGTTATCCGCAGGGATGATGTATTCTTACAGACGTCTATGGAATGCCATAAACAGATGATGACTTCGATATGGGGCTGATGAGGAGGTGGCCTCGTGCTTATAGTTGGCCGGAGATTATGGATCCTACACCAAGAAAAAAAGGTAGGCAGTGATTAGTACAAAGAAGAAACCTACCGGCAAAAAAAAAAGAAAGGTCATCACTCATGTGTTGAAGGAAAGAGGACGATATTCATTTGCTTCAGCAAATTGATGTAAATGTTCTACTCACCTCTATTATAATAATTGTGTCCAAGAAATATAAATATTTCCTCAATTGCGTAGCAATGAGGTGTTTTACTCCACAGAGGAGTAATATGGTGGCTTTACATGGATCTGCATGCCATCATCTGCAAAAATAGAGGACGCAAGATACAAAAATCATACTAGTGTGATAGAGAGGTAAGACAAAAATGCAGACGTCTGCACGGATGCAGATTATAGGAAATTCGACTCATGCAGATGAAAGTTATGGCGAAGACGAACATGTTCATCTTTTTTATAGCGTTTTCATCTGCACCATAATTTTTTTTCATCTGCACCATATTTTTTTTGTTGAACTGTCAGAACATTCTGTTTTTTTTTTCATTATATGTTTTGATTTGCAAAAGCGTGCTAGGAAAATTAATTTCGAAAATTTAATTATAAAAATATGGACACAGCAGCAGCCAAAAAACAAAAAAGTGAGTACTTAATATATTTATATTTGTATCCACCATCGAATGTATTTGTTACAATTAATTTTACTCCCTTAGAAAATCAAGACTCAATGAATATTCTTGAGGAAGTTGAAGAATACCTCGAAGGCTTTCCAGGTTTTTATAATTGTTTTACTTTTTTGTGTAACGTAAAATGATAATTATAGTAATTTTTTCAGATTATATGGAATTTGAGTTCTTAGATGATGAAGCATCAGATGCCCAGAGTACTGCGCCTTCCCCCATAAATTCCAGCAAAATGGATAGCGATCAACTGGTTCCACAAGAAAAAAATGTCAAGTGTTTAAATTACCAAAGGTAGACGTAGCGCCAATAGTAGCACTTTTTAATGCCGAATACAAAAATGTATAATTCATTGCTGTGAGTCAAACCTTTTGCAAAAAAAAACACAGCTGAGAATGTTTTTCTCTATTCCTGGGTTCTTAGTGGCGAACGTCAAGGCAGGTATCTTCGTCTCACTGATTACCTCATGTAGAGAAGGATGATGTTTCTTGTTGCATTCGCGAATCCCACATGCTTTTCTCAGTTTGCAAGAACGAACGGCGTGATCATATTTCAGGCAACAAAAGCAAAGTCTCTGTTTCTTCACCAACTTCCATCTAGCTGAAACATCCAGATCTTTGTAGTCGGAACATTCAAATATTTGATGTGACATTTTCCTGCAGAGGCGGCAATTCTGAGTTGATGTATTGGCAATTGGCGTACTTGGCTCTTGAGCATGGAGAACATTCCTTGGATGTATTCTGTTGTTTCCAACCTTGGGCTGTGACTGCGGTGTAATCGGTGTAACTAAACAGATAAGTCTTGCAACTCCAGTAAGCCACTCTTCGAAATTTCTTATTGTTGCATATGGTTGGAAAAGAAGGCTTCGCTCAGCCCATTCCAGCTTCTTGCTCATAGGTAGCTTACTAATGAGTTCATTCAGAAGTGATGGATTAGTCAACTGCATCGACATTCCACTTGCTTCCAAAAATGTGGCAAGATTCTGAACCTTTGTCGCAAAAGGTATCAAAAGTTCCAGTTTGTCTTCTGAGATCTGAGATATCTCTTTAACTTTGAACAGTTGACTTCTTACTAAGATATCTGGTCGGCCAAAACGAAATTCCAAGGCGGCCATTGCTTGCTCCACATTATTTGGATGAATAAGCATTGCTTCAATGACCTCTCTAGCAGCACCCTTCACACATTTTTGCAATCGGAACAAGTTGTCCACATTTGTGTAGTTGAACATAGCCGACGACTCATGAAATGCAGTAAAGAATATCGGCCAATCCTCCGGCCTCCCAGTGAATTCTGGAAGTTCATGTAACTTGTAATGGCTCCTACTACCCAAGACGTTGTTCGAATTACTGAGAACTCCTTCAGGGTATTGGTGTGACGACAACGGTTGGCGCGAAATCAAATGTTGTCTGTAAGACAAACATCCCGTCAGTGGTGTGTAACGTAAATATGAATTGAAATTTGAAAATAGGAATTTTGTTATATATGAACAAGGACTTGAATTGCCAGCAGACACCAAACCTCTTCACCTAAATACCCTATGGATATCCAAGATCCAAACCAATGCCCATCAACAACACAAACCAAAGAGGAAGCAGGAAGAGACAAGCACCCCATACACCCTTGACTCCTATACCAAGGCACTGCATCTCCATCGGCAACCAGCCGTGTATCGGTGCAGCTAGCACCCCTATATTAAACATACTTACACTTCGCAAACACGGCCTCCTGTTCTTCCTTCTCCTCTCCCCATTCTTCAAACTTCCTATCCATCCACATCACAGAAGCGTAAACCATCCACCAACCTACCACAGGTACTGACTACAAAGTCCCATAGAACAGCCTGGAGGGTATTTGGTAGCATGTCCACGCCTATCCGCTGCTAGTACTAGATGTTCCGCTTGCAGCTGCTTCTCACCGTAGCCTACACCTGAAAACCAAGGACCCTACTTAAATCCCCCACAACCGTATCTAGACATGAAATGCTATTTCATAAATCTTTAAACAAATTCCCAGAGGTCCTACTCCAGTCTACACAACCGGTGTTACCTCTTTTTTTTCTGCCGACCGTTGAACTCTGGTGTTCAAGTTCGAATATTGATGTTAATGATAGTTATTGAAGACAAGATGTGAATGAATTGAATATCGAGAAAGATTGATCTTAGATCGCACCTCTTATTCTCCATTGAGTGAGAACATAGTCGAAGCAAGAAAAGATTCAAGGTTGAACTAACATATTCACCTTATTGAACGCTACACGTAAGTATTTCATAAAAAAAAGGAAACCAACCATAGATCGTCGTGGTTGTTATGGCCTATCGCTAACATGAAGTCATTCAGCGGCCACGATGAAGTGCTGAATGACGATGAAGAGGTGTCTAACCTGTAGGGGAGGGAGGATCTAAGCTGACATACGATCCCCCTGGTCTCACAACCCACCCGATTTGAATCTGAAAATCAGCTCTTTCAGAATCAACCTTGGCTGTCCTTTGGACCTACGAGTCCCCAAGACTCGATGAAATTACTGGGCAGCCCCTTAACATGAAAAACCAAGCAAAAACTGCTCGCTTACTTCACTACCATGAACTCAATACAGTATCTAAAACTAAATATCATATTCTAACCCTCCAACGTTGCGTCTAAAAGTAACGATAACCTAAATCATACCATACCATGTTCCAAGACAAAGGGGGCGAGGATTACCACCCTCACTAAGAGAAAGCTTACTCAAACATAATGGATAACCTGTTGGTTCCTCAAGAAACAAATACATTGTACATTGTCTAAATTTTGATCTTATATTATTTCAAATTTTTTTTTTTCAGTATGTCATTAACAAAACATTTCTAATAAATTGATTCTCAAAAAAGATTTAGTTCAAGTGAAAGCTGAATTCACAAATTGAAAATACTTAAATTCCTAAAATAAGAAAATAAGAAAAAAAAATGCTCATATGAATCCATACATTAGGATTATGTACTTCTACGTGAAACATCTTACAATATCATATAGACTTAATATCAACACAAATTATTGCAGAATGTGAATGCTAATCAAAATGATTGCAATTAGCAATTGTGTCTATTGCGATTAATAAAGACGCCAACCGAAGTTGATAACAGTAACGAAGAACTGGATAATCTGACGCGGCGTCGAGATCTTAACGTTGAAAACGTTCGTTAAGAAATCTCTCGATTTCAGATTATATATGTGTAAGTTAAATTTTTGTTCGCCCGCGAATGTTTCTTAAACCTAACCGACTAAACGTAACACCAAGGCTTACGGAGTGAATGTATCTTACTACTCCATTGTAAAAGAATGAATAAACGCGGTTAAATTCTCATAGATCCCACAACCATACCAAAGAAATCAAAATATTTAAATATATATCAAATACCCCATACTCCTGAACACAATTCGCGTTCATTTGTATGTTCGATAAGTTAAAGCAATATCTCAATATATTATAAAAGTAAATATAATTCAATTCAAAAGTGTTCTAATAGACTTCCTTATCTACCAAAGGGGTAGGGTAAGGAGTGTTGTGTCTATTTGACGCTGTTCGGAAGTGCACTCCTGGGTAGCTGTGGAAGAATTTTGGTTAAGTATATATATGGTTCGTACTATTTACTGTTGTTTATATATTGCAACTTTGACCTTCTTGCTATGGTATTAAGAATCTTTGTTCGAATGTTCTACGTTTACATGAAGCAACCGGTATATAAATGCGGTGATTGATGGCGTTAAAATAAATTGTATCATGTTAACACGCTTGAGTATGATTCAGTAAGAAAGCGATAACGATTGTTCGCAATTAATTTATACGTGGAACTCGATACACAGTAACAAAAAAAAAGAAATAAAATAAAAAAAAAAAACACGATTTTATAAAAGTATGGAAGTAGAACTCTAAGATCTGTCCATGAAGGACTGCGCGAACGCGGCGTTGAAACGCAAGTGAAGGTGGTCGCTACCGACTCAAAGGGAAATGAAAATGGTTTAAAAAGACCAAGTGAAAATGAAAAATAAATGAAAAAAAAGGATTTAGTGGATAATACGCGGTGTACAAACTCGTCACTGAGAAGTGGGATCGATTTGTAAACACGAGCGAAAACGATTATTGATAGCACTTCACTTTAAATTTCTATATTAAGGAACACAAATAAGAAGCAAAAGCTTTAGAGTTAAACTTTTATAAAAAGAAATTGATCGCAACACGATAATGACCGATGAAACTCCCGATAGTGAGTATGTTTGCTTCAATAAAAAAAAGTTGCGTTGTCACGAAGTACACGATAACACATTACACCAGATATAAGGATAAGAATATTCATAAAGATAGGATAATATAACTTAATAGTATGATATTATGGGCGTGGCATGTGGCCCACATCTCAATGTCCACCAAAGGGGAATTCTAATGATGCCACTGGTGGCTAAGGCCAGCGTCGAACGCTACGTGGATGTGGCGAAAATATGTTCGCCGATGAATATATTTATAGTCGAGCCTTGCGGCTCCCTTATATTTCACATATAATCACAAAAAGAGTAATAAATTTGTTACCTGGTTGTGTTGCATAAGAACACTTTTATAATATAATTATCTTTATAAGGTATAAAACTGGAACTGTTGCTTGAGGATGATATGGAAATAAAGTCATCTATAGCTGCTCCCACCACGTTACTGCGTCAAGGTGATGAGGTTGCGGTATTTATAGCTGCTCCCACGACGTTCACTAGTTGCTCTCTGTAGAGTGCTGAATTTAGTGGACCGGCATCGGCATACAAAGGCCCGCCAGACGTCCGGATGAATGATGAAAACTGTTGAATCCACCGATGGGTTCTTCAGCCTGCCGGCTGTGTAATAGAAGCAATAGATGATGAATCTTGTTGTGCCTCTTGGTAGGCGGTACCGTTCGGATCAGAGTGTGGTCATCGACGAGCCGACTAGTGGATCAACGTCGATGATAGGAACACGTTGGTTATCCGCAGGGATGATGTATTCTTACAGACGTCTATGGAATGCCATAAACAGATGATGACTTCGATATGGGGCTGATGAGGAGGTGGCCTCGTGCTTATATTTGGCCGGAGATTATGGATCCTACACCAAGAAAAAAAGGTAGGCAGTGATTAGTACAAAGAAGAAACCTACCGGCAAAAAAAAAGAAAGGTCATCACTCATGTGTTGAAGGAAAGAGGACGATATTCATTTGCTTCAGCAAATTGATGTAAATGTTCTACTCACCTCTATTATAATAATTGTGTCCAAGAAATATAAATATTTCCTCAATTGCGTAGCAATGAGGTATTTTACTCCACAGAGGAGTAATATGGTGGCTTTACATGGATCTGCATGCCATCATCTGCAAAAATAGAGGACGCAAGATACAAAAATCATACTAGTGTGATAGAGAGGTAAGACAAAAATGCAGACGTCTGCACGGATGCAGATTATAGGAAATTCGACTCATGCAGATGAAAGTTATGGCGAAGACGAACATGTTCATCTTTTTTATAGCGTTTTCATCTGCACCATAATTTTTTTTCATCTGCACCATATTTTTTTTGTTGAACTGTCAGAACATTCTGTTTTTTTTTTCATTATATGTTTTGATTTGCAAAAGCGTGCTAGGAAAATTAATTTCGAAAATTTAATTATAAAAATATGGACACAGCAGCAGCCAAAAAACAAAAAAGTGAGTACTTAATATATTTATATTTGTATCCACCATCGAATGTATTTGTTACAATTAATTTTACTCCCTTAGAAAATCAAGACTCAATGAATATTCTTGAGGAAGTTGAAGAATACCTCGAAGGCTTTCCAGGTTTTTATAATTGTTTTACTTTTTTGTGTAACGTAAAATGATAATTATAGTAATTTTTTCAGATTATATGGAATTTGAGTTCTTAGATGATGAAGCATCAGATGCCCAGAGTACTGCGCCTTCCCCCATAAATTCCAGCAAAATGGATAGCGATCAGCTGGTTCCACAAGAAAAAAATGTCAAGTGTTTAAATTACCAAAGGTAGACGTAGCGCCAATAGTAGCACTTTTTAATGCCGAATACAAAAATGTATAATTCATTGCTGTGAGTCAAACCTTTTGCAAAAAAAAAAACACAGCCCGATTATACATTTTTGTATTCTACATTCAATAGTGCTACTGATGGTGTTATTGGTTTTTAATTTCAGCCAAAATATAAAAAAATCCTAGAACAAAAGAAATCCGGTTGTTGGTTTTTGGAAAAATCTAAAAGGAACTTTCTTTTGTTCTATTTTTTTTTTTATATTTTGGTTAAAATTAAAAACTAATAACGTTATCAGTAGCACTATTCAATGTATAATACAAAAATATATAATTCATTGCTGTGAGTCAAACCTTTTGCAAAAAAAACACAGCCCGATTGATTTTTTTTGTTGAGAAATTCAGTAAAATCTGAAAAAGTTCAATTGGTCTAAGCCGATTTTGTCAAAGGTTTGACTCACACCAATGAGTTATATATTTTTGTACTATACATTCAATAGTGCTACTGATGGCGTTATTAGTTTTTAATTTTAGTCAAAATATAAAAAAAAATAGAACAAAAGAAAGTTCCTTTTAGATTTTTCCAAAAACCAACAACCGGAGTACTTTTGTTCTAGGATTTTTGTATATTTTGGTTAAAATTAAAAACTAATAACGCCATCAGTAGCACTATTAAATGTAGAATACAAAAATATATAATTCATTGGTGTGAGTCAAACCTTTTGCAAAAAAAAACACAGCCCGGTTGATTTTTTTTGTTGAGAAATTCAGTAAAATCTGAAAAAGTTCAATTGGTCTATGCCGATTTTGTCAAAAGGTTTGACTCACACCAATGAATTATATATTTGTGTACTATACATTCAATAGTGCTACTGATGGCGTTATTAGTTTTTAATTTTAGCCAAAATATAAAAAAAAATAGAACAAAAGAAAGTTCCTTTTAGATTTTTCCAAAAACCAACAACCGGAGTCCTTTTGTTCTAGAATTTTTGTATATTTTGGTTAAAATTAAAAACTAATAACGCCATCAGTAGCACTATTAAATGTAGAATACAAAAATATATAATTCATTGGTGTGAGTCAAACCTTTTGCAAAAAAACACAGCCCGATTGATTTTTTTTTGTTGAGAAATTCAGTAAAATCTGAAAAAGTTCAATTGGTCTATGCCGATTTTGTCAAAAGGTTTGACTCACACCAATGAATTATATATTTTTGTACTATACATTCAATAGTGCTACTGATGGCGTTATTAGTTTTTAATTTTAGCCAAAATATAAAAAAAAATAGAACAAAAGAAAGTTCCTTTTAGATTTTGCCAAAAACCAACAACCGGAGTTCTTTTGTTCTAGGATTTTTGTATATTTTGGTTAAAATTAAAAACTAATAACGCCATCAGTAGCACTATTAAATGTAGAATACAAAAATATATAATTCATTGGTGTGAGTCAAACCTTTTGCAAAAAAAAACACAGCCCGATTGATTTTTTTTGTTGAGAAATTCAGTAAAATCTGAAAAAGTTCAATTGGTCTATGCCGATTTTGTCAAAAGGTTTGACTCACACCAATGAGTTATATATTTTTGTATTCTACATTCAATAGTGCTACTGATGGCGTTATTAGTTTTTAATTTTAACCAAAATATAAAAAAAAAGTAGAACAAAAGAAAGTTCCTTTTAGATTTTTCCAAGAACCAAGGGTTGGCTAGGTTAGACCGTAAAACGTTAGACCGCGTAACGTTTGCCCGCAAAATGTTTGACCGCAAAACGTTTTACCGTAAAACGATAGACCGCAGCATGATTGACCGCGTAACGTTTGACCGCCGATTTAGTACTTTTTTTAATACTACATCAAAATAATCATTTTCATATGAATTAGGGGGTCAAATGATGAGAATCACCAAGAACGAAATTTGGTACTATATTTCAATTTTTTCACTACTATTATTTTTTAGTATAAATACCAATACAAGAGGTAAGTATTTAACGAAATATGTTGAGCGATTTTTTCTTAGTATAATTTATACGTTTTCTCAGGAGCAAAAAAAAAAGGTTCTTCTCAGGACTCGAATTATTTCTAGAAGAGATATTTTTTCAATTTCATTGCATTATTTCATAATTATGTAAACAAAATTAAATCGATTTTCCATTTATGATATTGCGCTAGCATAAGTTAGTGAAATTGTAAAAAATATGCGAGTTATGAAATTATTAAAAGCAATCTTTAGTTTTTGAGCATAAGAGTAGGTAAAAGCAAGAAAATCGCGCGAATTTCTTACATTTACCTACTCTTATGCTCAAAAACTAAAGATTGCTTTTAATAATTTCATATCTCGCATATTTCTTTCTATATTTCAAACAGTTTTCGTAATCAATTGGGTGGGTGGCCCGCTTCCCGGGATCTTTTGATTTTCTCCTACTTTTTCGGGGGCACACCGCGCTTACGCAGCTTTGCTGCTCCGCTAAGGGTATGTATATTTGTCAGGCAGGCGCCTGTGTCAATAACATTTGGAATTAATTTGACCTGGGTGGCCCGCCTCGCGGGATCTCTTGATTTTCTCCTCCTTTTTCGGGGGCACACCGCGCTCACGCAGCTTCGCTGCTCCGCTAAGGGTATGTATATTTGTCAGGCAGGCGCCTGTGTCAATAACATTTGTAATTAATTTGACCTGTGTTGCCCGCTTCGCGGGATTTCTTGATTTTCTCCTCCTTTTTCGGGGGCACACCGCGCTCACGCAGCTTCGCTGCTCCGCTAAGGGTATGTATATTTGTCAGGCAGGCGCCTGTGTCAATAACATTTGTAATTAATTTGACCTGGGTGGCCCGCTTCACGGGATCTCTTGATTTTCTCCTCCTTTTTCGGGGGCACACCGCCCTCACGCTGCTTCGCTGCTCCACTAAGGGTATGTAAATTTGTCAGGCAGGCGCCTATGTCCAACAGTTCTCGTAATCAATAGTACCTGGAAGTCCCGAAGAATATAAATTAATCAAAAGAAGAAAAAATAATTTTCTTGTGTTTCAATATTTTTTTGTATTTTGGTCTTCTCGCTCATGTTTTCGTCAATTTCTTTTGAAATATTTGAGCTTTTGTTCTAATTCATACATATTATTAAAGGTAATGAATGTACCTTTCCAATGATATATAATGTTTTACTATTTTTACTCATATTATGTTATATATATATTGGTTTTAAAACGATTAAAAACGAAAAAAATTCTCATTTTTTAGTCATTTTGTTTTTTGGCTGTAACTTCGTTAATAGACGTCCTAGAGGGTCGATTTTTACTCCGTTTTTTGTCAATAACTTTTGAAATATAGGACCTATAATGATAATTTATGCATTTTCTGATAGGTAATGAATGCCCCTTCAAAAATATTTTTTTCATTTTCAAAATAAGTAAAAAATTTCTTGATTTGCCAATTTTTTCAAGGAAAAACTCAATAATTTCATTCAAAAAGGGAAGCCAGATTATGAGAATCACCAAGAACCAACCTAAATGCTAACAAAATACAATAGAAATGTTCCGTCCAATTAGAACAAATTCTTCGTCCAATTGAGAGTATATAAGGAAGTTTGCTGAGCGATTTTTTCTTAGTATAACTCATACGTTATACTAACACGGTTCTTCTCAGGACCAAAAAAAAATTTCTAAGGGATAAAATTTCGATTTTCTTATATTTATATTAAACAAAAACAAGGTACATTTATTTCAAATAATATTTGGAAAAAAAAATATTTCTTCAGTTTTCAATAATTTCGAATTTTTCAAAAAAAAAATTCTTAGTATGAAATAGTACTTTTTGAAAAAGTACTGGCGGGGTCAACCCAGTCCAACCCAACGCACTTCTACCCAATACACTTCAACCGGCATCATTCAACCTAAGGCCAGTCCAACACAACACACTTTAACCCGGAAGTACATTTCAACACAAGGAAATTGTACCGGAAACTAAAAACTATTCCGAAAATGTAATGGTTGATGTATTTGCTGCGTTATTTTTACAAATGGTTCGTGAATTTGATTTTTAAAAACAGATGTCGCGATCTTTATGAAAATAGCTTTTGCAAGGAAATCGTCTATGCCTCACGCTAATTGGGTGGAAGAAACTTTTGTGCAACGGATATTTTGTGAAAAGGAGGAACACAACGAATCTTTGTTGTTGTGTTTAGTTAATTGTGGACCCCATTTTGTTATACAATAGAAATATAGATATTTTTAAGTTGAACGGAGGAGCAGCTACAATTATTTTTTTGTTGTTGTTAAGTATCCAGGTGGCACGCAATTTCTTGATAATAAGCAACAACAATAACTTAAAGCGCTTTAAGAGGAGGGAGTTATAATGAAGTGTGAGATTTCAGATTTAGATGATATTTTATGAAAGGAAGCAGGAAGTCAGTATTTCTTTATTGAGGAAACCCAATGTTACACAATAGAAATATATTATATAGATATAGGTACCTAATATTATTTTTGCAACAAGTATTCAAGAATTGCGGTCAGTAGGTGGGTACTATACTAATAGAAATTTAATGTATGAAGGAGGGAGCAGGAAACAAAGTGTGGAATTTTGTCGAAACACAAATTAATTAATTATATAGATACATATTTAAGGTCGATACCTAGGTTTCTTATGTTTTGTGGAAGAGGTAGAAATATGTTGGTGCTAAGGGGCCAGTTATAGCTATCATTGAAATGCATCATTGAGACATAATCAGTGGAACGTTTTATATTTTCACTGACAAGTCGGTTATAGCAATCATTGAAAAACTACTTTCAGTGGAAAGCCCTGTCATTCAAATGAAATGACAATTTCAAAACTTGACTCTAAGAACCAAGTAGGTATGTACATTACATGGAATTTCACAAGTTCGGTGTGTTGTTCTTGTGAGTCAAATTTTGAAAATATCCTCAGAATCAAAAACTTTAAATGCAACTTTCAAGAGCATAAACAACCAAACTAGAATATGTAACATTTATTTCCGTAGGCCTTGTGGTTTGGAAGAAAGACGCAAATCCATCAAATTTTTCTTTCAAAATCGGACCTCTTCATGAAAAAGTCATGAAATTGCGAAATGTATATAACCTTATCTTCCAAACCACAAGGCCTACAAAGATGAATGGTATATATTCTGATTTGGTTGCTTATGCTCTTGAAAGTTGCATTTAAAGTTTTTGATTCTGAGGATATTTTCAAAATTTGACTCACAAGAACAACACACCGAACTTGTGAAATTCCATGTAATGTACATACCTACTTGGTTCTTGGAGTCAAATTTTGAAATTGTCATTTGAATTCAAAACTTTAAATGCAACTTTTAAGAACATAAACAACCAAATCAGAATATGTAAAATTTATTTCCGTAAGCCTTGTGGTTTGGAAGAGAGAGGCATATCCATTTCGCATTTTGATGATTTTTTCATTTATAGGTCAATTTTGGAAGAAAAACATTTATGGATCTGCCTCTCTCTTCCAAACTACAAGGCCTACGGAAATAAATGTTACATATTCTGATTTGGTTGTTTATGCTCTTAAAACTTGCATTTAAAGTTTTTGATTCTAAGGATATTTTCAAAATTTGACTCACAAGAACAACACACCAAACTTGTGAAATTTCATGTATGTATGTATACTTGGTTCTTGGAGTCAAATTTTAAAATTGTCATTTGAATTCAAAACTTGGAATGCAACTTTTTAGTGCATGACAAACGAAATAAGAATATATAATATTCATATCCGTAGGCCTTGTGGTTTGGAAGAGAGAGGCATATACATTTCGCACTTTGGTGACTTTTTTATTAATAGGTCAACTTTGGAAGAAAAACATTTGGCCAAAACACAAATTAGCACCAACTACACACACAATAAAACTAAACAATTCACTATAGGCACCGCAATTGAGTTTTATTTGGATAGACCGGACAATTACAAATATATACTACGATTGCTTCTTATTTTTATTAAAAAAAATAATTAAATATTTGAGTAGGTACCTAAATTTACACAAAATAAACAAGAAATGCCGGCAAGAGCTAACGAAACATGAACAAAATGACAACCAAAACAATTTTGAGGTTAAAGTTGATCATTGGAAAAAAAAATGACAGATGAGAGACTCGAACAGCGTCATTGGAACGATTATGTTCCAAATACTCGAAACGAAGATCAGCTGTTCATTGAAATCGATTTCCGTCATATAAATAATAAAATTGGATTTTAAGAGAAGTGTGAATAAATATAAAGTATATTTTTCATTAAAAAAATTCTAAAATTCAGTATGCTTATTTTGATACCAATAAAACACAGTTCTGTTTGTTTAATCGTCTTAAAATAACAAATTAAAATTTTCAATGACGAATTCCAATGATAGCTATAACTGGCCCCTTACCTATGTTGTTGGTATTTTGAATTCCTGAAGAGGTAGGAAGGTAAATAATAGATTAAGATTTGATAAGAAGCTTTTTAACTGAAGGTATTAAGACTTAAATTCTAAAAGTGTGAAAACAAATAGATACCTACATATATTATTATGTTATGTACCTATACGTATATAACCGAGGTAGGTCGTATGCAAATACCTGACATGATTGAAATGTGGGTAGGTGGTGGGTGGTAGAGTAAAATTTAATTTTTATATTGATAGGCTCATATTATGTAAGAAGATACATATTTACCTACATAGGTATGTACCTATAGGATAGGTTATTTATTGTTATGAAGGTAGGAAGATACCTATATTTTATTGTGATAGGATGTTACATTTAGATATTAGGTAAATGCACAAACTATTATGATTAAAGGTGCGTTTTATTTTTATGTAATTTATGTAAAAAAAAGAAGTTTTTTTTCAAATAATTTCAAGTTCCGTAATGAATGCATTAAAATGTTCTTTTAACTATTTTTTTCAAAGTTTTGGAAAAAACTTTTTTTACCAATTTTTTTTTGATTTTTTAGAAATGGCACTTTCTAGATCACGAATATGCATTTTTGAAGTCGCTAGGTCGCTTAGTTTAGCCGCAAATCGAGTTTAAAGGTGTCGACTTTGATGGCTCTAACACGTCTAGTTTAGCCGCAAATCGCCTTTAAAGATAAAAGTCGGTTTTTCATATAATGCGATACACAGTGGCGGATCCAGGATTTTGATAAGGGGGGGGTCCAAAAAAATTTTTAAGGGGGGGGGGGGGGTAGACATTTTTTCCTTGAGATATATGCATAATTACCACGTATATACAGGTCACCATAACGGCTGGACTACCGTGTTATAGAAAAGCCATTGGTGCTCTCCAGTCGTTATGGCAGTGCATATAGTTTGTTCGCAAATTCAAACTGCGCGCCAACCTAGTCGCGATGACAGGGCCGTGCGATTTTTCTTTAAGTTTTTCTGTTGATATTTGCGCCGTCTATGAGCGTGTTTGAGCGTATTTTAATTATTTCTTTGTTTCTTTCAACACGCATTGTGTAAACATGCCGAAGTTGACAAGTGGTTAGTATAATTTCAAGTGAGAAAAATCTCTTTTTAAGTCAGAGACAAAAGGAGATCGGAAACTGACTTACGTTTCACTCCCTAGATCCCGCAATTTTCATTTTCTTTCATTTTATTTTCTTCCTTGTACATGAAAAATACAAAAACAAAGAGATGAGGTGGGATTTTTATATTTTTACAGTTCTCTTTTGTTTGTTTTCGCAATTTCAAATTTAGCGTAGATTGCTAGATTGAATTTTCAAATTGGCAAACTCGTTTTTCTTAAACTCACCACGAAAATACTAGAAAACTTTGACCGCAGCTTGTAGACATTGTCAGTTAGACAGCTCGGTTTCCCATCTCCCTTTTAAACTAATCTGTGTTTCAAGTTCTCTTACTGAGAAAACACGCCTCACAATATGAAGCGGACATTGTTTTCCTATTTCACCCGCCTTGATTCAGAATCAGAACCAGAAACAAAGAAAAAGGAAAAACAGGTAAGAAAAATTGCAATAAAAAAATGATAAGTATATCGGAAAAGCTACTATTTTTGCACAATGTATTCATATAATTTATAATTTCAAAAAAAGTGAAGATTCTCATTAGTTTTTAGCTAACCATATTTTTTTGACACAGACTAAAAATGCAGAGAAGCTTAACCTCGAAGAAAATCCACCGGAGACTGGAGGACAATCGACTTCCGAAGATACGTCAGTTCAAAACAAACAAGAATTGCTTCCATTCAAAAACGACATCGCTCTAGCCACGTCTAATGCTTCAAATACAAGAAACGCGAGTGAAATCCTGAACATTGACGACTCGTGGGTGCCATCAGCTATTTTTTCGTTCCCGACATCAACTGCCAAAAATTTATCTTTTCAAAGAAAACGGCTTGAGGAATTTCACTGGTTGGCATATTCTGCGAAAGAAAATGGCGCATATTGTAAGTGCTGCATAGCTTTTGGCGTGAAAACCGGTGGAATATGCGACGTACGTCTGGGGAAACTCATCAACAAGCCGTTCAACACTTGGAAGCACGCGAAAGAAACTTTTCGGAACCACGAAAAACTTGATTACCATAAAAAATCCATCGTTGCTTTTGAACATTTACGCGATATTCAGCTTGGCAAAACTAAATCTATTGATGAACAACTCGATAAGCAGAAAGAAAAAACTAAAGAAGAAAATTACGAACGACTGAAACCCATAGTTAGTGCAATAGTTTTGTGTGGACGTCAAGGAATTGCACTTCGTGGCCATAGAGACGATGGATGTTTGTATAATGAAGAGGAACCTGACGCGGATGATAAAACTGATGGAAAATATTCGAACGAAGGAAACTTTCGTGCAATTTTACGGTATCGAGCTGAAGGTGACGAAACACTCAAGAAAAACCTTTTGTCTGCTCCGAAAAATTCAACATATTTGAGCAAAACCATTCAGAATGAAATTATCGCAACTTGTCATGAATTGATCAGAAAAAAAATCGTTGATCGAATAAATCAATCGGAAGGATTCTAAGTTTTAGCCGACGAATCGACTGACATTTCAAGCATAGAGCAATTTTCCATTTGCACACGATACTTGGATTCACAAACAAATATTTGTGAGGATTTCCTCGGATTCGTTCCCGTCACTGACGTTTCTGGACAAGCTCTGGCAAATTCCAACAGGAATTATCTGACCGATATCTGTGTGGATTGCTCATTCATGTACGGCCAAGGATACGACGGAGCTCCGGCAATTAGTGGCGAATTTCATGGAGCACAGGCTTATTTGAGGTCTCATTTTCCTCTCGCAATTTATGTGCATTGCGCCGCACACAGCTTCAGTTTGACCATCAATGCAGCTTGCGAAGTATCTGGTATCAAAAACGCGTTGGGAACTATCGGAGCAATTCAAGCATTTTTTCACTGGCCCAAGAGACAAAGCATCTTGAAGAACGAAATTTCAAAAATGACAGAGAAAAGTGAGCGAAGAAAAGAAAAATTGAAGTAAATTTGTCATACAAGATGGGCTCAGTCTCATGAAGCTGTATCAAAATACGTCGAACTTCAACCGGCTGTTATTGAAGCGTTGGAAGAAATAAAAACGTGGAAGGATCGAGAAACTTCACGGGCAGCATCTCAACTTTTGACAGCGATTTTCACAATCGAGTTCCAAATTTCCTGTCATATTATGGAATCAATTAATTCCATCGTTTTGCCATTGAGTTGAGAATTGCAATTGAAAAATCAAGATCTGGGAGAGGCCACGAAATTGGCTGATGATGCTTTGAACGACTTCAAGGAAAAGCGTGAAAACGTGGATTCATGCTTCCACATTGTTTATCAAAAAGTTTCTGAAATTTGTTCGGAGTACGAGATTGAAATGAAAATGCCTCGTCGATGCAGTCGACAAAAAAATCGTTGCAACGTTGAAGCGAAAACAGTTGAAGAGTATTACAAAATCGCATTTTACATCCCATTTCTTGACACCTACATTTCTCATCTTCAGAGTCGGTTCGAAAAACACAAAACAGTTTTTCAAAGTTTTGGACAGCTATTCCTCAAACAAGAATTCGACGAGAAGAAATGTGCAAGCCTCTACCAATTTTACGAAGAAATACTGGATTGTTCCGAGAGTAATTTTATTTCAGAAGTCAAAATGTGGAGACAACGGATCTGCAATCAAAACATCGAAAACGCACTTGATGCATTAGCAGTGAGTATCTCCCAAATTCAGATCATTTTTGGCTAAAAAATAATGCCAGGTTTCTCATATATTGTACCAAAAAATCTGATTGATTATAATACTAATAGATTATCATTTATTTTCAATTTAATTTCAAAACAAAATTTTTCAATTTAAGAGAATCAGAGAAAAATCACTAATAGACGACTTATTGACAATTAATTGAGAAAGAAATTTTTTTGGTGCAATTTGGAACAAAGTAAAATAAATAATATCCATTGAAAATCTAAATAGAAGGAATTTTTGCAGATCATAAATGACAGAACTTTCAAAAACGTCAACAAAATCCTACGAGTTTTGGCGGTGATACCCGTGACCACAGCAACTCCAGAACGATCATTTTCGACTTTGAGGAGAATGAAAGATTATCTGAGAAACACGATGGGTCAAGAGCGTCTCAATGGTCTTGCATCTTTGAACATTCATCATCGCATAACTTTGACTGAAGACGAAATTCTCAGAAAGTTTTTTGAAAAGCCTCGAAAATTTAAGAGTGACTAGAACCGTTTGTGGATCATATATTTTTTCTTGATCGGTCATATTGACTATCTTCGTAATTATCTTCTTCGTAATTATCTCCTATTGCATTTATTATTCGAAAATAAATTAAAATTTGTGTAAAACATTCAATAAATTACGAATTTTTATTAACAACTTTGTGTTTCAACTTCACCAACATGCCCAATAAAAGCATACAATTTGAAAGTATATGATCCCATGGGGGGGGGGTCCGGACCCGAAAACCCCCCCCGTGGATCCGCCACTGGCGATACATCAATTGAAAGGTGGCGCTTCCTAGATTATGAATATGCATTTTTGAAGTCGCTAGGACGCTTAGCTTAGACGCAAATTTTTTTTTCATTAAGGCTTTAATATACAGGGTGATTCAGGAATGTTTCACCAAAAAGCTAGAGCGTGTAGGTTGAGTTGAGACAAGAACTTTTTGTTGCCAAGCTATCCAAAAGTAACCGAACCTACTTCTTTACAAAAACAAGAAAATCTAAAAATCTAGCTATCCGGGATGGCACAAGTGATTATTTAGCCAATTTTTTCGTCTTTTTGTAAAGAAGTAGGTAGGTTCGGTTATACTTTTGAATAGTTTGGCAACAAAAAGTCATAGAACCATACGGTTTTCAGTGTTGGATTTAAAATTAATGGGAGCATTGAATTCTGAGAACAAATATAATATACCTAAATACGTAAAATTTTGAAAAAAATTAGTTTTAAAATTATTTTTTTTTAAATTTTTTTTTCAAAATTTTGAGTTTGAAAATTAATATTTTGAAAACGGTTCAATAGAATAACTTCATTTAAAATTGCAATAAAATAATTAGTTTTTGGCTTTACAAAAAGGTATAGCATGGCATTGTAGGAATTACCGTTATTTTTTAATAATTTTTTTTTTCAAATTTAAGTCATGTTTTTAGAAAATGGCCCCTCCCGGCTAAACGGAGGGGAATAGACCCCCTCTCCCATACGATTTTTTTCTTGTCTCAACTCAACCTACACGCTCTAGCTTTTTGGTGCAACATTCCTGAATCACCCTGTGCCTTAATGAAAAAAATGTTTGCGTCTAAGCTTAGCGTCCTAGCGACTTCAAAAATGCAAATTCATAATCTAGGAAGCGCCACCTTTTAATTGATGTATCGCATTATATGAAAAATCGACTTTTATCTTTAAAGGCGATTTGCGGCTAAACTAGACGTGCTAGAGCCATCAAAGTCGACACCTTTAAACTTGATTTGCGGCTAAACTAAGTTACCTACCGACTTCAAAAATGCATATTCGTGATCTAGAAAGTGCCATTTCTAAAAAATCAAAAAAAAAGAAATTGTTAAAAAAAGTTTTTTCCAAAACTTTGAAAAAAATAGTTAAAAGAACATTTTAATACATTCATTACGGCACTTGAAATTATTTGAAAAAAACTTTTTTTTTTACATAAATTATGTACATAAAAAATAAAACGCACCTTTAAATAACCTAGGTACATACCTATGTAGGTAAATATGTATCTTCTTACATAATATGAGCCTATCAATATAAAAATTAAATTTTACTCTACCACCCACCACCTACCCACATTTCAATCATGTCAGGTATTTGCATACGACCTACCTCGGTTATATACGTATAGGTACATAACATAATAATATATGTAGGTATCTATTTGTTTTCACACTTTTAGAATTTAAGTCTTAATACCTTCAATTAAAAAACTTCTTATCAAATCTATTAACTACCGTCCTACCTCTTCAGGAACTCAAAATACCAACAACATACCAAGTCATCTACATAATATTTCCATACTTTGTTTCCTGCTCCCTCCTTCATTCATTAAATTTCTATATAGTACATACCTACCTACCTACTGGCCACAATTCTTAAATACTTGTTCCAAAAATACTATTATGCACCTATATCTATATTTCTATTGTGTAACATTATATAGAAATACTAACTTCCTTCTTCCTCTCATAAAATATGATCACACTTCATTATCTCCCTCATCTTAAAGCGCTTTAAATTATTGTTGTTGCTAAATATCAAGAAATTGCGTGTCACCTAGAAACTTAACAACAACAAATATTAATTGTAGCTCCTCCTCGCTTCAATTTAATAATAGCTTTCATATATATAATTATTCCGAAACTATTCAATGTACCAACCGTTGAATTTTATTTTCGGAAACCTTTTCGGAGACGAAATTCTATTAGTAGGTTGAATTGTTCTATGTTGTTGTGTCTTAGGTTGCAATGTCTTCTGGTTGAATTGTCCATGGTGAATTGTATTGTGTTGGATTGTGTTGGGTTGGACTGCACCCAACCCGGGTTTTTGGAATTAGCATTCTAGCTTCAAAACTAACGGTACCTGCCATACGATTTTTAGTGAGAAATTGATTTTTCTCGAAAACGGCTCCTACGAATTTGATAAATCTTTCTGAATAGTGTTTTTTGTGCAAACTTAATGTTTTGGTTGGAATAGATTTTTGAGGAAAAGTCTTATAACGGTACCTCCCATTGGACCGGTTTTTTGAAATCCCGTTTTCTCTTAAGCCACTTGACGAATGTCGATGAAATTTTTAATGTAGAAGCCCTTTAATAAAAGAAATAATACAAATTCTTAAATTTTTCAAAAAAGTTTTTTTGAGTTTTTTAAAAAAGTTTCAATTTTTTTTTTTAATTTTTGGTTTTTCCAAAAACGGTTTAATCTATTTTTTTAAATTTTATTTTTCTGATAAAAACTACAAAGTGCTAGAAGTTGGCATACTCAAAAAAAATTTGGAATATATTTTCGAAAAGTTTTTCAAAAAAACTGTTTTTTGAAAAAACTGGTCGAACGATTTTGAAAAAAAAATTTCGTAAAAATTCAAAAAAGAAAAAGAAACCCTACTTTATTTTCTCCAAAAAACCTTTTAGGTATTGATTTTTAAGTGATTTATAAAATTTCAAATGAAGTTTTCAACGCTTTTTCCAAAATCTCAAGCCCCAAGACCATTTTAAAACATTAGAGCAAGTTCGTACGACCCAGTCGTGCACTTTATTTTGTTTTATTTTCATTATTACTATTTAGCTCTTTTTAATGGCTTTAATATAACGAACTTTCTATAGTCAATTTCATTGAACTAGTTTTAAATCTTAAAATTTAATTTCGTTTCCTGAAATAAATAGATACATACAGTATTTTAAAAGTTTGTAGCTTGTAATAGGTTGGTAGAGATTTAACTTTTTGTCAACTACGCAATACAACAACAACAACAACAAAAAAAAGTGCACGACTGGGTCGTACGAACTTGCTCTAATGTGTTACAGTGGTCTTGGGGCTTGAGATATTGAAAAAAAAACGAGGAAGAACTAATATAAAATTTTATTAATCATTTAAAAATCAATAGTTAAAACGTTTTTTGGAGACAATGAAGTAAGCCATCAGATTTCTTTTACTTTTCTAAATTTTACGGATTTTTTTTCAAAATCGTTGCACCAGTTTTTTCAAAAAACGGTTTTTCTAAACTTTTCGAAAACATATTCCAATTTTTTTTTAATATGTCAACATCTAGCGGTTTAAAGTTCTTATCAGAAAACAAAAAATTTTTAAAATTTTTAACCAACCGCTTAAAAAAAAAAGAAAAGTTAAAAAAAAATTACTTTTTTTAAATGCTCAAAATAACTTTTTTTTGAAATTTTTTTATTATTTCGTTTATAAAAGAGCTTTCATATTAAAATGTTCATCGAAATCCATGAAGTGATTTACGAGAAATCTGATTTATAAAAAAATCGGTCCTATGGGAGGTACCGTTATAAGACTTCCTGAAAAATCTGTTCCAACCAAAACATAAAGTTTACTCAAAAAACACCATTCAGAAAGTTTTATTAAAATCGTAACAGGCGTTTTTGAGATAAATGAGTTTTTCATACAAATTCATATCTCAAGTACCGTTAGTTTTGGAGCTAGAATGCTAATTCCAAAAACCCCTCTGTAGGACATCATAATAATACTATATACCAAATTTGAAGCGAATCGTTCCAGCCGTTAAGGCTAGCCGTTAAGGCTGTAGGTGCCGATACAGACAGGCGGACAGACAGACAGAATTGTTGGACCAACTTTTTTAGGCTTCTCTATCATCGTAATGTTATGTTTGATTGTCAATTTTTTTTTTAACGAATACATAACTTGCCTTATAGTACCTATAATCGCAAGTAAAAAACGTGGCTTGAATCTTCCTATTCTACAAAACTAAAATGTTTTGCCTATCATTTTTTGGATGATTCCTAATGTTTGCAAATATTCGTCAAAAAACTTTCCACAGCATTCACGTTCATGATAAATCCCGTTTATATTTACTTACTCCGAAAACTCGATTGTCTGTTATTCAAATCCCCTCCTAATATTTTTGCAGTTCAAACAGCGCATATTCACCAAAAACCGTCATGGTAAAAGGAATCCACCATCCCTATTAAAGCCAATTTATTAAGGTGCTTATTTTAAAAACTGCAGTCTTCTTTAAACCACCGTACGCCACTCTTTGGCGGACGTGTTTTCTGTAGCTTCAGCATAAGAAAAAAGTTTCTCAAATCGAAAAACAAAAGAACAGACTGAATTTTTATAAAACGTTGTTCTATGTGTTTTATTTCATCGATAGTTTCTGTTTCAATTCGTGTGTTATGAATCCTATTTTCTAGATAAAAAAAAATAATAATAAAAATAAAAAATTCCATTGAAAACCCCAAAGTTTCAATGTTTTTGAGGGGCGTTGCTACCATCGTGCTGAAAGTTTTCTAAATCGACGACGAAATTTAGGAAACTTTTGATCTAGTGTGCCTTGGCCTGTACTGTATTGAAATATCAGTTTGCGATGAACTTAATACCAAATATGTGTGCTATAAAATTTATATTGATTTTATTTTTTTATAACGGTTCGTATAATTGGAATAAAAAGATCTAAAAAGTCTTAGGTAAGTTTAATGATTAACACACACAAAAAAACCCCATACCCTTCTGAAAAGAAATTTCAAATATTGATTTTTAGCCAAAGACTTTTTATATGCCTTTTTTTTGCTCTGTCTGGCAGTTTGTTCTTTGTGAAGTTTCAGTCATGGTGGAAATTGAAGAATATCTCCTTGTTTTTACTTTTTTTTTTACGAAAACGAGTATTGTAGCAAAGTTTGAGGAAGGTGGACTTCAACGGGCTGGAGTCTGTAAGGAGTTTTTGTAGAGCATTTTATTTAATGCAGAACTCAACACGTGCCAAAAATGGAGATTGACGTTGGTGGTTGAGGTTGAGGTAAAGACGACCCAAGTTAAATTTTTCATGAATGTTACATCGATCTTCATTGATTACCTTAATTTACTCGTAACGTAGACATACATATGTAGGTATAAAAATAGCATCTTGACGTGCAAGGGTCATCGCTATAATATGACACTGAGCGATTTGAATGGCTTCCAAGAACTTGAAACGGGTAACGGCCTTTATTTTTGGAATTAAGATACCTACAATAGCTGTGACGCATTTGCGTTTAGTAAATAAGCAATATCATTTTAAAGTAGTATAGGGCTTCTCAAAACATGCAACAACCACATTAGTGAACCATTGAGTTCGAAACGCGTCACGAAAAATGACAATAATAATAAAGTTTATATTAAAATTTCATAAAATAACAAAACGTTTGATTTTCAGTTAAAGTTATTTATTTCAACGCATTAAACTCCACAAGACGTAACGTGTTAAATTAAAGGTACTTTTTGACAAGCTAATCACTTTCGGTACATTAAACGCTTAAACATTGTGAGATTTTTGATAGTTCAACTGATATTAATTTATTAGAAGTGTTAGATTTCCCTGCTAACCGTGTGGGGCTGAGAAGTGCATAAATAGTAAAACAAAAAATTCAGTATTTTCGAAAATATTAAACCAATTCTTTCAAAATTGTATGTATAGAAAAATTATTTTTTTTTGTTCTCGACTTGTAGGTCATAAATTAACCTACAAGTCCAGAACACAAAAAGGATTTTTCTAAGAAAAAAGTGGTTTTGGTTATTTTTAATTTTCTCAAAAACTACAAGACATTTTAGCAGCTGGTTTTCTGTTTTTGATTGAAAATTAATAAGAGCATTGAATTCAGCAAAAAATTAGTACTTATTAACATAAAATTTTGATTTTTTTTCACAATTTTGTGTTTGAAAATTTATTATTAAAAAACGGTTCTCTAAAAGTGTTTGATTTAAAAATTAAAGAAATGAAGAGGTTTGTAGCTTTGAAAAAAAAAAAAAAAATATAATAAAGCATTGTACGCCCTACCATTGAATAGACCCCCCCTTTCCCTAACAATTTTTTTCTTGCCTCAATCCAACCACAGACAAAAGAAATATACAGATGTAGAATATGGGCTACGTCGAGTTTAGTTCACTTCTTTAGTGTAGATGGCACCAGTTACACTATTTTTTGTTGGTGGTATGAGCGCACAAGTTAAATAAGATCTTCAAACTTAATTTTTCTAACGTAGCCACCACAGACCAATATCAAAGAGGATTTATACCAAAGAGGATATATACATAGAGTCCAATCTTTCCTACGTTCCATCCTCCTCTGCTAAAATTTTCGTGGTCTCTTTCCTATTGTATTCATTGTCGGTGTGAAACAACAAAAAGAAACGATGAGGTAAGTAGTAAGGTGTGAACGCACACATGTTTAACAAAAAGAACAATATGACAGTTGTAGCACACACACATGTTTAACAAAAAGAACAATATGACAGCTGTAGCTTGTAGGCAAAATCAAAACAAGGCACAAGATTGGACTCTATGTATATATCCTCTTTGGTATATATCCTCTTTGGCATAAACCTACAAAACAAATAGGTACTTTGTTTTTAAGAATCCAACTATACCTAGTAGTTAAAAGTAGTAAAAGAAAAGCAAGGCCAGATATGAGATACACAAATAAAATGTCTTTATCTAAGCTGAAAAAAAAAAACTATCCGTAGACCAAAGAGGATATATACATAGAGTCCAATCTTTCCTGCGTTCCATCCTCCTCTGCTAAAATTTTCTTGGTCTCTTTCCTATTGTATTCATTGTCCGTGTGAAACAACAACAAGAAACGATGAGGTAAGTAGTAAGGTGTGAACGCACACATGTTTAACAAAAAGAACAATATGACAGCTGTAGCACACACACATGTTTAACAAAAAGAACAATATGACAGCTGTAGCTTGTAGGCAAAATCAAAACAAGGCACAAGATTGGACTCTATGCATATATCCTCACAGACTGAAAAAAATATTTCGAGGGTGTTTCAGGCAAGAGGAGTACGAGTTGGCGGTCTGTATATGGTCTGTGGTAAGTAGTAAGGTGTGAAAGCACACATGTTTAACAAAAAGAACAATATGACAGCTGTACCTTGTAGGCAAAATCAAAACAAGGCACAAGATTGGACTCTATGTATATATCCTCTTTGCTCTATGTATATATCCTCTTTGGTATTGGTAGGACTAGGAACAGGAACTGGTTTTTTTTGGTATGCAGGTATGGTATGATAATGGTATGTTTAACTTTCTCGAAGGATGTCAATTTCTCCTACATGTTTGAGTATGAGGTATGCTAGCTTTCGATTTTGGTATGCTATCTTTGAATTTTTTTTTGAACATGCTTTTGCTCTACTATTCTACATCTGTATATTTCTTTTGTCTGTGACCCAACCTACACCCTATAGCTTTTTGTCACACTGTATGCGATTCACCCTGAATATCTAACCACTGCTTTCTTTTTCAATCGATTTGTCATTATTCGAGGACCTCAATGTTAAAAGTTGCATATGTATTATCTACGACCTTTAGGCCGCTACTTCATACGCGTGGATTTAAAAATCAAGTATCTAGGCATATTTTTAGTTTTGCACAGCCAGTTCAAAATTGAAAACCAATAAAATAGACTTATAACGGCGGACGGGTAGATAAACAGTGCTTATTTTTATGGAAAATGAAATAACAAAAATTAAAAAAATGTCTTATGTTCTACCCATAGGAGTCATTATAAACAAATTAGCTGAGCTTGTGACCCTAGAGCCTGGAGCAAGCTGCAAGCAACTTATAGTTGTCCGTGAGAGGAATAGTTTGTCCTGAGATGGTCGTGTGAAACATACTCTCAAAGAGGTATGAGTAGTATGAAAACTACAGTCTTTACCTGCTCCACATCCGTTAAAATTTTGTGCTTCTGATTAATTATATTTCTAAGTAACATAACTTTAAGATGGCTTCCGTTGCAAAGTTGGAGGATTAAATTCCGAAGCAATATACCTAATCGGAATGCCCTCTTTCAAAACTGTTACGCGCGGGGAGAAATAGAGTTGAGAAACCCTACTGCATAAGTGCTTGCATCGGTTCTACATAGAACTATGTTTATGGACCGCTATACCACCGGTGGTCTCCTCCAACTTTTCCCAAAGTGCTGTGATTTATGGCAGCTCTGCTTCATCAGTTTTGGGCGTAAGTATTGCTCGTTGACCAGGCCAAACATTGTCGTGACGTTTACACTGTTCCTCGTTCGTCCCTCTATTCCACATTATTTTTCGATTTCTGGTTTCGCTGAATGAGATGAGTCGTTAAAATGTATTTAAGGCTTAAAGATGTTTTTAATATAAGAACTATTCAGAATGACTAACTTATTTCTATTCGTGTATAGGTAAGTGTGGCGCTCGTTTTATGATTTACAGCGCCATTATGTAAGTGCTTACTTTCTAAAAATCTTTTAATTTTGTGTTAAGGTCATTGAATAACGTGTGATTTAAGTAATTTAAAAAAAAACAACCAGAATAAGATATTTTTTGCGATAAAATATAGCCTTTATTCTAGGTTGGCAAACTACCAATACAACTGCGAAAACCACATTCAATTCCATGCAGTAGTTTTTGCGTGATGGGCGTACAAACATACAGACAGACAGACAGACAACAATTCTAAAAACGATTGTTTTGGCTTCTGTGGGTCTAATAGAGACTCCCCATATTAATTTTGCATATATATCTTCAATGTACAGACATCGACCCGTTACAATTTTTACTTGCGATTATAGGTACTATAAGGCAAGTTATGGATTCGTGCAGAAAAAAAAATTTGAGATAACAATCACACATGACATTACGATGATGGAGAAGTCGAAAAAAGTGGGTCTGGGAATTCCGTCCGTCTGTCTGTCTGTCTGTCTGTCTGTCTGTCTGTATGTCTGTTCGCGCCTCTGGAGGCTGAACGGGTGGGCCGATTTGCTTCAAATTTGGTATTTAGGATTTATTTGTCCGTCCCTCGGAACAAATTTTTTATTTTTGCTCTAGGTCCAAAAATAACGGCACCTGCCATACAATCTTGAAGACAAAAATTGATTTTCTCAAAAACGGCTCTAACGATTTTGATAAAACTTTCAGAATGCTATTTTTGCAAGATAGTCTATCTTTTGGTTTGAAATTTTTTTTCAAAATTTGTCTAATAACGGTACCTCTCATAGAACCAGTATTTTCAAATCAAATTTTCTCGTAAACTATACATTCGATTTCAATAAAATTTTGGCCACAGGAAGTCATTCATAATTTTATTAATATGGCATTTCAAGATTTTGAAAAACTTTTTTTTTTTGATTTTTTATAATTTTTTCAAAAAAATTTTTGGTTTTCGAAATATGTTGGAAACGGGTACATTGATTTTTTTTAAAATTATTTTTCAAATGTAAACTACAGATTGCCATATATTTGCATACTCAAATAAATTTCAAAATATTTTTTGAAAAAGTTTTTCAAAAATAACCTTTTGAAAAAAAACTGCTCCAACGATTTTCAATATTTTTTTTTCCTAGATTGACGTATAGCTTTGAAATTTTATTGCATACTTAGTTTTTCCGAGAAAACTCTTAAACTAATTTAAAAAATAAAAGAATTTTCGAAATTATTTAATTTTTTTTTTAATATCCATATATGCATGCAGCCACTACGCAATTGCTTATCATAAGAGCAAGTTCGTGCGACCCAGTCGTGCATTTTATTTTGTATGTATTATGGATTATTTTATAATTGAAACAATTAAATTAAAGCTATTTCAAGCAATTCACATACACACATACATACATAATTTGTTATTACTACAAGCTATGACTAATGTGGTTATTGCATGCTTTGAGAAGCCCTATACGGTGCCGTGAAATAACGCCAAGCGAAATAACGCAGAATTCCGAAATTCGGAGTTATTTCACTTAGTGAAAGCGAAATACTGCCGAATTTTGGAGTTCGGCGTTATTTCACAATCACAAAGTGAAATAACGACGAACATTGCTTGTGAAATAAAGCCGAATTCAGAGAAAAAGCAAAACTATTTGCCAACTATTTGTACTTGTTAGAAAACAAGTGAACTTCACCGTAATTAAACTTTGTTGGTTCTAATATCTTCATCCAGGCATAAGCATACAAAAATATATATCTAAGTTTCCATTCAATTAAGAAATTCGTTTGATATTCCAATTCACGAGAGTTTTGAAATATTATTTTCTATGCAAAGCATTATAACACGATATTTTCTCGGGTCCTTCCTATATTTGAAGAGAGGAATGGTTTTTGGAAGTATATTTTAATGCGTCAAAAAAATAGCTTCATGAGATAGAAAGGGGCGGTGTGCAGAGGGATGAGGGGGGGAGGCGTTGGGCGCAATCAGTCGGTGGCCGGTGACGCGGGCGAAACTCTGCAAACAATCAAAAAATTGCGCGATTTATGGACAGGTATCATGGTTGCTTTCATTTGATTAAAAAGGGTTGGATAGAAGAGTTGTGTCCTGCAGGAGTTGTTGATGTCAATTTGATGTCTACATGTCTACTTGTAATGACTTAGATGCTTTGTCACACTGAAGTTGTAATTACGGGTGACAAGTACACAATTCAAGTTGGCTCCGCTATTCTGGCCAGACAATACTCGAAGGAAGGTATTCCGATATCATTGCTGAGTATAACCATCTTACCCAGCTTGTCGATGAGCCTTCTCATATACCGGATGTTGATGGGCATTCCGCCTATACTCTTGACTTGTTTCTTACTTCCCATCCTGATTATTATTATTATTATTTGTTAACTATACTGCCTTAAAACTAGTTACATTTCATCATAACATTTCGTATATACATATGTATTTATTTAATTTAAATTTCATTTTATTATATTTTTCGAAATTCTATTTCAATCTTAAATAATTCAAGTTAATAAATTAGATATAATTATGCACGGGCAAAAGCCTCCCCCATTACTTTCCATTCACTTCTTTTCTCTGCTTTTCGAAACCATAGTCTGTCCAATGCATACAGCTCATCTCTCCACCTTTTTTTTGACGTCCAACTCTTCTGGTACCGCTGAGGGGTGTCCATTCTGTGCATACTTTCGACCATCTCTCATCCATTATTCTCATAAGATGTCCTGCCCAGTCCCATTTTAACCTTTTTGTTTTCTGAACGAGGTCTTCAAACCCTGTCCAACTGCATATGTAGGTGTTTCTTATTCTTTGAGATCTTATTCCCAATGTTGCTCTTTCCATAGATCTTTGAGTAACTGCAAGCTTCCTTTTCCACAAAACATTATTACTCCATGTTTGGGATCCATATGTGAGTACTGGCAAAACTGTTGAATCAAAGATGTATTTTTTGTTACGATTGAAATATTTAAGTCCAGCATAGGTTTCACGTCCCAAAACTGCCTCCAACCGTTCGTAATTCTGCGAGAAAACTCCTTTTCTTCTCTTCTAATGAATGAAACTAACTGCCTTAAGTTAATGAAATCCTCGACATATTCTAGCGTCTCTCCATTAAGATAAATAGGAACGTTGACCGCATTTGTCATGACTTTTGTTTTGTCTATGTTGGCCTCTAAGTTGGTTAGTTAAATTTTGAAGGTATTCAGGATTATCACTCATCAAAATTATATCATCAGAAAACCTCAAATTTGAGAGATATTTTCCATTTATTTTAATTCCGATAGTTTCCCAGTCTAGTTTCCTAAAACATTCTTCTAGAGTAGCTGCAAAAAATGGTGGCGAGATTGGGTCTCCTTGTTTTGTGCCGCTGTGCAATTAAAATGGTTCTTCGAAAATTTCAGTTTTTATCTGAGCAGTTGAAGAGTCATAAATATTTTTGAAGATTCTTACCCAACGAACGTTTACGCCTTGGTTAAGAAGTGCGTTCCACATAAAGTTTTGGTTTATTGTGTCAAAAGCCTTCTTGAAATCAATTAAAAGGAAATAAACTGGTATTTGATACTCTACACTTTTTTCAATAATTTGATTGACAGCTTGTAAGTGATCTACAGTTGAGAAACCTGATCTGAATCCAGCTTGCTCCACAGGTTGGTTTTGCAAATATTTTGTATATATTCGATATGAGACTTATTGGTCGGTAGTAGTTGATGTCGTCTCTTTTCCCTTTTTTGTGCATCAGTGTTATGTATGACTTCGCCCATTGTATTGGAGTTTCTTCGGTTGCCAAAACTTCATTGAAAATATCTTTCAACCCTACTGCAGATGTTTCAATTCCAAATTTAAGAATCTCAGCTTCGATCCCATCGCTACTTTGGCTTTTCTCATTTCCAAGTTCCATTATTGGTTTTTTACTTCCTCATTCAAGAAAGGTAAAAGATCTTCAGATTCCTCTTCTAATCTTCGTTCAAGAAGGTTACTCTGTTGCTGGTCGTTTGAGTATAGGGCCTTGCAAAATTCTGTGGCGATTTCATTTACATGTTTTCTGTTTCGAATTTGTTCGTTTTTTTTTTTGAAACACCTAACACCCATTCTTTATTCACATTCATACTTTGTTTTACTTTTCTAATCGATTTTGTGCTTTCTAGGACATTATTTATTATAATTTTTTCATTGAATTCTCTGATTTCTCTTTTGCTTCTTTTCCTCATATCCTTTCTTAATAATCGCAGATCTATTTTTTCCCTTTCCGAGATGTTTTAAATTTTTCTTAAAAGTTCTCTTCTTTTTATCATGTTAAATATGCTTAGAGGATGTTATTTTCAAAGTTGTTTCGAATTGGTCGTATTTTTCTTTTAACGTCCTACTAACACTCATTTGGCTTAAAATGCCATGGCGGAGTTTCAACTCATTATTATAATTCGCAATTTCGATCTGGTTAAGTCCTTTTTCATTATCTTGTGTGTCCCTTTGTGAAGTTTTCTTATTTTATGACTAATCACTAACTTTCCTCTTACCAACCTGTGATCTGAGTCGTATTCAAACTTATTCAAGACATCGACATCTTTAATCATCGATCTGTTATTAATATGAATGAAGTCAATTTGGTTCTTATGTTGGTGATTCGGTGAAATCCAAGTCCACATCCTGTTATCTTTTTTCTTGAACAGTGTATTTGCAACAGTAAGCTTATGTTGACATAGCCATTGTAGCATCCTTTCCCCTCGCTCATTTCTGTTTCCATATCCATACGGTCCTATAATTGGTTCTTCTCCAGGTTGCTTGTATCCAATGCGTGCGTTAAAATCACCCATTACTATGGTTAGTTCAGATTTGAGTTGATTAACAGCTAAATCCAATGTTTTGTAGAACTTATCAAGTGTTTCAACCGAGGCTTGTTCTGTGGGGGCATAAATTTGTATGATCGAGGTTTTAACTTTTCCAATTCGAATTTTCATTCCAATGATTCTTTCATTATATCCTCTTATTTCTATTATCAATTTTTTCCAAGGCTCATGAATTAAAAATCCTACTCCATATTGCCCTTTAGTTTGACCAATATATGAAAATATGTGGTCTTCTTGAGTTTCCACGATTTCTTCCTCCAATATTCGTACTTCCGCTAATCCAATAATGTCCCATTTAATTTAGTTCCTCCCATTTTCAAACTCGTGCATTCTATCTTCTGATAATAGTGATCTAGCATTGTATGTACATATGGAGATCTCGTTTTCAATTTCTTGCTTCTCATTCTTGGAAGTTGAGTTTGGAGATGCCGAATGTGAAGTTGATGGGTGTGAAGATTGTTATGACGGTGGTTGTGGGGATGTTGGTTGTGGTGATGATGGTGGAGTAGTTTGCGATGATGCTTGTGGTGTAAGTTTAGGTGTTGTTTTACTTGGTGTATCAGTTTCAGTTTCAGTTTGTTGGGGGGTTTGGCCATAATCGTCCACGGTGGCCAACCGGATTGGATGATGTTTTCTATTTTCTTTGATTTCAGTGTATCGTTTTATTTTTATATTCATTTTTTTGTGTGTTTTTACTTTCAAATTCGTTTTCATATTCTTATGCCCGTTCCTACTATATCATTGGTTTTTATCTTCGCGATCATTTTCATTTGTAGAAGATTATGACGCTGAATTTCTCATTTTAAGAAATTTATCCAAAGTACCTAATTTTTCAAGAGTTTCAGCATTTCTTACTTTAATTTTCTTTTCTTGTGAAAAGTTAGGTATTTTCTTTGCTGCTGACACAAAAATTGAAATGTTGTTTTTATTTTGACTTGTTAAGGGTTCTTTATCCGATCTATATCTTTAGAGTTTTTCCGAACAATGCTGTTTAATGTTTCCATTTTTACTTGCTCTATAGGGCAAGTATTGGTTTCGTGCAGAAAAAAAAATCGAGGTTTTAATCAAACATGACATTACGATGATAGAGAAGCCCAAAAAAGTGGTTTTCGCCATACCGTCCGTCGGTCTGTCTGTGCGTCTGTCCGGATGTGCGGATGTGCGCTTTTTCACGTCATGTTACAGCCTAAACGGCTTGACGGATTTTCTTCAAACTTGGTATATAGCAGTTTGAAGAAAAACCGTTGTCGAAGTTTTTCTTATTTCGTTTTAGCCCGGCTCAAACTGGTACCTTTCGAGTAACGGTTTTTTTCATTTTGGATTTGCTCGAAAACGGCTCTTACGATTTTGATTAAACTTAAAATTTAGCTAACTTTAAGCATTTCTAACAAAACTGCGTTTCTTGTTTTTGGCTCAAATGGTCGTTACGAAAATCAGGTTTTAACGGCTTTTTTTTCAAATAGCCATAAGTTCACAACGGCTTGATTGAATCAACTCAAATTATGTTTGACATAGTTTTTCATAGTGTTCTATAGGATGGTTTAGTAAATTTTTCACTGAAGCCTTTCTAAACGGTGGCTTCCATACAACGAGCCGTTGAGTTTTAGCCAACTTTTTTTGGTTTTTTCGAATTTTCTCGAAAACGGCTCTAACGATTTTGATTAAACTTTGTGTGTTATATTCTTCTAGTGTTTTTAAGAGAACTGCGTTTCTAGTTTTTGGCTAAAAATGCAAATAACGGAGATCTGCTTTTAACGGCTTTTTTCAAAAGGCCATAAGTTGTCAACGGTTGCATTTAATTCACTCTAACTTTGTTTGATATAGTTTCTTACAGCTTCCTATCAGATGGCATTGATTTTTTTTTCAGTTTCTCTTTTTTAAATGGTGGCTCCTATACAAAGAGCCACTAGATTTTGGCCAATTTTTTTCATTTTTTTCTAATTTACTCAAAAAAGGCTCCCCCGATTTTTATGAAACTTTGTATGTAACATACATAGAATACTTCAAACAAAACTGCATTTTTAGTTTTTGGCTATACATGATAATAGCGGAAATTGCTTTTAGCAGCATTATTAATTTGGCCATAAGTTGACATTTGTATCATTTATAACGACCAAAAGATAACGTCTTAATTTTAAATATTAAAGGTTTCTTAACGTTAGCTCCCGTATATCGGTTTTTCCAGTTTCAGTCAAATTTTGTTAGGTTTTACCAAATTTTTCAAAAATGAGTTGTTCTCATTGATTCATCGTACTATTGCACCCACAGAGCAAGTACGTGCGACCCAGTCGTGCATTTTATTTTCCTTTGAAATGCTCCCTTCATTTTTTGCTTCTGCATCTTCTTTGGACACATAATTTCTCAGGTAAATTGGATTTCCACTTCTTTGTCGTAGCTTTACTTTATTTTTCATAACTTCATCTTTTTTCTTTAAAGTTAAAAATTCTACCATAACAGGTCTACTTTTATTTCCTTTTTTTCCAAGCCTGTAAAAAAATCTGTGTCTCTTGTGTCCAATTCTACTCCTAAATCATTTGTTACTTTTTGGATGATGAATTTCTCAAGCTGGTCTAGATTTTCTTCTATTTCATATATATTTGAGAAAATTATGTTTTTCCTTCTCATTATTCTGTCTAGCCGTGCGATTTTTGTCTTGTTCTTCTTGCTTTAGTTTGATTGCTGTAATTCCGCTTGATATTTTTTGTTTCCACACCCTTTTCGAAACTTCAATGTCATTTTATAATTCTTCTTTTGAATTTCGAATTTCCCTTAAAATTTCCTCTAAACTCATTTTTGATTTTTAATATCTGGCAATACTATTTTTCTATCTTTGATTCGAGTCTCGCTGTGGTTGACGTCTTCTGTCGTTTTGACGTTTATAATTTGTAAATAATTTATTTTTGATTTAATCGTGTTCTCTTGATCTTGAGTAAATTTGTATTTAAAAAAAAATCCTTCTAGTTAGAACAAATAATAAATTGGAACACTGGTCCCGATGCAAAAAATTAATTATGCACAAAAGTACATATATATCCAAAATAATATTTCTAATTTTCCAATAAATTGATGAAATCTATATATGACGTGACGTACCTTTCCCATGAACCCCGAACAGCGCACAACCTCGAAAACACGACCAACCAGCACGAGCAATAGTGCTAAAAAAAATCATGATAAACATACTATTAAAGTAACTTCTCCATTTGGAACCTCGGACCATTGTGTCATTTCAGCTGATCTCTCGATCTCCAACCATCCAGTTAAAGAAAAAATTCCCAAAGCCAACTGGGACGGTCTGATAATTTCTTTCGCAACTTTAACTGGTCATTATGCTCACGGCTTTGCAATGTACTCTATCTTATAAATTAAAAGATATTACTTTAATTTTTGTGTATTTCGGCATTTATATGCCATCTTCAGCAAATTTTTAAATTTTCATTGACTTGAATTGAATTTTACTTTAATCAAGACTGTAATTTTTGGTTTGATTTTTAAATCCACCAAGTGTTTTATAGAAATTTCAAAATCACTCATTGAATTGATCGTTTTCCATACCTGGTCCAGGGTGATGTGGAAAATTTAGTAATGGATCGGAATATGCTAAGATTTTCAAAAAATCATGATCTAAGAACACAAGTGAATTTCGGAAAAATTCAGCCAGGACTCAAATTATTATTTTGGTCATTTTTAGCTACGGTTGGTCATTTTTATTTTGAATTTTGGACACACATGTTATTTTCAAGTGGCAACCGTGATTATGCTTCCTCGATAATGACATTGATGCCAGTGCTGAAACGATTACAGAAGTGATTTTTCTTGGAATGAGAACTTTTGCCTCACAGAACAAAGGTTATCAAACCAAAAGAAAAGTCTTGGTTTACCAAAGAGTGTAAAGAAGCTATCAGGTTAAAAGAAGTAAGCTTCCGATCCTATAAAGCCCACCAAACTGACCAAAATCGGAAGAAACACAAACAAGTCAAGAACTCGAGCAACTTTGTTATCCAAAAAACGAAATTTTTACATGACCAGAAGTTACGGCAAAAAATTCTTCAATGTCCAAAAAGCAGTAAAAACTGATTATTTGTAAAAACCTTCGTTGGAATGATCATATACTTGAGATTGATGATTGACTTAGATGTACCTCCAACTTAACACTACAAAAAAGTAACTCGAATTACTACCCTCTTCTCTAATCGACTCAAAAGAAAAGATAGACATCAAAATGACATCAACAACTCTTGCAGGACACAACTCATTAGCTCGACGGATGGGAAGGGGTTCTTGCTACCAGGAATAGACCGTGATACATTTTATTATAGTAGATCTGTTTGTCTTGGTGTTGTAGACAAAAATAAACAATGTGTTAAAATAGCCGGACCCGAACGGAACTTGAAGTTGAATGTAAGTAATTGTAATCGCATACTGACTATGTAATTCTAGCCGAAGTAAAGATGACCCACTCAAAGTCACTAAAGGGAGCGATCTCTAATGAAGAGAGGTATGAAAATCGGGAGACGGACATAATCCCGAAAAAATGACCCCGAAAAGCCAAAATCCCGAAAAGACAAAATCCCGAAAATCAACAATCCCGAAAAGCCATAATCCCGAAAACTGAAAATCCCGAAAATCCATAATCCCGAAAACAATTATCCCGAACGGCCAAAATCCCGAAAAAAATCATTATAAAGAAAACATTTTCAAACCACACATTATAATGTAAATAGAGTATTTATTATTTTGTCAATAACATAAAAACAAATTCAATAAAAAACAGTTAATTCATAACAAAAATAGATAATAGAAATTATAACAAAAATAGACAGAAATCAAACTAGACTTATGTTATAAGCTATACCCTTGAGGAAATTGGTGTGAGACCGATCACTTCGTTCACTATATACTTTTCTTATTTGTTTTTCTCTTTTTATGAACCGGCTTCTACTTTTTATTTCTTGGCCTAAAATAATTTTTTCGACACAGTTCTTCACTCTGATTTGATCTTCTCCCAGAAGAGCAATGAGTGCGTACACCGCAATGTGAGGCCGCCCTGCAAGCACGTTTAGTCTTCGATGCCAGGCATCTACACTGTTTTGTGTGCGCGGAAGATTTGCTTCAAGAAGACTAGTAACTGACCAAAATGTCTGAGGATATTGCGGAATAGGTGGAACTAGTAATCCATTTGCCTTCCTCTTCTTATTCTTTTTTCCTATGCAATGAAATGAAATTATTTACTTGAAAGTAAATATGTAAATTCGTGTTAATTACCATAAACATAATTTTCTTCAAACCACTTTACAATTGGCCGAGGAATATTATTACAAATGGATTTTAGAGTCTCAAAGGTAGAAGGAACTTCTCCCTATGGAACAATAGCTAAACTTTAAAGCATCCTCATGTACAAACTAAAATCTGCAAAATACAAGTACACAATGTACATCATTTAAGTAATTCCTTACTTTTCAATAAAATTAATTAATGTTGCTTACCTTCATTGTTGCCATATTGTTTCGCAACATCTGTTGGTTGAATTTTCCCGAAAAATGATATAAAATGAAAAATTTGGGCAAATTTTTCATTTTATATTATTTTTCGGGAAACCTTTTCGGGATTTTGGGTTTTCGGGATTATGGGTTTTCGGTATTTTGGGTTTTCGGGATTATGGCTTTTCGGGATTGTTGGGTTTCGGGATTTTGTCTTTTCGGGATTTTGGTATTTCGGGGTCATTTTTTTCGGGATTTTGACCCCAACCCATGAAAATCTAACTGAGATAAAACAGCTCAAAAGTTTCAGCTGTAAAACGACTTATATAACATAAAAACCCAACACCAGTTCTGATTCGCTTTCATCACCATTCCCCCAAGATCCAGAAATGGGAATGAGAACGAAGTAGAACTGGGACTTAAGGGAGGGGGTAACAAGGTGGAATCGTCCCCCTAGCCTGCTTTATCCACCCATGATTCTTATACTTGCATCTGTACAAGAATCCTATGGACCTGCTAAATGGTCCCCCGAAATTGAAAAACAAGAGGCAAAAACCAACATCAATCCATCTATCTTGTCATCATGGCGCCGACTCTTCAACTCTCCTCCAGACCATAAAGAAACTTAACACATCATATCTGAACTAAATATCCAAGATGGTAACTTAACTTCAAGTATCTCATCCAGGGGCGGACTGGGGGTCAAAGGGCCTACCGGGACTTGTAAGAAAAGGGCCACAGTATATAATTTCCTACTTTAAAATGGTTAAAAATAAAAATTGATTTGCAGAAATTATTGTTTGATATTTCATTTTTCATGTTTATTAACTTTTAAATGTACAAATATTTATTAATATTTATGTTCAATACACAGAGTGTAAATAATAATAATAATTTTTAGTTTTTAGCTGTGTCGACTGGCAGATTAATTTATTTGAGTTTATGAACATAAAGTTATAACAAAAAATGTTTCGAAGGGTTTACTTCCAATTTTACGACTATTAGAGGTTGTAAGCTTTCAGTTTAATCAAAACGAAATTACACTGGTATAGTATACAAGTATATAATGCATTAGCAATAGTCTATTTATAAATACAAAATTTGAAGATCGTTTGAGCAGTTTTTTTAAAAAACTTTTTTTTTTTTAAACTTTTCAAAAAAATATTTTTTTTGAGTAACACAAGGAAATTCATAGTTTTCGTCTGGGAACAAAAATTTAAAAAATTCAATTTACCCGTTTCCGGCATATTCACAAACGTAAAATTTTTGTATTCTTTAAACATAAAAACGCAAAAACAAATTTAAGGAATTATTGTGAAATACAGAAAGATTCCAACTGTAAGATTTTAATATAATCCGTTGAGTAGTCAAAGAGAAAATCGATTCTATAAAAGGTACTATTATAAGACAAATTCCGAATAATCTATTCCAGCCATAAGAAAGACTGTACTTAAAAACCAGCACTTAGAAAGTTTTTTTCAAAATCGTTCGAGTCTTTTTTAAGAAAATTGGAGTTTTAACTTACCGTTAGTTTTTAGGTTAACAATGACAATTCCAAAAAAAAAAAAAACTCGGGAAACTGCCAAATTAATACTTTGTACCAAGTTTGACCTGAATCAGCTTATACATTCAGGTCTTGACGATGACGTAAGCTTTCTTCGTGTTCTCCAATCCGTTGGAACGTGTGTCGATAATCTTTCATACCCTCGACGAAAATATGCTTTTCATTTTTATTTCCAAAAGCCAAACAAAACGAACAGAAAAGGGATTTGTTTGAATCCGAGAACGTCAACCATTTCCTGATTTTACCATCTCGTGTCTTAAAGATTGAGCTGGAAAATGGCAATTTGTCATCTCTAAATGGTTGATGTGGGTGGAATTCAAAGAAGCTCTCCAAAAAATTGGAATTTGGTGCCGAGAAAAAGTTTAATGGGACGATTTGTACTGGTTGAGATGGAGTTGATGTTATGCATACTCGATTTGAACAAGAAGCGATCTCATCGTTAGAGTCTGGGTTTTCTTGAGTTGATGTTTTGGATAATCGATTTGTATTTGAACAAGAAGCGATCTCATCGTTAGAGTCAAGGTTATCTTGTGTTGATGTTTTGGATGGACGACGTGAGCAATAAACGATATCATTGTGAGAGTGGGGATTTACTTCAGTTGATGTTTTGGATAATCGATTTGAACAAGAAGCGATCTCATCGTTAGAGTCGGGGTTTTCTTGAGTATTAATGTGAGAGTGGGGATTTACTTGAGTTGATGTTTCGGATATACGATTTGGGCAAGAAGTAATCGCATAGTCAGGGTTATCTTGAATAGTTACAAAATCTTGACAAAGAGTTGCTAAATTTTGAGGTTCGGGGCTATATTGTTCATCAAATTCATTTGCTGGGACGCTGATATCTTTTTCTTGATTGCAAATTTCTGATGTTATCTGCAATAAATAAATTGTTCCATATTACCAAGAAGTAGGTATATTTTTAATGAAACAATCCTCTTTTTAACAATACGAGTAAGTATGCACGAGTGCAGTAGATACCAGCGTGATTTTTTTGGAAGCGCAAGAAGCATCCAATAAAAATTTAACTAAAAGATCATATCAGTGTAATTATTTATCCATCTATTCTAGTCAACTAAGGAAACGACTTGAAAATAAAATGAACGACTGGGTCGCACAAACTTGCTCTTATAATAGATATTTGCTTAGATTGGATAAACACTTAAAAAAACTTACACAAATATTTTATTTAGTAGTATGTGAAAAATCTTTTCGATTTTTCTAATTAATTTAAGAGTTTTCTTAGATAAACTACATAAGTATGTATGCCACAAGTAGCAAACTTGGTGTATAATTTGGTGTATTTTCTTGAATTTTGGTGTAAAATTGAGGTGCATAAAAAACCAATTTTGAAATCAATCAACATGGTATATTTTGTACACAAAATTTGGTGATAAAATTTTATTGAAATGTGGAATGAATTGAAAGTCAATTATATGAATTATATAGTTTGGGATGACTAAGCATACTTTGTATGCATTTTTTTTTTTAAAGATAAGTAGTAAAATAGAAATTTTAACGAAAAAAGAGGAAAATTGCTAGGTATGTACCTATACCTTCAAACTGCACACCTACTGGTTGAAAGTTTTTCTTTATTAATGTAGGTTGGTGTATTTCTTTTTTTACTTTCCGTTCGGAATAGGTACCTACGTCATTTAAAAATTTAAGGGCTTGTTATAATAATATTTATGAAAAGTATTGATAAAAGTAATAATTATTATTTGTGAATTCACTTCACGAAAAATTTGAATTGATAAAAAGAAAAATGGGTAGCGATTGATGCGATTCGTGTGATTATTTTTGAAAAAAAAAATTTACCTACCAGGTAGGTAGGTAAGGTGTACCTACACACAGTAGAATTCTGTGATACTAAAAAAATCCAAAGAGGGTTATATTGGCTTAAAGGACAATCAAAATAATTCTGTTGGCCTCAAAAGAACCATTAAGGGGCCTACATAGACTAAAAGGACCAAGAAAATAATCCTGGGGGCCTCCAAAGGTCTATATAGAGGGCCAACATTGTCTTAAAGGGCCATATAAAAATAGTTATGTGGGCCTCAAAAGAACCATAGGGTACATAGACTAAAAGGACCACAAAAATAAACCTGGGGGCCTCAAAAGGTCTATAGAGAGTCTACATTGACTTAAAAATCCATAAATATTATTCTGACCTCAAAAAGTCCATAGAAGGCCAAGATACATAGACTAAAAGGACCACACAAATAATCCTGGGGCCTCAAAAGGTCTATAGAGGGCCTACATTGACTTAAAGGGCCATAAAAGTAATTCTGTGGGCCTAAAATGAACCATATGGGGCCTACATAGACCGAAAGGGCCACAAACATAACTATGTGGGCCTCAAAAGAACCATAGGGGCCTACATAGACTAAAAGGACCACAAAAATAATTCTGGGGCCTCAAAAGGTCCATAAAGGGGGCCTACGTGGACTAAAAGAGCCACAAACATAGTTCTGTGGGCCTCAAAATATCCATAGGGGGGCCACAACAGACTACTTTAGGGGCCAGACACCGATGAAAAAACATTTTTTTTACTGTAAAGTCAAAAATAGAAGACCCGGGGGCCTACCGGGCAAAATCCCGGTTGCCCGGTGGGCCAGTCCGCCCCTGATCTCATCATTGGTTCTCCACAGCAAAAATTATCTTCAACAATAGTGAAAAAGGATATACGTCTATCTTTCTTACATCATGCCAACGTTATAAAAAAAACTTTTATATAAAGTCGTAATAATGTTATTTATTAATATAAAAGAAAAAGAAAATTAAATATCTTAAACATCTACCATGAAATATACAAGTAAATTACTATATTCAATCTTATTTAATCTTTGAAACTGAGTAGAACTTTCAATTGTGATTTTTAAAACACCCTGTATTGAACCTTCATACAAAAAAAAATCTTCCTTCAAAAATCTATTCGCTGTGTATTTACGAAGTTTAAATATAAATCTGGAATCTGTGCTTAATTTCGCACTGCGACCACAAAAAAATATCGAATGTGTAATGTACACGTAAGCTCTTAACTGACCAATAAAAAAACTATCTTTAATAAGTGTATATTAAACAAAAATCGATCTTCAAATTCATATTGCGATTATGGTGTATCACTCATTGCAAAGCCATCTGTCTCTTTAATAAATTATGTCACGTTAGAATTATTCTTTAAAATTTTTAGTTTTCCTGTTTTTATCAAAAAAAATAAATGAAATTTTCTCACATATAAAAAATCTTCCAATATTATCTATACTATTATACAGGGTGTTCCAAAAGTCAACGTCGAAATGAAAAAGGGTGATAGGATAGGGTAGGTGGTGACAGTTATCAGAAAAATAATAAAAAAAATCGTTGCCATGTATTTTGTGAGTTAGAGGTATTCGAAAAAAAATCGAAAAAATGCTTACCCTCTGACGGCCTTTCAAGTGCCGTGAATACAAATCTGAATTTTTCTGAATTTTGTTTTCTGTTATGGAACCTCGAATAACCCCGCTAACAATTGCATTACAAAATTTACACACACCTGCATCAGTTTTGAAGAAAATATCACTTTCACCCAACTAAATACTCAACATTCTTACATGACCCTAATTCAATGGGCTGTAGTATAAAAAAAATGTACTACGAAATTTTGGCAAGTTACCTTAAAAGTTGGCGTGTTCAATTCTCCTTCCAAAATGGTATAAGATTTTTGAGAATATTCCATAAATAACGGAAAAAAATGTTTTTCTCAAATAAAAAGGTTTTAAGATAATTCTTTTGAATTCATTAAAAAAAAAAATTGAATGTACTCCAGGCTTTCTCGTCTAAGCTTAAGTTCGAGGTTAGTGACCGTTATTATTTAGAAGTAACTACTAGCAGGCCCAGAGTTTTGTTTGTTTGTCAGTTTGTTTGTATATTACCACAAAGCTGACAAACAAACAAAAGTATTACTTTTTACTTACCTAAAATCGTTTTCTTACTCAACTGATTGAGTAATAGGGGCATCTAAAATATTAAATAAATTTTAAATAAATGTAAAAACAATAACTTTTTAAACTTACCTCCAAATATTTTGTTCCAAACAAAATAGAAAAACTGAAAGTAATTGTCTGACATTTCTCTCTATTTTTCATTTCATTTCACGTAATTTCTCTTTATTTTATTAAGGCTGAACACCTACTTGAGCTGTTTACAAGTGAGCTGTTTCGCACGATTTTTTGTGCAAAAAATTTTTTGCAATTATTGTTGTATATCGATCGAAATGTGCATGAACATATTGAAATATTGATGTTTGAAATGGATATCGCTTTCAAAATTCAAAAAGGCAAAGATTTCAGTTTACTCAATGCACACGATTTTCTGCGTATTTCATTAAAAAATGTCACTTTACACAAAATGCGCTGCTAAATTGCTTCCGTCGATTTTGTTTTTTACTTGCGATTATAGGTACTAATGGTAAGCTGGTTTGGTTTTGGCAACACTGGTTTTGACAGCTGACGTGTGTTTAGTACCTTGTGTCACTGTCAAACAGCTTCAGTTTGGTTTGCAATTTAACCATGGATCGTCTTACAAATGAACAACGCTTGCAAATTATTGAATTTTACTATCAAAATTCGTGCTCGGTTCGAAATGTTCATCGCGCGCTTTTTTATCGAAAAATTGTGTTCAGCGATGAGGCTCATTTTTGGTTGAATGGGTACGTAAATAAGCAAAATTGCCGCATTTGGAGTGAAGATCAGCCAGAAGCATTGCAACAGCTACCAATGCATCCCGAAAAAGCCACTGTTTGGTGCGGTTTATGGGCCGGCGGCATTATTGGGCCATATTTCTTCAAAGATGATGCGAATCGCAGCGTTACTGTCAATGGTGAACGCTACCGAGCGATGATAACAAACTTTTTTTTTGCCCGAAATGGAAGTTCTTGACTTGCATGATATGTGGTTTCAACAAGACGGTGCCACATGCCACACAGCACGCGAAACAATGGCGCAATTGCGAGGCGAGTAACAGTTAATTTCACGTTTCGGGCCGGTCAATTGGCCGCCTAGATCGTGCGATTTGACACCATTAGACTATTTTTTGTGGGGGTATGTCAAGGCTTATGTCTATAGGGACAAGCCCGCTTCGATTGACGCGGTCAACATTTGCATGAAATTATCTTTAAACATTAAATTGCAAGGTTCAAACTATCGATTCAAATAAATATTTCATTCATTTTTTCGAATTTTTTGTGTTTTTTTTTTTTAAAAAAAGTTCTAAACCTCTTAAGAAATCAATAAGGCAAGTTATGCATTCGTAAAAAAAAAAAATTCTTACAATCAAACATGACATAACGATGATAGAGAAGTAGAAAAAAGTGGGTCCGACAATTCTGTCAGTCTGTCTGTCCGTATGTCTGTCTGTATAGTTACCTACAGCCTAAACGGCTGGACCGATTTGCTTCAAACTTCGTACATAGTATTATTATGACGTCCTATAGAGGGGTTTTTGGAATTAGCATGCTAGCTCCAAAACTAACGGTACCTGAAATACGATTTTTTGTGAAAAATTAAATTTTCTCAAAATCGGCTCCTACGATTTTGATAAAACTTTCTGAATGATGTTTTCTGTGCAAACTTTATGTTTTGGTTGGAATAGATTTTTCAGGAAAAGTCTTATAACGGTACCTCCCATAGGACCGTTTTTTTTAAATCTGATTTTCTCGTAAGCCACTTGACGGATTCCGATGAAATTTTTAATATAGAAGCCCTTTTATAAATGAAATAATATAAATTGTTAATTTTTCCAAAAAAAAAATTTTTAAGTTTTTAAAAAAAGTTTCAAAATTTTTTTTTAACTTTTGTTTTTTCCAAAAACTCTTCAATCTATATTTTTTTAATTTTATTTTTCTGATAAAAACTACAAAGTGCTAGAGGTTGGCATACTCAAAAAAAATTTGGAATATATTTTCGAAAAGTTTTTCAAAAAAAACTGTTTTTTGAAAAAATTGATCCAACGATTTTGAAAAAAATTTTCGTCAAAATTCAAAAACGTAAAAGAAACCTGATGTCTTACTTCATTTTCTCCAAAAAACGTTTAAGGTATTGATTTTAAAGTGATTTATAAAACTTCATATGATTTTTTCAACGCTTTTTTCCCGAAATCACAAGCAACCAAAACCATTTGAACACATTAGAGCAAGTTTGTACGACCCAGTCGTGCACTTTATTTTTGTTTGATGTGAATACGTGCACCAATCATGATTTAACATCGATGCTCAAGTATTAAAATTATCTTTGCGCCGAAAGATACGTTTTACACATTAAAATTTCTGCGATTTTCTGTGCACAGAAATTTCGAAAATCTCGGTGTTTAAAAAAGTCATATATTTCTGTTAATACGTTGCACAAGAATTTCTGTGCATCAAAATTTTTTTCAAAAAAGTTGCGGATTTCACTTCACATATGAAATGCTTTGCAATATTGCTTTAGATAATTCTGTTTGATATTCATTTGTGCAAATAACCTGTTTTATCATTGATTTTCCAGTATCTATTAAAATCAGCGATATAAGGAAAACTCTGTTTACACATGCAAGTTGTTAGGCACGATTTTTTCTGCATCAAAATTTCGCAACAGTGAATGTATATAAACTTTGATGTTCAAGTATAAAAATCATTGATACTCTTGCTGAGCGAGAAAATCTATACACATTCAATTTGTTTTCCAATTATGAAACAAACGGAATACATTTTATTTGGCTTGGCTAATTCAGTATATTTTTTAATTTAAAATTGTTATGCCTTACATTATATACATTGTTGTTAAGGGTGTTTTTTTTAGACGTGTGGTTTTCAATCTGGCAATACTTTTTCAAAGTTGGTCTTTTTGACAGCTGCCATTTGATTTATGCTCAGTTTGGTTCCACCTTCTCTTGAGGATCTTCAATCAAAAGGGAGTCGTCATCAAGGACGGCATTCCCTAAATCGATACCTGCGATGGTAAATACGTCTTCGTTTTCCGTATTTCTCGGAAGCTTAAGACAAGGAAGGTCGTTTTGATAATTCCTCCTAAAAATTTTACTAATTTGGAGAAACAAATTAATACATAATCTATAGTTCTGCTTAATAAGCAGATTGAGGTTTTTAATCGACGACTTCAGTGTCCTAATCTCCGGATCGTTTCTGTCAGTAAACCGTCTGTATAAGAGTTTGATTCTTGTAAGCAGTCTTCTTTTGTGTTTGTGTAGTGCGCCTATTGTTTCTGTATTTCCAGGTGCGTCTTGTTCTTTGTATCGTGGGATTGTCCTGTCCATCATTCATTGTATTGTCTCATCCATTTGACAAAGGTATCTGTCGATCTCAACGTTCGTCAGATTCCTGTCATTTGGTGGCGAAATGTCGTTCGAAGCAAGTTCACTCGATAAGGCGTTGGAGAAGCGTGTCCGCATTGGTCACTGTCGTACTTCACCGTCCGTAAACAATTTCTTGTTTGACCCACAGTGTCAGTAATTGTCAGTCTTGAGTCTAACAGAAAGAGATCCAAAAAACCACCGCTTCTTGGAAACGATGGTCTATCAGTAGCAAATAGGTCGATCCTATACTCAACGTTGTATCGACCTATCCAATTGAAAAGATAGTATCCTCTAGGATTCTGAATTTGATTTCTCCAATCTTCATGTCTGGCATTCAGATCTCCGGCCATGAGATAGTAATTTTCCTCCGAGTTGAGGCAAAGACATTCGAAAAGCTTTTTGAGCTCTGATATAAAATTAGCAGGGTGGGGTGCTTCTGGTGCGTACGCCGAGATCACGTACATTTGCTTCTCTTGTTGGAGAGGAATGCAAATGATGCAGGCTTCTAGCAACCCCAATCAGCGCACTTCATTATTATAAATTACCTTATGACTAATGCCTTTACGTATGAAAATTGCGACTCCACCTCCACAAGTGGAGTTGGGTCGATCTCTTCTTACGATGTTGTAATAGTTGTGAGTCAGTTTGTGCTTCTGGTTTAGTTTGGTTTCGATAGCCAAAAACACATCATTTCATTTTCATTTCATTTATTTATATAAAGTTATAACATTATACTTCAAGATATTTAATCTTATAATTAAGAAACAATATTTTAATTACATTATCTATTGTGCACAAATAAGTGGTGGTAGTATTTATCTATATATATATTATATATATTTATATATATATATATTTTTTTTTTAACCAAACTAATAAGTATTGCATATGAAGTTTAATCTTGCGATTTGTATGAATATACAATTTTAGATTTATTGTGACATTTGTTTGTGTAGATTATCCCGAAATGCCCTCAACGAAATGGTTCCTTGCAATTGATGTGGAAGATTATTCCCGAATCGAATCGCGTTTGCAAAATTAGAACGCACCCCTAATGTATGCGCATATCGTGGTATCAATAGCTTAAGTCCTCTAGGCGATTGTAAAAAAGTTAAACATTCATCATCAGTACTTTGGTCTTTTAGCAAAGAAAAGAGATTTGCTCTGCGTTCGGTCCTAACCAGTGAATTTACATTCACAGCTAGGATCTTGAGGAGTCCCCCAAACAGCGCGGCTTTAACCTTTATACACATGGACGGGCAAACAAGAGTAGAGATAATCCACCCTTTCTGCCTGTTCCTGGACGACAGCAAGCATACCTGAAATGGTATGCAACGCTTTCATGATACTAAGGAGATCAGAGGTGTAACGGTCTCTGAGGGAGGACGCACTACTGGGCGACTAACCTCAACTTTTTTGTTACCGGATTTTTTTGCTTTCTTCAGCTCTTGGTACTTCGGGCATCCCAGATAGCTTGCAGGTTGCCCGGAGCCCTTGGAAAGAGCACTATTAAGCTGGGCCCTATCTTCGATCCTTATTTCCCCGAGTTTGCACTCTCCCTTTTTGTGGCCTTCTGCGTATTTCGCGGCACCTCGTCTTTATTGTTTATTATTTAATTTCTCTTAGCGTACAATTTGGTATTTCAGCACGGTTTTTTTGCTTTAGCTACTCAGTTTGCTTTGATGCGAGAGCTGAACTAAGAAAATAGGGAGACTCCGAGACAGCTCACTTGCCGAATCCGTCAACATTCCGTTGGGGGCTGTGAAGGGCATTGTCTTATCACACTTTACATCCGTATCTAATCAAAGGTCGAGCAATTTGACCAATTGCATCATATCCAGGAAGATGTGGCCTGCCCACAATAAATTACGAACAAACGTATTGCTCTGCAAAGACCGGTCAGATATAGCCAGGGTGGTAGCAATAAGCACGGGCCACTGGCCGGTGGGTGTGCATGCTGCAAGGATTGGTATTCCTTTCAACGACTACTGCCGATCCTGTAGAGACGAAGCAGAGAAAGAAACTGTTCTCCATTTACTCTGCAAATGCCCAACTTTATCTCGCATCAGGATGCGAACCCTGGGTGGAGCTTTTTATGAAGATCTTGGGGAACTATCAAATAAAAAAATCAAAGATTTGATTAAATTCCTGAATACGACAAAATGGCTATAAATAAATCGTTTATCCCGATAATCACATCCTCAAACCTGCGGGTGGCAATGGTACAGTGGATGTAGTGCTTGGTTGCTAACCTTAGAGTTGTGGGTTCGAGCCCCAGCCTGGGCAGCAACTTTTCAATATTCCCCCAGCTTCAACTGGACGCCACCCGTGGGATTTTCATGAGATTAATATCACCTATTTCTCAATCCATTGTACCAACAAAAATCTTTCCTATCTTTCTATTCCTTCTAACTATTGCCGTGCAGTTTGCATTCAAAACACCTTGGGTCTTACAGGCATATAGTTAAATTATTAAAAAAAAACTAGTTCATCCCATCACTCTTCTTAAAATCTTTCTAATCCCCCTAATCAAGCAATCAGGGGATCAGAACGGGACCCATCTGAAGGTCATACATTTCACCTAGGTGGTGGGGTATGACCTGGGTGGTTCCTAGGCTGGACCCATTTACAAGGACAACTCCCTTGACGGTTTCAATGTTCTGTTGTAAAGTGCGTATTTCACAACATTCCCTTATCATCTTCCCTTATCCCATTCCAATTCAATCCATTCAAATTCCCACAGTCATCATTTCCTTTTGATTTGATTGACCAATATATGACCCACTTAAAATTCCCATATCATAATTTCCTTTTAATTACCTACAAAAATTACATTCAACTCCAAAGCCGATCAACGATCGCTCCATTTAAACCCATTCATTTTCCCGATACATTTAACTTCTCCAATTTCATTGCCTGCCCCATTGAAACAAAACCTAAATTCCCAGATCATCATTTTTATTTTTCTATATCCAACAAGCAATGCACTCCCTTTTCCAGTTCATATTTTTCAAACCCATTAAACGTGCATTGATTCCAAATATCCGAATCACAGCTACACATAGGCACACTTTTGCTGATGCAGCATGATTTTCCTTTTCGGTTTTTTCGAGTCGGTTGAGGAGGAAAAAGACATCGGACACTCTGGTTTCGGACGCCGGTCGGTATACTACTTTTTAGCGATTTACTCTTTCTTTAATTGAGTTGTTTTTTTTTATTGTATACTACTTCTTAGTGATTTACTATTCCTTTAATTGAGTTGTTTTTTATTGTATACTAATTCTAAATGATTTACTATTTCTTTAATTGAATTAATAAAGATTAAGACTATTTTATAATAAACGACTTTTTTTTTTAAAAACACGCACTAAAAACAGACTCTTAAAAAAGTTAAGATCCCCTTTCGAGAATCGTGCTTCTCGAATAAAAAAATAAATAAAGCACAACAAAAATTGGTGTCAGATGTGGGGTCTGCCTGAAAAGCGACAGGTGCAAAGTGTAAGAAAAAAATGACTAGAAGTGAGAACTAAAAATAAAAAGTGATACCTTCCCTCTACAAACTACAAAAAAAAAAAAAAATAAAAAAAAATTCAAAACCAAGTAAAAAAAAAACACAAAAACTCAAAAAAAAGACTGAAATTCAGTGAAAAATAAAAGCCTGTTAATCATATTTAAACCATCATCTCTATCATTCATCTTTAATCCAACAATTATATCAACCATTCATCTTTAAAAATCGTACATCTTTAGCCACCACCATACAAATTCTTAAAGAGGCAAGAAAAGAAAGAAAATTATTTCAAAATATGCTGTAAACAAAAAATATATATTTATTATTACTTTTATCAATTAATATACTTTCATCAATTAATATACATTTATCAATTAATATACTTTATTATTATCATTACTTTTATTAGCAACATTTTTTTTTTTGAATTCGGAGTTAAATTTTTTGAATTAAAATTTAAATACTTATTAATACAATATAATCAGTTCATGTCCGAAAGTGAAGTTTTTTATAAATAATACTGTGTAACAAGATTTCAAAAATGCTTTGTTTATGTACACTTCTGCATTGTTTATGCATTGTTAATGTCAGTTTTTTTCAGAAATAATAAAAGTTGTTCTTTAGTATTAGATTTTGCTTCAGAATCACAGCAAGAAGATTGCAACTATTTGCTGAAGGTAAGTTGTGAAAATAATTTGATCTAAATTTATATTTATTTATGTGTTTTTTTACTTTTTATTTTATTTTTAAACTATAAATAACTTCCGCAACGGAGAAAATTTATTAGTTTATACAAAAAAATATTTCAAAGATAAAATGATGGGTTTGACCTGTGCTTGTACTTCTGCAAATACATTTCGCGGTCCCATTAAAGTAAAACTAACAGTTACAACAAATTAATAGGCAAGGTATGCTGGACTTATTATAAAAAAGCATAAACTAACAAAAAATCGACATAAACAAATTTTTGTTACACAGTGTAATTAATGTATACATACATATGTCTGGAAATGAAATTGATTTAAGTGACGAATCCAATTCAAACTCGTCCGATACCGATAGCTCGTTAAACGAATCAACGTTAAACGTGTCCGATACAGTCTCCGACTCGCCTCCCAATAAATTATTAAATATGCCCCCAAAACTAAATAGATCTTTTGCCCTTAAATTAATCCCAGAATTTGATGGGAACAGAGCAAATCCACACAAATTTCTAAATGCGTGTGATTTGATATCTGAAGACATTTCCACTTCCGAAATTAACGTCCTTTTTCTTATTATAAAAACTAAACTTATTGGCCCAGCGTACAATATAGTTAAATATTCGGAATTCACCACCTGGTAATCTCTTAAAGAAAAATTAGAACAACAATTTTTAGAAACAAAATCTCTGCCCCAACTCCAGTTGGAACTAATACATATAAAGCAAAGAACAAATGAGACAGTGCGTTCTTACTCCAATAGATTGGAACAAACGCTTGCAAATCCGAACGATGCTTGCATAGCTAGCGAAGGGTCAGAAAATTCTAGCGTTATTACCAATCTCAACAGTAAAACTGCTTTAAAAGCATTCGAGGGAGGACTTAATCCTAGAATAAGTCTGATCATTAAAGCTTTGAGATTCACTACTCTGACGGAAGCTATAGAAGCCGCCGTATAAGAAGAGAAAAGTGGTTTCTCATATAATAACCCAACTTCTTATAACCCATCACAACCTAAAACCTCATCCAGAAATCCAATCTTTTGTAATTTTTGTAAAAAAAACTGGACATAACATTGAACAATGCTATCTAAAGAAAAATAAGGAACAGCTCCCTTCGTTCAAAAGTGAAGTTAAGAAAGTAACTACTACTTGTACTTGGAAAAACGAAGAACGTTGAAGTGAACGGACGTGTTTAGTGAGTGTCGTGGGGTGCGCACTTTTTTCAACTAAATTTAACCGAGCTTCTTGTCACCTGCATCATTGTATATATAAACTATAGTACTACCACTTGAGGTGCGCCATCTATCGACGAAAAACTAAGCTCTAGAATACCATGGGAAGCAACAACAACAATTAAAATGGTGGAAATTGTTGTTGTTGCTTCCCATGGTATTCTAGAGCTTAGTTTTTCGTCGATAGATGGCGCACCTCAAGTGGGAATACTATAGTTTATATATGCAATGCCTGCATTAATTACATAATGCATTGTCTAGTTTGCAATAAAGTAATTGGGCGCAATTGTGTCAATAAAATTGCGTGTGCCATATGTAATTTGTTCGCTCATCTCTCTTGCGCTAATTCTAATTCAGCCGACGGATTATCAGCCGATCAAAATAATCCATTCCGTTGTGACAAGTGTTCCAGTCTTCCACAACAACAAAATACTGCTACCTTGCCATCAGTGGCGGGAGAATCTTTGTCTCCCTCCACCGCCCCGCAATGTGCTTCACATATGAAAGTGTCTATTCCCGATGATAAACATAATCATTTGCAGAATGTGCATAAAAGGCCAAGAACTGGTTCTGACCCAGGTGATGCCAATGACCTACCCAACAACAAAATAACCTTGCAGCTCCTCTATGAAGAAATACTGCAGCTGAAAAAAATAACTTGTAATTTCCTCTCCACCGCTAATCAACTTAAAGAGGAAAATCAATTTTTTGTAAACTGGAGAGAGCAGAAGATTATAGAGAACACTATTGAGATTACTGGTGTGCATAACGTCAACAACAACAATGCCTCTGAATGTGTACACCAAAGAGGATATATATATAGAGTCCAATCTTTCCTACGTTCCATCCGCCTCCGCTAAAATTTTCGCGGTCTCTCTTCTATTGTATTCATTGTCCGTGTGAAAGAACAAAAAAAAAAGATGAGGTGAGTTTTGTCTTTTTGACATTTCATTTTGTTTCTTGTTGGCAGCTGTCAGTTTTTCTTTTTGAATTTTCTAGTGAAAGTGCTAAATATTTTATTTTCGATTTTTCATTTTTAAAAGAATTGCCATGCTGGCCATTAAGATCACGGTCATCAGCATCACCGAAATATTGAATTCTCCAACGAACGATTTGACCATAAGATCAACGCTCACTAGAGACAACAATCGACAATTTAATGTTTGTTATCCACTCGCGCGTCGTCGTTTTGGTCGTGGCGGTCCTAGCGTGCGTCCGTCGTGAGCATCAGGAATTCAACATAAACTCAGAAGAAGCAGAAGTAGATCTCGAGACAGGAGATATCGACGTTCAAGATCGACATCAAGACAATCTCGACGACCTACCTTGCGTGCAAAAATAAAAACAAATAATAACAAAAGACGCCCGGCTCCGATTCCTTCATTTGTCTTGAATCAAGATTTAGAAATTTTCGGTGACATTTAATATTGCTTATTCTAACTACTCTTGTTTTTTTTTTCTTATTCCAGATTCGTCATAAATGTAGATCTCTCCGATGAACGCAAATGGCGACCGCAGCTTGCCGAATTACAAAAACTCCCCGCCTTCGCTCGTATGATATCCGCCGCAAACATGCTATCCCATGTCGGTCATGTCACTGTCCAGCTTTATATGAAAGTCCCTGGCAGTCGAACACCAGGTCATCAAAATAATAATTTCTGTTCAATAAACATCAACATTGGTCCGGGCGATTGTGAATGGTTTGCTGTGTCCGACGCCTACTGGGGCGGAATACATAATCTCTGTGAGAAGAATAACATAAGTCATTTGCATGGATCATGGTGGCCGGTGTTGGAGGATTTGTAGAAGGAAAATATTCCAGTGTATCGATTTATTCAAAGGCCTGGTGATTTGGTGTGGGTTAATGCTGGTTGTGTTCATTGGGTGCAAGCTGTTCGATGGTGCAATAATATAGCTTGGAATGTTGGTCCAATGACGGCGCGACAATATTCTTTGGCTATCGAGCGATATGAATGGAATAAGCTGCAGAGTTTTGAAAGTACATATTGTGCCGATGGTGCATTTGGGTTGGAATTTGGCGCGCAACATTAAGGTTTCCGATCCTAAATTGTTTGAATTGTTAAAGTGAGTAAACATATTGTTGGATGAAAAAAAAGAAGGACAACTAACTGATTTATTTTTTGTTTTTAGAATGTGCCTGCTGCAGACTTTGAAGAATGTCTTTCATACCCTGGACTACGTTAAGTCAAAGGGCGTAGAAGTTCGTTTCCATGGCCGTGGAAAGAACGAAGCCTCTCATTACAGGATACAGATTCTCTGTCAAAATTGGAGATTTAATATTGCTATTGGGGCACTCTACAGCGGTATAGAAATATTTATCAGTCAGAATTTTATATGTTCATTATTAGTGTATTGTTTTTTGTTTTGAAGTAGGTACGCCCTATAACTTGGGAACGGCTTTATAGATTTAAGTCATGTGGTAAAAGATGGTAGATGAAAGAAGATGGTAGTTGGTAGAAGATGGTGGATGGTAGGACATGGTAGAAGATAGTTGATAGTAGAAAAAAGTTGATTGTAGAAGATGGTAGAAGACAGCAGATTGTAGATGATCGAAGATTGTAGGAGATGATAGGTATTTAAAGATGGTTGAGGGCAGAGATTTAAAAGACAGTACTTTGGTAATGCAGTCAGTAAAGTCGCAGTTAATTAACTTAAAAAAAGACTTAAAAATAATTAACTTACAAAAGTACTTTAACTGAAAAAGTTCAGTCACCAGTCAGTACTTATTTTTTAACAAGCAGTCAATTGATAAAAGTCAATTGACTAAAAGTTTTAACTATCTTTAGTCATTTTAGTCACTTAAACGTCATTTAACTCAAGCGAGGCTGATTTTAGTCAATAACTCTTTTAACTGCAGTCAATTAACTTAAAGTCAATTGATTTTGTTTTCAGTCTATTTGACTTAAAAGTAATAGATTGAGTTTGAGTCAATAATATTGAGTCAATACTATTGAAGTACACAGGGATTTTTTCGTCAAAAAGACTAAAAAAAAAGCTGGGGAAAAATGATATGAAATTTTATTGATCATTTAAAAATCACTAGGTAAATGGTTTTTCGGAAAAAAAAAAATTCAGTATGCCATCTAATTTCGTTTATTGCTTAGAATTTTAAGACATTTTTTTTCAAAATTGTTCGACCAGTTTTTTCAAAAAACAGTTTTGCTCAAAAACATTTCGACAAAATATTCCAAATATTTTGTGAGTATACCTACTTCTAGCAATTCGTAGTTTTTATTAAGCAACCCCAACATTAACAACAACAAGAACTGTACTTTTGTGATTTTATAATTTATTTTATTCATTGATTATTTTTTTTTTTTTTAATTTAATATTTTTAAATAAAGAAATCAATTTACTTTCAAATACCAAACGTTTTTTATTTAAAAAATAAACAAGCAGATTGCAGATAATGGTTGTAATTGAAAACTCAGAAATCTTCAAATCCTAATTTGACCTTTTTTGTTTTGGTGCTCCGGGATGTACTTCTACTTCTGTGATACTTCTTTCTCTTTCAGTTTTCTCAAGCTGCTGTCGGCAGTAACATCAGCACCTTCTGCATTATAGGGCGGCAAGAAGATCCTTCTATTTGCCTTTGTATCTCAGTTGCGATCACGATAGCATTTTCATTGGACACTTCTAACATAACCAGGTTTATGTCGGGTAGAGCTGTTTTTGTAAGGCGCATTTGTTTCTGGTTTGCAAACATCACTTCAGAGATGTGCTTGTTGCAAACTCGTTGGTAATTCAGCAACTCAGCAAGGTTTAATTTCTGCCTCCAAAGTTCCCTGCTGTATGTTTAAAAAAAAATTAATAAATTACATATTGATTCTTTAAATTTTAAATAGGAACGAAGATTTCTCAAAATATATAAGTCTTAGAAAAAAGATTTATGTATTTTCAGAATCAGGTCTCACTGAAGTAAGAAAGTTTTTTATTAAAAATTGAGATTAATAAAATTGTCTTTGAAAAAGTGTTTCTGTCGATAGGGTTGAACTTCTAAATGGGAATGAAGATTTCTCAAAACATATAAGTCTTAGAAAAAAAATTTATATATTTTCAGAATCTGGTCTCACTGAAGTAAGAAGCTGCATTTAAAGTTTTTTATTAAAAATAAAGATTAATAAAATTGTCTTTGAAAAAGTGTTTCTAGGGTTGAACTTCTAAATGGGAATGAAGATTTCTAAAAATATATAGGTCGTAGAAAAAGAATCAGCTTCTACTCCTGTAAGAATATCATATTTTTTTCCTTTTCATACCATACCTATATGATATAAACTATACCATACCTAAAACAGTACTATACGCTCCTGCAACAAACAAGTGACATGATACCTATCCATAGATATATTATTGTCAACTATGCCGGTCTCAATCAAGGTATTTCCTGGGGGATCAGTATATTTTAGCTGTAAAATAGTAACATTCATATTCTGGCTTTTATTACAACACGAAGCTTGTGTAGTGTTAGAAAAAATATCAAACTAAGTTGCAAGATTTTTAATGCAAAGTTGTCTAAGATAAGAGGATACGGGGGTGATAATAGATGATGAATACATGCATTCTTATTAAATAATAAGAAAATGTGAATTATGAAATTATATAAATGAATAAAACTACAAGTTTTTACACTAAAAGCGGAAAATAAAATGATAAATTATATCATGTATTGCAATACTCACGTTTCAGTGTTAGTTGCGCGAAATAAGTGGGCATAATCCTTGCACCCCATAACGCATTTATAAGTTCGCTTTTTTTTCCATTTTTTTGCACTTCACTTTGAATAGTTTTTATAAATTTATTATTTATTAACACTTTTTATTTCTGAACACTTCTTATTTCAACTTGCGCTAAAATGAAAATGTAAACATTTCATATATTTGTTTGACGTTTTCGAATTTCACCTCCACCACAAAACAACCAAAACTTGTTCGAGGGGAAATTTATGGAGAAGACACACTTAACATTTCTTAAGGAAGGGCTGCACTAGAGGGCGATTAATATCAATGGAAAACTGATCGATGTTTATTTTTTGGTTGCTATTTCACAGCTCATCTGTTTGACAATTATGTTGAATTTTGAAAATTAATTGCAATATAAACTTTTATTCTCGAAATTTAATAATGGCTGACTTACACAAATTTGAAATTTCGATATTTTAAAGGTTTACACACGGATCCCAGTACGCGAATGGATAATATGATAGTTTCTACCAATTTTCGTTACAGGTACAAAGTTGCAAGCCACACGATAGTTTCTTTATTTTCATTCAAATGCCCTAGTGGCTCATGACAAAAAAGTGTATGTTTTACTTACATACATACGAAATAGAATGTGCATTTAAAAGCAATTTCGATTGACTTTTTTTTGCTAATCTTAAATGTGTGTGATTTGAAAATTTTGATCAAAAAAGCACATAGATTTTTTAAATAAAAATGCTTTCAGATACAAATTACTGTATACACCAACACCTAACCCGGGTGTAAGGCACGTAACTGCAAATACAAAAGAGAATTTGATGCATTAACATAATATACGGATTTACTAGCTGGTCAGTAACTTAAATATAATGACCATATGACAGGTTTAAATTTCTTTTGTTTTACTTTCATGAAGTTTTCTAACTAACTGCCTTATCACAATGGTGTAGCTGCAGCAGTGGTACGTTGCACTTACAATTTGAAGTTGCAGCTGCAGCGCAGAAAGTAGCTGAAGTACAACTCGACCGATTCATGAACGTGCTGCTCTGCAAAACAACAACAAACGAAAGGGCATAAACCATTTTGCTTGAGTTCAGTGCTACATTCGTGTATACTACTTAAAGAGTGAGTTTACGCTTACAAGTAAACCGGCAACAGGTTTTAGTTTATAAGTAGTAAGGTAGTTTTATTTTCATTTTGTGGCGGGAGTTTCCAAGTTGCGTGGTTAATGTGAGAAAAAAAGAGTTTATGTTAATTAAAACTGAAATCAATTTATTTTGTATTTATTATAAAACTTATATCACAACTCATATAATATTTTACGTGCCTTTTCGGAAATTAAATTTTCATCTTCTGGCACTACTAGCTACCTAAAATCTATCAAGAATCTATCGATAAGAAAAAACCTACAACATAATAGCGCGAAAGTTTAATAGATTCTTGATTAATTTTAGTTAATTTTTGCCAGAAGATGGGAATTCAATTTCCGAAACGCGTAGCACGTAAAATATAATATAAATTGTGATATAAGTTTTATAATAAATAAATCTTAAATTGATTTAAGTTTTAATTAACATAATCTCTTTTATTTTTCACAGTCATATTTTTGTTTGTCTACAGTCCGTTGTTAGGTTTTTCTGATAAATGTTCAGTAGTCTCAAAAACAATGCTTTGATTTCTCTTGTTAATATAGTGTGTGACCAAAAGTATAATACGTGATTAAAAAAAAACAAAAAAATTCTTATCTCGAAATAATGTAATGCAATACTTCGAAGTGTTATCTCAACTTAATAATTCCAGTGTGTACAATCTCGGCGGGGAAATTGGTGTGGTAGGAGGTGTGATACGAGTTTTTGTTTATGTATGCGTTTCTTACGCACACATGTTTTACAAGAAGTATCATTTGACAGCTGTAGCTTGTAGGCAAAATCAAAACAAGGCACAAGATGGGACTCTTTATATATATCCTCTTTGGTGTACACACAATATTAAAAAATGCACTGGATGTGTCTCTCTCCGAAGATGATATTCAGCAATGCTATTTTAAACGTACACCTGCAAAGAGTGCATCTGTCCACCCATCTAGTTCCGATGCTGTCAACAACAAAACACAAAACGAAGTCATTTGTGTCCAATTCTCTTCACAAGATGCAAAAAAAAAAGTTATGATGAGTAAGCGGTCTGCAGTTAAGAAATTAAATTCTTCATTATTTGTTAGTGGTGGTGATACTAGAATATTTATAAATCATTGTTTCACTAGTTATACTAGGGCCTTGTTCATGGAAGCAAAGAAAAAGAAAGTTGAGCTTAAATATAAATATTTATGGTTCCAAAACTGTCAGATTTTGATGCGTAAAGTAGACAAAGGAAGGGTTGCTGTAATAAGATCATTCAATGATTTAAGTTCTTTGAATAATTAAATATATTATTTTTTACACTTTACTAATATGTTTTCCGATAATTTTTATCTCGATCATTACAGCAACTCCCTTCCCACTACTATTCGTAGCGTTAAGAATTGTATTTTTGATTCACCCTCTTTTGATCTTAAATCGTTTTTTGTTGTTCACCAGAACATTCGGAGTCTGAGGCAAAACTTTGATTTGCTTGTGTGTTATTTGGAAGCTCTGGTTTACCTACCAGATCTTATATTTGTTTCTGAAATTTGGATTTTTGAGTACGAAAGTGATGCATATTCTATTTCCGGTTATAATTTTTGTTCGTGTACCAATAAATCTTATTCTGCGGGTGGTGTTGGAGTTTTTAGTCGTGACTCAATTGAGTATGAAGTTAGGTGTCTTAATTGGTCGTGCGCTGATGTCTTAGAGTTGTCGATAAAAGTATGTGAGGAATTTTTTAAGTTTGTTTGCATCTATAGGCTGAGTAGTCAAAACAGTATGTTATTCCTTCGAATGCTTGAAAATTACTTAGCTCATGAAAACATACAAAATTTGGTTTTATTAGGAGATATGAACATCGATATTTTGGTATCTAACTTAATCTCTAACTCTTATATTGCCTTGGCAGCTCAACATGGACTTAGTTCCTTTATTAATGAGCCAACTCGACCTTCTTCAAATACATGTTTGGACCATGTATTCATTCGGCTAAATAATATTTCCTTGAACCAATGCAATGGTATCAATGGTGTCAGGACACTTCGTTTCACGACACATCGATCCAATACACTTCTGTCCGGATGATTCGAACCAAAGACAATTCGATCCATGACACTACATACCGGAAGTCAATTTCGTTCCAAGCAAATCGTACCGGAAGTTAAAAAACACTCCGAAATTTTATGGTTGGTGTATTTGCTTCGTTATTTAAAAAAAAATGGTTCGTGAATTTGATTTAAAAACAGATGTCGCGACCTGTTTGCTTTTGCGAGGAAATCGTCAACAATCGGTGTGCCTCACGCTTATGGGGTGGAAGAAACTTTTGTGCAACGGATATTTTGTGAAAAGGAGGAACCACGAATCTTTGTTGTTGTGTTTAGTTAATTGTGCACCCCATGTTGTTTTACAATAGAAATATATAGGTATAGAAATAGATAGGTAAACCGAATAACTAATTCTATTTGTGTGCGTTATTTTTGAGTTGAAAGGAGGAGCAGGTACAATTATTATTTGTTGTTGTCAAGTTTCTAGGTTTCAACCGAGGTAGGTCGTATGCAAATAGTAGGTGATGATTGAAATGTGGGTAGGTGGTGGGTGGTAGAGTAAAATTTAATTTTTATATTGGTAGGCTCATATGTAAGTAGATACATATTTACCTATAGGTATGTGCATAGGTTATTTAAAGATGCGTTTTATTTTTTATGTAATTTATGTACAAAAAAAAATTTTTTTTTTCAAATAATTGCAAGTGCCGTAATGAATGCATTAAAATGTTCTTTTAACTATTTTTTTTCAAAGTTTTGGAAAAAACTTTTTTTTACCAATTTTTTTTTTGATTTTTTAGAAATGGCACTTTCTAGATCATGAATATGCATTTTTGAAGTCGCTAGGTCGCTTAGTTTAGCCGCAAATCAAGATTAAAGGTGTCCACTTTGATAGCTCTAGCACGTCTAGTTTAGCCGCAAATCGCCTTTAAAGATAAAAGTCGATTTTTCATATAATTCGATACATCATTTGAAAGGTGGCCCAACCTAGATCACGAATATGCATTTTTAAAGTCGCTAGGACGCTAAGTTTAGACGCAAAATTTTTTTTTATTATAATATTATATATTAAAGCCTTAATAAAAAAATTTTTTGCGTCTAAACTTAGCGTCCTAGCAACTTCAAAAATGCATATTCGTGATCTAGGATGTGCCACCTTTCAAATGATGTATCGAATTATATGAAAAATCGACTTTTATCTTTAAAGGCGATTTGCGGCTAAACTAGACGTGCTAGAGCCATCAAAGTCGACACCTTTAAACTTGATTTGCGGCTAAACTAAGCGATCTAGCGACTTCAAAAATGCATATTCATGATCTAGAAAGTGCCATTTCTAAAAAATCAAAAAAAAAAAAAAAAAAAAATTGGTAAAAAAAAGTTTTTTCCAAAACTTTGAAAAAAATAGTTAACAGAACATTTTAATGCATTCATTACGGCACTTGCAATTATTTGAAAAAAAAAAATTTTTTACATAAATTACATAAAAAATAAAACGCACCTTTAAATCATAATAGTTTGTGCATTTACCTATATCTAAATGTAACATCCTATCATAATAAAATAAAGGCACCTTTAAATAACCTAGGTACATACCTATGTAGGTAAATATGTATCTACTTAGTACTTACATATGAGCCTATCAATATAAAAATTAAATTTTACTCTACCACCCACCACCTACCCACATTTCAATCATCACCTACTACTTGCATACGACCTACCTCGGTTATATACGTATAGGTACATAACATAATAATATATGTAGGTATCTATTTGTTTTCACACTCTTAGAATTTAAGTCTTAATACCTTCAATTAAAAAACTTCTTATCAAATCTATTTACTACCGTCCTACCTCGTCAGGAACTCAAAATATCAACAACATACCAAGAAACCTACATATTTCCATACTTTGTTTCCTGCTCCCTCCTTCATTCATTAAATTTCTATATAGTACCTACCTACTGGCCACAATTCTTAAATACTTGTTCCAAAAATATTATTATGCACCTATATCTATATGTATTTCTATTGTGTAACATTATAAAGAAATACTAACTTCCTGCTTCCTCTCATAAAATATGATCTAAATCTGAAAACATCACACTTCATTATCTCCCTCATCTTAAAGCGCTTTAAATTATTGTTGTTGCTAAATATCAAGAAATGGCCTGTCACCAAACAACAAAAATAACAATTGTAGCTCCTCCTCCTTGCAACTCAAAAATAACTGACACAAATATAATTATTCCGAAACTATTCAATGTCCCAACCGATTAATTTTATTTCGGAAAGTTTTTTCGGAGACGAAATTCTATTTTTGGCTCGAGTTGCGTTGGTTCGAGATGTGTTGGATCGAATTATCTTTGGCTCGAACCATCCGGAACGAAGTGTCTTGGATCGAAGTATCTTGGAACGAAGTATACCCAACCCCGAAATAGGTTCTATTCTAATAAAGTTCAAAGTTCTTTAGGTAACCCTAGAAAAGAATGGAAGGCTATCAATAGTATAATTAATGCTAACTCTTCAAATGTTTCGAACCCTATTACTCTAAATGATGATGGTTGTGATTTGGTTGACCCAACAGCGATTGCTAATGTGTTTAATAACTATTTTTGTTCTATTGGGAGCTTGTCATCGTTAAATGTTTTATGTACACGGTGTGTTAACTCCGCTCTGATTCAGGATAAGTCTTATTGCAATAGCTTCGTTTTTGACCAAATTTCTGGTCTTGAAATTCTTCAAATTATTAACAAATTAGATAACTCTAACTCATGTGGAGATGATAACATGTCTAACCTAGTACTTAAGAAGATAGCGTTTAACGTAATCGATGTTTTGGCTCATATGTTTAATACAAGTGTCACCTCTGGAATCTTTCCTGAAAAACTAAAGGTAGCGCATGTGATTCCCATGTTTAAAAAGGGTAACAGAAAGGACAAAAACAATTATAGGCCTGTTTCCTTACTATCGTCGATTTCAAAGGTTTTCGAGAAAGCTATAAAAAATCGCATGTTAGAATACTTCAAGAAAATAAATTTGTTCAGCCAAGACCAGTATGGCTTTAGAGAAGGTCTTTCCACCGAAGATGCCCTCCTTGAATTCTGCTCCTTTATCAGCAAAGGTTTGGATACAAAACAATCATCTGCTGGTCTCTTTGTTGACATTACGAAGGCATTTGATACGGTTGACCATAGCGTTCTCTTGGACAAATTGTACTGCGCAGGTTTCCGAGGTTTCATTTTAAACTGGTTTTCGTCCTATTTAGAAAACAGATCGCAAAAGGTAAAGATTGGTAAAAATTTCAGTTTGTGTAATGTTCTCACCCTTGGCGTTCCCCAAGGATCTGTTCTTGGCCCTATCTTATTCCTTGTCTATATTAACTCTCTTTTTTTACAGAAGTTTTCTGGCAAAGTCAAAGCCTTTGCAGATGATTTAGGTATTGCATATGCTTCTACTAGCCCACTTAACCTAATTGCTGATATTAACCAAGATGTCAATATACTAAGGATATGGTTTGCCGCTCACAAACTGACTATCAGCAATAAAACCAAACTTATGTTTTTCAGTTTGAGTTCGCTGGTAAGCCCTGACATTGACACAGTTTTCCATATGACTAATTGTAATCGTCATTGTGACCTTGCTTGTGTTTGTGAACCCAACAGCTCGAAAGTTGTGTTCAAATCAGACCTTAGTTGCGATCCGTCCTGTTTCAAGATTGAAGTTGTCAATCAGTTTAGATACTTAGGTATCATTATTGACCAAAACATGAGTTGGTCTCACCACATTAACAAACTGAAACAGTACCTTTTGTGCTCCCTCCGTGCCATGCATGGTCTTGATAAATTCTTAAATGGCAAATCTCTAAGAATGGTGTATTTTGGAATTTTCCACTCTAAATTAGAGTATGGGTTAAGTTGTTGGGGAAGTTCATACAATTCTAGGATTCAACCTACAGCTGTCCTTGAAAAGTTTGCGATTAGAAAAATTTGTCGTGTCAACCGTTTGGCCCATTCTTTTGAATTGTTTAAAAAATTAAATGTTCTTCCTGTAAAACACATGTTCTATTTCAAAGTTTTGAAAATTTTCTTTTTGCGAAGTGGCTATTTACAAAGTTCGATCTCTGACTTCCATCATTTGCGTAGTGCTTTTCGTTTTGTTGTCACTATCCCCTCCTTCCGATCTACCCATTTCAAAAACTCCTTTGCTGTTGTTTCGTGTAGGATTTTCAATAAGCTTCCCGCCGATATAAGATCCATTAGATCATTGACTCATTTCCTTAAAAAAATAAAATCCTGGCTTTTTGAATTTAATCACGAGCAAATTAAAGTTTTATAGTCTTTTGTTTAAATTTTAAAGATTTCTCTTTTGAATCAAATTGATGGTTATTTAAAAATGCATCATTAAAATTATCTGTTTCTTTACTGACATTTTTTTTTTTTTTTTTTTTTTTTCTTTTGTTTGCCTTCTTGCTTCCTAATAAATTGTTATTTAAATTTTTTAAGTAAACATGAAATTATTCACCCCACATTACTCTTTATACATTAATGTTGCCTAATTTATTTTGATGTGCCATTAAATTCTATTTTTCTTTAAAAATATAAAATGTCACTAATTTATTTCTTGATTTCAATTTAATCTAATTTTAAGTACATACAAATTGTAATTATCTTTAAGTGTATCAAGAATAAAGAATGAATAATAATAATAATAATAATAATAATAATAGTTATTGTAAGATTCTCGGGCATCACATAAATGAATGTCGAAAAAGGGAATATAATAATAATAAAAAAACAATACTTATTCTTTTCCCCCTTCAACAGCAAAAAGACATTCGGAAAACCGTTCAGGTGCCGAAACCAGTGGCAATTTTCGGACCCAAACTTAGTCTCCTCTCGCCACATCCTACACATAAATTTAAGAAATAATATAAGTAGAGTAGATTCCATTAAACTTTCTTCTGAAACTTTGCTAAACCCTAAACATTCAAAATTTCTAATCGATGGCGGTAGTGAAATTTGTCTGATTAAAATAGACAAAATAAAACCAGAACTACCCATCGATTCTGGTATAATTCATTCCCTATCTGGTATAACTGATTCTGTTATCCGTACCAAGGGAGTTATACAACTCCTTATTAATCTTCCTAAAAACGTAACAGTCTCTTAACCAAAATACTTACCTTCACATGGAAAAATTATTTAATCGACTACGATCTAATTCCTTCTAATCTAGTTAATATTCCTCCTAGATCCGAAATCATTGTCGAAATCCTCAAGGAAATTAATGTGGATAGCATTTGTCTCTTCCAACAATTTCCCAATGGATTATATATTGGCAATAGCATTACTGCGGCCAATAGTTCTATATCTTACATATCAGTCGTTAATTCCTCTGAAACCCCCATTGAGTTTAATACTGATGATATAGTATTTGACGAAGTCTCTAATTACAATATTTTGCAAATTCAACACTATCCTACTTCTTATGAAAGAATAAAAACTATACAAGAGCTGGTAGTGACTAACCACATTACCAAAAACAAAAAGGTCTCTATTTTAGATTTATGCTGCTTGTACAGTGCCTTATTTTTTATAAAAGGAGATAAATTAACCCATACCTCTTCTGTACAACATCCTATCATAACTCAGGATGCTACACCTACATATATAAAACCCTACAGGTTGCCGGAAGCACAATGACAAGAAGTAAATAAACAAATCCATGAGATGATGGACGATAATATTATCCAACCATCGAATAGCCCGTGGAATTTCCCACTTATTGTCGTTTCGAAAAAACTTGATAAAGATGGTAACAAGAAATGGAGAATCGTTGTCGATTTTCGCAAACTTAACGACAAAACCGTCGGTGACGCATACCCGTTACCTAACATAACTGATATTCTAGATCAGTTAGGGAGTTCAAAGTTCTTCTCAACCTTAGATCTAGCCAGTGGCTTCCATCAGATCGAAGTTCGCCCAGAAGATAGAGAAAAGACCACTTTCTCTTCTCCTTTTGGTCATTATGAATTCATTAGAATTCCTTATGGATTAAAAGGCACTCCAGCCACCTTCCAAAGGTTAATGAATAATGTTTTGACTGGACTTCAAGGTATAAGGACCTTCGTTTATATGGATGACATTGTGGTTTATGGTAAGACGCTAGAAGAACACAATTCAAAACTAAGAGACATCTTCGAACGTCTTAAAATACATAATCTAAAATTGTAGCCCGATAAATGCCAATTTTTGCGAACTGAAGTCACTTATTTGGGACATGTCATAAACGAATCCGGTATTAAATCTGAACCACAAAAAATCGAATGTGTAAACAATTTTGCACAACCCAAGAACGCAAAAGACATCAAAAGCTTCCTGGGTCTTGCAGGGGGTTGGGGTCGAAATACTGTATGGTCAAAATTCTGTTTACAAAATACTGTATTTCAAAATACTTTAATTCAAAATTCTGCTTACACAAAATACTGTATTTCAAAATTCTGTATTTAAACAAAATTTGTTTTGATAATGTACAAAATTGCGCACTTTTTTACATTATCAAAACAAATTTTGTTTAAATACAGAATTTTGAAATACAGAATATCAAAATGAATGATATGAACAACATTAAAAACATCAACAACAACAAAAACAAAAACAACAGCTACAAGTTCAGACAATTTTTTCTGCACTTAAACTTCAATATATTAAATATTCGAATCAATTAAGATTTTAACCTCTTTTAAGTATGGATTCATACACTTATGTATCTAGAGATGACAACAAGTTAGCGTACTTATACGTCTCTTTCTCTTTAAAATTTTGTTTTTCTTGTTCTTTACATACCAAGGTCATTATTAAAAGAGCCATTACATAATTAATTGCAACAAATGCTGGTTGTACTCGCACATGCTTAGCTGTGGTATTGTAAAAAAACAGAATTTTATACTTACAGCATTTTGGATAAACTGATATTTGGTATACAGGATTTTGAAATACAGTATTCTGAAATACAGAATTCTGAAATACAGAATTTTGGTAATACAGTACCTATTTAAAAAAAAAAAAACCAGAATTTTGGTCATACAGAATTTTAACAACCGGTATTATGACCCGCTCCCTCTTGCAGGTTATTATCGGCGCTTCTAAACCTCTTACTAATCTTTTACGTAAGAATGTTCGCTTCGACTGGACTCCTCTTTGTTCAAATTCTTTTCATGGATTAAAAGAAAAACTCATTAATCCACCCCTCCTCCAATATCCCGATTTCACTAAAAACTTCATTCTTACAACGGATTCTAGCTAGTAGTGTCCTTTCACAAGGTGAAATTGGTAATGATCTTCCTATCTCCTATGCATCACGAACTCTTAATAAAAATAGAAAGAATTATTCTACTACAGATAAAGAACTTTTGGCTATCGTTTGGTCAGTCAAACATTTCCCACCATATCTGCATGGAAGAAAATTTCAACCTAACACGGATCATAAACCTCTAGTTTATATCCACAATTATTGTAATGATATAAATTCAAGAATGATGAGTTATCGCCTACAGCTCGAAGAGTTTGAATATGAAATCATTCACAAAAAAGGTGAACAAAATGCAAATGCTGATTGACTAAGTAGAATAATTGTAAAAATGACTCTTCGTTCAGATACAAAACCGTCTTCTTATTCTTCTCAAAATTCGTCTTCTGAAACATCTCCTAACTCGTCTTCTATCCCACCACTATATCGTCTCCTACATCGTCTGAAAATAATAATTTTTATTCTACACCTTCAAATTCTATTTCTGCACCAACAAATACAAGTTCGCCTTCTACATCTTTAACTTCTAATTCTTGTTCAAAATCTTCAAATAAAAATAGTAATTCTTGTTCAAAACCATTTCCTAACTCTTGTTCAAAATCTTCACATACAAATCTAAATTCTTCTTCAACATCTTGTTCCAAATCTTTGAACACTAATTCCAATCCCAGTTCCAAATCAGCAAAAACCAATCCTACTTCTAATGCTTCAACTGAACTGAACCGGACGCCCGCCGGTCGGTATACTACTTTTTAGAGATTTAC